>CM047813.1:19970205-20617049 GCA_026214975.1 Gentiana macrophylla
GCATGATCGCCCTGAATAGGGGAAATCTCAATAGTGTTAAAGCATGACAATCCACACCGTGATGCCATGAAGACTCCGGTTCAAAGGATACTTACACAACCGCCACATAGTGTGACACTTAGTGTAAGTGGGTCGCCTTAACGTCGATTCTCTAATACACGCTCCACGCATACGGCCCAAGTGTCTCTACACTTTGATAGACGAGATCTATCCCTATCTTCAATAAGATTGAAGATATCCAATACGTGTTAGTCTAATCATACTATCAATGTCCCATTTGACAATACATACGACTAGAGACATTTAAGTATCAAACTTGTTAAAGAGATCTCATCAACCATAATCACTATCATGGTTTCTCTATCACGCTTGACACTAAGGGACGTTACTAGATATGTACAACCAATAACATGAAGATAAACAATATATAATAACTCAAATGCTTTTATTAATCATAATAAAGTTATTACATTAACTAAAATAGACTGTAAATGACCCGACCCGGTCGGATCCGGTCCAACCCGGTTGGGTTTAAGACACCTATTCAACAATTATTTACTCCCATTGTTTCCTTTTGAAAGAAACACTTCCTCTAGAACATAGCATGTTTGGAGACAAACACATTTTGCTCATGACAAGTAAATAATAACTAGCGACTTGCAAAGATATTCCAATGAAGTTGCACATGTCGATTACTAGGTTCCAAGCCTTTCAGACATTGCCTGCTTCCTGGAAGCATGACAACCCTAAATCATCGGTTAAGATGGATTAGATGTCATCGATTCCATATCTGATATGGAATTTATTCAACATTTATTCTTTGGAACTTGGTTAAGTATATGCTTCGTAGATAAGGGCACTATCCCGAAAGAGGTAAGGATACTTTGCATGGCTTACTCCACATCTTTATTTTATAAATGCTATTTCCATTTTAGAAACACAATCGATTACAGATTCAAAAATGGTATCCTTAAAGGAAGAATCGATTCCTTTCAGATAACTTCTAAAACACCCTTCGTGTATTGATTACTTTAATCCAACTCAAGATTAATTCTAAATTGTTTACTAACATCATATTCGCATTAGTCGTAACCTTTGCATTTTCAAATTCAAACTTCACTACATGCGCTCGATTATTTTTAAAGCAAATAAAGAGAGTAATAAACAATAACATTATTTGTGGCATTAATTGTCACAAGCCAACAAATATCAAGATATGTTTAGTCTTTAAGCAATTCTCTAGATTTCATAACCTCTTCATAAGAGAATATTTCAGTCATCTTTAGATAAGATACGTACTACCCACATAATTCATAATCACATGGTTCAGACATCTTTGATTACACGTTTCTCTTCCTCAGAGACTATGTCTAGAAAAACCACAAAATATCAAGAATAACAACCAAATACTTAGTTGAGATTACATCAACCATATCAACTTTATAGTGACACCAATCTAGTACGTTAGATTCAGTGACCTTTCAACTTTATCAGAATAACATTTATTCCTTACAATTGAAGATGTCTACTAAATCCTAACAATTAACTGAACACATGTTCTTCATAAGAACCGGAACACAATAATATTTATTTAGTTCCTTTATTAGTTTACTAGACCCAGAATATTATATAGTAAATGCTGCAACGTTTGCTTCACTTTTCCATATCTTTGTGTATTCCATATTTAATCTTTCTAATTTAATCACACTCGTAAGATATCATATATCGAAGAGTTGACTTGAATTTAGATAGATTTATCTCAACACACTTTCCTAGAATAGAGACATCGATAAATTCTCTTATTTAAACACACGCCCTAACTTTCCTTTTAATCCCTTAAACACTTGTAAATATTTCTTAGTTTAGTCTTCATAAGACTTAAGAGAAATCACAAGAGCTATGTCTTATTTTCTTTCATAAAGAAAATCCAAAGTTTATTAGATAGTTTATTTAGCATTTTGAATCATATTCAAAACATGACTATTTAATTAACCTTCAAGCAATGATTAAAGAATTAAGTCGATACTTAGACCTTACGATTTTGAAAACAACTTTTCCAAAATTCGTTGTGGTCATTCTTATCCAACGTTTGAATTAATTGTCATCGTATGACAGAATGATCATATTTGATCGTATCCAATATATGATTAATTCGTTGAATCAGATTTCAAGTGATTTAATCATATCATGAGTTTCCGTTTTTCATTAATAATTAAAATCTTGGAGCACTCCATCAAATATGTAGTCTCGTTGTCTCTAACTACTATAACGAGGTTGCTCGTGTCATTGCTTATTTTAAAATAGTTAAAATTACTTAACCATACTTGAGAACGTTTCTCAAAAGGTAACAAACATAATTTGGTTTAATAATCGAGAATAAAACATAAAAATAAAAGTTTGCTAGAAAACTACAACATAAAATAAAGGTAAAAGAGTGTTTTTGTTTATACATACAAAATCAAAAATGGTGTTTTGGTTTATGATTTTGCTCCTATTAGTCAACTACTCCCAATTGACTTTCAAGAATTTTTCCAAAAATCCTTAGTGGCCAAGATCCCACTAGTTACGTCGATTCCTCTTGTGGTGATGAACCGAAATAATTCAATGAGTAGGTGACACCTCACTAATCACATCAATATGTCACTCGTGGTTGTTGACCAGTCAACTCTTTGACAATTCACATCACAATGCGGTGGCCAACCCTTGTCTCTAAAAATTACCCGACCCCTGCTGTGGCTGTTGATCGAATAAATCTTAGTCAAGTTATAACCCAATATTCACGAGATCACTTACGTTCATATCTCAATAATAACGATATACCCAAGGTAGGCAACCCTCAATATGTGGGCGTATGGATTGGATCCGATAACTCACGCCATACACTTAGTATTTATTCATGAATCTACTTGATTTAATTAATGCGTATTTATGTTAGTTTATATGAATGCTTTACAATTATTGTTTAATCCGTTGTGTATGATGAAACATTTGAGAGATATGTTCGGGAATGTAACTGGGGAAAAGACCATTCGATCGACCGAGGCCCCTGCTCATCCGTTAAATAGCCACGTCTTTATGGTTAGGTTAACTTAATAGAATTTATCATCTCAGTAGGTATGGCTACGGCTACGTTGCTCGTCTGTTTTAATTAGCGTATGATTAGGAAATACCAATATAGGGCTCCTAGGTTGGCTCATGAATGATCTTCCGGGACTTTCAGTGAGATCTAGGTAGGTTTTGTATTTGGGAATTGAGCTCACTAGTTATACGTAAATCGTAGATTAACATGAGACCGTGCAGGTAAATGTTAATAGGACGTAGACCGATGCGATCGTTTAGAAATACGCCTAACCATAGGAATGTTGCCTAGACGAGGTGTACGGGTTAATATCGGCATCCTTGGAGTAAAAGCGTGTGAGTTATATGAGATGGAGGCACTTAAAAGGCGAAGTCACGTAACAATATCACGGTGATCTAGTGACCTACCGGTGCTAAGTCAAGTTAAAGAGGATGACTCCGTAGCCAATCTAAACTAGATACAAACGGATTGTGATTAATAAGTTGAGTTTATTATATAAATTATCTAGGTCCAAACGATAAAGACTATAATTGGGGAGGTTAATTACGTTGTGTCGAGTCGTGTCTTTACCTTTCTTGTTTTATGTTGGTCGTAGACCGCCTCGTGTCCTTGACATGTTTAATTAATTGTTTGTATATGAGATGATCCACAATTGGTTCCTGTGGGATCGACCTTGATTCACTATAATTTATACTACGATGGGCCTAGTCCTCTTGCTAGTATTGGTTTATGGTGGTCAAGTATATTATAACTGATTGACCCGATCAAGTTTTTGGCGCCGTTGCCGGGAACCAACGGTCAATTTTATATATAAATAATTTTCTTATTCATGTCAAGTTTTTTCATTTTAGAGTCCAGATTTACGTTTTGAGTCCCTCTGGTTGTCCGCTCGTCTGAAAATTCAGATTCTTAAAAAAATAAAAAAAAAAAAAATAAAAAAATAAAAAAAAATATATAGAAAAAAATTTTATTCGGTAGACCGAGAGACCTCATTCGGTTGACCGAGAATTTATTTTTGTTTTGTTCTCGTTCTATTTTCGGAATTTCAGCGTATACATTTATCCTCGTATGTTTAATCCGTAAGTCTCGAGCAAAGCAGCATGGGAAACCATGTTAAAATCGATCTACGGTCTATTTTGTTTTTCTTTTGTTTGCGAAACCAGGAAGCAATAATCCAAGTCAATAATTTTTCGCGGCGCCGAGAGAATAACCCAAAGAAACATGTGGAGCTACTTAATCTAAGATGGGAAAAGCGATGGAAGCAATACCTTTAAAGCACCAAGATGGCTCCGAAAAATTTTAAAGGCTTAAATTCTTCGAGGTACAATGTTGAAGGCAAGGTACTACCTTTTTTTTTGCTTATGTTTTACTACCTTGTGGTTTTTGAGCATAAGTTAGCCTATACATAAACCTTAGTATGAATCTTGGCCGGAGTGGTTTGTAAGATTATTTCTATTAGTGTGGAAGGTTACGCCCCAAATCTGTCTCATCAGAGAGGTGTAAGGAAACATGTAGTCGTTGAAAGGAAGCAGTGAATAAAGAGTTCCTCGTAGTTCTATCAAAATCTCATTGTCCTATGCATGAGATTACTTTATCGGCAGGAGCAACAAATTGTGTAGTTTAAGCATTCACAATCTAAAGAAGACGTTGAGTTTTGAGAGAACACAATCTTCTGCTTTTGTTGAGTTTTATGGTGATGGCTTCTCGGCTAACCCACCTTAAACAGAAACGAGATTACGCTTTGGGTGACAATTTAGAAATCGGAGACTCTTAGTACATTGTTTCGAAATGGTCTAACCATGGTCGGGCGAGTTTAACCGAGCCTCGGCTCAATCGACTCCCTCCACGTGTGATGTGCGTTATGTTAGTTCCACAAGACTTAGCATAGCCCAAGCCTTCGGGTTAAACGGGACTTAATCTTGTGATTGGCACTGAATCGTCACATATGTTCCAACGAATAAGGCGGCGTAGAAGCGTTTGCCTACATAACCGACCTTATTCGGAGTACTTTGATTCATTGTTTCTTATTGTCAAGGCCAAAGCCGTAATTTTAACCGAATTTCTTAGAATTCACTAATTGCTAAAACGAGCCGAGGTAAGAGCTTTGGATAAATGGTATGGATAAATGTCGCTACAGGTCTCACAACCAAGGAAGGGTATTAATCATAAAAGCAAAAAGACCACCTCTTATAGTGCGCTTGAAGGGTCAAAGTCCGGCGATCCAAGAATGATAACTGACAAGGATAATTTTTGGAAAGTCGAGCTAAGGACTTTAAACTCAGAACTACTTCTTTAAAACCCTTAGGATTTCTTTTTAGATTATATGTTTTGTTTTCTTTGAGTCAAATAAAAGTAACGTGACATATGTTGAGGTTTTTTATTTTGCCGTGTTCCGATGGCCATTGGGCTAAGGATGTGCAAAACTTTTTTACTCAATATAGGCCACGTGAAATAGAGTTTCGTAGGAGAGTCGAGAAATTGCTAAAGAAAAAGAAATTTAGCAATCCACCTTAAGATGGAAGCATTAAGAGAGCTTGAGAATTATGAAAATGTAATGAGAGAATGATTGGTGCGAACAAGAACAATTTTGGTCAACTTCCAAAATCTTTTAGAATGGTGATCCAAGTGAAAATTCAAAGTGGTGCGCAATTCATTCTACAACTATCCTTATCTTTCCCTTTACACTTTTTCACCTTCAAACTTTTCGATCCTCTCACCAATCTGCCCCAACAGTTCACATTTCTAACCATTCTTTCATCGCCTCTCTTTCTTTCCATCCGTTTCACCCTCCCACCCAATCTCAATGCCTTAACCATTTTCAACCCACCCATAAACACAATTTCTTACCCGTCATTTATCTTTTCTTCCCATCCTTATGTGTATCTTTTTCTAAACCCATCATACTCTCAACCTCCATTTTGTTTACAAAATACCTTTGTGTTGCGGAATTTGAAATATTGCTAAGTTTTATTGATTATTTTTTATCATTTTGATTTTCATGATCCTAGTTCGGGAAGTGTAGCTCGACCCTAGCTAGATTTTAAAGGTTTTGGTCTGATCAAAGTACAACTTATCTTTCTACCGGGAGTTTTAAATTTCACATTTTTCCGTCTATTCCGGCATTTCTAGATGATCCGCTTTGTTCTACATTATTTTACCGATCCGACCTTGTTGATGAGCGGTTATGACTTTTATGTGATACATTGGGTTATTAGTAATTTTAGGAGTAGCTACATCTCTCCTAAGTTGTTGATATCCAATGCAAGCGAGAAGTTTCTGCGTTAAGTATTCAATTTTATCTTTAGCCTATAGGTCGCATTGAATCTGTTATACCTTACCAAGTTTCTCTTTTGGATTGAATACCTTTTCGATCGAGTCACCTCGTGTTTTCCCACGCCGGGTAATGCTTTTGATATTTGTCTTCTCCACCCGGTTTTAAGAATATTTAGGCGGTGGAGGTTGTAGATGAAGACCACCATCTTTAGTTGCTTGTTTATTTTTCTTTCTATTTAGTATTTTTCTTGTCTTTGGTTGTATAAAATAAAGTGGCTTAAACTGCTTTTTAGGTATTTATACCTCATTATCGCCACATTATTTTATAACTTCCATAGACATGGTATTTGACTGGTTTCGTGGAGTTTGTCTCGCTTATACTGAGTTTTCACTTGCTTCTCCACAACGTCTTTGAAATTTACTCCGATCTCTTTCCTTTACTTGAGAGCCGCGTTTCAGAGCTAAGTCTTTTCTTAACTTCTCATTTATTTTTTTCATTGAGGACAATGCCATGTTTAAGTGGGGGTAGGAGACTTAGCCATGTTATGTTATAATGGAAAATTGAATGAAACGGTACAAAATTGAAAAAATTGAATAAATACCATATTAGGTATCTCATACCCTTAGAATTGTGAGTTCCTAGCTAAGAATTGATAGGAAAGGAACCAAGTTTCATGAGTACGTGAACATTTTATACTCATGTTAAGTAAATTTAAGGATATTCATGCCCGTTTTTGCGAGTAGTTATTTATTATTCAATTACTCAACCTGTGAATCGAGTTTTACCGCGCAAATCATAATAACTGAAGAAATTATGTGTACATTGCATAGATGATTGGTTATGTGAACTTAGTATCAATATCTATCTCACGATGCATTCTTATCTTTTAGCCATTAAAGCAGAGTAATAAGCTTGAGACGCACTGTGTTTTAGCAAAATGTTGACACTCGGGCTTGTAGTAACATTACCAAAGTAGCCCGCGCTTGTGGTAATATTCGATGCTATACATGATCTAAGATAGGGGGATACTCTAAAAAGTTTTCTTCCTTGAGATTAGTAGTATTTGAAAAATATGAAGAATTGAAGAATTCAACTTTTAAGAGGCTTTGAGTAGTACTCGGTCTCAAAGTCCAAAATCCTTATAGATACGCTCTTGCTTATTGCTCTAGTGCTCTAACCATTGTGAGGCATAAGAAGTATGAATCTTGAGGTTGGTAGGTTGAGATTGCAAAGTTAGCATAAACTCTAATCTTGCCACGAATATATAAAACTAAATGCACATGCACACATCACTTGATTCATAGTAAGTAGTGAATAATGGATATCTTATGAGCATGACTAGTATGAGTTGACTTGAGTTTCTTGTGTAAGTATGATTTGACCATAGAAAATGTTGTCTTGGGGAATGACTTATTAATGCTTTGTTCGGGACGATCAAAGTCTAAGTGGGGGGTAGTTGATGACGGTCAAATTATACCCGTAAATGTCATCAACATTATCCTTAAATCGAGATTAATAATGTATATTTCATATTGAATCACTCGTTTATATTTATTATTTAATGTTAAGTGATTATTAATATGATATTTGGTATTTAATTTTTTATTATTAAAAGACCGATTTATTGTGCGATAAATGCTGACTTTGTAGATCACGACAAATCAAGAGGATTAATGTCATTCAATCAATGGTCTCAAGATAATAGAGGAAGAAAATCGGAGCATTAAATGAAAGATTAATCAGATCAACACGCATAGCGTGCGAGTGGGAGCAAGATAGACGAGAAAACGATTAACATGTGCAAAGTTAGGTTCGGTCGACCGAGCCTATAGCTTCGGATCGACCGAGTGAGGAGCTTCGGTTGACCGAGTGTGTCATCTCGGTCACTTATCGGATTTTTTTCGTATTTACCTTCTAGATCCTTCATAAGTCAAGCAGAAACTCCTATATAAGCAAAGAACTACGAGAAATTGTAAATCATCCCTTCATTCTTTCTTCAATCTTACAATTCATAATACAACTTTGATACAATGTAGAATAATTTGAGGGTTTCAAACAATTTAAATTTCGCAATATGTAAGCCTTTATTTTTCTGCATCTTCTTATTTTAAGTAATTAGTCCCTCCCAATTATGCTTTATCGTTTGAATTAGTTAATCATAGCTAGATGATGTAGATCTAGGCTATGACGTTAGGGATGTGGCGACTCCTTGTCTATGGGGATCCCATAACCTACGTCATACACTTAGTATTTATTCATGAATCTACTTGATTTAATTAATGCGTATCTATGTTAGTTTATATGAATGCTTTACGAATTACTGTTTAATCCGTTGTGTATGATGAAACGCTGAGAGATATGTTCAGGGATGTAATCTGGGGAAAAAAGACCATTCGGTCGACCGAGCCCAGCTATTCGGTCGACCGAGCCCCTTGTTCATCCGTTAAATAGCCACGTCTTTATGGTTAGGTTAACTTAATAGAATTTATCATCTCAGTAGGTATGGCTACGGCTACGTTGCTCATCTGTTTTAATTAGCGTATGATTAGGAAATACCAATATAGGGCTCCTAGCTTGGCTCATGAATGATCTTCCGGGACTTTCAGCGAGATCTAGGTAGGTTTTGTATTTGGGAATTGAGCTCGCCTAGTTACACATAAATCGTAGATTAACATGAGACCGCAAGGTAAATGTTAATAGGACGTAGATCGATGCGATCGTTTAGGAAATACGCCTAACCATAGGAATGTTGCCTGAGCGAGGTGTCACGGTTAATATCGGCATCCTGGAGTCGTAGCGTGTGAGTTATATGAGATGGAGGCACTTAAAAGGCGAAGTCACGTAACAATATCACGGTGATCTAGTGACCTACCGGTGCTAAGTCAAGTTAAAGAGGATGACTCCGTGAGCCAATCTAAAATAGATACAAACGGATTGACAAGTTAATAAGTTCGATTTATTATATAAATTATCTAGGTCCAAACGATAAAGACTATAATTGGGGAGGTTAATTACGTTGTGTCGAGTCGTGTCTTTACCTTTCTTGTTTTATGTTGGTCGTAGACCGCCTCTGTGTCCTTGACATGTTTAATTAATTGTTTGTATATGAGATGATCCACAATTGGTTCCCTGTGGGATCGACCTTGATTCACTATAGCTATACTACGATGGGCCTAGTCCTCTTGCTAGTATTGGTTTATGGTGGTCAAGTATATTATAACCTGATTGACCCCGATCACTACATCTAAATATCATGGGTCTTAATGATTAGTCAAGTTGTCGGCTCGAGATGATCCGTAGAATCGAAACGTTACCGGTCCATCTAATCATGTGGTACTTTCCCAATATGCTTTTGACCTCTAGTGATTTGAAAATCCTTATAAGCTACCCCTTCATCATTTGCACAATGATGTGGTATCAAGCTTCGAATCTAGAATCACTCCCGGATATGAAAAGGAAATCCTTAACCTATATCGCCTCTCTAGCTACTACAAAGCCGCTAATCACCAAACTAGTTAAAGTCGAGTTGGCGTTGCTGGATTCCTCTAGGCAATAGCTTCAACGCAAGAGTAAACACTGAGCCCGAGATCGACTTAACGATCATCCTCAATCGACTTAAAGTCAAAATCGATGTATCACACATATCCAAGTTCACACATGAATATGTCCGCATATTATTCCTCGTTCTCTTCAAGATACTAAAGGACATACTAAACTTGCTTTGTTAACGCCGAATCTAAGATTCGATCAAAATTGACGTTCAATAACTGACCATCTCTTACTAGAAAGAGAATCTATCCCATTTCTCTTGATCCGAAGATTTAGAGAGTCATTCCCGAGGCATAGGGTAGAACTTCCTCGTTGAATGTTGCATACATAGATGCATCATCTTAACCAATAAGATGGATGGGAAACGTGGATCGATTCTAATGAATTCGACCGAGTCAAACTCTTTAGAATGTTGTCCAAATCTCATTAGGAAGAATTGTGGCATTGTCGATTCTCGACTTCAAATAACACACCCATGTTGATTCCAACTGGTGCAGTGTTATCCTTCACAAACACGAATGTATATATTCACTACTGTACCAAAAATTGATATCCAGTCTACAAAAGACTTATCAATATACTGGTCAAATCCACATATTGTAGAAATATATGACTTCCAATGACCGAGAGGTTTGCTGTCTATCCACAAAAGACATAAGCCTTGACAGTCATCCTGTCATAAGTTCATAAGGCAATACCCTTTTGTTCCGAATGAATCCATACTCCGTTTGTTCGGCAAGAAAGTCTCAGGGAATCACCCCTATTTTCTGTTTTTGAACGAAATCATGCAATACTAAGTGGTAAGAGAGTCCAAGGTCTGATTAACTCTCTACTTCTTAGGGAATTACCCCTAGACCACTCAAACTTTGCACTGAAAGATAAACTTTCCTATTCATTCTAATCTTTTCCGTGTAGATCCAATTACTCCCACTGGGCCTGAGACGCTCAGGTGGTTCTACAAGAGCATGAAGCAGTAAGCTGGAGTACCGAACTCTATTCACAGGGTTATGGCTATTAAACCAACCTCTATTATCAGAATCCTATACTGCTCACAAAAGAGCTATAGGTTATCAATCGATCCTCAGACTACAAAGTCCGCTGAACCCGTAATGGGTAATGGATAAACCATACTCCCAATACTTACTGGGTGGATCGAAATTTTGATCTAGTTTAGTAGTATTTAGTGTTATCACCAACAACCGATGTTGGATGTGGTCTGATCTTAATCAGTTAGTAACTACCTTGAGTAAACGTACTTCAAGGTTCAAGGTTTTCTTTGTTTATGGACTCTATCATAAAGGATGCAACAAGTATAACTGTCCCTTCCTGATTTCAAGAATCTAACCTTTATACACAATAGGTTAAAAGATATATCACGAATGGTTATTGACCGAACGTATGCGTGAAATTCCCAGTATTACCTTCAAGCACCGTGTGCTAAATGCTTATATTTATGGAAGTGGGGTGAACCGAATCCACACCTTATCTGTAAATTCCAAAGCATATTCTAGGTAGACTTCTCGGTCTTACATTTCAATGTAAACCGTTATTTTGCTTCCAATATCTTTATTGAGTTAAGCAGTGTATTGTAGCACATCTAAAACTATATAAGGCAATTTAACGGTTTCTCACTTAGTGAGGACATGTCACAATGAGGCAGGCTGAGCATCAGTCTCAAGGACTATGAATGGCCTATTCTGAGTATAGAATACTCTATCTCTGTTGAAAACAGAGAAATCTCAAAATATTTTGGATAAACTTTCCGAAGTGTTTGAATAGTTATCAGACAAGAAGTCATTACTCGGAAGCTCCTACTAGCTTGTATCTTTAATCAGACCCCGAAGATCGTCATGAACAAGCTGTGTTACTTCTTTATAACCATTATCCTTTCCCGGTTGAAAGGAAACTTAGTCATTGAACCTTTGAGACAATATAACCAGACTGGGAGAAAGGAATCACCCTGAGCCAGTCTTCAGGTCTTGTCTTTTTGGGACTATAGACTAATTATGGAATATGAAGAAGCGTTTATCTAAATATCGAAACCAATTGCTTTTAATAGTTCTTAAGATGTGTTTTTATATACATATTTCAATGATTCTAAGTGGTTTTGACTTTATCAAACAAAAGTCCGAGTCTTGGATTCGTACTACAAATGGTATATTCACTTTCTAAACGACAAACAAATTATCGAATAGAAGGTAAATCCTTTCGTTCCAACGAATCTTAAACCGAAAATAAATTTTTCGGCGATATCCAAGGATTGAATCCGAGATTCATTTCCTTATATCACTCCCACTATTCTAGATAAAATTAACTGACCGTTGTTTACTCATTTAATCGTTAAATGCATCGCTACCTTGTTCTTCCAAAGAACTTAGCTCGAGAAAATCGCCAAGGATTCATAGGTTGGTGATCCAAAATCACCATCCTTATCCTATGATTTTCGATTAATTAATTTTCGTTCACCTTAAAGTTTTCTCAATTTAGATGACTAACACTTTTAGACATATTCTCCCATTCTTGACTTTCCGTGGATCGAAATAGTCTTGAACCAATGATTCGTGTGAGTAGACACTACTCTTGAACCGTGGGATGTCTATTTTGAGTGTTACTTGTTAGGACTTCTCGGATTTTCTAATATACCGGAAAAATAATGAATCATAACATTAAAGCTCCCACTAGTTTATCGGTTCCAAATACCGTCTAACGAGCAATGCTTTATTTTTATGATTTTCCGATTTTTTTCGATTTAGAAAATCTTTCGTATATAGTTCCAATGTTTCGGAAAAACAACAAATCATAGAACTCCCACTAGTTCATCAATTCCAAATATCGTCCAACAAGCGACATTTCATGGCTTTCGGTTTTCAATTAGAACGGTTACATGTGTAGTCGATTACACTTTTCTAATGTTCTAGAAAAACAATAAATCAAAAAGCTCCCACTAGTTCATCGATTCCAAATATCGTCCAACTAGTAACACTTCATGATTTTCCGATTTTTCAATTAGAAAATTACTTGTGTAATCACTACACACTCAAAATTCTCTAGAAGAATTTCAAAGTCCGAGATCACCTTTGATCAAACTAAGTTTGTCTCCGTTTGACACGAATGACACTAGTGACATACCTATATGTCACTCTGGTTTTAAAAGGCTTAAGAGAAAATATCTCTTTGAAAAATAATTGCATTATCGATTAACTAGTTCAACGTCCTAGTTACTTTCCCACTTTTAACGGTCAATACTAGTCAATTATTAATTTTTAAGCAATTTAGTAAGGATATAATGTTGTAAATAAAATGACATATATTATTTCAAGTTTAACACTACTATATTATTTTATTTTAGGAATTGTAAACTATAAGTAAGTCTACTCTACCATTCCAAGTTTTAACCTCGCATCTCGAGTGCCGCGTAGTAGAGGTAGATCAAAGAGATGACGATTAAATCGAGACAATCTCATCAATGAATAACTTGTGAGAAATCGAACATCCCACGAGAATCGAACATCCCTTTATTCATTGACTACCTTCCTTTTAGCCTAGATATTATCAAGAATATCCTTTATGAGTGTGACCTACTATATCGGATCTCTTAGTACGCCGAGAGTGTGCCGTCGTAGGATAGATCGGTGACCTAACGAGTACCGGAAATCCTATCCTTTCGGAGACCAAGCCATGAATGTTGATAGGGGTGAACACCATCCGTAGGGGACGAAATCAAAGCACCGCGAGGCGTCACCCTTCTCTCACTTACTTGTATCTATAGTAGAGGCCGTGGGGTTGGTCGTGCGCCCCCCCGCTCCCACTCAATATTTTGGAAGTAGTGGTGGGTTAACTAACCACGTCTTTTGATGTTAACATAAAAGCACATCAAATCAAGGATTCGAATGGTGTCGGTAACGTAGGCAAGCCTACATGTTATATTCGTTGGAACATATGTGACAGTCGGACGAAGTCGGGTCAAGAGAGCCCCATTGAGATAAGAAGGAATCACCCCTCCGCTCGCCGGTGTAGCTTAGTCTTGCCAGACCCCCGTGCATACATCACACTATGAGGGTTAAGTCGGTCGAGCCAAGCTCAGTTGACCACCCAACCTATAGGCGAACCGTTTTTATCCAAGATTTATTGTTCTTTTACCATCATTCAATCTCGTAAACACTACGAATCGAAAACGTGATCTCGTTTGAGCTTTTAAGGCGGTTCACCAAGAACACACACCGAAAGGCTTAACGATTTCATAACCCGTCCTCGGATCTTTAATTAGTTACTAAATTAATTAATTACCACGTATTAATTAAATTTCAACTAATTACGCGAGTTTGTATACATGCCTATTTTAATTACCGAAATTAAAATTCTACATGTATGCATGGAGTGGATTTATGATATGATGCATGTCATAGCAATTCCGATTTTATATCTATTTTATGATCAAAAACATAAAAAATAAATTGCGGAAAATTTAAACACCGAGATGGATCGTTGGTATCCCCGACTAACCTATTTTCTAAGGAAAAGTAAAACTAATTCTAAGTCTTCAAATCTCGATCTTCGATCTTGATCTTGAAACTTTCAGATCTCAAACCTTCGATCTTGACACGAACCACGAACGACGAGGAGAGGAGGCTGTAATATACCAATATATTTAAAATATATCTATATTATCAAATTGTTTTATAAAAATAAAAAAAAAATTTAAACAGGTCACCGGGAAAAATAATAAATAAATATATATATATATACTGTTTTTTCTTTTTCGGATGATCTAATTTGGGGAAATTTATTTAAAAAGTGCGTGGTGATGATTAGTTAAAGGGCTTTAATTTGGAGTAGTTACAGTTAAAAGGTTTGATTTTATGTGTAAAATGAAGGGTTTTTAGATGAAGAGACCCTTTTAAATGAAGAGAGGGTTGACCAAGTCCTTTTAAATGAAGACCCCTCTAATTTGACCTAATTTGATCAACTAACCCAAAAATTTTGTGCCGCATGCAAAAAAATAGCCGTGACCAAATTTTTTTGCCGGAAAGAAAATAAAATAAAATAAAATAAAACAATCGGCCTCCTCCTGTTTTTACCTTCTTGATGACATTCAACACCATGATCTTCGTCGTCTCGAACCCGGAACCAAAAATAAATACAAAATGTACTACCTTTCACAATTTGTCGCATGACATAAAATAAATTACACATCCTATGCTCAATTGATGCTAATCAAAAGAGCTACAAATAGATCTACGGGTAAACAATACCAACCTCAATCCATCTCTTCAAACCACAACAATCGCAACATTAAAAAAAAAAAAAATGCATCGCCCATTTTATAAAAATTGGGACAAAAATCTACATATTTTCCACTCCTAGATCTAATATTTTATACGTATAAATTTATATCACCAGGCGACTTATACCACTGTTTGTAATATCATCCGCAACGGAAGAGATTTAAGGATCTAGATCTAGAAAATTACACGTAATAAAATAACTAGATCTACTCTCTGCAGGGGTTGTAGAACATACATCTTGGATCTCAAAATCCAAGTAGAAGAACCGCAATAGGAAGAACAAAGGATAGTGTGAAGAGCACCACGATCTTTCCGACGTGTGATCCGAAAGCAACTCCGGTGGAAGGAAATTCTCGTCTCAAATCCTTCCGATATGCTACCCGAAAACCTCCAAGATTTTCCCTCTTATTCCCCATGGCGAAATTTTCCTTTCTCTCTAAGAGATGAAAGTCGAATTTTGTGTTGTGTGTAAGGCTTGGGAGAACTCTCTTTATATAGGAGAGTAATCATTGTCCTCCAAGGATTTTATTTTGCAAATAAATAAATCCAATAAATAAAAGATAATCCCATAATATTCTAGAACAAATCTAGAATAATATTTATCTTTATTTCTTACAATAAATATTTATCCAATAAATATTTTGTACACATATTTTATTAATCACAAGAAAACTAATTTATTGTTCCATAATACATGCTTGGGGCGAAAATTATTGCTCGTGACCTAGTCACAATAATTTCGACCAACACACTAAATTGGGCCAAGATTATGAAAAATGTCTTTTTTCACATATTTAATTATTTAGCCCAACTAATTTAATAGTCCACTAAACAATTAATTCACATATCGTTTTAATTAAATTCTAACAAGAACTAAATTAATATTATTAGGATTCGACGTCCGAGAATAGCTATGCTATATTGGAGGCACGTCGGGGACCATGGACTAATAATCAGCGGCTCCGATAAATCAAATAAATAATTATCTTACGAACTGAATAATTATATTCGATAAATCAATCACAGGAATATACCACCATAATCCTGTGACTGCACTCCTCCGATTATGAGATTATATTTATCTCCTCACGAGAATGATAATAAGCGTCCATTGATATAATCATTACATATGGATTAATCCTCCACAGATTGTTCATTCTAAATCGGGAAGTTACCGTTAACCCTTTTCAGAACCTCTTATCCTTATTTACCATTAACCCCCTAGTGATCAATTAATTCATATAACTCACTGGTAGCTAATCAGTGTAATATGAACTCCATGGATCGATTAGTTTCTAGGATTAACAAATAAGGGAACTGTCTATCTACTTCCATAAATGGAAGGAATGGATTCCATATCTGTGATAACAAAGACTACTCACTCAATCCAGTACAATGCCAAGATGGGGTAATTCAGATCACAGACTCAGTGTAACCCTTAACCGTCAAGTCAAACCTCATACCGATTCAAGCAGTTGACTGTGATCACCTCAGGATTAAGATATATCCATAAATATGATCATCGATTGATTCGATAAGACTTCTCGTTTACGGAATTATATCGTGAACTCTAATCAAATCGGTCCGATACATATGATATATCTATCATATATAAATGCCCCACTAGGTTCTCTTAACCGAAAGTTCGGATAAGACAATCACACATATTGTGTTCAGGCGCATTAATAGCACGTTAAAGAGAGACCCGATACTCGATTAACTTCACTACGGGCTAATTGTATTTTAAGTACATCTTCACTAACTCAATCCTCCCGTGTATATCCCATACACCGAAAGTTAAGTGATTACATAAACGATATGCTTCAGGGTTTTCAGAGTGTAAATACTATTGTCACATCGGTGAATATGAGAATAATAAATATGAATAATAATATCATTTCATTTATTAAATAAAACAATTACAAAATTGTCTTTCGGGCATCACGCCTAATGATCCATTCATTAGCACTAGCTTTGGCCGAGCCGATGAGTCAAGTACCGCCCTAACACCAGATTTACCAATTGGATTTCAACCACACTCTATGAGAACTAGCCATGCACGACAACCAATTGGGATATAATTCGCCTTAATTTTTAGGTGAGAGTATTTATGTAAATTAATTCACTTAATTAATTTTAATTACGGTCTCATCAAATATATATATCTCTATAGACATACATCCTACACATTCATCTAGATCGTGCCTAGTCATGCATCTATTGTATCATATAAAATAAATACAAGCACAAAATAAATAAATACGTAAAGTAACCGGTATGATCATGGACTTTTCCTAAGTGCGGTTTCGAATACAAACTAACGAAATCGCGGGTCACAATCTAAGGGTGGCTGCAACCGCCAATAGGATATTTTTGCTTCATCTCCAATGGAATCTTTATCTTTCTTTGGTCTCAATCTTCTGCTTCATTCTTATTACATTACATTCTATCTAATAAAACAAATACTCCCGCCGCATACTGGGGAGCTAATGGGAATGTGATAATACAGAAAATAAACCAGGTCACGTTCTTCATAACGGCCTAGGACAATTTTAAAACAAATAGAAAAATTAAATCATTCACATCTATCATATCGGTCGAGTCCATGATCAATCGGGGTCCATATAATCATATTATATCTACTACAATATCTAATTCATACAATTAAAATCTTATGAAAAGATAAAAACTTAAATTTACCAACTTGCGTCTTAATTAATCAATTAACATTTAATCAAGTAAATAATTTTGTCCAATCAATTAACTAATTAACATTTAATTAATTAAATAATTTTAATCGAAAAAAAATTAACGGTTAATTTTAAACGATTTCAATTTTAATTTTAATTAATTAGAACTATTCAAAAAATAAATCAAAATTAAAATTAAGTCTATTTTGTTTCCTTCATTTTAATTCTAATCAAAAGGGATGCATTTAGTTTCAAAATCAAATGCATCTTTACAGAGTCTTTTCCAAAATCAAAATTTTGAAAAAGACCTAGGCCTATTCCAATCCAAAATTGGAATGGTCTAGGATGACCTTAGGTCCACAATTGTGGACCATAGGTCAAACCATTTAACTCAACAAATTGAGTAATAGTACTTTTCATGCCATGTGGCATCCCAATGGTACAAACTATTTGTACCATCAGTTGGCCCACATGACATCAATTAAACAACAAGAGATTTCAATGTACCATAAAGAGTCACAAAAACACAAAACAAAAATTCGGAATTCCACCAGAAAGAACAACAGCCGGCGCCGACCGCCCCAAAGAAAGCGCGGCTCAAATTCGATGGGGTGCGCGCGTCGATCACCGAGCACCCCAAAAATCCAGTTCTTTTGTTTTCGTTTCGCGAATCTAAATCATACATCTAGAATAATTACTACGCAAATTACTAATGCTTATTGCTAAAGCTCAAACTCGCTCTCGATACCACTTTGTTAGGAAATCTACGCGGGAACGCAGCGGAATTTATAATTTATTTCCTATTATCCTAAGATCGACTTCGTTTAAGTAACAAGAATGAAAGAAGTAGACAAGAGAATACATTGGTTGATCCAATTGGATTGACATTTTGTCTACGGTTGTAGTTTCTGCATGAAGCCGCCCAAGCGTTCGGCCTCTACCGGTGATCCACACGAACAGCCCGATGAATCCCATCATGGATTGCTACCAGAAAACTCGGTTGCTAGACCGACATTTTCTCTCTCTCAAAACTCTCTCTAAGAAGCGCTCATATTTTCTATTAAATTAGAATTTTTCTAATTGTGATGATACAAAAGAGCTAGTCAATCCCTCTCTTATATATTGAGTGAGTGGCGCCCCTATGTCTCCTAATTTGATTGAGAGAAGTTTCCTAGTAGATTGGGGAGAAAGAAAACATTTTCCTAATAAAATAAAGAAAATACCTTTGATTGATTTATCTCATTTAATTTAATATCTCATGTTAAATATTTCAAAGATATTGTCAATATCTAATATTGACTATCTTTATCTTATTATCATAAATCTATTAATATTTAATAATAATATATGGTAATACTATTAATTAAATTGCACAATCCAAGTGTATCTTAATACACTAGTGTCTACACCCCATAGAGCCAAAAATTGGCTTCCGGAATATTCTTAATTAATATAATGCTATGATTAATTAATTTGAAAAACACAGGTGTATCAATAAACACAAATAATTTTGATTTATACATCAACTATGTATATTTAATTAATCAACATAATTAATATCTTGTATTTAATTTATTCATAATAAATAAATACTATCATATTAATTTATCACTATAACACTTTATAGTCGAGATAAAACTTTTCTTATTTGGTTATCACTATAACCGCATTTTAATCCGGCAAGATATCTTATGTGTGTGACCCGATAGGCTTCGAATATGTTGGCCGTAGGCACAAAATGCAATTACAAAATGTCCTTCATACCTAACGATCACGGAATAGCGTTCATCAACATACCGTGACCCCAATCATCGAAGAGTCAAATACAATGACTACTACATTTCATGTGAAATACTTACCGTGTTAATATAATCCTATCACATTATAATATCCATACGGTCGTACGTCAAGTGTCAATCATCAACGACCGTATCTTATTATCTGGATATCATGCTCTCTCGAAGTAACTCATTTACTTCCACTTTGCAAAGATTCATGAGAGTAAGACATTCCTTATAAGAATGTCCTTTCGGATATTTACTCCTATTCATAGGATACGCGATTTCCGGACGAGCAACATGAATCCTACTCATACTTGAAGATCACACCCAATCACTACCGCATAAACGCCTACATGGCTGTGGAAACCTAAATAGTGTCAAAGCATGACAATCCACATCGTGATGTCACGAAGACTCCGGTCTCAGGATAATTACACAACCATCACATAGTGCGACACTTAATAAAGTAAGTGGGTCAGTCTAACGTACGCATTCTCTAATACACGTCCACGTACAGTCCAAGTGTCTCAACACTTTGATAGACAAGATATATCCTTATCTTCAATAAGATAGAAGACATTAATACGTGCAAGTCTAATCATACATCGTACTATCAATGTCCCGTTTGACGGTACATACGACTAGAGACATGTAAGTATCAAACCCTTTAAAGTGAGTCGAGATCTCATCAACCATAATCACTATTTTGATTTCTCTTTCACAGTTTGACACTAGGGACGTTATCATATATATACAATATCATAATTGGTCCATTAACCGAATAAATATATAATAACAGAAAGTCATTTGATATATGTACAAACATAAAGAAATAGTAGATCCGACCCGGTCGGATTCGGTCCAACCCGATTGGATTTAGGACACTATTTCAACGGCCGAGGTGGAGGAGGATATAGGACCGGCTGATATGGGTAAGTATAACGAAATGGACATGAGGGAGCCGTATGTCCTTGTGTGAGACATATTTGACACGCAGAGGATCTGTGCACCATGAGAGCTCATGGCGTAGAGAGGACATCGGTTACGATAGTCACGAGCACGCCCACGACAAGTAGAGTGAAAGTCGTGGCCATGGGTTGGGAAATTAGAAGTGGTCAAAGTGGGGGGATCGGTTGAGGAAACACCGGGCGTTGGGGCTGGATTGTGCAGGCGGGATTGGCGGAAGGAGGCGGCAAGCAAGTAGGAGAAGGCCGATAAAGTGCTTGAAGAGAGTTATGGTTGCAGTGTGGAAAACATAGGCCCAAACCCATATAAGAGAGGGCCTCATCCCCAAAACCTAGGTTGTGAGGTGAGGAAGTCCATCTCTTAATATGGTGGGTGAAACAACCACAAGTTCCCAATGTGGGACACTTTAACACGCCCACCCAAGTGTGGGCCGGACACACAAGGCCAACAAATAGGCCCAACACTTGCACAATAAAGGGTGGCTCCGATAGCATGTAGAAAACATAGGCCCAAACCCATATAAGAGGAGGGGCCTCATCCCCAAAACCTAGGTTGTGAGGTGAGGGAAGTCCATCTCTTAATATGGTGGGTGAAACAGCCACAAGTTCCCAATGTGGGACACTTTAACACCGAGAAAGGAGGCTAGACGGAGCAGATCGGAGTTTGACCGATGTTGTGACCGGTGGGATTTGGCGAGATGAAGATGACGAACTATGGCCTTGGTAGGAGATTGTAGAAGGCAGTGGGGGACGCCTGAATTGGTTGGGTTACATCATTGGCCAAGCAGATTAGCGATAGATGGGGGTGCGAAGAACAAAGAGCCAATGTAAGGTGTGATGAGGATTTGGTGCGGACAGCCGAGGAGGAAGGCGGAAGCAAGAATGGGGGAGGATCAAGCGTCGTGGTGGTGGAGCGAACAGAAGCGGTGGAAAATTTGGTTTAATGATATGGCCACCGGAGATGGTGAGAGTGTCGGCCATGAATTGCCGGAGGAGAAAGTTGATTGAATTTTTTTAAAGGTTTGGGTTTATGGAGGAATTCACATAACGAGCGAGGAAAATCGAGTTGCTCGATATCATGATGAATTGAAAGTGTATTGTGTTTTCATTGATTCAACTGGAGTACAAATATATAGGGTTCGGTGACTTAGTCAATAAGTCACTACAAGATAAATACGATAATAATAATATTTAGAGTAAATAAGAATATTCAAATTATATTATCCTCGATATACATATACTGTGATTTATCAGGATTCGTAAATTTTCTCTTATATCTAACTCATTACGTAAAATAGAGAATCGATTCATTTTATCTTAGATAGAGATTTTGTAAACTAGAAAAATATGTATTTAAAAGCGTAAAATATAGTATTATTTTAGAGAATCGAAAATCTGAAGTCTTTAAATATACGGTAGATGTAAAGAAAATTTTACAGAATCTGTAGTTTAAAGTAAAATATAGAGTATCTACTGCAGTGCTACTTTTACTAAATTTAAATATTGAATTTTTTAAAATACGGTTTTTAAAAGATTTAATGTTAACTACTTCAAGTGCTCTAAAAGGTCTATATATATGGAGTATATAGCATGAGACACATCTATTAATTAATTTAGTTGTATTTATGGCAGTTATCATGATGTCCCAACAAGTCACAATTTTTCACACTTTGTGGGGGCAACTTCTTGCATAGCCGTTTTTTAGCTCAAATTAATTAAATAAAGTTGGGCATCTTTTTTTTTTCCCCCCTATGTATATATATAGCCCTAAACTAACTGAAAGATGCTGTATAACCATATATAATTATTTAAGAAAACTGAAAAAACTATTACTGCTTAATTAAGTGTTGTACCCGTGTGTGTATAAACAAGGGTTGCATAACTTCATGATAGGTCTGCAGAAAAGGTTTACATTAAAAATTCACTATAGAGTTTTTAAAATAAACTTAATTTATATGTATTATATAAACAATCTATATAAGCTTTCTATATATGTGTGTGTATATATATATATACTTAATGCTAAAAATTCGGGAGTGGATCCTCTCAAGTATTTAAGGGTCAAGTGGATTTGTTTTTACACATTATCATCAAAACGATATAGTTTTGAAAAAATAAATTTACTGGTTAGATGATTTTCAGCATTTTAGATGTGTGGTTAGATCACTATTACTGAGAGAATATTTCATCGTTCGATGATATTCACTTAGATTTTTCATCTATGACATTCTTTTCATGTTTTAGTTTCAGACATATTATGGACAGGAATTCAACACTTAAATTATTCATATAATTAATAAAGGTGAAGTCTTCATTTTCTAAGTTTTAAACTTTAATTAATTCAAGGAATTCAAATGAAAAAAGAAGCGTAATTTGTGTGTTTGTAAGTTCCAACCTTGTTATGGGGTATAGAAGCCGCAAGCAATACCGAAATTTGACAAGTAAAGATTGTATCAATTGTTTTGAAACATGCAATTGGCAATATCAAGATTCGTCATGTATACATTGTATTAAGTGTTTTGAAATCATTGGCGATAACAAGATACATCTAGTATGAAATGTATCAATTGTTTTAAAATTGTCCACGATATCATGATTTGACCAGTATAAAACCACCGGCGATAACAACATTTGTCTCTAAACCCTAAACCCACTCACCGGCGATAACAGGATTCGTCAACTGTGTGAAAATATGCTCCCTCCTCCAAACGTCCCAAAGATTAAGAAAAATTATCGGTTTTTCCCAAAGATGTAAAAAATTATCGGTTTTTCGTTAGAATTTTTTTCGGAGTTTTTTTAATATCACTTCACCCATAATATCTTACAATTCTCCTACCAATAATTTCTTCAACTACAAATAAAAAAATATTAAATTATCTCTCATCATTTCACTTTATCAACTTTATAACATTTTTTACCATTATTTTATTTATTATACTACTTTATTTCACCAATCATTTCATAATGTACACGAATTTCAAAAAAACATTTTAACTTTCTAATCATTACTTTAATTACTTTATCTAAAAAAACCTTTAAAAAAAACTCAAATCCAAAAGAAACGGAGTTATCCAAGTTTTCATATAAATTTTACCATAAAACACTTCTCCAATGAATGTTGGGCAATGGTCATCTACAAAGGATAAGACCACATGTATGCCAGAAAATTGGATATTGTTTGGTGGGTTACTAAATGGCCCAAGAAAATTGGAAATTAACCCTCAAAAGCCCAAGCAAGATGAACATATATAAAAAAGGGAAAATGGTTCCATTTCTGCATATAAATTAAGAGCCAAAACAAGCAATTACATGTGCCCTCATGAAGCCAACATGCAATATATCATCCTACACATGATAATCAAATGAAAAGAAAAAATGGATTGACGCCAAATATGATGAAAATGATGGATTATGTGTAACGCCCATATCTTGGATACTGAGTCCTTATCCGGAAACGGGACATTCGGCACGTGACATTTAGAGTAAACCCTAAATCACACGTAAGCCTCGTGTCATATCAGAGTAATAAAATATTTGAACGGAAGGAAACAAGCTAAAGACTCGGAAAGTAGACCCTCAGGGTCTTCCAAAACAACCATCAACGAGGAAATAACTGTTGTCAAACTAAATCATAAATAACTAAAAGCAAAACCATTATCCATTACCACTCACTTGTCTAAAAAGAAGGAACAACTATAAAAGAAAACTAAAACATTAACGACTTCATTGATCCACTCCTAAGCTAGCACTCCAAGCTCGTCGTCAAATGAGCATATACCTTTAACCTTCTTATTCCAAGTAAAGGAGTGAGCACCGGCCAAATGCTCCAGTAAGGAGAAAGAAGATCAAAAGGGAGATTCATGTATGTCGAATCCCAGGAGACATGACATGAATCTGCTGCATCCAGTTACAAAACAATTGAAAGAAAACTTGACACATTTAAGGAAACTACTTTTAGGAACGTAACTCGAAACCAACTTGAACAATGCATAGAACACATGCCTATTAACTACATTCGATTCATCTTGAACGTACTTGTTCGTTATACTAATTACCTACTTTCCATGTTTAGCCCGCTGATCAAACATACATAAGCTACTACCAACCTATACCATATCCGTGTCTCGCAAATGCATCTTATGCAGTTTTCCTTATTGTTGAAATAGTGTCCTAAACCCAATCGGGTTGGACCGGATCCGACCGGGTCGGATCATTTCTACTATTTCTTTGTGTTTATGCATATATTAAATGGCTTTTCTGTTGTCATATATATATATATATATGTTCTTTTAAAGAACCAATTATGAATTGTTATATGATAACGTCCTTAGTATTAAAACTGTGATAGAGAAACCATGATAGGCGATTGTGGTTGATGAGATCTCTAATCACTTTAATAAGTTTGATACTTAAATGTCTCAGTCGATGTACTATTAAGCAGGCATTGATAGTATGAGCAAAGCTAGCACGTATTAGATGTCTTATGTCTTTAAGGCGGGGATAGATCTCGTCTATCGAAGTGTAGAGACACTTGGACTGTACGTGGACGTGAATTGGAGAATGCGTACGTTAGACTGACCCACTTACACGGATAAGTGTCACACTATGTGGCGGTTGTGTAATTATCCTTAAGACCGGAGTCTTCATGGCATCACGGTGTGTTTTGTCATGCTTTGACACTATTGAGGTTTCCCCTAGCCATGGGGCGATCATGCGGTAGTGATTGGTGTGACACTGAAGCATGCGGAGTATACATGATTGGTCGTCCGGGAATCGCGTATCCTATCTTAAATGGCCTTCTTATAAGGAATGTCTAGCTCTCGTGAATCTTTGCAAAGTGGGAGTAAATAAGTTACTTCGAGAGAGCATGATATCCAGATTATAAGATACGGTCGTTAATGTTTGACACTCGACGCACACGACCGTATGGATATTATTACAAATGATAGGATTGTAAGTTACACGCAGTAATCTGTTTCACATGAAAGGTAGTAGTCATTGCATTTGACTCTTCCGATGATTGGGGGTCACGGTGTGTTGCTAGACGCTATCCCGTGATCGTTAGGCATGAAGGGCATTTTCGTAATTTGCACTTTGTGTCTACGGCCAACATATTCGGAAGCCTATCGGGTCACACACATATGAATATCTAGTCGGATTAAAATGTGGTTATAGATGATAACCAAATAAGGAAAGTTTATCTCGAGACTATAAAGGTTATAGTGGTAAATTAATATGGTGGTATTTATTTATTATGAATAAATTAAATACAAGATATTAAAAATATTATATTAATTAAAGAATATTCCGGATGCCAATTTATTGGCTAAGGTGACGCAATTTATGTGTGTATAAGATACACTTGGATTGTGCAATTTAATTAATGGTATTACCATGTGCACTTGTTTAATAACTATATTAAATAATGGATTTATATGTGTAATATATATGTGATATATACACATGTGTAAATTGATTTATGGTAATAAGATAAATATAGTCAATATAAGATATTGACAATAACTTGGAAATATTCAATATAAGATATTGACAATATCCTAGATTTCTCCCTATACTAATAAGAAGGGAAAAAGTGTAGATTTGTGACACTTGTTTTTTTTCTATTGGTCAGTTATTTTATCGTTCATCTACCAAAAGCCCGACCCAATTTTATTTTTTATTTTTTAATTTAAGATTTTTTTGTTGTTCAGGTGGTCAGTAGAAATTTTTTTTTTTTTTTTTTTTTTGAGGTTGGTTTGAGTTAAATTGTTTCATTTTTAGATGACCCAATTGTATTTTTAATCTACACATTAGCTTTAATTTATTCTTAATCTTATTATGTGTGTTGTCTTAAGATGTATCCGATTCCAATTTAATTACATATTATTTTGCTTTCCATCGAGATCTCTTTTTTTTTTTTTGGGTCTTATCATAATACGATACGACCACGGGATATTTCATGTGCCTTAGTTTGTTTGTGTGTGTGTTCTTTTTCTTTTTTGCGTATATATATTTTACATTGTGTGTCTATGCCGGTTTTTTTTAGGGGCATCATTTTTTGGGGTGCTACGTATTGATTATTTTTTTCCGTCTTCGTTTTTTTTTTACTTCTATATATTGTGTGTGTCGGTTTTTTTCTTTGGTCAATGGTTTAGTAGTGTCGAAAGGTGTCGATTTTGTGTCGTGGAGTGTTGATAGTGTGTTAGGTTTTAATTAAAATTTTAATTAATATTCATTTGATCAACCGACAACCGTTGGATATGGCGTCAGGGTGTATCGAAGCGTGTCATGTCGTGTTTTGGGTAGAACACGTGTTGTTGCAGATAATGTCGAAGATAGCTTCATTTTTTCGGTTAAAATTGATTTAAGTAGAAATTGAAAAAAAATTATTCGGTAGTGTCGAAAAGTATCCATACGATGTCGGGAGATGTCGAAGATGTGTCGGATATTCATTTCATACGCACTTATATTATTCTTCTATGAACATGTTTTGATGCCACCCTAAAAGGTGTGAGGGGGGTTGGAGTTAGGGTGGTGGGAAGGGTAGGGTATAGTAAGATGGAGTGGTGGGCACGGTAGGGTAGGGAGTTGTAGGGTAGAGTAGGATGGGGTGGTGGGTAGGGTAAGGTAGGGTGGGATGAGATAAAATAGGGTGTAATAGACTTAGCTAGGATAGTGAATTAATATGTAGGTTGGGAGGTAGGTTAAGGTTTGTAGGTAGGTAGAGAGGTAGGGTGCGGTAGGGTGTGCTAATGTAGGTGAGGCGAGGTATGAGATGTAATGCGGTGATGTATAGTAGGGTAGGATGGTATGGTTGGATGATGTAGCGTAAGTTAAGTAAAGTTTGGTAGGTTGAATAAAGTACGTAATATAGGGTAGTGTGGTAAGATAATATGTGGTAAGATAATGTGGTGTAGGGCATGGTGAGGTAGGATTGGATAGGTGAGTGTTAAAAAATGTTGGGATAGAGTGCGGTTCGTTACATGCTACATTTCTTCGTATTTAATATCATCAAATAAGTTAAAACTTATAGCATGGGCACTCCGTGTGTTGCACGGAGTCCCGTTTCACTAGTATTTAATATAAGATATTATAATAAATGAGATAAATCAATCTATTATATTTTCCTTATTTTATTAGGAAAATGTTTCTCTCTCCTCCACACTACACTGGGCGCCACCTACACTATAAATAAGAGGTGGGTGTCAAGCTCTTTTGTACATCACAATTCCAAGAACTAATAGTTCTTGTGTAAAATAGAGAGCATCTATAGAGAGTTGGAGAGAGGGAAAAGGGTCGGTCTAAGCAACCGGAGTTTTCTAATAGCAATCCATTATGGGATTCCAGTGGCTGTTCGTGTGGACTAGCGGTAGAGGCCGAACACTTGGGCGGTTCTATGCTTGAACTACTCTCCTTAGGCAAATAAAAGCGTCGATCTTTTAGATCAACCAAGGTAACCACCGTCTACTACTTATTTGTTTATTGCTTAAACGAAGTCGATCTTGGGTAAAAGAAAATCAAATTTTTGAATTCGCGCGCTCCCACGTGAGATTTCCTAACAGTGGTATCAGAGAGAGCTTCGAGCTTAAGCAATAAGCATGTTATTGTGCGTAGTTAATTTTATCGTTTAAATCACGTGATTAAAAGATGAAAGATTTTTGATTCGCAAAAGTGATACATGAAAAAAAAAAAAACGAGATCGGGTGGTGCTCGGCCGACGGAGGCGGCACCACCACCGCGGCGGCGGTCATAAATGGCGGCGGCGTAGTAGGCAACCTCATCGCCGGCAATCGGTTGACCGGTCAAATCCGGGCGGATCTCCAAAATTTTATTTTGTGTATTTTGTGATTCAATATGGTTCATAGTTGTGATTGGTAATTCCTCATTTGTTTAGTTGTGTCATGTGGCTAACCAATGGTTCAAATAGTTTGGGCCATTGGGATGCCACATAAGCATTAAAATAATAATGGTTTTTCCAAACTTTGTTTGGAATAGGCTGCGCCTTTCCAAATATTTGATTTGGGAAGTGGGGCTAGGCGCAGGCCACTTCCAAAATTTTGATTTTGGAAAGTGGCGACCTAAACAAAATAATTTGGCATTTCCAAATATTTGATTTGGAATAGGCTCAGGCTCTTTTCAAATATTTGATTTGTAAAAGACTGAAGCTCTAAGTCACTTCCAAAATTTTGATTTTAGAAAGTGGCCAGGCCTGAACCAAATTTGGTTTAGGAAGATGCCTTTTGGTTTAGGAAACCAAATGCATCCTTTTGATTAGGAATCAAATGGAAAGAAACAAAAGAGACTTTATTTTTTAATTTTATTTCGATTAAAATCATTTAATTAATTAAATGTTAATTAGTTAATTGATTGGATAAAATTATTTAATAGATTAAATGTTAATTGATTAATTAAGACGCAAGTAGTTAAATTTTAATTTTATCTTTTTCATAAGATGTTATTGTATGGATTAGATATAGTAGATATAATATGATTATATGGACCCCGATTGATCATGGACTCGACCGATAGGGTAGATGTGAATGATTTAAATTTTCTGTTGGTTTTTAAAATTGTCTTGGTCACATGAAGAACGTGACCTAGTTTGTTTTCTGCATTTATCCCATTCCGTTAGCTCCCCGTCTGCGGTGGGTGTATTTATTTTATTAGATAGAATTAAATGTAACAAGAATTGGAGCATAAGATGGAGACCAAAAAAGATTTAAAATAAAGATCCCGTTGAAGAATGGAGCATTAAAATCCTATTGGTACATTATATTTACCTTAGATTGCGACCATTGCATTTCATCGGTTGTATTCAAACCGCACTAGGAAAAGTCCATGATCATACCGGTTACTTTACGCATTTATTTATTTTGTGCTTGTATTTATTTTATATGATACGATAGATGCATGACTAGGCACGATCTAGATAAATGTGTAGGATGTATATCTATAGAAATAGATATATTTGATGAGACCATAATTAAAATTAATTAAGTGAATTAATTTATATAAATACTTGCACCTCAAAAGAATCAAGTTAAAATTGCCTCCCCATATTATAATGACGGTGAAGAGCCCTTGTTCAGATCCAACTCATCAGTCAAAGCAAGGGGTTGACCTACCTCGGGTATATCGTCATTATCGAGATATGATCGTATGAGATCTCACGAATATTGGGGTTATGACTTGACTAAGAATTCTCTCGGCCACCAGCCATAGCGGGGTCGTTTGGATTTTAGAGGCAATGGTTTGACTATTTCATAAGATGAAAATTAGTCAAAGAGTTGACTAGTCAAACAACAAGAGTCGTATAGGATACGATTGACAAAGGGATGTTGTCTACCTATTAGACTATTTTCAGCCCACCATTCAAAGCCGGGGTTGCGGTAGTTTAGTGGGATCTTGTCCACTAAAGAAATTAATAATTCTTGAAAGTCAATTGGAAGTAGTTGACTAGTGGGAACAAAATCATAAACCAAAAGACCATTTTTGATTTTGCATGTGTAAACAACAACACTCTTTTATTTTCATTTTTATGTTGTAGTTTTAGCAAAATTTATATTTATGTTTTAATTCTCGATTAGTAAAAATCAAATTATGACTGTTTGAGAAATGTTCTCAAGAATGGTTAAGTAAATTTTAATCCTTTTAAAATAAAGCAATGACACGAGCAATCCCGTTATAGTAGTTAGAGACAAGGAGACTACATATTTGATGCAGTACTCCAAGGCTTTAATTATTAACGAAAGCGGAAGCTCATGATTGAATCATTTGAAATAAGTTTCAAACGAATTAATCAAATATTGGATACGATCCAATATGATCATTCAGTCATACGATGACAATTAATTCAAACGTTGGATAAGAATGATTATATCTAATTTTGGAAAGGTTGTTTTTAAAATTGTAAGATTTAAGTATCAACTTAATTCTATCATTGCTTAAAGGTTAATTAAATAGTCAATGTTTTGAATACGATTCAAAAGGTTAAATAAACTATTTAATAAACTTTAGAGTTTCTTTATGAAAGGAAATTAAAGACATGGCTCTTGTGATCTTTCTTAAGTCTTATGAAGACTACAATAAGAAACATTTTCAAGTGCTTAAAGGATTAAAAATGAAAGTTAGGGCATGTGCTTAAATAGAGAACTTATTGAAGTTTCTATTCTAGGCAAGTGAGTTGAGATAAATCTATCTAAGTTCAAGTCAACTCTTAGATATATGATATCTTCATGAGTGTGATTAAATTAGAATGATTAAATACATATATGGAAGGTGAAGCAAACGTTGTAACACTTACCATATTCTGGATCTAGTAAACTGGTAAGGGAACTAAATAAATGTTATTATGTTCCGGTTCTTATGAAGAACATACTTTCAGTTATTTGTTAGGATTTAGTAGACATATTCAATTGTAAAGAATAAATGTTATTCCGATAAAGTTGGAAGGTCACCGAATCTAACATACTAAATTGATGTCACTATATAGTTGATATATGTGATGAGATCTCAACTAAATATTTGTATGGCTGTTATCCTTGATATTTGTAGTTGTTCTAGATGTCGACTCTCGGAAGAGAAACGTATAATCAAATGGCATTGGATGATGTCCGAACAATGTGATTATGAATCATGTGGGTGATAATTATCTTAACTAAAGATGACTAAAATACCCTTTTATGAAAAGGTTATAAATTCTAGAAAAATTGTCTAAAACCTAAGCATACCGATTTTTGTTGGCTTATGACAATTGATGCCACAAATAATTGTTTGTTAATCTCTACGACTATTTTAGAAATAGTCAAGTGTACTCAGTGAAGTGCATAATTCAGAAAGCCTGAAAAGTTCGAGCTAGTATGAATATGAGATTGATGAGTTACTTAGGAATTAAATTTCAATTGGATTGAAGTAATTAATACCTGGGGGTGTTTCAGAAGTCGTCTGAAAGGAATAAGATTCTCCCTGGAAGGATACCATCTTTGGGATACGCAATTAGATTGTGTTCCCAAAATGGAAACAACACTTTATATGATAAATGTGTGACGCAAGTCATGCGATGTATCCCTTACCTATTTCGGGATAGTGCCCTTATGCTTAACCGAGTTCCAAAGAATAAGGTTGAATAAATTCCATATTAGATATGGAAGGGGATAATGTCGAATCTATCTTAACCGATGATTTGAAGTTGTCATAGGCAAATTCAGAAAAGCTTGGAGCCTAGTACGACATATGCAACTTTGTGGAATGTCTTAGATAGCACGATGGATATTATTTACTTATCCGCGGAGCAAAATGTTTGTCTCCAAACATGCTTTCTTCTAGATGAAGTGTTTCTTCCAAAAGAAACAGTGGGAGTAAATTAGATCTCAAAAGAGATTAAGAACCACAAAGATATATTCAACCAAAGGAACGTGAGCAGACGCCACATAGTGATGAGGTGTAGAACACTGCTCAGTGCACACAAAAGTTCTGCAAGTCTGTGGATAACCTCAAGCCTGAAAAGGCTGCCGGTACGTTCATCTTGAAAAATGAATATCTCACGACTTATGAAGGAATGTTTGAAAGGCAAGATTGAGAGATACGGCCAGGAGCCATAATATCTGAATTAGATTCTATCAGTGACAACCAGGTTATGAACCTAGTCTGTCTTACCTAGAGGGAATGTCCCCGTAAGGCTGAGCCCAGTTCTATTCAGATAATACTTGTTATAACTTCGTATCATGACTATATGATAGTGTTGAAGACGTTGGGCAAGCATTTCGATGTTCATGTAGACGATAACATGATATGTGAGCCCACGAGATCCATTTATGGACTCAAACAAGTTTCTCTAGATGATTTCTTTATTCGATAATCAAAGGAGTTTGACTTAGTCGAAAGAAGGAATGCCCATGTGCAAGATGGATAGTGGGAGTGTGTTATGATTTTTGAGCAAGGTATTAGATACCTCTCTTGAGAATTAATACCCCATGTCACGGTCAATTAATGTTTGGTAGTTCAAGGTCTTTACGAAAGCACTTGGATTGGCAGTTCTTATTTTTGTAAATAAGAATCTATAGCGATAGATTTAACTGTTGTTAGATTATAGTCTACCTATATAGATGTGATGCTAAAAGAGTTTAGCATAGGTCGCGACAGGAGATACTGCTAGTCGGTGTTCTCGAGATCTATCTATGTTAGGATGTTGGTCCTAAGCATAAGGTGAAAGATGATGCTTATGGAAGGTTTCTTTCGCTACTGCGATAGGAACCATCTTATAGGTAATGCCGGATGTTCATAGTCAATGAATAGTCATGAGCAAGTATGAAAGTAAATCTGGTGAATGTCGAGAATATCATTAAACAAGTTAAGGATGGTTTCTTAGTTTATCGAAACTTGGAATTAGATAAATATAGTTATACAGACGTATATCCTGAGTCTTATGAAGGCGAGTGGGAGCTACAGTCTGGGTTTGCAGTCACTTTGATTAAGTGATACAGTGAGCTGGAAATGTTCTAGCCTATGGGTCACTGTAAATTCTACAACCATGCCAAAACACAGTAGTGCCTTGGAGGCTAAAGCCGAGCAAAGACATGAGTCTAGAAGGTTCATTCCTGAACCTTGTGTGGTTCTTCCACCTTTTCTATATAGCCGATATAGTAAGTGGATTTATTGCTTGAAGCAAGGACCGGGTCTCGAGAGATTCGTGTGTGTGTTGAGGCGGTTCCTTTGACTTGATCATATGGAACATGATATGAAGATAGTCTGAGTCCCAACGGATAGCGATCTGTTTATGGCTAGGGCTGGTTGCGAGTATTGCATGAGATTCTTGTGCTTCAACTTGGTCTCGTGTGTACGAGTGATTGGTTTTAGGCCAAGTGGGAGATACGGTCGTTAATGTTTGACACTCGACGTACGACCGTATGGATTCAGCGATAGGATTGTAAGTTACACGGTAACTGTTTCACATGAAAGGTAGTAGTCATTGCATTTGACTCTTCCGATGATTGGGGGTCACGGTGTGTTGCTAGACGCTATCCCGTGATCATTAGGCATGAAGGGCATTTTCGTAATTTGCACTTTGTGTCTATGGCCAACATATTCGGAAGCCTATCGGGTCACACACATATGAACATCCAGTCGGATTAAAATGTGGTTATAGATGATAACCAAATAAGGAAAGTTTATCTCAAGACTATAAAGGTTATAGTGGTAAATTAATATGGTGGTATTTATTTATTATGAATAAATTAAATACAAGATATTAATAATATTATATTAATTAAAGAATATTCCGGATGCCAATTTATTGGCTAAGGTGGCGCAATTTGTGTGTGTATAAGATACACTTGGATTGTGCAATTTAATTAATGGTATTACCATATATTAATATTAGATATTAATATTTATATGTTTTTGCTTCCTGCGTGTAGTATGCATATATGTGATATGCATGTGCACTTGTGTAATAACTATATTAAATAATGGATTTATATGTGTAATATATATGTGATATATACACATGTGTAAATTGATTTATGGTAATAAGATAAATATACCAATATAAGATATTGACAATATCTCGGAAATATTCAATATAAGATATTGACAATATCCTAGATTTATTTAATATAAGATATTATAATAAATGAGATAAATCAATCTATTATATTTTCCTTATTTTATTAGGAAAATGTTTTCTTCTCCTCCACACTATATGGGGCGCCACCTACACTATAAATAAGAGGTGGGTGTCAAGCTTTTTTGTACATCACAATTCCAAGAACTAATAGTTCTTGTGTAAAATAGAGAGCATCCTATGTAGAGTTGGAGAGAGAGGGGAAAAGGGCGGTCTAGCAACCGGAGTTTTCCAATAAGAATCCATGATGGGATTCCGCGGGTCGTTCGTGTGGACTAGCGGTAGAGGCCGAACACTGGGCGGCTCTATGCAGAACTACTCTCTTAGACGGTCAAAGCGTCGATCTTTTAGATCAACCAAGGTAACCACCGTCTACTACTTATTTGTTTATTGCTTAAACGAAGTCGATCTTGGGTAAAAGGAAATCAAAATTTTGAATTCGCTGCGTTCCTGCCAGTAGATTTCCTAACACTTATATACTTAGCATAAGGGCTCTGCAGTGCAACACAACTAATAAGACTAACGATACTTCCAACACGGGACTTTGAACAATACCCATGTGGTAACTAACGATACTTCTAACACGGGACTTTGAATAATACCCATGTCATAGTTGGCGATACTCGCAACACGGGACTTTGAATAATACCTATATTACGACTGACGATACTCTCAACACGGGACTTTGAATAATACCCATGTTATAGCTGACGATACTTGCAACATGGGACTTTGAATAATACCCATGTTACGACTGAAGAAAATCTCAACACGGGACTTTGAATAATACTCATGCTGAGACCATCAAAACACTATCTTAACACAAGTAGGAGCACGTAAAGCACATAGATTTCACGTTTAAGACCCTATCCAACCTATGAGAACTTATGAAGACCATAACAACATCGAACTTCCATCCTGTCTCCTCTAAACATTAAAACAGTCTATAGAAAACAATTGAATAAAGTTGTAGCAACACCGTTTACCGTAAAATTACTAGAAACGTAATAATGCTTTGAAAACACATTTTAGCAGATACCCGGCTACACATAATCATGTTTCGTTCGTGCAGTTTAACATAAAACATTATTCAACACAACTTAAAATCATAATCTTTAAACTAAAAACGGAACCTTTTGATAAGAAGAACTCTTTACCTTAAAGACGAGTCGAACTACGAACCGAACAACATCTTACTTCCAAAACATATGCGAACCTTTTTAAGAAGAAACACGATCCAAAATTGATCATGAATCAGGATCTGCCTTGAAACTGTGTCTCAAATCTGCAGACACGTCCTGGACAAGGTCGGACACGTCTTGGACACTAAAACTGGATCGCTGAACCTTGATCCTGGACACGCTCTAGGCTGTCTGGGACATATCATGGGCACTCTGGGACAAGTCTAGCATGCAGGTCGCTTTACCGAAGGGATTCCTCGGTTCAGCGTGCTAGGAAAGGTGAAAACTCCAAAAACACGATTTTGATAAAGTCTAGGGTTTCATGGAGCCTTTTTTTATAGACTTTTTAAGGCTTAGGTCGGTTTTGTTCCAAAAACTTGGAGGAAAAGAAAATCTAAAAAGAAAAGGAAAAGGAAAAGGAAAAGAAATTTCGAATGGAATGTAATACTCTTACAAAGAGGTGAGGGGTTATACATTCTCCCCTCCTTATAAGAAGTTTCGTCCTCGAAACTTGATGCACCAAGTAAGGATGGAAACTCGAAGAAAAGAGAAAGACCACAACCAAGATGGTCATGAGGAACATGATTAAAGCCTAAATATCAACACCCTAGACAAGTGTTTACGCCCAAGCTTTTTTAACATAGGCTTGCCCAAGTTTTGCGAACTTAGGCTCTGATACTATTTGCAACGCCCATGTCCCGGATACCGAGTCCTATCTAAAAATGTGACGTTCAGCACATCACATTTAGAGTAAACCCTAAATCCCACGTAAGTCTCGTGTCATATCAGAGTAATAAAATATTTGAGCCGAAGGAAACAAGCTGAAGACTCGGAAAGTAGACCCTCAGGGTCTTCCAAAACAACCATCAACGAGGAAACAACTGTTGTCAAACTAAATCATAAATAACTAAAAGCAAAACCATTATCCATTACAACTCACTTGTCTAAAAAGAAGGAACTGTTAGGTGTAGTGCCCGAAAGACAATTATCTAATTGTTTTAGGACATAATTAATAATTCATCTTATTATATGCATGTATGCTAATAAATAAGACACTACTGAAAACCCTAAGTACCTCATTTATGTAATCACATAACTCAGTGTATGGCTATGCACAAGAGGATTGAGTTAGTGAGATGTACTTAAAATTAACTTAGTCCGTAGCGTTGATTAATCTGAGTACGGGTCTCATGATTAATATGTTAATAATGCGCCCAGAACACTTTAGGTGTGACAGTCTTATCCGGACTTTCGGTAATAGGGTACCTAGTGGGGCATTTATATATGATGATAATCATATAGGGCTGGACCGATTTGATTTGAGTTCTCGATATAATTCCGTAATCGAGAAGTCTTATCGAATCACAAGATGATCATTTATGGATTAATCTCAATCCTGAGGTGATCACAGACAATTGCTTAGACTAGGGTAGAGTTTGATGTGTTAGTAAGGATCACTTCGAAGTATGTGGTCCAACACTTCTCGTTGGCTCTATTTTGGAATGAGTGGGTAGTCTGTGCTATCACAGATATGGAATCCATTCTTTCCCTCGGGAAGTAGACAGACAGTTCCCTTATTTGTTAATCCTAGAAACTGATCGATCCGCGGAGTTCATGTTAGACTAATTAGCTACTAGTCTGGTATGTGAACTAATTGAACACTAGGGGGTTAATGGTAAATAAGGATAATATGTTTCGAGAAGGGTTTACGGAAATATCCCGACTTAAAATGAGCATCTATGGAGGATTTATCCGTATGTAATGATTATATCGGTGGACACCTTATCAACTCATGGTTGAGTGTAAGTTATCTATATTCGAGTTAGATTTCGGGTTTATGGTGGTGTAATCCCGAATTAATAGATTGGATATAATTATTACGTCCGATGAATAATTTTATTTAATTTATTGGAGCTACTGGTTATAGGTCCATGGTCCCCGACGCGGCTCCTAATATAGCATATATGTTTTTCCCGTCGTCACACCTCGATTATAATTAAATAGTAGCATTGCACTGTTTAATTGATATGTGGATTAATTGTTTAGTTGGATGTTTAGGGCCAAATTATAGTGATTTTCATATATATTTTATGAATCAATTTCCCCCATATATGGATTATTTTCATAGATATCGGGCCTTATAGTCAAATATTGAGTAAATGAGGTTTTTAATGATTAAATATGAAAACGTATCGATTTTTATGTTTATTTGATGTTTTTATATTATTTTGGAAATTATTACGTTTTGGTATGTTTTTGATATTTGTAGATACCCAATTAATGATGGAAAGATGATCCTAAAAGGCTAAATTCGAGATGGAAGAGGATCAATTAAAGATATGGAAGAATAAAAGAGATAAGGAAAGAAATAAACCAAGATAAAGATGGAAAAATCAAGAAATTCGATTTCAAGTCAATATGGACGAGCGTCCATCTGAAGCAGACGAGCGTTCAATAGTGGACGGGCGTTTGGTGAAGTGGACGAGCGTCCTAGAAGAGATTTTACATTCAGAGTCTCCAGACGCAAGCTGAACGAGCGTTGACTCTCCGTCCAAGGCAAATGGACGGGCGTCCATGTATTCAAACGAGCGCCCGCCGCGCTTTGCCTAAACCGACTTAATCTTCTATTTAAACGGCCCGTCGCCCCAACCCTAATTCATCCATATTTTCTTCACATCAAAAAGAGACACTGGCCGCATCTTGAGAAGTTGAAGGCCGGTCACCCGAGCCTTGTGCTCGGGTGAACCGAGGTTAGATTAGAGTAGATTATGTAGCTTTTCTTTTCGTTTCCATGGTGTTTCAACCATTGTATCCAAGACTATGTGAGTTCTCTTATGATTAATTTAATTCAGCTTTTTCTTCATGACGTTTGATTTAGTTTGTATTTTTCTATGCGATTTGTATGCCATGTGAATTAGAATCGAAAGATTAGTTCACGATTGATGTTTATAATACGGAAGTTGCATAAACGTTAGATCACCATAGAAAGATAGGGTTTTAGCCATTAATGATGACAAGTTAATGAGTTAGATTCCTAGGTTGTTAGGCTCTTTAAAAACGAGTTAATTGAATCTACACCCGAGTTTTGTTTGGTAAATCGCCTCAACACTCGAAAGATGAGAGATAGATAATTGAATTCACTACGAAAAGTAGGCTTTCATAGCTTGACAGATAAGTTCACTAAGAGATTAGGGATTTGTGTCTCGTGAAAGGTGAAACCACAAACTGAATTAGAATCATGAGATTAACTAGAATTGAAATCACTTAGGTTTGTACTTTGGTTGTTCCCATGTTTCTTAGGTTAGATTTATTTTGATTGTTCTTTTATGTTTTTTCTGCTTTTATGCTTTTGCTTTTCGTTTATTTGTTTTTGTTGAGTAGCAATTGGGAGAATTACTAGGATTAGATTCAACATCCCTTTTCCCTGAGGATCGATACCCGTACTTATCCAACTTTACTAGCAACTACCCGGTATTCGGCCGGTTAGGAGGTAGTTTTGCATGGTAGTATAGGTTTTATAAATTTTCTTTTGTTTTAATGATGCAAAATCTCCCCAACAAAAGTGGCGCCGTTGCCGGGGAATAGGTGTCATGTTGAATCTAGTCTTGTTAGTTCTCGATTTTGTTACGTTTTGTTTTTGTTTTTAATAAAAGTAGCGTATACCAAGTTGAGAGTTTTTATTTTGCCGTGTTTCGATGACCGTTAGGTTGAGAATGTGCAAAAGTTTTTTTACTCAACTTGTTTTACGTGAAGTTTATATGTTTATGTGTTACCTAGTCTAACCCCTGTGCTTAATTTGATAAGGTTGTTGTCTTTGTGATCTCGTGTTCTTTGTGTTGTGTTCATAAGTATTTAGGTTTTGCTGTGTTTTTCCTGCTTTATCTGTGCATTCTTGTTGTATGGGCGGCGTCATTACATTGGGCGCCCGCCCGCTTCTTCATCTGCAGTGAACGAGCGTTGGGAAGTATTGGGCGACGCCGTCCGTTCAAATATTTTCAATCATGTTTCGATTTAGAGGACCGCATTTAACGCCTCATACTTTCGAACGCCCGTCCGGTCGTTTTTTTTCAAAGCGGCAGCGCCTCGCAAGGTGGAACGCCCGCCCGATTCTCAACGCTAAGTGAACGTTCGTCCGGGTTCATCCAGGTTCTAAAATTCTTGATTTTATTTTCAATGCTTTTATTTGATGTGGATTTTTCATTCGAGCTTTCGTGGCTAATTGATTTTTACATAGATGCCCCGAACTTATATGTTTTTACCTTTCCATCTATGAATCCATGTTAGATAATTGATCAATTCCTTATATATGATTCATCTAGGCATGTTATAGTGATTTCGTCGGTTCTCGTAAGCTATAATCGTTCTTATGGTTAATTAGTAGCTAATGTCGGTTCCCGTATGCTACATACCGCTCCGATGAATCTTTTAAGCTTTTAAGACTTACGTGTTTCCTTTGTTTTTATAGTTCATATGGGTAGCTATCGCCGGGTTTTCCGTATGCTACGCCTGCATAGCCATATGAGTTATATCTTTTAGTATAGCTAATCGTTGGTTTTCCATAATGCTATCACCTTTGATGAGTCTTAAGCGCGTTTACACTCGCATGTAATGAAAGCGATCATGCGTTTATCGTAAACTTGTCATTATTTGGTGAGCGTTTATTATATACATGTCATGTTGCAAATGAGTGGGCTAGTTTTCTTTCTTTTATTTTCTTTTATTTTTGCATATCATTGAGATGCATATCATTTAGTTGCATGTCATCTAGTTGCATTGTTTTTCTATTTTCTTTTATTTTTCTTGAGCGTAGTTAAGCGTCGGTTTCGTAATACTACCTCGTTTTCTTTGTTTTTATTTTTGTTTCGCACGGGCCGTAGTATTTGTAGGGTTTCGCACCGACTGATCTGAGCCGCTCGAAAAATTTTAGATTTTTCATGTAGTTTGCATTGTAGTACATTTTCATGTAGTTGCACCTAGCCTACGAGTTTGTGATATTTTCATGTATATGTGTCCATCTTTATGTGCGCATAATTTGAATATCTCTATAAATTCTTTTCCTTATGTGCTTTATTTGTATAAGTCTAATCTTTTCCCCGAAGACTCTTTTTGCACTGGTCAAGTCTGCAGGATATTTTCTTCCTAGCTATTGTGCACTTTAAAGATGTATTCAGTTGTCCTGTGATGCTCCACGATCTTCATCGAGCTATGCAAGCAATCCTGGTTCTTGTTGGTTCCTCCGCACTGCCGGCATCCAATCGACTAAGTTCTCTAATTTTTATTTTCGTATAACTTGAGGACAAGTTGCAATCTAAGTGTGGGGAAGGGATAGATGATTTATGTCTCTGCTTTCGTTTGCTCATATTTTTAGTATTTCTATGAAAAGTGCTTAATTTTCAAATTTTTTGTTATATCCCGAGTAGACAAAGGCATATCTTTGCTTGAGTTTATATCATTGATGCTATATTCTGTATATTTAGTAATTTTAGTTGTTTCACCCGACACTATTTTTCACATGCCATAGTAAATGATGAGCTAAATGTTGAAAGCCTACCCCATTTTAGTTGGAGATTTTTGATGATTATAGCATGTTTCTTTGCTTATGTACAATTCTTGAAAAGTTTAGTAGTTTGTATTCTAGAGTTAAAGTATGACACATCTGTGAATATCCGTAGGTTTGAATGTGATAAGTGAAACGTGATTAAGTCTTTGAAATAGTAATAAATTGTTTACTTGAGGTGTTATGCTCGGTGGTGTCGTGCTACTAGAAAATAATCTTTTCCACTTTGCCAAAGAAAAATCTAAGTAAACATAATTTTAATTGTGTGTGTGAAGTGGTTTATGATTTGGGTGAGGTAGGGTGTACCACGTATGTCCTATTCCACTATGATGACCAAAGCTCACGACAGTCAGTTTATAATTTGCCTTATGATTGGAGTAAGGTAGGGATTATCTTGAAATGTCCTATTCTCGCTATGAGGGCAAAAGCTTATTACGATGTGTGTTAGAAAAGTGTGAAAAAGTGAAAATATTGGAATATATTATTATGAATAAGTAAGGACTTAGTTATCGTCGACCTTATCCCCAAGTATAAATCGAAAGATATGTTGTAGGGATTATCCTCGAGTCCATCGGAAATGTTTTAGATATTCTCTACTATTTCTTTTCGGGATATGTATGTTTTGTAAAGTGCTGTTATAGTTTTTGAATATTTCTAACTTAGATGGGAAACCGGGCTAGTTTTGGTTTGAATAACTTTCAAATTGTGGAACTTAGTGGAAGTTTATTATGGCTATGCACACACTCACTTGGGTGAACTTCTAAGTTAATAAATATGCTTCATATTTGCATAGATGTTTATTTATCTCGAGTTGGTTTTGTTTTGTTTTGCACGGGACGAGCAAAAAGATAAGTGTGGGGGTGTTGTTTAGGGCCAAATTATAGTGATTTTCATATATATTTTATGAATCAATTTCCCCATATATGGATTATTTTCATAGATATCGGGCCTTATAGTCAAATATTGAGTAAATGAGGTTTTTAATGATTAAATATGAAAACGTATCGATTTTTATGTTTATTTGATGTTTTATATTATTTTGGAAATTATTACGTTTTGGTATGTTTTTGATATTTGTAGATACCCAATTAATGATGGAAAAGATGATCCTAAAAGGCTAAATTCGAGATGGAAGAGGATCAATTAAAGATATGGAAGAATAAAAGAGATAAGGAAAGAAATAAACCAAGATGAAGATGGAAAAATCAAGAAATTCGATTTCAAGTCAATATGGACGAGCGTCCATCAAGCGCACGACAGCGCTCAATAGTGGACGGGCGTTTGGTGAAGTGGACGAGCGCCCTAGAAGAGATTTTACATTGAGTCTCCAGACGCAAGTCGAACGAGCGTTGTCTCTCCGTCCAAGGCAAATGGACGGGCGTCCATGTATTCAAACGAAGCGTCCGCCGCGCGCTTTGCCTAAACCGACTTAATCTTCTATTTAAACAAATTGCCGTCGCCCCAACCCTAATTCATCCATATTTTTCTTCACATCAAAAAGAGAGCACTGCCGCATCTTGGAGAGTTGAAGGCGGTCACCCGAGCCTTGTGCTCGGGTGAACCGAGGTTAGATTAGAGTAGATTATGTAGCTTTTCTTTTCGTTTCCATGGTGTTTCAACCATTGTATCCAAGACTATGTGAGTTCTCTTATGATTAATTTAATTCCAGTTTTTCTTCATGACGTTTGATTTAGTTTGTATTTTTCTATGCGATTTGTATGCCATGTGAATTAGAATCGAAAGATTAGTTCACGATTGATGTTTATAATACGGAAGTTGCATAAACGTTAGATCACCATAGAAAGATAGGGTTTTTAGCCATTAATGATGACAAGTTAATGAGTTAGATTCCTAGGTTGTTAGGTTCTTTAAAAACGAGAGTTAATTGAATCTACACCCGAGTTTTGTTTGGTAAATCGGTCTCAACACTCGAAAGATGAGAGATAGATAATTGAATTCACTACTAAAGTAGGCTTTCATAGCTTGATGAGATAAGTTCACTAAGAGATTAGGGATTTGTGTCTCGTGAAAGGGTGAAACCACAAACTGAATTAGAATCATGAGATTAACTAGAATTGAAATCACTTAGGTTTGTACTTTGGTTGTTCCCATGTTTCTTAGGTTAGATTTATTTTGATTGTTCTTTTATGTTTTTCTGTTTTTATGCTTTTGCTTTTCGTTTATTTGTTTTTGTTGAGTAGCAATTGGGAGGATTACTAGGATTAGATTCAACATCCCTTTTCCCTGAGGATCGATACCCGTACTTATCCAACTTTACTAGCAACTACCCGGTATTCGGCCGGTTAGGAGGTAGTTTTGCATGGTAGTATAGGTTTTATAAATTTTCTTTTGTTATTTAATGATGCAAAATCTCCCCAACATTGGACTAAATGATTAAAAACATGGAAAATACATTTTTTCATGGACTCGACCCGGTTTGGTGAATTTCGGCCCATGACCTATTTAATTAGGTATTGGCGCCAATATGTATATATTATTAACAAGGAATTTGTTTTCTTGTGTTATTATATGACATGTGCTTAATTATTTATTGGTTAAATAATTAATATATTAGATAATGATCTTTTATTTATCCTAATTTGTTTGGGAAAATATTAGATTTATCTTTTATGGAAAATGATTTATTTGATTGATTATCCATTAATTAAATTAAATCCTTGTGGAACAAGGATCTCTCCTATATAAGAAGAGTTCTTCATTGTACCAAAAATCACTATTCACAAGAGAAATTGGCTGAAAATTTGGCCTCTATTCTTAGGGTTCGAGTTGGAAAAATCTTGAGATTTTTCGGTAGCATATCGGGAGGTCCGGCGACGTGAAACACCATCCACTTGGTGTTGCTTGGAGATACGCGTTGGAAGATTATGGCTTCTCAACCGGCGATCTACAAGGATTGTTCATGGAGTTTATTCACAATAAACAAGTAAGCAATCTATCCTTCTCGTAGATTAGATCTATTATATTTATGTATTTTGGTTGACTAGATCTAGATCTTGTAGTTTCCGCTGCGTAATCGGGTGGATCTTTGATCCATCCGGAGATATTACATCCTACAAGAACAACTTTAAAAGAAAACTAAAACATAAACGACTTCATTGCTCCACTCCTGAGCTAGCACTCCAAGCTCGTCGTCAAATAAGCATATACCTGCAACCTTCTTATTCCAAGTAAAGGAGTGAGCACCGGCCAAATTCTCAGTAAGGAGTAAGAAGATCAAAAGGGAGATTCATGTATGTCGAATCCCGGGAGTCATGACATGAATCTGCTTCATCCAGTTACAAAACAATTGAAAGAAAACTTGACACATAAGGAAACTACTTTTAGGAACGTAACTCGAAACCAACTTGAACAATGCATAGAAAACATGCCTATTAACTTCATTCAATTCATCTTGTATGTACTTTTTCGTTATACTAATTACCTACTTTCCATGTTTAGCCCGCTGATCAAACATACGTAAGCTACTACCAACCCATACCAAATTCGTGTCTCGTCTGTACTGTCGTGTTCCTTACATACTTAGCATAAGGGCTCTAGGTGCAACACAACTACTATGACTAACGATACTTCCAACATGGGACTTTGAATAATACCCATGTGGTAACTAACGATACTTCTAACACGGGACTTTGAATAATACCCATGTTATAGCTGGCGATACTCGCAACACGGGACTTTGAATAATACCCATATTACGATCGACGATACTCTCAACACGGACTTTGAATAATACCCATGTTATAGCCGGCGATACTCGCAACACGGGACTTTGAATAATACATGTTATTGATCGAAGATAATCTCAACACGGGACTTTGAATAATACCCATGCCGAGACCATCGAAACACTTATCTTAACACAAGTAGAGACACGTAAAGCACATAGATTTCATGTTTAAGACCCTATGCAACCTATGAGAACTTATGAAGACCATAACAACATCGAACTTCCATCATGTCTCCTCTAAACCTTAAAACGATCTATAGAAAACAATTGAATAAAGTTGTAGCAACATCAGCATAAAGTAAAATTACTAGAAAACGTAACAACGCTTTGAAAACACATTTAGCGAGATACCGGCTACACATAATCATGTTTCGTTCGTGCGATTTAACATAAAACATTATTCAACACAACTTAAAAACATAATCTTTAAACTAAAAAGGAACCTTTTGATAAGAAGAACTCCTTAACTTAAAGACGAGCCGAACTACGAACCGAACAACATCTTACTTCCAAAACATACGCGAACCTTTTAAGAAGAACATGATCCAAAATTGATCTGAATCGGGATCGCGCTTGAAATCGAGTCTCAAATCTGCAGACACGCCGTCTGGACAAGGTCGGACACGTCTTGGACACCAAATCGGGTCGCTAAACCGAGAGAGTAGTGCTCGGTTCGGGTGTGCTTGGTTGATCCTGGACACGCTCTAAGCTGTCGGCATATGCCCTAGGCACTCTGGGCATGCAGGTCGCTTTACCGAGGGGATTCCTCGGTTCAGCGTGCTAGGAAGGGTGAAAACTCCAAAAACACGATTTTGATAAAATCTAAGGTTCCTTGGAGACTTTTTTATAGACTTTTTAAGGCTTGGTCGGTTTTTTCCAAAACTTGGAGGAAAAGAAAAGCTAAAAGAAAAAAAAAAAAAAAAAAATTGAATGGAGTATAATACCCTTACAAAGAGGTGATGGGTTTTACATAAATCCGTTTGTTTTGAGTTGGAGTTTTTTTTTTTTTTTTTTTTTTGGGTTGTTTTAGATAAAATGATTGAAGTAATGATTAGAAAGTTAAGATGTTTTTTGAAATTTGTGTAGATTATGAAATGATTGGTGAATTTTTTTGAAATAAAGTAGTATAATAAATAAAATAATGGTAAAAAAGGTTATAAAGTTGATAAAGTGAAATGATAAGAGATAATTTAATATTTTTTATTTGTAGTTGAAGAAATAATTAATAAGAGAATTCTAAGATATGATTGGTGAAATGATATAAAAAAACTCTAACGAAAACAAACGAACCAAAATCCAAAGATTTCAATTTCAAATCCAAAGATTTCATTGCTTTCATCTAAGATAACTATCATATCCAAAATCATCATTTCTTAGGTGGTTTGAACCCAAAAAAAAAATTAAAAAAATAATAATAATAATCACAGTTTTCGAGATCGGAGAATCCTTAATCGTGTATCAGAAGCTAACCCACTCAGATAAGAGAATCCTTAATCGTGTAGCTGTGTCCCAAATGGGTTTTTAAATCGTCCGGTCATGATGGCCTCATGCAGGTGTTCTTTAAATAAAAAACTAGCTAGAATATTGTGGGTACTTGTTTAGTGACCAGACCTTTTCGAGATCGGACACCTTCCGTCTCGTATGAACTGCACGTTTATTATGGTACCAACTTTGATGATTAGACTTTGATTCCACCGCTATTGCGGTAACAACCACTGGTGAGTAGACGTGACTGGTTTCGGGCCGGTTCCAGGTCTTTGGCACGACCCTCCACTTCCGGGTCCAAAATGGAACCGGAACCGCCGGTTCCAATTTCTAGCCGGTTCTGCCGGGTCTCGGGAACCGGAGGGTTTGGCGGTTCCCCGGGCCGGTTCCGGGTTCGGCGGTTCCCGGGTCTAGACGGTTCCGATCACGATTCTGATCGCGGTTCCAATCACGGTTCCAAAAAAATCAATATTTTTCTTTACAAAATTTGTATAACTTACGTCAAAATTAATAATAAATTCTAATTTATTATTAAACTATATATAATATTTAATTTCATAACTATATTTATTTTTTTAAAAACACACGGCTTGTATAATATTTAATTTCATATCTATATATAATATTTAATTTCATATCTATATATAATATTTAATTTCATATCTATATATAATATTTAATTTCATACTTATATTCTAAATTGTTAGATATTTTTTAATAAAGTAAATATTTTACAATCGTTTGATTCGAGTTTAAATCTGAATTAATGAACGGGGTTTTATGCATTTTCGTTTTGATTCATGTATTTTGAAAGTAAATTAAATAATAATCGTAGTTTTCTAATTGTTTATTTTTATGATTAATTTGTAAGTAAATTAAACTTACATTTTCTTTTCGAAAAAAAAAAAGCGAGCATACAATGATAGGCATTTCAAAATAATATATTTCGAAAGCGATAAAGTAAACGAATTTATTCAAAACAAATTCAAATCACTATCCGAAATATATTATAATGGTAGATCGATAATATTATAATATGAGAGTTAGAATAGAATTGTGTGTAAAAAGTGATGAAATGGATATGTATTTATAGTGTGATGAGTGTGTGATATTTTAAAATAAAAAACAAATTATTCAAAAAAATAGAAAAAATATACGTTGGACTTGGAGGAAAAAAAATTATAAAAAAAAAAAAAAAAAAATAGAAAACCGCCGGTTCCGGCCGGTTTGATCGCCGGTTTTTTGTCCGGTTCTTTGAACCACCGGTTCCGGGTCCGGTGTAATTAACCTAGAACCGGGTTGGACCGGTGGAACCGCCGGTTCCTGGACATGTGGACCCGCTGACCCGTGAAACCGCCGGTTTGAAACCGGGAACCGTCGGGTCCGACCGGAAAAAGATCCGGAACCGGCCACCTCTACCGGTGAGGCAAAACCCCTGAAACTGTAGAAACTCTTCTTCTACCCTACTCCCACTTAGTACCTTCTTACTTGATTATCTTTGAATTAAAAGTTATTTTACTAAATTACTTATATTATTTAATGTTAAAACAAAGTTTTGTGTTCTGTTTGGTTGTAAATTCAAATCAAAACATAAAAAATTGATTCAGGGTATTGCAGCAAGACATACATTATGTAAAATGTTTTGAAAGGATTATATAGGTTTTTAACCCTTTTTTTTTTTTACTGAAAAATGCTTTTATTAAATTAAGTCCGCCAAACACACAGAGACAAAGGGTGACATCAAATATAAAAAAGAGTGTGCATGCCACACAAAAAGATATGCTGAGACATTTCTCGTACGCTTAACAAAAGAAAAAACAACATAAAAAAGCTAAACAAATGAGTCAGACAGGCTTGTGCCAAACAAACCAACCCAAGGGAGTTACATCCTCCGTGGATGCTTGGCACAAGTTTTAGCCTTAAATCTATCATTATTCATGTTCATCTAAAAGTCAACTGCTTAAACCACCGGTTGATGAGTTTTATGACTTCTCCAGCAATCATGTCCACCTTTCAAGGGAAAAAAGGTCAACTGCATAAACCAGCAAGATAAATTATTTTCTATGTGATCAAGTCATCAAACCAAGAATTTTCGAACCGAAAATGGCGAAGTTGCTGTTCCTTCCTTCTCCCTCTTTGGTCAAGGTCAACACAACTTGTGATATCGGTTCATATCTCCATTGCCAATCTTCTCCAAACTTCCATGTCAACCTCCGTACGAATTTCCGGCTACCGCGTCGGCTCAGATCGTCTACTCTGCTGACAAAAAGCGTCGGCGGCCATGTTTTGGCAGTACTAGACCTTAATGGTGGTCAAGGGTATTTACATTAATTAATTACATCTTTTTTCCTTTGATTTCTGCTGTGATTTCTCGTCTTTAACAGTCATTACGTGCTTCAACTCAGCGATTAATATGACAATAAAGATTAATTTATCGGGTTCTAAACCTTGTTGATGTTTATTTGTAAAGTCAACATATGTACGGTAAGAGAATGGTCATAAAGGGCCTTGTCAACTTGGATTAGCCATTTTAGACTGAGCGATGATGCGGTCTAAACGGTTGACGAGATCATTTATGACTCATTTAGCATTACCAGACCCAAGGTCAGAGTATTCTTGTTTTTTTTTTATTTAAGTAATAATTGTGTATAAGATGAACATTGTAGTTACGTGTCCCTTAAGATTGTATATGCATGGCTTTTGGCAGGAGGAAAGGGTTCCATGAAATAGAACTAAAAGTGAGGGATTATGAACTGGATCAATATGGGGTGGTAAATAATGCTTTTTATGCAAGCTACTGTGACCATGGTGAGATTAATGTTAATTTATAATAACTATTTTGACTTTATTATATATCATTATCATGTTTCCTGTCATTAATTATAAGTCTGGAAGAGAGGAATATCGGTTTCTTTTTTATCAAGGGATAGAAAGAATAATATTGCTATAGAACTCGAGGTAGTCTTAGGCGGCAAGTGAATCAAGTTTCGGGTGAACTACTCGTATTCGACTTGTAAAGAAGTTTGATTAGTTTTTCTCGGGTTTGAGTTTCATTTCAGCTCTTCGAATAATTAACCGAGCTAATTTTTGAGTTTACAATATAGTAATCGAGTAACTTGCGAATCAATACAATAACTAGATTAAATAAATTTAATACTATTTTTATAATTCATAAATTATTATCCAAGTTGAGTATTAGACGATTCGAGCTGGATCTTGATATATTTTGTAAGAAATTTATGAATCCTAAAAAAATAATATACCTTTTCAAAAAAATTAAAAATAAATTAATCGAACGTACGAGCTGAGTTGAGTCGAACTATATCCACTACTTAACGATTCGATTTCGATCTTGGCTTTTTATTGCTCGATCCGAGTTTCAAGCCCGAGTTTATTAAGTCGAGTCAAGTTCAATCCTAAAAAAGTATCGACTCGACTCGGATCGATTACATAATCAAAAGCCACTGATTTTGGTAGGGCTAAGTTTGAGGCAGATTATATAGGTTTGGGTGGTTTGATCTTATAATTAACAGCCATTTTGGTTCAAAAAATGTGTGCTACAAACCAAACCAAACCAAAGAACTACACACTAATGATTTAGTTTGAACTGATTTCGGTTTGGTTTGGGGCCGGTTTTTAACAAGCGTAATTTTTTTCTTCCTAAATTGCAAAAATTAGATACACCATTATAATAGTTATTTTTATGACAAAACAATTATTTTCTATATAAAAAATATTTTTTTTCTTTTACTTTAACGGGGTTCGAACACTGGTCTCAATGCCATGGTATAGTTTAATTCACCTTTAAACCGATGCACCTTGTACTATAGAAAAAAATGAAATTTTAAAATACAACCGTTATAGGAAGGTTATGCAGCCAAGCATACATTACAACCACTCATTTCTAACCTCTCATACATTTGAGAAAAGTGTATTATGTGAAAGAGAGTAAAAATAAGAGAGCACAATATACGCTCGGCAGTGATAACCTTCCTACAATCGTTCTTGTATAAAATCTCTCAAAAAGTGAAATAGTAAGAAGCATTCTTTTCCCCTCATAATTTTTTTGTTTCTTTCATGAAAGGGTGAAAATTTAAACATGAATTTTAATAATATTGATGCTGATAATAATGAATGGAAAATTTTTCATTCAACCGTCATCAGCGTGGCTTAACCAATACGAAAAAAGGAAGTACATTTTCAACCGACAAGTTCTCACATAATCTCAAATGAAAATAACATATAATATGGAAGCAGAGGCGGACCAACATGGGCAAGGGTGGGGTCCATGTACCATACTCAAAATTTCGTGTAAATTTACTAATATACTATTTTAATAATATTAAAAAATGTGTATGTATATATTATTTCAGACAATTTTTGACAGCTATATTAAAAAATAATTCGATTTGAAATTGGTTTTTGGATCATTTCGATTATTGAGAGATATTTTGGGAAAAGACTACAGTGCATTGTCACCCTTACTTTCTTTTGAATGATAAGTATATATATATATCTGAATTCTCTATGATCTGTTTTTACAGGACGTCATGAACTTCTAAAAAGGATTGGTATTAACGCAGACGCATTTGCTAAAAGCGGCGATTCATTAGCTTTGTCAGATCTGTCCCTCAAGTTCCTTGCACCTTTACGGGTAGGTATGCCGCATTCAGACCTGTCCCTAGACATAGGCCATGACCTAAGGCCGCCCCCACCCCAAAAACGATCTTGATACATATAGCTTATAATTAGTCTAAACATACGTCATATCCTGTCAAAGGGCTCTGTTTTCGCAAATTGGCCTAACGCCTTAAAAAAAACTCAGGGACGCCCGTGGCCACTGACCGCAGTGCTTATGATTTGTGAGAATTGTCCCTCAAGTTCCTTGCATGTTTATGTGTGTTCTTATTGTATTCTCTTTTTTTTTTTTTTTTTTAATCAGAGTGGGGATAGGTTTGTTGTGAAAGTGAGGGTGTTCGAGACCTCTGCTGCTCGGTTTTTTATCGAACACTTCATCTACAAGCTACCAAATGGAGAGGTTTGTTTAATTAACTTTCTCCCCTGCTCTGATTGAAATCTTTGCTGCTTGGATCTATATATCAAACACCTATAATAATTACATTTCTGATGTTTTTTTTGTAGCCTATTTTAGAGGCTAAGGGTACGTGCGCGTGGCTTGATAAGAATTCTCGTCCTGTGCGTATTCCCCCGGAAGTGAGGTCGAAGTTTGATTGCTTTCTACGCACCGGAGAACCCGAGTGATGCTAGTTCATGTTAAGGCCATTTCTTATGGCCGGGCGTCGTGATTGTATCAATAGCATTATTTATTTATTTTAAGAGAGGGGGGTTGGGGGTTTGCGTACATTGTTTTGTTTGAAAAAACTTCTTTTTTATCTTATCTTTTAGAAAAAGGCCATGATGACATGTTTTACATCTTATTTATGTAAAAGAGACAAGAAAATAATCAATGGTTGTGAAGGACAAAAAATAATGTATGTCCAAAAATACCCTTTATAATTATAACTAGCCTCATTCCCCCATTATCCCAAAATGTAGAAACCCTAGCCTCCATCCTCTTCTTTTCTCTGCAAATCCCAAAATGTTTCAATAACTAGCGACTACACCATCGCTTCACTGCTCAAAGATAAGAATATGGCGGATTACTCGCAAAGAAGCAGGACTGTCGAAGATGACAATGGAAGAGTATGTTATCTTCACCGGCAATACAAGATGTCAGACGCTCGCCGACCAGGATCATCGGCCGGCGGAATCCCAAAATGGCGGAGGAACTTGTTCAAATCCAGATCATCGGGCGGATCGGAATCTAAGACGGAGGATTCATTCTCCGTCATCTAATTATCCTCTGGTTTCTTATGAGGAGATTATTGGGTAATTAATCTTTTTTTTTCTTTCCCTTGACTGCAAACAATATATCACAAAAGAGATATATACAGGAAAAAAGTCTTGCAATGATTGACGTAATTAAGCATATTGTTTCACCATTTGTTAGCATTAATCTCGATTTATACTGTTTCCAAAACATCATATGTGAACGGTTTGGTTTGAAACATTTCAGTTTTGCTGCAATTTTTTGAATCATACGGCTTTTCTCCCATTTTTGCATTTTTTTTTGCAATTTTTGCATTTTGTTCTGCTGCATTGATGCTTTGTTTTGCTGCAATTTTTTTGAATCATAGCCAAGCTCCGCCGCCCTTTTTTTCTGCTTTTTTATGATGCTTTGTTTCTTTGCATGTGCTTGATGGGAAACACAAGTTAGTTCGCGATTTTCTCCCATTTTTTTCACAAATGTGCACGATCTTAAGGTCCTCAAATACCCTATTGGGTTCCCCTTCCCAATTAGGGTTTAGTTTGGTAACGTTTCGGCATTTTTTCCAAGGGACATGTAGTAACGTTTCGGCATTTTTTAATGAATGTGCACGATCTTAAGGTACACAAATCCCCTATTGGGGTTCCCCTTCCCAAGTAGGTTATAGGGCAACATATAACTGCTCCTACAATTTTTTTATTGCAAAGTAAATGCACAACATATGACGATGCCGATGTTCTCTCCGGCGCCATTCATGTTCTGAAGGATCAATGATAATTTTTATAAGGGCAACTGTGCTTTGTAACATGAACATCTTATAAGGGCAACTGTGCTTTGTAACATGAACATCATGTAGTAACACTTGTTGCAACTCATGCCATTTTCATCATGTAGTAACACCACTATTCACACTTCATACAAAGAATATAGTTACGCATAATATAGTATCACAGTGAAAACAGGGGCGGACCCAGCATAGGAGGGGTGGGGTGCATGGACCCCACTCAAATTTCCGGACGAAGTTACTAGTATACCCCTCTAATAATATTAAAAATATGTATGTATACATTTTCAGACACTTTTCAATGTAATTATGTGTTTAGCTCAACTGGTTAAAAGCTTTATTTTCCACCCTAAGGTCACTGGTTCGAATCTTGGGTGATGTATGTTTTTTTCAACTTTTTTTTTTAATCTGGCCCCCACTGGAAAATTTTCCTGGGTCCGCCACTGAGTGAAAACCATGTGCAATTTCACGAAAAACATAATGACATCTGTAAAAATGAAATGACCATTAAAAAAATTAGAACATTTCCAAGGAAAATGTAGTAACGTTTCGGAGTGTGTGCAACAAATTCAAAAAATGTAGTGACAATGTAGTAACAATGCAAAAAATGTAGTGACAATGTAGTAACAATGCAAAAAATGTAGTGACTATGCAACAAATTGTAGGAGCAGTTAAAAAATTGTGGTAACAATTCAAAACAATGTAGTAGCATTGGTTCAAATTAATGTGGTAACAATTCAAAACAATGTAGTTACAATGCAAAACATTGTAGTAGCAGTCCCTGCTTTGTACTCCCAATCCATACAGAAGTAGTAACAATTCACAAGATAAAAAACAATTAAATTCAGAGTTTTAATTTACCCGATTTTGCTGAAAACAAAATAAAAATATCTTTATTTATCATTAAGGGTATTTTTGTACATCTCTTCTTTTTTTGTCCTTCTCAACCAGTGTCTTTGTTTTCTGTCATATTTCATCATTTACCATCTTATATTGTCCTTTAGGCCCACGACCCCTTTTATCTTTTGAGTGATGATACTAAAGCGATACCATTATAAAATCATGTCATTAACCTTTTTTTTTTCTCATTATATTTAAATGTGAGTCAATGTAGATCCTCCAGAGAGCGATCGATATCGAACACGTATAAACCGAACAACTAAACGAGAATTAAAATCACATCGGGAGTACATGACCAAAATTATAATCAAAAGGTGGTGTGCGTACCACTAACAAAAACTAAAACACAAGTTCACGTTGTTTTAAGCAACTACTCGAAGGAAACTAAGGAAACCAAGTTCTAATCAATCGTCCTCGGTCTACCAAATAATCAGATTTAACAACACATACCCTAGTTCTACTCACTTAATTATTCGATCCCTGAATTTGGTCTAATTCCGGACAAGACATTAGATTCGGGCATGACCATATTAAATTGACCAAACGTGCATTGACTATGTATGGGATGCAATCATGCAAATACAAGTATTTAAAATTCACACATGAGACCGTCCATTCCAGATGTCGATTTTACATGGGCGATCTAGTTATCTATGTCCTATTTATTTTTTCAACGGCAGTTCCATCGATAATGGGCAACGTCAACGAGCGTTGGTTACATTTCTACATGCAATGTGAAGTAATTTTATGATACTTTATGGAAATGTTTTTTCACACAGTCATTTGTCTTATTGCACAACAATTACTTTCCGATTTTGTCCTTTTCACACGCGCCTACATTCTGACCGGAGTTCGGTCAGAATGTGAAACATTATACCTAACCACATGTGGTCAGAACAATTTAGTTTATTCGGACTAAACGTGGTCAGGAAAACATTACATGTTTTGCCTCTAGAATGGTCCGATACATTTTCGAAATTTTTATTGCGACGTTTTTATATTTTAACTTGAGATAGGGTTATACCTACTCAAATGTGGTCGTAATAATTTAGTTTTATTCGACCGAACGTGGTCAGAAAATATTACATGTTCGGCCTCTAAAATGTCTACGATCGTCTTCAAATTTTCATAGCGCCGTGATCATATTCTCGACTTGAAATAGAGCAAAAACGTTATTTTTCGGTCTCGTAAAATGGTCCATATTATTTCTCAAACGTGCATAATAATGTCTCTTTATTCGGATCGAAAATTGGTCCTGAAAACATAATGTTCCAGGTTTGTAATATAGTCTCGAATAATATCTGATTTCGACTCAATTTGGGTCGAGAATGATATGTGTTAAATGTCAAAACTCATAACCATATATGTATATGTGTTGCCCGAGAACATATTTTGTGTGAAAAGACACTCCCTACCTTATCTTTTAAAAAAATACAGTAATAATCAAATAACGTGGTGTCCGAGGGGTTATTCGACGCAGGAAAGCCTTCAATGAGAAATGCATACGCGCGAACATCCTGACCAGCATAATTTCATCCTCAATAGGAATTGCATACATGGCGTAAACTATGTGGCCCAGGATGTTCTGGCGATGCATTTCTCTATCAAGTTCTTCTCGTGATCGAGAATAACCCGTGTCCGAGTGATTCTACAGTTGAATGCCGCATGAACGCCGTTCTAATGATTTAGCCCAACAAGCCCAATATGACCGTTTGGGCTGAGTCTATGCAGATGTGGGCTAATCAGTCCATCATAATCATCGTCGTCGTCACTCGTCAGGCAAAGAAATCTAACAAAGAGGAAAGAGAACTACAGTGAAGATTTCTCATCGGAACCACAAAAATTCAAGGCGATCGATCGTTCATGGCGAAGCCATTGGGACCAACTGGAGAGTTCTTCAGGAGGAGGGATGAATGGAGGAAGCACCCGATGTTGACGAATCAGATGCGCCACGCGACTCCTGGTCTCGGCATCGCTCTTGTTGCTTTTGGCGTTTATCTTGTTGGTGATTATGCCTATAACAAGATGAACGCCCCTTCTCATTCTGAATCTCACTCTGTCTCTCATACTCATTGATTACCTTTCAGGTATTTGATTCTCCAAAATTTAGTCTTTTCTTTGCTGAGCACATGACTATTTGATTCAATTGACTTTGGATCTTTTCCATTGGTTTCATGTGATTTCTGACTGGTTTGTTGCCAAGCTTTATTTCATTTCTGGTAGTGGCTATCTGTCTATTCTCCAATTCCCTGTGAGTGATTCGATTTACGATCAAAGATGCAAGCACTTTCATTTTCAATTGTGGATTGAGTTTTCAGGATAGTATTTTTATGGCCTGCTGCTCGATTATGTGTTCTAAATGAGCTTTTCTTTGTTAAAATTATTACGGGGAAGGTTGTAACTTATAAATACCAACTGTGGTTTCTTTTCTGATGTGAAATTTAATCAAAATGTGTTCAGATCACAGTCTGGTTTTAAGCTTGAGGTCTCTCAAGAAAGCTTAAATTTTTGGGTAATAAAATGACCTCAAGATTGCAATTTTGTTTGTTTTGTTTAGACTTGGGAGACTGTTTTTGTTTCTTTGTTAATTTGGTGATTTATGATTTATATTCTGTTTCACCCTTTATAGCATTGGTATCTCTTTGTAAAGTGATTTTTATTCCTTGAGAAGCCAATGTCAATGTTTTTGAGGTGAAATTCTATGAAAGATGTCATGTTGTTGGTCTTGATGTGTGGTAATATGGTTAAGTGTGCTGTTTGAACAAAGGGTCATATCATGCAATCTTATAGGTTCCTAATGTTCACTGTGTTTGTACTTTACATGTCTAACCAGAAGGGTTCTTTTTTTTTGTTTTTGTTTCTTTCTCTTTTTGTTCACGGATGATGATGACACCAGTCGCCGGAGAACCACTTGTCTGGATTGAAAGAATGTAGATTATTTCATACCCTTTTGCTTATGTACATTCTTCTGCTTGTATTCGATGGCCCCCTATCATCTAATTGCCTCGTTCATTCGAGATATCTGTGTGGCTGCTTTTTGTTAATCAGTTTCTCAATCTTTTCCTTACTGGTGTATTCATCTAAGAGGAAAATCCGCACCAAATATTGACGTCCTTCTTGTTGGAGCAAGGAACTCAATTCTTTCCTCCAATTTCTCGTCTTCATTTGACCTCTCGTGTCGCGTGTTTGGACAATATGTTTGAGTTCTATTCTATTCTATTCCATACCCTCAAAATGTATTATTCGATGCACCAAATCTACTGACGTAAAAAGATATAAATCTCTGCTCAAGGGTGGTCAGGATCCTTCTCCGTTTTCTTGATTTGAATAATGGTGAAGGATCATGTACATCAAACCGTTAGATGAATGACATTGTACAAAAGCCCCCCCCCTTACAAAACCTGCCATATTATTCATAGCCATTTTAAGTGTGTGAAAGATTAATAGTTGTTCAATTCATTGTGCAGGTATGCAGCATGAGAGCTAAGAAGCCATATCAAGTCGATTCCTGCTTGTAGTCAGTAATCAATAATTATGTTTAGCTCACTTGGCAGTAATTGTAACGCGGTGTAAAACCATTCGACTGTATATGAATGGTCTGTTTAACATTCTCTTTCTATTATGAACAATGAAAAGCTTGTTGGATTTTACTTCTAGTATTTGTTTACCTTTTATGTTATCAAGTTATCTGGTCTGGTCTGGTCTTTTTCACCAAATTATGTCAACTTGTTTAAGCTCTATTGAAGTTACTGGCATTTAATTTGATAGTATTGTAGATAATATATACCAAGCTAGGGCTTTAACAGTATATTTAGTTCTCATTTTGTCATTCATGGACTAAACTGTTCAGGTTGGTTTTGAAAACCCTTAAAACCGCACAAAATCGTGAACCGAATGCCCCTAACTTTACAATGTACAGTATAAACTCGATAAATGAATAAACTCATCAAATGAATAATTTTCCTGGCCTGATTTAGGCAAATGAGTTTAAACTAATGTTCGATAATTGAATAACTCACAAGTACAAATACAACCTCTCAAAAAAAAACATATATATATATATATATATATATATATATATATATATATATATATATATATATATATATATACTAGTAAAAATGGTACTCTCATGCAACGCACTGAGAATACCGCATCTTAGATATTTACCTTAATGTTAAAAACTATTAAATATAAAATACATTTTAACTAAAATATCACTCCACACATTTTAAGTACAACACAATATAAATGACGAAATTTAGCCGGCATTGATATTATACAACAAATTATGATGTCAATTATTTAACATGACGACAATTAGACAAATGTTTTCGATTTACTTATATAAACACTTGATACAAAAAAAAAAAGTTCCAAACTATATTTAACACTCATCGATAAAATACATTTACCATGGTATCAGTAAAAATTGGTCTTTATTCACACTAAAACATTAATATTTTATTACTCCATCCATTCTTATTTATATGTCGCAGTTGCCAAAATCTTTTTTTTTTAATATGTCGTAGTTACATTTCTAATACATATTTTAATACTATTTCCGCTTTTAAATATTACTTTTCAATTTCAGTAGAGCCATTCAATCAATTAATTTTTATATTCAATACACCGCTACACTTTTCAAGATTTTTTTTGAACTTTATATGGAAAGTCAACACAATAAATCATTTTTTTAATCTATGTATTTTTCTCAATGCGAGCAGAATAGAAAATAGTGTGTGTGAATATGCTATAAATTTGATAGATGTCTTGCAATCATATTAGAAAATGATTATGTGACATCATACAATCTGACACACATAATATAGTAAATAGTATTTAAGTATAAAATACATTTCAACTAAAATATCACTCTACATATTTTAAGTATAACACAATATAAATGACGAAATTTAGTGCGGGAAAAAAATTTGAAAAAAAAAAAAAAAAAATAAAAAATCTGATGAACAGTAAAATGGTGCTGGGGGGATATATTAAAACGTGGGGAGGGAAAAAAAAAAAAAAAGGGATTCAATCTTTTGTGCGACAACATCACACAAAGACAACTTTTTCCTTCTTATTAGTAATACTAGTGATATTATTTGCCGTGCAAAGCACGGCATGCCCACTACAGTACGTGCATATTTAATAAATGGTTTAAAGTATTGGACTAACACAGAAGGGAATAAGTGAGAAAAACAACACACGGTACTACATACAGTAGATAATTGCCTAGATTAACCAGCTTGCTAGCTATCATATCTATGATATGACATAGTTTACAGAAATACATAAAATAGTACATGTCTGATGAGGATTTGATAACAAAATAAGCAAGGTTTTTAACCATGTAGGCCAAAAGTTATGTATATTATTGAACCATTATGTACTATATTGTGCAAGTACTAATGGCTATAATATACCAACTGGACTATTAAGCAAAACAGAATACAAAACAACATTAATTATAGTCATAGATGACACAACTTGAGTCAGTTATCCTTCTCTCCTCCCTTATTCTTGAATTTCTTGATTGGACTTTCACCCACAGGAACTGCAGCACCATGTTCTTCATTTACCGGAATGGCTAAACTGTTTGCATCATCATTAATTTCCTTGGCTGAATTCTCACCAAACAACAAGGTCCTCTTTGTGACCGGAGGCTACACATCAAGCACAGCTTTGTCAGTAGATTCGTCCTCAATTTCTGAAGAATTTCTTTTGTTAATGAATTGAAAAGTCGCTTGTCTCCTCGACTTGTTCCAACACCGAACCACCTAATCGAGAGGAGCACGGTTTCGTGAATGCACCAACTGCAACTTGCCTTGCTTTAATGACTTCCTCTTCGGTGTAAAGCTTTAGTATGGGATATTTCCTCATAGGATTGCCACGGAATTCACTTTCAAAGTATTTGACAAAGCAAAACACTTGTTTCCCGTGCAAGAGAGCTTGATCACACATATTGCAAAGTAAAATCTTGAAGTTAATATTTACCTATATATATAGTAACTTCAGTATTTGACAAAGCAAAACACTGGGAACTTTAAAGAATAAATAAAGAAATGAAAATCTGCAGGGAATTTGCCTTTTGACCATCATCCTTGAAGTCTACAACGTTACTTTCATTCTTGATATTATCCTCTCCGACAGCAGAAGCTAGAATTTGTTGTAAGATCATAGTAGCCCCCGTTCCACTGCAAGAGTGAAAGTATCAAACTTGATTTACCTGATAAGATACAATTTGTTATTCAGTGGGACCCTAAAAGACATCAATAGTTCAGGTCTACAAACACACACACACAAAAAAAAAAAAATGTAAGATAGTTGTTGTACTTCAAGCACTAATAGCTGATACAGGGGAGTTCAAGGCTCTTATAAAGACTTTTTTTGCATAATATATAACAGTTATAAAGGCTGCATCGAGTACGCCTAAATGGCCCAACCTTTTTCATGGACTCAACATACATGATATGAATCAACGTGCTCCAAGTATTTTCTGTATTCTTGACAACTCTACGAAAATTAAAAGGCTGAGATGAAACAAAAACTAATTGTAAACGAAAAGTGCGGTGCAGCTAAAACTAATTGCAAAAGTATCTGAACCCAAAAGAACCAGTACCATAGTAGTTAAATACATCAAAGGGTTACAAAATTAAGTCATTCTCAAGTAATATGATCAATAGACATTAGCAAGACTAATCAACGATAACCACAATGTGCAAACCAGAAACAACATAATTGCACTTTAAGAAATACCAAATTGTGTGTCTTCTGATCAAGAATATTTATATAAAGACGGCAATCCATAAAGTAAAAGGCCCGTGGAACCAGCAAAATATAATTACAATGTCAATTATCTAGCTTTTGTCAGGCAATTACCTCCACAACAAGAACTAATAAATAGCTAGCTGAAATGCAAACGTTGAAACATGATCTTAAGCTGCCACCGATTGGAGTCATGTCTAAAGCTTTGCTAACACACTTATCACTTAATCCGAACAAATTAGGTGGTAGTTACATTCAGACAATCCCTTTTAAGTGCAAACGAATTTTGTAGGCGATGGATTGTATCACTCGATGAGATAAGTGGCAACCATTTTATGTTTAGATTCACTAAAACATTATATTTTTTATGTATTAATATCAACAGCTTGTTATCTGCTCCTATTATTAACTTTATAACTTTAGCATTCTATCTTCAGACATAGTCAATATTCAACACTTAATTCATTCAGACAATTAATCGATTCAGACCTCAGAAACAAACCTACAGTCACATAATTTCAAAATGGATGCTACACCTGCTCCTAATCCCGTTACACACATAATCTCGTTTTTTTTCCCGCGAAATCTTGAACATGCATATGCTTAAGACTTAGGACTAAGGTATATATATGCAGTACAAATATTACGAGCAAAGAGTGGAAAAAGGCAATGAGAGAAATGTATCGAGTAATTCTTAACATCTTTCCTTCAATAAACTTTCCGGCATTAGCAACTGCCAAAAGAACATAGGAAATGAGAGAAATGTTCTTACACTGCTAAATCATTACTGAATACTGTGTAATGCACTCAAAAAGCCTTTCAGATCATAAAAAGAACATTTTACTGCATTGCATATGGTTATTTTCACGGTTAGCCTGAAATTTATCAATTACTAAAAAGGGGAAAAAGAAGGATGCACATAGATAAAGCATGAACTGGAATTGAAGCAGAAAATAAGTCATATTGGTTGACATCATCCAGAAATCATATACCGGAAATTCTATTATGCAGCCTCTCCATTGCACATCAAAGTGCTAACATGTTAAGTGTGCAAGAAGATAGAATGCCTCCGATAAAGCAATGGCGCCTTTAGTGGCACAACACCGTTTTTGGCAAGGCCTCACACTGAAAATAATCAAAAGACGAAAACTTGATTCTAGAGCTAAGAATCGATCACAGGAAAGTAGACTCCCAGCTCTAGAATCGATTGCGTTGCACTACTGTGGTGCCCAAAATGGTGGATTTGGAGTGAAACCACTAAAGACGCCATTGTCTTCTTACATACTTAGTCATGCATCTAACCGTTCGAGTTCGGTGCTATAAACGCATTCTACAATAGAATTTCCATTTTCAGTAGAAATACAATACATGCAAAAGGATGATTTTGACGAAATCGAAAAATTCATCTGCGAGCAGCCAAAGAGAACCTTAGCAACCCTATCAAACATAATTACCACAAACACCTTTGTATCTGTAGCCACAGATGTCTGCAGAATAACAGAACCATCAAAATTAAATAATAATAATGATGATAAGAAACAAGAAACACATGTTCAATAATATACTTGCAATGTAAAGTTCTTCAGTGTGCTTTTACAGCAGCTTTCTGAAGCAATGCATACGAACAAAAATAAAAATCTGATTAACTAACAAGGACTCGGAAGAGGCGTACCTGAAGTATAAAATTGGAGCAAATGCTTTTATTGTTCATGAGAAGAGTCATGGTCTGTGACAGTTTGGCATTTGAACTATAATGGAGCAAATGCTTAGTTCTCTTGGCGTGTGTTTACCAAGTGAAAAGAAAATAAAGATTCAAAAGGAAGAGAAATTTTACATATTACACAGCACATCGCAGGCTTACCCGGTAATTAGGCCTTGAAAGCTGAGATTCAAACCGCAATTCCCATATATCCATCGTGTAATTTCGATTTTATGCTTGGATTAATGAACCTTGCTTGATTGATGCTTGATTAGATGGCCCCTCACCAATAAAGATATTCATTCTATTACCCAGCAGATTTACCTTCGGACCTCCATCAGCAAAGGACACAAGGTCGAATTTTTCTTCATGATGTGAAAACCTAAGGGATAGGTAAAAGGTGAGACGAAAGTGCAGGCAGATGCAGACCGACGGCGTATGGCAAGAACGAAGCTTCCCCGATATGCTTTGATTTTTTTTTTTTTTTGAGAAAGAAGATAAGCTTGATATTGAAAAAAAAAAAAGAATGGAATGACCACGTGTCGAGAGAGCAGAAATTTTGCCTAAGGAAAGAAAAAGGCTGTCGTGGCTCATTCCTAGGGCTGGGTTTTTTGCTCTTACTAATAGTAAGATATATAGATAGATATATATATATATATACTACGTTCATGCGCACTTGCAAAATAAAATAAGGATAAACAAATTTCTGACCTTTCTATTATCAATAGTTCACACTTTTGCCTTTATCTACGCATTCTTTTTACGATGTCATTTTTTTATTTTTATTTTTAAGAAAGATCGCTTTATTTACTTTCCTCAACAGAGGGAATAAAAAAGAAAACCGCAAAAAAGTTTTGCGGTCCATATTTACAAGTTTTCAATATGAAAATGTCTATTCTATACTCCAAGCCAGACGTAGGTTCCGTGCTCTCTCCACTACGTTTGACATAAACACAAATGCCGGAGGTCTTTCACCTTCACTTTCATGCTTTACTTTATTCATCCACATCCAAATCCTGTAGATCGCCTCCTTCTACGTATACTTCCAACTATACCTTGCAAGCGGTGAGTCTCTACCATAATTTAGATTTAGATTTATCCAACTAGCCGGAGTGCTAGCCAAAGAAGTCAGCTCTACATTTGTCAGGAACGCACAAGTTCCAAATATTTCTAGGCCAATAACAGTCACGTAGCGCATGTAAGATGGACTCGTTTCCCTCGTCACAAATCTTGCATATAGGGTCGTCAATCATATGTCTTGCAAACAGGAGCTCAACAACTATCAAAGCTTCATGGGCAATAGTCTCTTAAATGCTGATTGTACTTGGTTAGAATATATTCTCTTTAATGCTGATTGTACTTGTCACATTGTGCCAATAAGACAAGTTTTAGTTAGGGGTGTACACATTTCGGCTCGATACGGTTAATGGTCTTTTCGAAATCGAACCGAAATTTTTGGTTAATTGAAAATCGATACCGAAACCGACTGCTTTTTTACATGACCGAATTGGATCGAGCGAAATATACGGTTTCATTCGGTTCGTTAACCAAAATTGAAATAAAAATAACAATTGTGTTCTGTAATAAACGGTTTGGTTTTTATTCAAATTTTTAATTCGGGTAAAGAATTGTTTGACAATGCTTGGTTTTATGCAATTTTTATTTTGGTTATGAAAACTACTTATACAAGTTAAATATAGATATTTGATTTTTATTCATTCGGTTATGGATAATTTATAGAGTTATCCGTAACCGAACCTAAAATTTCGGTTTCTCTATAATACTAACCGAAACCGAGATTAGTTATTAACCAAACCGAATTGAACCAAATGATCGTAGTCGATTCGGTTTCGGATAATTTGTATCCGTGTACAACCCTAGTTTTAGTGATAAACGCCTAGGCTTTAAGACTAAAATTGTCGAACAATGATAATGGCACAATATTTATCCACAACATTGTTTCACAACATGTGAATTTTGACAATGGGTCCCAATGATAATGTCACAATATTTATCCACAACATTGTTTCACAACATGTGAATTTTGACAATGGGTCCCACCTAATAATTTGATTTAAAATATTTTTTAATTAATAAAAATAAAAATACACATGTGGTGGATAAATATTGTGACATTATCATTCTTAAAAAATGTCTCGACTTCAAATCCTTCATTCTCTTTATTGAGAATATTCTAGATACACAAAATCATAGAAATGAATCAATGTAATCAATCGCATTTATTGTGTATTATTACGTTTACATTACAATTTATGTAGTATAAATAGCCTACTATTGTCTTTCAATCAAATAAATGGAAATTACTTTCCTCAATTGTTGTTACAGATCGTGAGCCTCCTCGACTAACGTCTTTCGGTCCCTGAGCGATCTCTCCAGAAAAATGTCGGGGTGTGGGGTTTGTGACATTAATATGATCGAACCCTCACCCTCGTGTGGTTTCACTTTTACCTTTGTTGTTTTATTTTTATTTTATGTCTTCTTGAATATTCAAGAATAAATTTCTATTGGTGTCGTTACATTTTTTATTGGCTATATGCAAACTTATGTGTCCTCCTAATGGGCTTGATAAAGTTTTCATCTTTTCTACCGTCTCAAAAATTTTTCTCATGCGTACTCTTCCTGTCTAATTTTTATTTTTATTTTCCGTTCTTTTTTACCTTCAATCTCTATCTGATCATCGTTGTTCTCCTCTATTAAAAACTTTTTTTTCCCGTTAGAGTACACCCCTCCATTTCATTTTCTTCCATTTCTTTTGTTAGGCAAGACAACTCTCCACTCCTTTTCTTTTTTGTTTAGGAATCAACTTCCCTCCACGTATTTTTTTTCATGACTCCTCCATGTTTTGGTCATCCAACTATCCTATTTTTAGGGATTATTCCTCCCACTATATTCTCCTCTCTATTCATTATTCTATGACTCATTCATATCCTAGTTTTTTTAGGGTATGCTATTCCTCTACATATTTCCTCCTCTCTATCGCGAGATTCAAGCAATATTAGGTTGGAAGCGGTTGATGCCGATTGATCTGGTGAAGTTGTTGCAGACACCATATGAAGGAAAGATTCATTCATTACAAGTCAATCTCCATATTCATCAGCATTACTGTTGAGATTCATGGGGCGTGTTGAGAATATTCTAGATACACAAAATTATAGAAATGAATCAATGTAATCAATCGATTTATTGTGTATTATTACGTTTACATTATGTTTATGTAGTATAAATAGCTCTTACTATCTTCAATCAAATAAATGGAAATTACTTTCCTCAATTGTTGTTACTCTTTTGATTATTAAAAAATAATAAAAAAGATCGTAAAATAAAAAATAGGCTCGGTTTCTATCAAGATCCCATTTTATTTTTGACACCCATTTATTGAATATTTTTTGGACGAAAAAAAGTCGGTGACATCGCGGCGTTCATTGCACACCAACGATGATGTCGATTGACGCCGGACGTTGGTAACAACGAGCAGCGCCGTAAAAATCACCGAATACGTGAAGTAATTTTTTATGGTGCCAGAAATAATAGGTGTGACAGTAATAAATAGGGGTGCCGATATACCCCCTAAAAATAATCAATTTTCCCCGTAGAGAATAGAAATGTCAAAAATAAATTAAAAAACCAGTAAAAAAGAAATACAATTATTACCACTAAGAGAGCTCAAATTTACGTGTTTAGACACTGCCGCCAAATTAAGGTTTCTTCTCGTCCTGCGTTTCGCCTTCATAATCGAACCCGTACTAGAAGAAAGAATGGCGGAAACTGAGGTAAATGATTCACCGGACTTATTAATGGATCAAGGGAAAGACGTAGTTGAAGAGGCTGCTGACCATCCAATGCCGGACGCTCAAATACCTACCAACGAGTCGGAATCGGATTCCGGCAGTGACTCTGAATCAGATTCCGAAGGTGAAGATCAAACCAACGTGGAAATCGAAACCATAGAAGCTGAACTATCAACTAATCTCTCTAACTACGAAGCTCATGTTCAAGTACTCATTCATTTATCCTGTTCATATTACGAGCTATTTCTTTTACTTTGCTATTCAAAAAAAATTCCGTGTTGTTTATGTGCCTTAATAATTTGTTTGATTAGCGATGATACTACTGCTGTAGCAACATAATTGCTGTGCTTTCACTGCCATACTCAAGTGAAGGTTCAGTAAGCATAGCTTACTGTTTTTCCCCTTTTTTTTTTTTTGGCATTGTCTGTTTGTAAATCTAGGGAGAAAAGCAGAAAATGAAAAGAAAAAGGGAAATTCAGTCTGCATTTCTAAGAAATTATGGAGCTTATTCGGGTTTGGAAATGCATTGAACTATGTTTATAGCACAATAAGAATGAAAGAAGCTCATGACATTGTAGAGAAACAAGGTGTTGATATGTGCCTTCGTTTACAGTCACTATGCAGAACAAACGCTTGAGTGTTACCATAGCAGTGATTATGTGGTTAACTTTTACTATGTTTCAAAAAGTTGTTACCGGAAACTTGGTGAGCAATCCCAACACATTTGTTCTGATTTTGAGTCAGGTTTATATATCTGTAGAAGATAGTATGTTCCAAAATGTTTATTGACACGTCATGTGTTAGGTTGTCTCAACGACATGTGTTGACGCGTGTGTCCTGTGTCCCTTCTTTATGAATTATCCATGATGAAAATTGTAAATTTATTAGTGTCCTGTGTCCTGTGTTTTATTTAAGGAACGATAGATTTGAGCAGTACACATGCGACTTCCCTAACACATCTAATCGCTTGTAATTGTGCATCCTTTATTATGTAGCTGAAATTTGTAGTGGTGGAATACGTCCTTCTTTATACATATAACGTGCTGCTATTAGAAATTGTTTGATAATATGTTTCTAGGGCCTGTAATGTGTTTTTAAGCGCTACATTTATCTCACAAATTCATGTGTTTGGGGTTTCATTACTAGTTAATTAAACAAATCCTATGTCTGCTTGTGTAAATTAGTGTATTGCATTTCATGAAGACTGATCGGACAACTCTTCTTGGTATTTCTTAGTACATCAGAGCTCTTAGGAAGAAAGGGAACTTAGAGAAGCTGAGACAAGCTAGAGAGGTGATGAGCAGTTTGTTTCCTTGAGTCCCGATTTATGGCGAGAGTGGGCCAGGGATGAGACTGCTGTTGACTCAAGGTATTGTTTGTGCATTGTGACTTACTAAATCCACAGTTTGTATATTTCTGAATACCGTTATTTCTGGAATCATACAAATGTAAGTGTTATTTATAAATATTTCTAAGTTGTTGAGAAAACATTGAATCAGATTCATTCACCAACCATCATAATACAAGGTTCCTTAAATAGGAGAAAATGGTAACTCCCTATCAACAAGATCCCTCATAATTAGGGGTTCAATAGATTATATTCTTATTAAATCAAGGCTTTTATTTTAGTTTATTCAAGTCTAATCAAATCAATCATGACTAAATTTCACATTTCCCAACAGTAACATATCCAGAAATTGTAAAGCATGCTTCGGCCTTAGAATGATTGGTAAGCTCTTATGTTTTAATCTTCATTCCTTAGGAAACTGCCTAATGTTTGTTGGTGCAACCACTAATTAGTCTAAGGTTTCCTAGTACAATCAACTATTTTTCAGCAATTTTCCGCCATTTGAATTGTATGCTTATGATGCTTAGTATCATTCCTAGCCTATTTAACTTTCTGCTCTTGAATCATCCTATTTTTCAATTCCCTCCATCTCTTTTCTCTCCTCACTTCCTCCATTGCCCCCTTGACATCTCATCTCGTGGTAATTAATGTCTACAAAGACTAAGCTCATCAAGATCTATCCGACTTTTTTGTGAGCTTCCGAACTTGCTTCATTGACAGAACATCCTGCTCACAACACCTGTGAATTTAGCCTTTGAAACTCATGGGTCCTGGATTTGGTGTAGAACTTGTGCCCTGATACATTTTGGTACTTCGTAGCCATACCGGTGAAATGTTACACTTTCTTGAAGTATATGTGGTTACAACTTACAAGTTCATTTTCTAGGCCTAAAATCACACCGTAGCTCCTATTCTGTTAGGTACTTCGGAAAATAGTCATGTTTGTTCTTGTATGCTCATTCTTTTCATTAGTTACTCCATCTTTTGAGCACGAAGCTCATTCTTATTTCCTCGTGGTGTTTTTGGTTTTGTTTTGTTTCTGTTGTTGTTCTTGTTCTTGTTTTTGTTTTTCTGTTTTTGTCTCTGCTTCTGGCGGCCTGTTCCTTTAAACACTTTTGCTGGACCTTGCATACTTGATGTTGAATAAATCTGGACTTTTTTCCGTAATAGCGTTGAGGTTTCTCCTCTCCCCTATTTCCCTATATTACCTTCTCTCCCTCATGGGTTTATGAAAATGAATTTTAATACTGTTTTTGTCTTGTTTGTTTGTTTTGCAGACCTGAGGCTTTGCCATACATTGAAAACCTATATGAGCTAGGAGTATCTGATTATTTGGTTAGTATCATTTTTCTGAGTTTAGTATTGCTGATGACCTTTGTCGATAACTAAAGCTGATGGGCACCATCATTTTTTTTGTAAGTGGTGATCTGAGAGTACAAAAGTGAGATGAAAGATTATTCTGAAACTGATGTACAAGTGCCTTTTTATACATCATATTATACTATCAAGTAAAAGACATAAAATCTAATCAAATCACTAGAAATCAGGAACTTGTCTAATCTAAAATAAGCACATGGAATATTAATTCATCCCTGAAAATTAGCGAATTTGATTCCTACTTTCCTAGTATATAAAGATAACCCAGACAGCCTAGAGTCCTTGATTCTCTACAGTAAGTAAATTTCATTTAATTCATTTTGTATAGAACTGCCCAACAAGAGAATGGATTCTCTCTAAGGGCCATTCCCAACAAGTGAATCAAATTGATTTCATACATGTCTCAGAGTATTGTAGTCAAAGCTGGATCCATCATCCACATGCATCACACTGGGGGCACGTTGTCCTCGGTGAATAAAAAAAAAATGTCTGTATCAAAACGGAGCGTTTTGGTGTTAGGTTAATTTTTTTTACCCCTCCCTTATTTCCCTTTAGTGCACCCGGTGACATTTGTTTCTCGATCCGCTTATGATTGTAGTGCAAGAATCTGTAACTGAAATGAAAAATGTCCCCTCGGGTTGGATCTTCTCTGTGATTAATGGTGTTTTTCTAAGAAATAGTGTACTGTAAGAACCTGGCATAAAAATGACCCCTCCCTTACACTGAAATGAAAAATCCCCCCTGGAGTTGGATCCTCTGTGATTAATAGTTTACCATTCTGTTCGAACGACAAGCAGCCAATCAACAGTGTTTTTATCAAGAATACTGTGCAGTAAGAACCTGGCGTATAAATGAGTGCTTGAGTTGAATACCTCTCTATGATCAGTAATTTGTGCAACTGTTAAAATGGCAAACAACTGATTGTGACACTGACATTGTGACTTTATTGATGCAGTCTGTTGCTCTGTGGTTGGACTACGCAAATTTTCTTCAGGAGTATGATCCGTCAGTTCGTGAATGTTCTGCTAATGGGCTTTCAAAGATGAGAAATCTATTTGAGCGTGCTGTAACTGCTGCTGGATTGCATTTTGCTGAAGGTGGCAGAATCTTTTGAAGCATATAGGGAGTTTGAGCAGGCTATTTTTCTAACCCTTGGGGAAGCAGATGCTGAGGTCAACCCCTCTCTCCCTTTATCTTGTTATGTCTTCTGTCACTAATCATGATTTATTCTTTGTAGTGTTTCAACCGGATGTGTTTTCAAGTTCTTGTTTAATGAGGTTTTTGTAGTATCCCAACTTTCCAATGTTGTGAAATAGTACCTAGATACAAGGGTGAGCCATATTGCGCTTAGTAACTTGGGTTAACAACCATTTTTGGCCAAGAAAGGACTATGAGCTTAAGTAGTTACTGAACCCCACTATGACTCAAGTTGCGTCGCTAGACCCATGTTTTTGGGCGTTACAGATGGTTGTAGAGCAGGCTACTGGATGGAATTATGCGACGCCGTCCTTTGATGGGGTCTTGGCTAGGATGTCAGTTCCTTAAGAGGGGGACACTGTGGTATCCCACTTTGGAAAGGTGAGAGAAAAAGTACCTAAATATAAGGTTGAGCTGTAATGCACTTAGTAACTTCAACTTGGGTTAACCATTTTAAGTCAAGCTAGGATGATGAAACCATTATGACTCAAATAGCGCCGCTAGTCCCGGGTTTTGGGGGGTTACAACTTTCCTCCTACAATAGAGTTTGTGAAAAGATGCCTGAATGGTGAACTGAAGAGTGATCTGATGTTTGACTTGATTTAGTAAAAGCAAGGGCATTTCTGCAGAAAAATATAAGGCCCAATAAAGGACTTTGTCTTCATATCACATTTCTTAATTGTGGCATAAATACCATATTGCCCTGTCATGTTGGAGGAATGATAAATAGCATACTCACATATTGCATAATCATTCAACCCTTTCATATAGTTTTTAGGTGGTGGAATTCGTATGTTGATATTTGTTTTAATACAGATGTCTTTTTTACAAATTGAATGGGACATTATCTTGGTGATTAGTGTGGGGAAGGAGTAACAGCTCCTCTGAACCCAAATGATCAATATAAATCAGCAAAAGAACTCCCCTAGGCATTTTTTTAATTTTAAATATTGCACTTCTCCGCAACCTCTCCTTCTGGACCAATATCAATGCCATTCTTTATTACATCAGCCATCTTAGCCTGTTGGGGAATTTTCCAGATCCTTCGTTATCTACTTTTGCTTGCAACACTCGGCTGACCCAAAGGTAGGGTATCAGGGGTCATATTAAAAGAAGTGGGACGGTGATTCCAAATTCAACTCTTACATGGTTAGACATTAATGATCTACTGTATATGTGTTTTTTTTTTCATATTCATGCAGTGGCAGATCCAGGAGTTGTCACTGGGGTGGATCCAATCTATTTTCCATACACCCAAGCACAATACCGGATATACCTAGTTAAGGAAAAAAAGCATCCACCAGGGCAAGACGCACCCAGTCTGATGGGGTGGATTCTCCCTGTATCCATGCAACCGTAGCTTTTGCACCTGTCTGCCAAAAGCATTTTGGCTGAAATTTTTCTCGCATAATGTGAATTTTCATCTGATTTTGTTATTGATACACAATTGATAACTCTATGGGAGTCTGCAAGTAGTTGTCTATCTGCTGAATTTTCAGTTAGATGCTGATTGACCACTTTTTAGCTGCTTTTTTTTTTTTTGCTGAAAACACCTAATGTTTGCTGGGAATCTTTTGTAGCACTAGTTGATTAATCTTTACAAACTTATGTTGCAGTCTAGAGAGAAGCAGACACAGCGTATACGGAGCATATTCTTCCGTCAATTGTCTGTTCCCCTTCGTGATCTAGAAGAAACATTTGTTACATACAAGGCTTGGGAAGCAGAGCAAGGGAGTAATGCTGATGCTGATTCTAGCTCCTCGAATGGGCTTCCTGTACATGTTGCCTCTGCTTATCAGAAGGCATTGGAGATGCTGAAGGCTCGTAACCATTTTGAAGAAGCAATTACTAAGAAGGATGATTCCGATGCCGAGCGACTTAAGCAGTTCATGGTCAGTAGCTGCATGCATATTTCTCAGAACTTCTAATTTTACTGCCCATGGGTATCTAAATACTGAATTATGTTAAGCTACCTGGCCCGGAATTGCCATTCTCAATGTTTAAAGAGTTCCAATTGTCATGCCATTTATGTCTTGCTCACTCATGTTTATTGTATGAAGTTTCTTGGATAAATGACCCTACTAATCCCCCCCCCCCCCTCCTCCTCCCCCTCCCCCTTTTAAGAATTACTCAACCTTGTAAAATCTTGAATCAGGTTGGTGGCCCTAAAAATCATGTCTTTCTCTTCTTTAGTTAACACTTGCTAATAGGGCTCTTGTTAAATACTTAATTCAAGTGTTTTTATGTGTGAGCGACTAGAATGTGGCACTTAAGCATGCCATATATCATACTCCGGATTAAGATAGCCACAGCTATGCAACAGTAGCTTAGGATCTTGAAAAATCTTTAAATTAAGTGTTTATTGTGTACCCAATTTGAATGTTATGCTTAAGGATGCCATATATTTAAAGATCTGTTAATGCCGAGCTCTCAGGTTTAAGATAGATAGCCACAGTTATGGCAATAGTAGCTTGTGATTAGGCATCTGGAAGGCTTCATAATATATATACTTGTGGGCTGAAATTTTGGTTGTCGATTGTTGCAGACATATTTGAAGTTTGAGAAGTCATCAGGAGACCCAGCACGTGTCCAAGTACTATATGAGCGTGCTATAACTGATTTCCTATTTCTACGGATCTCTGGCTTGATTATACTTTCTACCTGGACAAAACAATTAAGGTCTCTGTCTAAATTGCTTATTTTATTTTTTCTTTAATAGAATACATACATGTAACTCAATATTTACAATTTCTTTTCAGACTTCAAGCATAGTGAGGGATGTTTATTCAAGATCCGTAAGAAATTGCCCGTGGGTAGGCGAATTATGGACTCGATACTTGCTACATCTTGAACGCGTTCATGCTTCTGATGAAGAAGTTTCAGCGGTATGCTTGACTGTGGAATTCTTTTAGATTTAGATATCACGTTTTTGGTGATGGTCCTTGAGTGCTTTTGGTCTAAACTAGAATTGCTTTTTGGTGTGAGGTACAAGCTAGGCCTAGTGAAGCCACATAATCATCTGTCGGTAAATATCTTGTAGACGGATGCTTCTTGCTTATTTTCGCTAGCTTTTGTTTCTATGTGTGCGTTAAGGGATGAATATGGATAAAAGAAAACGTCGGTAGAGTTTGAGAATATGATGCATAGTGCGTAACCTGCAGCAGATAAAAATATCAAGTGAACAAGTTCCAGATTTTGTATCCAACTCTCTTCCTTGATGCACATACGTGCTTATGCGTTTGTGCTGAGTGTGAAACAAAGTTCCTAAGCTTGAATTTGGAGGATAAGACTTTCAAAATGTACATGTATTCACTTTTTGTTCTGTTCATCCTTTTTTTTGTTTGAAGACCAGGTATCAATAAAATATAATCACCATAAATTACTCATTGAGCTTCAGCATTTATGCGTTTACACGATTAACATTTTTTATGGAATTAACAATGTTCTAAGTTTTCATTTTTCAGGTTTTGAGAAGTCATTGCAATGTACTTTCTCCAGCTATGATGAGGTAATTGTATAAGCACGTACTTTACTTATCCCCCCTTCAACCCAGACAAGAGATATTGTTGATAACGCCCTAAGTAGTGTTCTAGTTTCTAATGTGTTGCGCCAGACTATACCGTTTATGTTAGATGAGATGGTAAGTAATCATGGTGTCGGAGCTGGATGTCTCAGATGAAAAACCACATTGCTGACTGATTTGTTAAAGAAATCACTCCCTCCGTCCCTAAATATAAGTCATTCCAGATTTTATATTGTGTAAGAAAGTGTTTTAATATCATAAATGTGTTGCTAAAATGTCTAATACACCCTTCAACTATCATAAATGCAATAGTTGTAAAGTAGGTAAAAGTGGTTGGATGCATTTAAGTTAGGGGTAAGATGAGGAAAATGTTATTAAATGATTTCCTGGTATTGTAAATGACTTGTATTAAGGGACAAAACCAAAATGGTAGAATGCCTTATATTTAGGGACGGAGGGAGTATCAAGAATTGGTGAGTTATGGAAAGAAGTGACAAGCTGCTAGTTACCTGTATAGTTGATTAGGATTGTTTTTGGCGACACAGAGAGTAATACTGCATTTGATTACCTTGGACTTAATGTACTTTGAGAAAATACAAACTTGTTGGGCTGTAATTTTCTCTGGTGATATCATGATGATTTGCCATCTCATCAAAAAGCCTAAACTCTTAATTGTCGGCATATATGCACTTCAACACAGTTCTGTGATCAGTTGATTCAGCTGGTACTTAATACATATTTTATTTGCCATTTATCGATGTGAAATACTCCGCTACTCAGCCGTTTCATGTGCAATAATTGGTGGCTTCATCATGTTTAAGTGTATTTAAGTGATCTTTTATTTCTCCTTCTTCTTTGATGCAGTATCTTGATCTCTTTCTCACAAGAGTTGATGGATTGAGGAGAATTTCTTCAAATGGTAAAATGGAAGGGAATGCTGCCTTATCTAAGATAAGAGAAACATTCCAGGTTTGCTCTCCGGTTTGCTTTTTCTATTTCGTTCATATTGGTTATGCAAAAAATACTGTCCCTTTTTTTAACCCAGGCTGTCTCTGGATACTTTTCATGTATATTCTTATGATTGTGTGATACCCCTGGATTTTGTTTGACCAAGTGTAGAATAGTTGTTCTACTTTTGATTTAGCCCTCTCACGTTTCATTTTATCTGTTTCTTGCTTCCCATCCATTATTGGACAGATGATTCCCCACCAGATAAGAATGGGGAATTATGCATGCCCTATAACTTCTGTTACGGTAGCATGAGGTTTCAACTTGAAGTTCTGATCGAAGCATATTTTGTTACCCCGTACTTTTTATAATGTTTTCAGTTACAATTTGCTTAGTTGAGTTGTTTAAAGACGATGTGCCAAGCTTTTCATTTTAATGATAGAGGAGGGTCATGCTACTCCTCGTCGAGATTAGTTTAATAAAATATAGAAGCCTTTGATGCTTTACATGCACATAAAGATTGTATAGAATCTCACTTGTGTTCACATCTGCTCAAACTGCAAAGGCACGAGTAATGTCGATTTTGTTCTTTTTATCTCACAATATGTGTAACAAAGCCATTGACTGACTGATCTGGTGTTGCTTTCTTGCTCATTTTATGCCTAAACTGGTGTATTGTTTTTCTCCAGCGTGCAACAGCTTACTTGGCAGAAAGCTTAAAGAATACAGAAAGTTTGTTAAGGTTGTATAGATACTGGGCTAATTTAGAATTAAGCTTGGGAAATGATAAGGCCGCAGCCCGTGCAGTCTGGGAAAGCTTTCTAAAAATAAGGTTTGTTCATTTGTTTTCTATTTGCAAGTGGTTGATTATTACTCTCAAACGTGAATGTCTCGTAACTTGGTTGTTTCTGGCTTGTTATTCTACAGTGGATCTATGCTTGAGGCTTGGCAGGGTTATATAGATCTGGAAATTAAAGCAGGTCATATTGCTGAAGCTAGATCTCTTTATAAGAGATGCTATAGTAAAAGATTCTCTGGCACAGGCTCTGAGGTACGTGATGATATGATTTCCTGTTAGCTGATTTTGATATTATGTGGTCCTAAGTAGTATGGTGTCCCTTACTTCTCAGCTTATCCCCTCTTCGCCGTCTGGTTTTTAGTTTCTGTTCATACTAACATTGTACTTGCCCTTTTTTCCATCATGAACAACACTGTAGTTATCTTAGCTCATGCAATGAAGCATTTGCGTGCCACAAACATGTTTTTCTTGATTAGCCTTACCAAATGCATTATCAGAAAATTGAATAGTATCCTGTATCTTCCTGTTCACTAGAAAGCTGTTCTATATTGACTGAAGTTGCCAAAATGAAAAGCACCTTAAGTTTCAAAGATCTTGTCTAGTGAGAGGGCCTGAAAAGGCCGAGAAGTAAATGTGCTTCAGAAATGTCGCCTCATCTCGAGGTTTTGAATTGCTGACCTGCTACTTTGGATGCACCTCTTGCTATACCTTTAACAATTATGACATTGACCTGGATTGGAACTATGATTCATATCTATCTGAAGGTTGTAGGGACAGTGTATGCAATCAATTATGTATATCGTATAATTTGTACTATGATAACTTTGATGGCACTGAAAGATCTGTGATGAAGTTTGGCATTTTTACTACGTAGAGGGTGTTGAATGCTTCCTGTAAAAGCCTGTATACAGTTTGGTAGAGGGAGAGATAGGTTTTTTTAACAATTGAGGATGAGGTAGGTTTTCTAGACAAAATCGGTACAGCTGAATGCTTTATCATTCACCATGCAAAGTCTCAAGCTAGGTCTTTATGCCTTAGAAACCGCATTCCTCTTATATAAAAAATAAGGGTTTTTTTATTCATAATCTGGTTCTGGGAAAGTGCTTACAAGATCGTGGAAGTGGTTTCATTCTGCAGAACATATCACATTTGACATCTCAAAAGCTTTGAAATCAATTTGCAACTTAGACTCTTGCTCTTCCTCGCATCCATACCAATAGATTAGTTGAAACTTCATATCTTGAATGGCTAATGTAAGCAGAAGTTTTAGCTGATCGGATTTGAATAGTTAAGATATTTAAACATTTTAACAAATCCCCTCGTATGTGGTTCTAACACAAAAAACCAGTCGAACAAAGGGTACAAAGGCTAATAAAGGGTTTTAGTTGATAAAGAACACAAAAGCAAAAAAAGAGATCTGGGACGTGAACCACACAAAGGATGACAATTGGCATAGTTGTGTGATTTCATGACATCCTGCTGTTATATCATCTTAAATTACCATCTAACATGGGAAGGTGACTAATATAGATATTTAAACACCTCAACGGCATAATTTATTTGATCAACGTAATGTTACTTTTTCACTGTTACTTAGGACTGTAATACAAGGCTGGAGCTAGAAAGATGCATCGAAAACTTAAATATTTGCTTCGTTTCTTGATTTCTGCATTATTCTTTTCTTGTTACACCTGATTCTCAGTTGGATGGACAAAAGATAGTAATGTCTTACTACCTTTGATTTTTCTTTTGTACTTCCATATTTTCAACGAGTTTCTTTGCACTTAGTTCATTTTACAAAATTACAGTTTGTGCAACGTGAAATAATTACATAAGGGTATTGAAAAAAATAATCATTCAGGACATATGCCATTTGTGGTTGCGCTTTGAGAGAGAATACGGATCTTTGGAAGATCTTGACCTTGCTGTTCTAAAGGTATCCATCTTTTGTCCTTCTGGGTTTGCAGTTATCTATTTTAACAAAAGGCATGTTATTACTTCATTTGGTAAGCTGTGGCATTAACAGCTCTCTCACACACACACATGAATTTGAGGTGTCTTCCATACGTTTGTGATTAGGATAGACAAGTTTAGTTTTATTTGAAGTAATGGACTTTTTCTTCTGTTTTCTCTTCAATGAAAGGTCACTCCTCGTATGGAGGAGCTGAAATTATTCAGGTTGCAGCAAGAGAGTAAAACGTCTGGCTTAAATGATCTCCAAGAAAATCCTGCGAAGAAAAATGTGCGTGAAAAGAGAAAGCTGCAGCCAAACGCGTCTGATGACGCGTCTCCAGCTAAGCGTGCAAAAGATGCAAGTGGGAACCCAAAGAAGACCAATGAAAAAGGTAAAAAACAGGCAGCAGAGTCAGGTGGAAACAATGTAACCACAGAAGGTCAAGCGAAAAAGGGAAGTGGTAATAAAAAGGAGACGGATGGTTTATCGCCTGGAAAAAACAAACAATACAATGATCAATGCACTGCCTTCATTTCGAATCTCAGCTTACAGGCAAGTTGTAGTGCTCTTACTTTTTTTCTTGTGTCGTTATCAAACGATCTTCTGCTTGATGCACTTTGAAAACTAGTGGCTAAATAAGATGTCTTACAGGCAAACTACGAAACCTTACGTGCTTTCTTCAGTGACGTTGGAGGAGTGGTCGGAATCCGCATATTGAATGACAAGTTCACCGGAAAATCTAGAGTATGTCTCTCTCTACTTCATGTAGGAGTATATTTCCATCACTATATTTATCTTGCTGATTGTTCTGTTTCAATGTTTACCGTCTCGGGAATAAAGTCATGCTACTTGGATGCTTTTAGCCAGCTTTTCGTAGTCTTATTTTGATTTAATTCTTTATAGACCACAATAATGCCCAGACCTAGTTCTATTAGTACACCGGAGGACATCCAAAATCAGGTGTTATTTGTTAGGAGGCAAATAATTTATATGCATATTAGTGCATACTTCACTCATATGCAATCAAGCGGTTGTTTAACGAAATGTGAAGATTATGAACTTATCTAGTGGCATATCGGGAAGCCCATACGTAGAAAACGAACATGAGTCTTTACTCACTGAAGGAAAGTCTCGTCCAGCAAAGTGTTACACCGGAGGTATTGAATAGCGTCAGGCTATATATGTGAGCTGTTGGGGCGAGCAGCCATACAGGCAAAGCAAAATTGGGAAATTTGTGTGAACTGTAGCTTTTAGATAATAGAGTTCTCAGTAAAACTTACACCAACCGTTAAGTATTATGATAATGTAGTAGGTTTATGGATGATAAATCATCCATAGAAGTTTTGATATAAATGGGGGCCAGAAGCGCGTGGAAGCATCTTGCCTGTGGGGTCCATGGAGGGCTGGACACAATAAAGGGTAGATGTGTCCATATAATAACAAAATTCAACACAAAATAAATTTTATCTTGCATAGGTGCATGGAAGTATCTTGCCTGTGTGGGTGGGGTCCATGGAGGCTTGGGCCAGCATATTGCGGTGTTCTAAAAATCGCAAAGCGCAGTCGCCTAGGCGCCGCCTAGCGCTAAAGCGCACCCAAGCGATTCGACTTGGCTCTAGGCGATCTCGGCTAGGCGACTGGGTCTTTGGCGATTTTAGGCGTTCTGGCGCTCTGGGCGACTGGCGCCGCTAGGCGACCACTAGGATATTAGGGTTCCATCTAGGAAAAAGCTTTGTAAACTAGAATTCTTGGATCAAGTCATCCAAAGTAAAGATATTACACTCTAGAGTTTTCCCCCAAGCTGTAAAAAGCTATTACTTTGAATGTTGGAACTCAAGAGACTTGTACTCAGTTAGTGTAAGGCGCCTAAAACCCTAAAACCCCTTAAAACCCTAGAACCGTCTGGCGCCTGCGGCGTACGTACCAACCTCGCCTAGCGATTTTTAGAACACTGGCATAATGTAAATAGTCTTACATTATATTTCTATGAAAGACTTTTTTGTGACACGAACCCGTGACCTCCGGTCATATTACAACGACTTCTACCACTACATCAAGGTTCAAGGCTCTCCATTTGTAACCCCTATACTACTCCTTAAGGGGGTAAAAGGTGAGTTTTAAACCCAAGGGTGGATTTTCACACAATAAGGGGGCTTAGGGGGGCAACATGTAAAACTGAAAGCCTCATGAGGGGTACAAGGCAAGCTTTCAAATCACATGGGGGTAAAGAGTAATTATAATATCTTTGTTTTGGCCCTTAGAATATTATTTTTGTTTGCACCGTATTCATCGTTAATCCCCCTCATTTTCTGGCTTATTTTGAGAATAGGGTCTGGCATATGTGGATTTCGCCGATGAAGAACACCTTGCTGCAGCATTGGCTAAGAATAAAAAGACGTTGATGGGTAAAAAGCTCAGCGTTCTAAAGTCCGACCCAAAAGGCAAAAGGAAACGAGCTGAACAAAACACCCTACCAAAACACGGTACATGAAGTTTTTAAGTTTTATATGTTTGCATACAGTAGTCTTTTTTGTGTGTACTACCTTTGTTCCTATTTAATTGAAACAGTTGCCAACATCACACTGGTTAAGAAAGTAAGTTCTTATAATAATAAAAAGAGTAAGTTAATGCTTTAGACTTTAACAATAAAATGACTTTAAAATCCTTGGATATAATTAATGCAGTCTTATTAGTCTTGTTCTCTCTCTTAGTAATAAGGGTAAAGTTGATGCTTTAGAAATAATGTTGCATCAGACAAAAAGGGACGAAATTTTTGGCAACTACTATGTGAAAGAGATGTGAGAAAAAAATTGATTATTCACTTGTTTCAACCGTTGTACCTTAACATTTCACATGAACTAAACTTGACTAGTTTAGAAAATGAGGTCTTTATTTGTACCATAGTCGATCTACTGTGTACCACACTACTTGTGCACCACGATAGAATCAACCCTGTGAAAGTCGAATGTACAAGGCAACATTCGACCTTCCCAGTGTCGATTCTAATTCGAGTATTCGACGGTGCGGGAAGTCCAACGTTCCCTTGTACATTCGACTTTCACAGGGTCAATTCTGTGAAAATGGTGTGGTGCACTGGTAGGGGTGGGACAACAGATAGATCATCTGTGGTGCGAATAAAGGTCTCCTTAGAAAAAGATAACCCCATGATATTCAAGTTTTCTATTTTAAAGGTCGGGCTTCTATGTAGGGGAATACTTGCATGAAGAGTCTTTACTGCACCAAATCGTTGGATGTGTGTATAAAAAGATTAAACAGTATTTTTATAATATTATAATATATACATGTCATTCATCCAACCCAACGGTGCGATAATGACTCCCTATGTAATAAATTTTCCGTGTTCTGGATATTGAAGTATGGTCTTTATGTTTGAATGTCAGGTGGCGCGACAAGCAATGAAGCTAGTAATAAGAACGAACAAACCTCAAAGCAAAATAATGTTGAAGACAGTATAAAGTTGAAAGGTAGAACGCGTTTGTGCCACGTGCTGTTATTCCGTTGGGAGGGACCAACAAGTCAAAACCCAAGGTACCGGCTCCAGAGGAAGATGAGAAGCCTAAATCTAACGACGATTTTAAGAATATGTTGTTGAAGACAACATGATGAAACTGCGAAAAGGATGTACCGTTTTTTTCTGAATATATGCAGAGAATGTTAAAAAGTTATGTAGAGAATGCAAATGAATTTGCTCCCAGTTGTTATACCTGCATCATGTGTATAAGTTTTGGAACATCATGTGGCTTTAAATTAGCTGTGTTGACACCAACTTTTTCAAAGTCTAATTTATATCATATATAATCGACTTTCAAAATGTCTGATTGTATTATCCCACCTTTGAAATCTTGCTTTTAAAAGTCGTATATGTTTTGTCATCCAAGGCACTGTGATCTTAGCTGTGTTGTATAAAGCCTTTTGCCACTTCTTTTCAAGTTCGCCACACACTCAAAGTAGAACAACCCCTTAGAGGTAGAGGTCGAGGTCAAGTATGCACTCGAGGTCGCGGTCAACCACGACAAATGTTTATCACTATAATGAAAATAATGAAACGAAAACTATACAGGCCAATTGGGAACAAAAAAAAAAGGCAAGAGAAGAAGTTGAAAATTTCTCGGCAAATACATACATATTATCTGGACAACCTCCATTATACTATATCTACCTTCCTTACATTCTACACCAGACATAATATACCCAGTCCTTAAAGAAAAGAGAACCTATACATATTTAAGAGCGTCTTTAATAGCACCCGCCAAACTTACTTGCTGTGACACCACATCTACAATCCGCCTTCTCAACATCCGATTCTAGAACAGAGAACCAACTCGTTTAAAGTGGATTTTATGATCTAGAATCGACTTTTTCTTAAAATCAGAACGGTTCGTGATGTTGTAAACGGAGTAAATTTTAGGTAGGGCAACTAAAGACTACTATATATATATAAAAAAAAGACTACCATTTTTTCTTCCTAGCAGAGAATCTTGTTTCCATGGCTCTCTGATGGATTGAAGTTTGCAACACAGCACAAATTTTGATGCTTTTAAAGCTTAAAAGAGATTTTTTTTTTTTTTTTTCCCCACAAAGCATCGAATAAATTATTTGCTTCAAGCCAACTTACACAGCCGAGCTCTACCGGGATTAAGCAGCGAATCAGACATCACCCAACCCTACAAAAAGCAGATATATATTAAGAATGTGAGACTAGAGAGCATAATAATCATGATACAAGGCACTTTACCCCATTGCTTATGGTGGGACCCACGTCAGAGTATGCAGTGTCAATAATTGTGGCACAATTGTTCTGACCAAATCATTTCTCCTTATATTATATTACAATAAGGAGAAATGATGATTTATAAAAATAGAATTACGGAACCGAAATCCCCTATATATACCTGTTCCTTGGACTTGTTCTTGAAAGGTACATATAGAGCTGATACCATCTTATAAGATTCTGCTATCTGAGCTTGAATATCGGTAGTTGACGGAAGAAATACTGAATAGTCATCTCCCTGGTTTCTTCTTGATAAAGATGTATTTTGATTCGATGTACGAACAATGTGCAGTAGTACATGAGCCTAATATATAGATAGAACGCGAATTATGTAAAAACAGAAGTAGCGAAATTCTTCAATAATATAAATAAAAAGGAACTCGTCAATTATCTTACATGAAAAGCTGCTTTCAGTATGTCATCGGATGTTGCTTGATCTTTTAGCAATGCGTAAACATTACCCTTTGAAGGATTATACGTCACCACGTAGCGCTCTTTCTATCAAATTTTCATTAAAAGAAGCATCATATCAAATCAGCATCGATAATAAAAGATGTCAATGCACCCGTAGAAATTGAATAGTCTCTCCGTTCCTTATTAACTGGTAAATTGCCAAAAATATTAGTTTTTTTTTATCTGGAGCAGTACCATTTCCAAACATTTATCGTCTTTATTCCCACTTTACCATTATTTATTGTCAGGTGAAATTAAAAACAAGACTCCGTTTTAATAATTACCAAGAACTTATTAGTTTATTCAACCTTAAAGTCGAAACAATCAACCACTTTCTTAATATGTGTGATTTTGACAAAACCTTCAGTTAAATAGGAACAGAGAACGGACAGAGGCAAGAATGTTTTTTGGTGATCTTCTACAAATATGAAAGAGTACCTCAAAGATAGGCTCCACGGAAAGATAGGCGTTAGGTTCATGACATGCATCTTTAAATCTTGGTCCTATCAGCATTGATATAAACTTTCGTAAACCCAGAAAAATCACTGTACGCATAATGTTGTTTATAACGAGAGATGTTCTGAGAATTACCTAGAATAATAGGTCTATGTTTTGACCATGGAAACCTGAATATGTTTTCTTGAGCATTACCCTCCTGAAGTGTGGGGACACGACCTGAAAAGTGATCCCACCAAACGCTTGTAAGAGCACTTGCATCAGTTCATTTTTCACATATTCTCTATTTTACAGATTCAAACATCAATTTTCTCAATTTCACATAATCTTTACTCAGTGTAAAATACATCAACATCTTTATAACGCGTAGTCTTGATAGATAACCTTCATTGTGTGAAATGCATGTAGCACATAATTTACAGATTCAGTATTATATAGATCTGAGTAGAGACCATGCTCCAGATGGTTTTTGGTGGATCTGGATGATTTGGATATGTATATCACTTGCAAGTGCTCTAAACCGTTATCTTCTGTACGTAAAAGATTCTAAAATATAGCAACTGATGCACGTTATTAGTTTTAACCACCTTATTTGGAATCAAGTTTTGTGCTTCTAAAATGAGGATTGGAACACAAACTTAAAAAAGCCTAACCTCCCCTCCCAAATAATGAAAAACAGTAATTACTTCAGCAACTTAACCTGTCGTAAGGAAGGTTTCTACAGCCACAGTAAATCTGGCGCAGTTAGCGTATGCAACACAATAGATTTGACCTGCACAGTAGTATAATTGCACCAGATGTTACAAGTTTCTGGAAAACTTTCAGGCGTATGCTTCATGGGTTCAGAGTCTAACCTCTTGGAAAGAGCTCAAAACATATCCACATGATAGCAACGCAAATGTTGACACCAGTGATGGATTTCTCTTGGCCATCATGATACTGAATCCAGTTCCAAGCTTCATAAGCCAAACGACAAAGCATAAGAAATGATATTTTGTTGGAAGACATATTACGCATGATCATGTCAATAAAGAAAAGTAGAATATGATGTCTTCGTTGGATAATGACTACTTTATAATTTGACAATACCGCAAGGCTAGAGATCTAGAGAATGGTCTTTCCTACACGATAATCAAAAGATAGAAATGATCTTTCACGTTTAAAGCACTTATAAGAACTAGGAAGGCGAAAAGGTATGTGTTAACCATTGACTACAAGTATCTTGATAAGTTCTTTTCCCGTTAGCCGGTTTCAAATTGTGGCTATGCATCTAAACCGGCAATATCACCACAACTCGTTACAATATAGAGTAATATGGGGTCTTAAATGCATAATATCGGGGATCGCACAATTTTTTTCCACAGCAATCCTAGAGAAGCTATGTCCCAAATAGTTTATTTGATATTTACTTTTCTTGTGTTCATTTCAACAGTTATGTAGCACATCAATCATAAAAATTAGATAAATCATATTATTTGCATTCATACAGTTATATGATTTTCTCGTGTTAATTTCAAAACTTATGTTGCATATCAACCATAAAAGTAGATAAATCCTCTTTGCATCAATACCTTGTTACAAAAGGCTTACCACCCTTCTAAAATCGTATAATCACAATATCAATTATCAAATGTTCCACTTTCTTACCTAAAACTAATATATATATATTCAATCCAAATTTATAGAAATATCAACTTACTAGAGATTTTTTTCCAACTTAATATTAATAGAAATACCAAAAGGCAACTTTGTAACAAGAAATGAACAAAACCAATTGTAATTAATAAATTATATAGTCATAGAATGTGCAAAAGACAAGCACGGATATATATAGAGTCAAGAAAATCAGTAAAGAAAGCTGCATTTAAAAGACAATTTTTTTGGTCAAATATTAATTTTATCATGAAATGAACTTTGTCACCAACATGCACAAATCAGAAGATCAATTGACTTTAGTCAGAACAAATGTTAGAGAATGGGACTAAGAAGCTGGACAAGCATACCAGATCAGCTATATTGCCAACACATTCCCCTTTAGCAGTTACATCACCAATGTTTCCCCCTTGGCAAAAGCCTTGTAAATTGAGTACGGGTAGAAGTAGATGTCACTGCACCGACATTCTACAAACAGACCATAATAACAATCAATAAAATAAACAAATGACGAAATGCTTCATCTACATGCAGATCATAACTTCCTGAATCGACCAACCTTAGCTACATTTGCTGCACAAGCTAAAGGAAGAAAAAGATTCGGCATGATTGATGTAGCCAACTCCACACCAGCTCCAAACTCCATTAGAAGATCACCAGCAAATCTAAGCTGCAAAAAAAAAAATCATAAAAATTGGAGGAGTTAAAGATCACAACTGTTCCACATATAATAAAAAAATCATAAGAAACTTGCTATCACCTGTTTTAGGTCGTAATCAAATTTCTTCCCCTGTCTAGCAAAAAGCATTTTCCCAACGCGACCAGCTCCATCCTACAGGTAGTAAGACACGTTTCAGAAACATCACACGAAAAAAATGAAGTCACATATAACCAATAAAACCATATGTAATCTCCGAATGTGAAGTTCAAAAAGAAAAATGCATGTGGTTGCACAAAACAGACAAAGATAACACCATTTGACAGCGTTGCGGGCTCTCATGACAAGAAAAATCATTTGGCCACGCTAGTTTCCTGTGGACCGTTCCATGAGTAACAAACAGCTATTACTTTAAAAAAAAAATTGGTCATCATGATAATCATTGTTGGAACATCCCAATGTACAAATAAAAAGGCACAAAATAAATACAAAACAAAATCATCCAGATTTTCATGAGAAACCACTATAACTGAACCTAAACCAATCTCGCACATGAAAGAAATCAAATTTTTTATTAACTACCTTCAAAATCCAGTTGATGGCTACAGCACCGTGAGTTGAACTGTTTCCAGAAGCTCCAACTGACCGTAGGAGAGCTTGTGTGGTGAAAACGCCCATTGCTCCTCCGAAAAAGTGCTGCAATCAAGATAAAAGCTTTCAGCACTATCGTAAACATGATAATATATACTTGAATATTATTGTCAATGTCTAATCTTCAATTGCATTTTAATAACTACCTTCAGTGCTCGCCATGTCATGTATGGCACATAAGAAGGCGTGACACTGTCAGGAAAACCTTCTGGCACTACATAAGATCTTACAAATGATATCAGCCCCTGCAATAAGTAATCACGACAAAAAAATTACTTAGGAACACAAAAAAAACAGATCTTGATGCATTTCAAATGTTAGTCTCTGAGCACGAAAACAGGGACACGAATGCATATGTTTCAAGCAACACAACTCCATCACCTTTTACAATGTGGCTCTCAAAAGGAAACTGCTTTCCTATTTAAAGCACAAGTTCAAATACAACTAATATCTCAATCATACTATGATCATGTGAATGCTAGACTACTTGTTTGCTTCTAATTTACAAACAGAAAAGGTAAATCATCACAAATTTGAGCATTACAACGATGATGTTCCACACACTGCAATAATTCCACTTCATACTAAGTAATGTTTTCCTAATACAATTTCTCAATAATACTATAATCATGTGAATGCTGCTGTATTTCCTTTAGCTTCTATTTTTACAAACAAGGAAACCTAAGCGATCACAAATTAAAGCATTACAAGCTTGTTTTTTCCACACATTACGCAACAATTCCACTTCAATATATCATTAGGTAAAACAACTTACATCAACAGGAGCCTGAGGAGACTGTAAGCTAACAGCACGAATAGAACTCTTCTTAAACCTCCTCGAATTATCCAAATCAGCAAAATAATCCGTCCTACGACCATCGATCTCCTCACGACAAATCAACCTCAAGCTCGAATTCACAAATTGCTCATTAACCACCAATCCAAAACTCGAAACATCACGAGACAAACGCTCAATCTGAGAATGCGATGCTGCAATCGGTGGAGGTGGAGCTGCATTAGGAGAAGCCGATGCTAGATTCGCGCTAATTCGAAGCGTCTCCCGAACTAACAGACGTGCGTCCTCCGACGACGTCGCCGCCGCAAATCAATGTCTGTGAACTTGAATTAGAGGAATGCTTTAACTTCATTTTTCCCCTCTAAATTTATGGAGATTAAATTGAGAGGAAAAAATTGAAGTGAAGATTAAGAGGTGGGGATGAACAAGGAGGAGATGTATATATATATATATATATATATATATATATATCTGTAAAAAAAAAGTGGGAGCTTTGGAATTAACGAACAAGAGGAAACAATAATAAGTTTATTAGTATAAATAAATAAATATAAATATTTTTATTTTTATTTATTTAATTAAAAACAGGTGGCAAGAGGAAACGAAATATAAATACAAGTGGCAGTGCGGTAGGGAGGTTCTAGCATTAGTTAGTTTTTATTTTATACACACATTTTGCTCCTAGTCCTAATTTGATAGTGTGTTCATTCTACAGTGATCCGTTTAATATGTGATTCCAGATATTTTATTAGCAATATTAATGTCGTTAAAGTCGATTTATTTCGAGAATCATAATCAATCTGCTCCGGATATCATATTTCATGTAATTTTACAGATGCCGAAATCTATTTTCAAACACTTCCGAATCGAATTTTGATTCGAGATGATGAGGTTGAGCATTTTATTTGATGTTCACAAATTTAATTAAACTTGATTTAAAAAATTATACCATAATAATAATCTATAAATAAAGCAATGCTAAAATGATCAAATTAATTAGTCAAATATTTATAGACCAATATATAAGCAAAGTTCTTGTTTGTTGAGGAATGAATGGTAAACGTGGCACATAATCCACAAATTAGTCAATATGATGGTGCGAAATTAGTATCAAAATGAGCGTGCAATAATAATAAATTATAAATACTAAAAAATTGTTCCTTTTTCCATCTAACATGTGATTTAGAAGGTTTATAACTTAGATATGATTATGTCTCTTGATTTTCTTAATTAATCAGCTCTATTTTTACATGAAAATTACTTTATTGTAAACAATTTTTAAAAATAATTAAATTTAGAAAGTAATAAATACGTCATATTCTTATTTGACACACGATGAATTGAAAAAGACAATGCTTCATCGAAGGTTACAAATGACGAAATGAGTGATGAAGTCAGCGCTACGTGGCGGGTGACAACTTATAACAAATGGTGGGAAGAGGCAAGCGTCAGGCGGTAAGCGGTGGCGGTGGCATGACAAGTGTGTGTGAATGGGGAGGGGAGAGGCGGGTGGGTTAGGGGTACGGATTCATTTCCTTTACATCACCGTTTATCCTTTTTTTTGGCGTTATACAAAGGATTTTCATTATTACGTTGTAGTAAAATCTGGTTATTGATATGCCTAAACCGACAAGAAGCCCACGAATCCGCAGACTGGCCTAACATAAGCCCAGCAAAGGATAACACCCACGGCCCTGCTCGCTCGCTCATCATAAGCCGTGTTGCGGCAAAAGAACGGAGCTCACCTCACAAGCTCTCGCGATACCCGGCGAGACAAGAAGGCGGCGACGACGATTAGTTATTTCGGACACTAAGGGCCAATCAGCTCGCTCCCCCGCTTATCGGCCGGATAAAGCCCCAAGTCAAACAAGCAATCACCAGCATGAAGCTCGCAGTGCCCTCAACATAAGCCCGCTTATCAGAGCTCGCCCCGCGAACACACGCATCTTAAACCGGCCTATTGTAAGCGCCGATTATGCATCTATAAATAGCGGTGTCCCCTCACATACCAGAACTACGTCATTGGCTTGATCCCTCACACTTAAGGGTACGTAGGAAGCCACATCGGCTCAGCCAAAATCCCCCCCAAAACACCCCATTTTCCATTGTACGTGATCTTCAAGGTGTTCTTCATATGAGTGATATAAAATCACAAATTCTCATATGATTATCTAGATATCCACCGCATCATCTTGTTTGTGATAATTCCGACATTATCAGTTATATATATAATTTAACATGGTAATGAAACAAATCATTTGTTAAATTACATTACATTGATCAAACCTGACGACAATGATCGAATGAGTGAAAATCATGTGAAAATTTTCATATGATATATACACATGCAGATCGGATATATATTGACAAGGGTGAGATTTATCGCCTTACGCGTGACATTCATCCAAACTCACAGTTGAATAATGAAAACCACATCGGCATGGTTTATCTCCGATATGGCACAAGCCGCACTTCATATCATATAGCTAACGTGACGAAGGTCGTCTTCGGTCCCTTATATTCTACGTGACGCAGGTTGTTTTCAGTCCCTTATAGCCGACGTGACACAAGTTGTCATCGGTCTCAAATAACTGTTACATTACATTAAATGAGCATCGCGGACGTGATACCACAAACTGTAACCGCTCCATGATGTTTGACGCTACATTAAGCGTAAGCGTGTGGTAACGCCTTTACCCATTGTGCACTATATATAAAGGTTAATCATCCTCCGTTTTTGGTGTACATACACTCTTACATATCGAAATCACATTTTACATAGTAAACTATTTATACCGAATGACTTGAGCGTCAGAAGATCTTCCTGGAGACAAAACTCTTGGCCCTCTTACCTCGTGTTCGTGTTGCAGGGTTCTGGGATCACAATTTGGAGGCTCAATTACATGTTCAACCATTCAGATTTATATCCAGACAATATCCGACCTTTGTCATACACTATACAAGATGTATCGACTTAGGATCATGTGTGCTATGATGTGTAGCGTGTTTTTACACACCATCGTTAAAACGACGTCGTTTTAATTTATACGATCGGATCATTTTTACATCGTAAAGGTATGACTACAACTCTCCACATCACCAAGTGGGAATATGGTGACCATGTTTTGAGTTTAATTGTAGCGGCTATTGATTACTAATAATAATAATATATGGAATGGAAGAATAGTATTATTTGGCTGGTGAGAGTTTGGACGGCAACATTACTAGGCTGCAAATGAAAGGCAACGGCCCCCAAACAACTTATCCTCCTATCTAGTCAATCACCGAATATATAGTTGTTTGATTATAATTTCAAAAATTCAAGTTCCAGCATTTATTATCTTTGTAAAAAACGAGTCGAGTCGTTCACGAACAGCTCGACGTTGAGCTAATAAAATGCTCTTTTGAATACGATTTAATCAATCTCGAGCCAAACTAGAGCGGTTCATCAATGTTAACGAGCGATCTTGAACATTTGAATGCTTGACTCGAAAGTTGTTACAATACCAAATCTTATGGTAATTAAGTTCGGTTAAATCACGAGATTAGACGTAATTTCGGTTTTAAAAGACAAGCTATGCCCTTAAAACAAACAATCAAACACAAGCTTTTGACTTTGTGGCAACATATGACCTGCCATTTAAGCTTAGCATTCAGATTTTACAAATGCCTAATTTGAGTAGGACTATTAACAAGTCTATATGATCCAACTATTGATACGTGTCATTATAATCATTGATGATAACACTATAATATATATGTTTCTATCGGCACTACGAGTTTCCTCGATACATAGAAGTAAAAATACGAAGTGGATTTATCGATACATATTCATATGAGCAATACCATCAATTAGGTGGGTAGTGTGGTACAGTCCGATAGTAAAACAAGGCTTTCCAATACATTAGTAGCCCCATTGACGATGCCATTAGCGTCCATCGCGAGCTTTTCTATTGCACACGAGTTATCAAGATCAACCGCAACTATAGAATCTGTTTGATGATCCGGATTCGTTTCAACAAATAAAAGCCTTCCAATACCGCTAAATCCGATGCACTTCCCAGCATTAAAAACAGCACATTCATAGTACAACTCTTTCCACTGGACCTGTCCACCACCAACATTCTTTTCCAATACAAAAATGTAGATCCTCATACAAGGGCATATGCTATCATCAAGGTGATTATTATATGCTACCACATAACGGAATCATTTTTATCAAAATATTCCTCCAGAATGAAGATTCATTAGAATGAAGTTGGAGGTAAGCTGTAGGAAATTCTATCCTGCTAAATACTTCATCTTTCAAGTCGAAGCATAACAAATATTTATCCCGTTTAGGTAAGTGATATACACTCCAATACAAACAACCTTGCACGAAGCAACCATGCTCGAAATCAGGTGAATAGTAAGATGATAATTCAAACGAGACGTCTACACTTTTCCATTCTCCACTTTTTAGGCTGTAGATTTCAACTTTGGCTTCCAAAACACGAGGGTCACAAACTACATCACGTTGTGTATGTATAATCTTTGGGCTATAAGGGTAACGATTAAAAATCCTTACAACCTTATAATCATTCTCAACCTCACAATAACCAAAACCAACTTTGGCGTAACAAGTCCATGATGAAACTTCTTAATCCAATCAACATAACATGAAGACTCAATCTCCAACTTCCTGTACTTGTGAATGAAATGATTAATCAGGTAAATATCATGAGAATAATAATCCCTTACACAAACCAATCCGTTACAAGTACCGATGCATGTAGATATGATTTCAAAAGGAAAAAGAAAATTTGGATGACGGGTTAGGAGATGATTATCAGATATGACAATGATCGAAGATGAATAATTTCTAAACAGGTAGATATAATAGCTGGAAGGATCAGAAATGGAGCGGGTCAGGTGGGAGGATACAAAGGAAGGGGTTTTGATGATGGAATACCATAACTTGCACACACAAGTTGACTGTATAACAATTTTGACAGGAAGCCTTGAGAGTATGTCTAGTACCAATCCACCCGGTAGATCATCAAACGAGGTATTACAACACAACGAACAATCCATCTCTGATTCCTTTCCCAAAAACAATACAAGAAAAAGAAAAAGACAAATAATTTTTGTTTCAAAAAGTTCAAGAACTGCTAAAAGGTGAAGTAAGAATTGTTGATAGGTTGGGGCTGAAAGAGGTGAATACCTGAAAAGGGAACACAAGGGATTGATAGATATCTCCAAGTGGTTTGGTTATGTATGATTCTTCACCATATCCAAATTTGACTGCAAGCTCCGTCTTCTTAACAGAATATGACCCCAGATTTTCTTCCTTTTCCTTCAATCGAAATGATATCGTTAATGAAAAAGAAAAAAGAAAAACACTTTTACAGATAAGTGCTATACTTTTATTTACTATATCTATTACTTAGGAACATCTTTTATTTTTCAAAAATTTCTAAAATCAACACGTAATCATGTTCATGAAGGCAAGATGTACAACAAACTGCTGGAACAAAAGAAGCACACAAACCACACACCTAATGCTCACCAAAAAAACCAATTCAGAGTTTTGGAACAACATACGAATAAGAGAAAAGATCAAAGGCAGCACAGTTCTTACCTTACTTAAAAGAAATGAAACATGAGTGAGTGTTAGCCACATCACACTGAATGATTGTCACACAAAACCACATTCAGAGTTTTGGAACAAAACATACAATTAATAAAGAGAAAGTATCAAAGGAGGCAGCAGTAGTGTTCTTATGGAGCCATTTTATCACACTCAGCAAATGATGGAAGTAAATTAAAGATGGTAAGTTGAAGGAGGATGCAATTTTGCAAATTAAAAGCGCTCAAAATCAGAGTCCGAAAAGCAAAGAGAAACATAGCGCCATGGCTGCAAATTTAAAAGGCAAAATCCGTAAAAGTATAAAGGCGATTTGCAGAAAGAATATTGCAAGGATAGTCCCTTAATATTATCATCAGAACATTATTGCCAACAATGGTTGCAGTTGGAACTAGGTTAGTATATGAGACAACTAATTTCTTTTATATTATATATATATACTCAATAATATAAAGTAGTATTGAACATGCTATTTAATCCATAACACATAAACTAATCAATCACTTTTATAATCTTCTTATGATGATGTTGTCTAATATCAAAAGTATGTCTTCATCTTCCCCAAGCTTGTCAACTCCATGTTGCACTCCTCGCCCGCTCTTCACTGCATCGCATCACAAAATTTGAAGTAACATCGAGATCAATTGCAAATGCACAAGAAAATAAAACAGTGCGCGCTTGTCATATTCATGAGCATACCCCATCAGTTAGGTGGTTCAGTTCAATAGTAAAACAAGGCTTTCCAATACATTAGTAACCCCATCGGTAAAGTCGGTAGAGTCCACCACGAGCTTTTCCATTGCACACGAGTTATCAAGGTCAATCGCAACTATATACTTTGTTCCTGAATCCCAATTCCATTCGACAAATAAAAGCCTTCCAACACCACTAAATCCGATCCACTTCCCAGCATAAAAGCCGGCACATTCATAAAAGTTAGCAAATTCATAGTATAACTCTTTCCACTGGACCTGTCCACCAACATTCTTTTCCAATACAAAAAGGTACATCCTCATAAAAGGGCAGGTGTTATCAAGGTGATTACTATATCGGCAGCAGAGCGGAACCATTTTCATCAAAATATTCCTACCTAATGTAGAATCAAGTTTGAGGTAAGTTGTAGGAAATTCTATCCTGCTGAATACTTCATCTTTCAAGTCGAAGCATAGCAAATATTTATCCCGTCCATACGCCCTCCAATACAAGCAACCGTGCATGAAAACCGGAGAATAGTAAGATGGTAATTCAATTGAGACGTCTAAACTTCTCCATTTTCCACTTTTTAGGCCGTAGATTTCAACTTTGGATTCCAAAGCACGACGGTGACAAACTAAATCATCAAGTGTACGTATAACCCTTGGTCTGTAGGGGTAACGACTAAAAATCCTAACCACCTTATAATCATCCTCAACCTCAGAATAACCAAAACCAATGTTTATGGCAACAAGTCTGTGATGAAACTTCTTAATCCAATCAGCATACCATGAAGACTCAAACACCAACTTCTTGTACTTGTGAATGAAAGGATTAATCAGGTAGATATCACGTGAACTTTTCGCCACACAAACCAATCCGTTACACGTATTAATGAGTTTTAATGATGCATATTCGATTTCAAAAGGAAAAACGAGATCTGGGTAACGGGTTAGCAGATGATTATCAGATATAACAATCATCGAAGGTGAATTATATCTAAACAGGTAGACTTAATAGCTGGAAGGATCAGAAATGGAGCGGGAGAGGTGGGAGGATACAAAGGAAGGGGTTTTGATGATGGAATACCATAACTTACAGACACAAGTTGATTGAATACGAATTTTGACAGGAAGCCTTGACAGTATGTCGAGTACCAATCCATCCGGGAGATCATCAAACGAGGTTTTATAACCCGAAATCTTCTCATTAGACAACGAACAATCCATCTCTGATTCTATCTCAAAGACCATACAAGAAGGGGGGGTTGGGTTACTAATCATTTTCCTTCGAAAGAGTGCAAAAAAATGCTAAAAAGAAGCAAAATCCATAAAAGTATAAAGATGATTCGCAGAAAGAGGATTGCAAGGAGATTGTACAAAGATTTTATGGCGTAGTGATTATAAAAATAAAATTATGTAATCTATTTATTAATAAATTTCTCACTTTTCTGACACCAACCAGAAAGCAAAACAACCATCTATGTTGTTGTTGTAGCTAACAAAATCCAACTTAACGTAATGTGTAGCAAAGTCGCAACCAGAAATATTCTTCTAAAAATAAAAAAATAGCAACAAGAAATCAATGCTCCAAATCCAGCCATTCCCAAACATGAATTGAAGAAATACAATCAAATCCTCTAACAACATTACTAACGAAGATATAAATAATAGCACACAACTCTTGAACCCATGAACCCCAAAAGCAATAAAGAAATTGTTCAAAATAAACTGTCATACCTAATGATTAATGGCAAAAGCTTCAAATTTGTAAGATGAAATTAGTTGAGTCACTGTTCACCGAACCCAGATAATTTCCTTAGGTAAATAATGAACTGATTCTGAACCAAAAAAGAAAGTAAAACGTAATAGAAGTCTCGGATCACTCTTACATTTGGTCTTGCATCCTGAAAAGCATGAGGAGATCTGAGGCAAGTACCTGAAAATCTTGATAAAATTGTTGATAAGAAGAGATGAGACGAGGGAAGTCACGGTCGGAAGTGTCCAACCCACACAAAATTTCCCATAATTGATGCTATTCATATTGGGAAATAATTGTGTGGTGTAGAGATTTTGTGCTGCGTAACGGGTGAAACGATCGAGCAGCGCGATTTAAGTCTGAAAATAAAATCGTGTGGTGTGTAGTGTCTTGTGGCGTGTATCCGTAGCGTAATTCTGCATTTCAAAAACTTACAATTCATATTCAATTGGGTTGGGTGGGAATGGGGGGGGAAGACAAATTTTATTAGGTTTTATTCTTAAAATATAGTTTTTTATATCTATTAGTCCATGGGGCGTAAAGGAATCTGTTGAACATAAGGACATAATATATCTACGTATCTTAAAATATTCCTAATCTAATAACATAAGCTAAACCCACGGCATTAATGTTCTTACCGTTCTTTTGCGCCGAAAAAACTGAAGAAAACTTCCCACGATCACTGAAAAAAAACTGTCCAAAGTCGCCTTCAATTCCCCTTCAACAGCAATTAAGAGGATTAACAGTTGGAATTCAAAATCAGGCTTCAAAATCAAACCGCACAACCCCGTTTCATCACAAAGGAAGAACAATTGAAGAAAAAATCTGAAAAAAACAGTGGATAATTGAGGAACATGGTGAGAAAGAAGCAGGTGGTTAGAAAAGAGCAGAAACAAGTACGAAGAAGGAGAACAAAAGAAGCACCAAAGAAATTCGAGTAAGAAATCATTTACCTTAATTACATTGAGCAATTTTGACAAAAATGAATTTAATTTGTTTAATTTCAAATTAGGTCAGTTGTAGTTCAAAAATTAGTGAAATTGTACTGAAATTTCTTCGAAAACGTGTTCCAGATCATATAAATGCATTTCTGAAGAACATAAAGTAACTGCATGTTGTCTAGAACAAATATTTAGATGAAATTGATATGTAATAGCACATGCCACTGCAAAAACTGTACTATTTTTACTTAAAATTGCAGAAATTGGTGAAGTCAGTGTGCAAGTTGTTGTAGATGACTAAAAACCATTTACATACATATAAAAAGAGGTTGTAGTGACTAGTGACTGCATTTTCATTTACATAAGTTTTGAAATGAAATTAGTACAGAATATCAAGTCACTGTATAATTGTTATGATGTTGTTAAACTGCTCAACAGCATGACATTAGATATTTGTGTTGTTGTGTATATAAAGTCTGTGAAGTTGAAGTAACTTTGTAATTGATGTATTTTTTTAAAGTAATCGGCGAGGATATCGATACAATGATATACGTGTTGTTTGGTTTTAAGGTCTCAAAAGCGTAGTAGAAAATATAATACCATGTCTTTGCACCGTATCCTTTGCATGGATTTACACTAACATCTTGTTTTTATTCACGAGGACAAGAAACGATCTGGATCTACATTAAGCGACATGCATCGGATATTCAAAAGTATAAGGGCTCATATCAAACCAAAGCATCGTGAATTGATGGACAAAACTCCGTTTAAACATATATTCAAGGCATTTGAAGATGAAAAGGTCATTTTGGAGAAAAAGAAGAATGACATACTAGATGAACTTATAAATACATACAACGGTCGAGCAAGCATTCAATATTGGAAAGCATTATCACATGCCAACTAGGAGTGATGTCAAGCTAATTTTGCCATAGAAGATGGCAAAAGAAGTTGGAGACATGAGCAAGCACTCAACGGAAGAAACTTCATTGAAAACAAAGGCACATTCTTTGATGTTGGAAGAATAAAAGTTAGTGCCACTGAAAGAAACAATAAAAGAAGCTGTGAAGGAAGTGACAAAGCGTCAATTGAAGACACAGTCAAGCTCTACTATGCCTTATTACTTGAGTGCGGTATTCTTTGCCACCTCAGGCCAAAACATTGCTTGGTCGTATCTATACTTTGTGGACAAGCTCAAAGATTACGTGCATACGATTGGTCCTCTCATATATTAAAAGAAGCGCAAGATGGGTGAATCGACAATGGTCACATCAAGATCGTCAATGGATGCCTTTGTCTTCCTCCTTGTAAGAACTCTATTTTCATTATTGTTGCAACTTGAATTATATTGAAAAATGTATACTATTTAACAATACTATATTATATTATTCTGATCTTTGGTTTGTGAGACACACAGATTATAGAAGATGTTTTCAAGCGACAAAAAAGCGAGAAAAAAAAGAGGGACGAAGAGTATATCAAGCGGAGGAATTCCAAGGATAACAAAATGGAATTTGAAAGACCTCCGAGGCACTCTAACAAAGAGCAAGCTACAGAAAATGGCAGAAGATGAGGTAAGTAATAAAAACAAGGTTCATAATGTAGTTGATAGCTCATACTAAACTAATTACAATTCTATGTCACTGCATTACAATATCATGTCACTGCATTACAATACAATGTCACTTCATTCCTATGGCATGCAATTCTAATGCTAAACTAATTTAAACTTTTCCAATGCAATATCAAACAGTTCAATGCGGTAGAATTGACTCAACAATGAATGAGCTACTCGTGATCTGAAGTCAGCGACAAATAGTGAAGAATCTGAAGAAGAAGATGAATCTGAAGGAGAATCTAAAGGAGAATCAGAAGAAGAATCTAAAGGAAAATCAGTAGAAGAATATGAAGGAGAATCTGAAGAAGATTCTGAAGGAGAAGAAGAAGCATCTGGAACAGGATCTGAAGGAGAATCCGAAGAAGAATGTGAAGCAGAGTCTGAAAATGAAGAGGCATATTCTGAAAATGAGGATATGGAAGATCAATGACACAACATGGAAGATGAAGGACAATTGGAAGACAATGAAGAACATATTGGAGAGGAAGATCAGGGGAAATTTGAAGAGAGCAAGGAAGATAGTGAAAGCAATGTGCAACGAGAACCGAGAGAAAATGAAGCGGTTCGACAACGCTGACCTCATCAAACTCAAAAGGAACACAGACGAAAGTAGGACCTCTTCCATCATTGAACTCACGACACCATCATCACGGATGGTCACGACCATACAAGCAATGAGAGGTACAAAAATTACTGCAATAAAATACATAGTACTATGAATACATAAAATTTGAATTGACATTATCTAGAACACATGTAGGAAGAAGATAATGAGATGGAGAAATTGAAAGACCAAAAGCGAAGACACTATCAAAAGCATTGGAAGATGCCAACAAAAACATTCAACAACTCAAGCAAGAAGCTGGTAAGTATGTTGTTTATATTGCAATTCACACTAAATTATTTTATGCAAATACATACCACGATGTGTCATTTGCATCAAGTCAACTGCATCACATAAGATGGTGATAGCAGTTTCATTATCAAATTCATTAATTAACAAGAAGAATATATTGCGGCGGAAAGGAAAACTTCTCAAGCTAGCTTAGAGATTATGTCTAAAAGAGTGGGAGAACTAGAAAATTTGAAAATGCAATCCTCGAATCGATCTGAAAGATTTGAAGGAAAAAGCGGTGATATGCAAACAAAGAATGAAAAACTAGAGGAAGAAAGTAAACAACTCACTGATGAATTAGAGGAGAGAGTTCTGGAAAAAGCACAACTGACAGTTGAGATTAAGGAGTTGAGCAAGAAGCTTGAAAATGCCATGGCCACCATTCAGCTGCAACAAAACAATAAAAGAAAGAAAAATGCTTATATAGGAGAACTGATGGAAGCTACCAAAAAAGAATCAGACCAACAGCAAAAGAGAAGTCAAAAAACTCGAGAATAACGTGTTTGAAAAAGACACAACAATTGGCTCTTTGAAAGCTGAACTTGTGGAGAAGAACCAAAGAGATAATGAGCTGATAGAAAAGATGAAAAGGCAAGAAAGTGAAATTCAAGAGCTCAATAGAAAAATCCAACAATTGGAAGATGAATATGATTCTCTGGCAACTCATAAGGTGTCCCAAAATGCAGGCAGGAAACAATCGGATGATAGTACTCGTGCATCGGCCCCGCCACTCATGCAATTTGAAGAAGAAGGATGAGTACAGATCAAGCAACCAAAGTGTTCTCAATCGAAAGAGGGTGAAGCATGAACCAAGAAAGAGGCAAATGCACGAGAGGCGGCGACTTTCACTACTCAAATTACGAGAAGAAGAAGAAGAGAATTGAAGTCGAAAAAAGAAACAATATTTCTTACGATGAAAATCCATGTGATGAAGAAGGCAAACTCATTATGCACAAAGAAAAAGATTATTAAACATGGACCACACATCCTTCCGAAGTATCTGTTTGCAATTCAAGAACTAAATGCAAAGGAAGGCAAAGAGTAAGCATTCGAACTAATCATCCAAAATTATTTAGATTATTTATATATTCTACACTAACAACAAATTAACAAATACAGGAGGCACTAGTGCAGGCAAAGACACTCGGTGATTATCCATTTGTGAATGTGGACTCCATAATGTACATTTTGAATGACCTCTACGTGAAGCAAGTGGTAACTATTACTCATTCCATGTCATCTTTGCACCATGTCAACTTTGCATCGTATCCTTTGCCACGTGAAAATTATTCAAAAGCATAAAAATACATTTTAATGTTCCAAAATGCCTGAATTGATGAACTAACTTCATTGAATGCAATGTCAAACAGGTTCTTGAAGGAGTCATTGAATTGATAAATCGAGACAGCATATTGAAAGATTCAATCTACATATTCTCTACAAAGATAAATGTATACAAATAAACTTATTGCACTATGTGAAATTTAAATTTACAATTTAATTGACATTGAATCTGCAGGCTATTATTGAGGAGACTGAACGTTGTGAAACATTCACAAATGAAGGAATCACGAACATTGTACAAACAATCCTCAAAGGAAAGAAGGTATTGCTACCGTTATGCTGTTTGGGAAAAGAGTCAAGACCATACCATTGGAGTCTTTGCTAACTACAAGTTAGGAGATAATTCATGGAAGCGTATAATTACGCACTTTGTACAGCGAAACAAATTCGACATATTCATCGAAGAGTGCAAAAGAACAGTAAGTTATCAAAGAAAACAAATGCATCAATGTAACTCGTGTTACAGTAAATATTACTAAAAAATTCTACATGTACTTACAGTGCGATTTTCTTGAAAAGCATTGAATCAATATCGGATGGAACAACGATAGCAACAAACATTAGCAAAGAGAAGTTGAAAAGATTCCGAACCTTCCGTTACAAGACAATCAAGCGTAAGTCTAAATTCTATTACATAAGAAACTAAACAAAGCAGAATGTATGAACTAATGACATTTTATAAGCGTAATGCGAAGCGTGCTTTATGCGTAGCATATTACATCTACAAACTAGCACAAGATCGGGTGATTCCACCAGTACTAGAAGATGAACAAGTACAGGAGTGGAAAGGGAAGGTTGTGAATTTATTAGTGCTTGACAAGTTATACAAAAGGCAATATGAAATATAGTGTAATTTGACTTTTGCATTGAATAATTATTTTGGTAGACTCACAGTAGTTTTGGCCTAAGAGTGTGTTTTGAGACAATGAATGTGTTGTTATTATGTTGAATATATGTTTTTTATCATCGATGGATTATTTTAATAGTTCAATTGGTTATATGTATGATACATATCATCAATGATCAACTTATTGATTATTTTGCTTTATTTAATGGTAGAAAGTTGCATTTTTTTTCTACATTCTGTTTTCAAACTAACAATAGTTATTAAATTGGAAATAAATGCATTGGAACATATGAACTCATATTGAAATGGATAATTAATCATTTCCTTACAAACAAACAAAAAAGAAATGGCTAATTGTACTGAAACCAGGTGCAGTGACATGAGTGTCACTGCAGTGACACGGGTATTATCAGGAATTCTATAGCACAAACATACAATTATAATCAATAAAAACAGCAAAATATTGGAAATAAATATTTTGCAAAACATCAAATCTTATTCAAATCAATAATATTCCATTACAGCAAAGAAAAAAAAAACATAAGCGAAATGCGTTGACACGTATGTCGCTGCAATGTGCGATCTTGATCAAATCCAAAAAACCTATCACGGTACTCAAAGCGGACTTTGAACTAGAACATGTCTTCTTATTATGGTGTCCAAACTCTCCACAACCGCCACATTTGATAGCACGCTTTGATGACGAATCACCACGAGATCGAATACGCTTGATCTTTGGTCTACCAGGCCTCTTCTGTGGAACATGAGGTAGCACTAGATTTTCAGGATTGTTATTCAAGAATGGACCAGGTATCGGATTTATACTAAACTTATAAGAAGCAGCAAATGACTGTGACAAAAAACATGGATCAACATAATCAGCCAATGGAAATTCCGCACTCCTAATCACAGCCAAAACATGAGCACAAGGATAGCCATTGCGTTGCCACTCATTACAAGAACATCTGCGAAGATTCAGATCAACACTTGTAGAAGGATTTGAAAAAACTTCATACTTATAATAACTGGAAGTAGAAACACCAAAAGCCCTCATTACATCCATCAACTTATACAAAATAGCATCAACTTTCGGACAGATTGACGAATTGAAAGTTGTAGCAAGAGCACGCCTTTCTGAAAATATTTCCATTAGCTTAATACAGATGCCATCAACCATATTTAAGACATGTAGGTGGCTCTCCCGACAGATCCATGAATTGAACGACTCTGCTAAAGTGGAAGCGACATGACCATATCGACAACCTTCAAAATAAGCGTTAGCCCAATTTTCCAGACGTAAATTCTCAAAGAGTTTCGGTGCACGTTTTCCACCTTCAAGTAAAAACTTTTCCATATGCTTCTGGTACTCTTCAACGGTTGAAGCATAAGCACATTCATAAAGCAAATGAACCAATCTATCATGCAAAGCCTTATTTCCAAATTTACCACTAAAATGATTCTTCAAATTCATTTGCAAATGGTATATACAGTAGGAATGAAATGTATCTGGAAACACCTCCTTTATAGCTTCAATTACACGAGATTTCTATCTGTAATAAACGTCATTCTCTGACGAGAATATGTAAATTCCTCAAGTGTGAGCAGAACCATGTCAATTGGTAGTATCCTCAAAAGTTACAACACCAATACATAAAGGATATATTCTACAAAAAGCACAATGAATACACTAAAATATACCGGTGACTAAAAGCAAGTCCAAATATATATAAAATGAAAGTTATATACATTTAATATAAACTCAATGCACTGAAAATACAATGTCACTGCATAATGTTCAATGTCACTGCACTGACCATTGCATGTCACTGCATTGAACATTGCATGTCACTGCATAAAATGGACATATAATTCTACACAATCAAGATACATACCATTATCACCATCCTTTCCAGTAGCAGCTAACAGATGACCATGTTGATCAAACTTCAAATGAGCCCCATCAAGGAATAACAACGGTCGACAATGTGCAAAGCCACGAACACAAGCATCAAATGCAATAAACAGACGTTGGAAATGGCGTGTAACGGATGAATCTCTAAATGGACCAGATTCGGGTTTGTCTCACACAAGATCTGAACATAAAGCGGTAAAGCTGTTGAAAAGCTGTTTAACATCACCATATAACGAATCCGAGCCTTTTAAACGCACGCCAAGCAAGCACAATTCATTAGGCGACCATGTCGATGGCGATGAGCGTCGTAAATCCGTTCGCGAGAATAACTAGGATCATCACGGACCTTTTTAAGGACTTGCTTGCCAATAAGATCAGAAGTCATACGACAATCCCGGCCAAAATCTCTTGAAGATGTACCACAAGTATGAACATTGCAGAGCTGCTTTACAACAAAATGTCCTGTGGATTTTTCTACCGAACCACGAACATTCCATCCACATTTCGATGAACCCTTCAAAGCACAAACAACATTAATCCTATCATTGGAATTCTTGGTATAAACATACTTAAAACCAGTTTCCGCAGGCGGTTTTTGCAACACCTCCTAAAAGCAATTACACCACCCTTGAAACGGCCGACCTGCTTCACAAGTATTTTATCGACGGCGGTCAACGACTAATTTCAGGCATAGATACGAAGATGAATACATAGAAACCGGACTCAACATTATCCTCAAGTGCAAGAACACTACCAAAGCATTATACGAAGATGAAGAACCAACAATAGCACTCCCAACAACTTCCATATTCACACGACTACTATTGTATGATTCAGCAACTGATATCATTGCCTGAACATCATCATCAAAGCATATTAACCACTTAGGGTTATCAGGCAACAAGTAGTACAAACTGATGCACCCATCCTTCAAATCAGACCACCGATGTGAAAGTTTATCATGAATAAATTTGAGAGTAGTACCACGTGTAACGGAAACAACGCATGTTTCCTCTTTATACCCACACATAAGCAGCAACACACTCATGACTAAATACCTGTGAGAGAAAGAAGACATATCAGTACATCATTAAACCATGTCACTGCATCCCTGAACTATGTGACTGCATAAACCTTTCAGGTAAGCCATCAATCAATCATAGAAAACAGTTTGTTCACTACATAAATTATTCAAATTCAGATGCATAAACCAGCATCAGAAAAACATACACTACAAATATGTTCTCATACTACCAATAACAATATGAAAATCAACAGCACAAGCAAATATAGTTCTAAAAATGAAGAAATTATAAAAAACGATGATACAAAATCCAGAGCATTAAACCATGTCACTGCATCAGTGAACTATGTCACTGTATACATCTTTCAGCTAAATCATCAATCAACCGTAGAAATTAGTCAAAATAAGATCCATAAACCAACAACATTCAGAAATCAACAGAAACACTGCAAATTTGCAGAGAAAGATGCTTTACCCAGATACAGAAGAATTATAATAAAATCGTCCAGGAGAAAAAAATACGATTCAACAAACTGAGAATAAATGAAACCTGGTACTAGCAATGAAGGATTCAACAATGGCGGATTCAACAATTTAAAACTTAGCAATGTGCGAAACCACTTACATTAGTTAATGTAGATCCAATGCATGATTCCTCTTCAAACTAAACGAATTGCAGAAATGAAAAAGGCCGGATTAATCAACGAATATGGCGGATTGAGCAACGAATCTCTGCTTACACGGATAATTTCGAGCTATGAACACACGAAATTTCATAGAAATATCTTCATATTCATAGCGCTATTAAATGCTAATGATGGCGGTTTTTCAGCGTGAAATCTTTGTAATAATGAACACTGCAGTGATTTATTATTTAAGGGTAGAATGGGGAATAAGGAAAAAGTGTGTCCTTATAAGTCCAACATATTCCTTTTTGTCCTTATAAGTCCAATAAGTCCGTTTTGTGTACTTTTGGGTCTTTGGCCCATTTTATTATACAATTGTTGTATTAAGTAGCATATATTACAAATCGTTTCGTACATCCCAAACACGATAAAAGTGTAAGTGTACTGTATTATGTGTAAGAGAGTAAAAATGAAGTGCAAATTAGTTATAAGGCCATCGTTAGAGAATTAATGATCATTTAGGACACTCCAAAATCTTATTTAGTTATAAGGACATTCTAATTTTAAGAAGGAAACTTATTTAGTTATAAGGACATTCTAATTTCAAGTGGGAAGATAAAGAAAAAAAAAAAAGGAGGATGAAGCGAGAAAAAAAAGAGATGACATTGATGCGGACACAATCTTGTTGTGGACGGTGGATTTACTACGGCCAGAAATTGTGTTAATCTCTGAAGATCCTTTCATTTCTTTGAGTTTAGGGCATTTTATTTGAGCAATTTATATTATAGACAGTCCTAATTGCATTGGTATGTGATTTCCATTTTGAAAATATACACAATAGTTCCACTTAATTCTCTTCCTAAACAATGCGTAGATCATAAAACTCCAAACGATCTTTGGCACAATAGGCTTAACAGAAATCCTTTGATATCAAAGATTCCAAGAAGTACGCACCATCTCTATTAATCCATCTCTCTTAATCCTATTTTCTCTTCTATAAATGTTTTCTCCGTGTCAACTTCTCATTTAAATTCCTAAGACGTCATTGAATGTTTCATTGATTTAATCTTCTTCTCTTTTATTTATCACCCTCATCTTGACATATTTCTTTCTTGCTTTTTCAATATCTACCATCGGCAGCTCTCGTCTTCACTCGATCAGCTCCATCTCCATCTCCATCTTTAACATCTTGATGCGAATCAAATTTATGACATTTTTATAACAATTTACCCCCCAAATTGGGCTTAAACAAGGTTAATTCATGATAAACTATACATAAAAGGGCTAAATTTGATTGGAAGTTACGTATGAGTTTATTTCGTATTTTTATCTTATTTCTATATCATATTTTATTTTTTTTTAGATGTAGTGACATTGATGACTTATGCAGTGACATTGATGTCTGATGCAGGGATATTGATGACTTATGCAGTGACATTGATGTCTGATACAAGGACATTGATGACTTATGCAGTGACATTGATGTCTGATGCAGGGACATTGATGTCCGATGCAGTGACATTGATGAATGATGCAGGGAAATTAAGCTAAACAAGATCGTCAAATGATTCAAGAGCATGTTAAAGAATTAAGGGATTCCACAATGAATCCAATTATCAGGAGGGCACAAACAACGTGTGGCCATTACAAGAGTCATAGTGAAGAATCTTTGTAGTTTCACCAAACTTGTACTTCTATCCATATTAAAAGCTCCATATTTGGAGAAATGCAAAACAAGATCGAGCCGGTGATGCGGTTGTTAGGTTTTATGCAGTGACATTGATGACTTATGCAGTGACATTGATGTCTGATGCAGGGACATTGATGACTTTTGCAGTGACATTGATGAATGTATTTACAATTAGATAACTGATGCAATGATATTGATGTCACCGCATATACAACTTGATACACACATTTGATAACTTTGTAAAGTAACTTTATTTCTTTGTTATCTTTAAATATTTGATTGATGTTGGTTTATTTGATTAGTGTTGGTTTAAATTTTCGATAACTTTGTAAAATAAGCGTATTTCTTTTTGTTTTTGTTTAAATGCATATTTTACAACCAATTTCGATAACTTTGTAAAATAAGCTGTATATTTCTTTTGTTTTTTTTGTTTAAATGCATATTTTTACAACCAAAGGTATGCATAAATTGTTACAATAACACGTCACTACATAAATTGTTACAATAACACGTCACTACATAAATCGTTACAATAACACGTCAGTGCATAATTCGATACAATAATACATCACTGCATAGATCGCTACAATAAGAAGTCACTGCATAAATCGCTACAATGAGACGTCATTGCATAAATCGCTACAATGAGATGTCACTGATCAAGGTTGTCAATGGATTGCGGCGGTCAATACATCATGGTAGCCAATGCATCCGGGTAGGTGGTCAATGCATGACGGTGATCAATACGTCACGTTGATTTTTATGAAGAAAAAAAATTGATTTTATGAAATTTATTCGGAAAAATATCAAATTTGATTTTAGAATAAAGAAGACGAAAACATATGAATTTTAGTGAAAAAATTATGATGAATCGAGTTTTAGATCAAAATATATGACCTTTAGAAATATGGTGAATTATAAAACAAAACAAAAAAAAAAAAAAAACCACGCACAGTAAGTTTTTTTTTTTTGTTTTGTTATGTTTTTTTTATTTTGTTTTTTTTATTTATTACTTTGAACGCTTTTTTTTTTCCTCCTTCTTTTTTTTCCTTCTTTCTCTTTATCCACTTGAAATTAGAATGTCCTTATAACTAAATAAGTTTCCTTCTTAAAATTAGAATATCCTTATAACTAAATAAGATTTCGGAGTGTCATATTACCCCTAATAAGTTGAAAATCAGTCCTTTTAAATAATTGGTCCAAAATGAAAGACTCTAATATATGTAACTTGGTACATCCTTTCTACAACTGTTGCACAATAAAACTGTATTACGTAAAAGAGAGTAAAAATGAAAGATTTCTACAACCGTTGCACCATAAAACTGTATTATGTAAAAGAGAGTAAAAATGGAAGATTCTAATATATGTCACTAGATACAACATTCATATAACTGTTGTACCATAAAATCTTTCGAGAAGGGAGGGACGTGGAAGCATTGCGGAGGGAAATTTTATTTTTATATTGAAAAGAAATGTTTTTTTTTTCGAAAACGAAAGACGCATACACTCATTTTAAACTACGCATCAAACGGTGTTCGAACTCTGGTCTCCTCACTAGGTAGCCAGGGTAGAGCCTAGTGTATACCACTAGGGCAATATACCAAGTACAAATGGTTTTGTTTTGAAATAAAAAAATGTAAAAATACCTTTAAAGTTTTCGGTCTATTTAGAAAAAAATCTGGATTCGCAATTGTTACATCCACGTGGATATCATACATGTGAAAAGCAACGTCGCTGTTTTGAAAAAATGCGAGTTGGGAATCGTGCGTAGGTCGGGTTGATATTTTTATAAATTTTTTAATATCTGATAAGTAATACGAGTTGGGAATTGTGCGTAGGTCGGGTTGATATTTTTATAATATTTTTAATATATCCGATAAATCGTGAAACATTTCTGATACGCTGTCGACACACCCTCCACATTGATGTTTCCGTCTATCCATTCATTCTCTATCGACCACAGGAAAAAAGAAAATCAATTGGGGACCCATTTGAGCTATTGAAGGAGGATAAGTAGTAGTTGGGGTTGGTTTGTCTGATTTGTCTCGATTTATTTTGATACAAGTTTCTCTCCGATCGGGAAGGAGTTTCGAAAACTCATTTTCTAGATCTAGATGTGTTCTTGAGATTTTCTTACTTTTTATATAATGTTTTAAAGGTTGTGGTAATCGTAGAACTTCATTTTGGTGGTAGATTTGAAGTGAGTTGCTTAGTTCTTGGAGCTTTTCTTATGGATCTATATCTTTTTGGAGTGTTCTTGAAGAGTTCTTGAATCTTTTTGGTGAAATCATAGGTAAAGAGTGTTCAATCAAATCTAAATGTGTTATTTTGGTGTTTAGATGTAGCCTTTTTACTTCAAGCATGTTTTAGAGTAATTTCATATTACTTTGGCTTGAATTTAATGTTAAATTAGTGTTTAGACCTAGTATAATGTTACAAGCATGTTGTACAATAATTTTAGTATTATTTTTGTATGGATTTAAAGTAGATTTACTGTTTAAGATGGTGAAGAAAACATAGAATTTTATCTTAGAGTGTTGGCTGATTTTCTAGGCAAAAGTGGAATAGAGAGTTATGTGGAATGTTGTAAAGTCAAGTGTACGTGTTCTAGTGGCTTTGGCTCCACACCGTGTCTCATGGGAGCATTGGAACACTCTACATTTGACCTTATGTGATGTTGACTTGAGTTCAATGTCTTACTTGTAACATGACAAATTAAGGGTTCAGCTTCTGGTGGATTCGGCTCAGCACCTTGTGAAGACCCTCTGCGGGGAGAAACTCAGGATCACCGGAAGCCTTATTCCTTAGCCTCGTGGGTATTGGATTAGATTCCAATATTTCTGTGCAATGTGCTAAGTACTGTAATGTAGAGTTGGTCTAATGTCTAGTGGTCTTTGAGAAGCATTTTTGTGTGCAATTAACTTAAGTGGTTAGATTAAACGCTTAAGTACGCATTTGATGAGTCTAAAAGTTAAAACATGTTACTCATTGGTGAGGCACGTTTCCTTTTCGCAGCATGGAACTATTACACCTCCACACTTTCCAGATACTGTTATGGACTTGTGTAATATTCCGCACTTTCCAGATACTGTGCCATATGAGGTGCTGAATGTGTCATGGTACAGTTTTCACCATGCAAAGTGTCCTTGGATTAATATGTAACAAATGTCTTTTGTGGTTGAGTCTACTAGTGAGACTAGTTGAGTGTTGTGAGCAAGTGAAACATATGTGCTATTATGTTTATTTGATTTGCCCCGTGATATTATTAGGTGATTTTTATTGGCACTCTCAGTTTTACAATTGACACCATTTTTGATTATTTTATTTATACTTCCGGCACCACACATATATTATTGTTTTTACATCCAGAAGTGGACCGACGTTTCTAAGTTGTAACACTTTTATAATGTGAACGTCGGTGCCACTAATTTTTGTTTTGAAACAGCAACGTTAGTGGCACTGTTGTCGCTATTGAAAACCTGACGTTGGGTTCATTAAAAACATTCGTGGCGTCGAAGTAACTTTTTGTGGTGCCGGGAGTAATAGGGTGCCAGTAGTAAAAATGGGGGTGTCAATAAACCCCCCTATTAGTATTGTTATTATTAGTAATGTTAGTCCTTGTGATTTAACATGTATAGATTCTATCCTTTACTAAGTACGTTTGTACTTACTCCTTTAGTATGTTGTTCCCCACCCCGAGAAGGTGGTTTTGTTGTAGGTTGATTTTGAGATCGCTTAAGAGTGATTCCCGAAGTTGCAGCTGTGGAAGTCTATCTTTCTTATTCTGTTTTATTAATGGTATATAATCTTTCATTTTCCTTTGGTAAGAGATCGAGACAGTTGTACTTTTGGATTGTAGAATGGTTTGTAATAATTGAATGGATATTCAATCTTGGGTAATATTTCTTGGGATGTAGTTTAGTTGCAGCCTGTATTACTTGTCGATCGTTGCTGTGATCTTTTAAGTTTTTTTTCCGAGTCAATGTTTTCGTTTTCCGCTTGTTCTCTGGTGTTAATGATGTTAGACTTACGTATATAATCGATTTATTTTAATTATATACGTTTGATTTGTCATTTTTACGGTTAAGGAATCGGTATCCGGATTAGGGTCGTCACAACTGCTTTGGAGTACTTAGTTGATGATTTGAGGGGAGTCCATCTCCCAAGAGAGTAGTTCCTTTTGGGTCCCCTCTACTTTAGGCCTTTGGCCTCTTCGTGTAATAAAAAAAAAAATAGTAAGTGCGAAAAGTTATTTATTGAGGCAGTATAGTTAGGGATGGTGCAGAGAATTACGAGAGGCAGTCGGGGTTGAAACCCAGCACATCGTATTACAAGTTTAGTGTTCAATCTTAATTTATGATGAATTTAGTGGAGCGGCACCTGAGTGTAGTGTTCTATCTTTATGGCCAATTTACGCCGAATACGTGCCACTGATTCTCGCAATCTTCTCCTAAACTACAACAATCATTTCCTTCCATCCGAGCGGCACTTCAATCGAACAGAAGCAACAAACCGGATTAGTAATCTCTTCGTTGACTGACTCAAAAGATGTAAAGTGTTTTCAATAAAATTCATACCGTAAAATTATATTTTTGTTTTGTAAAAAAAAAAAATTACATTTCTGCAGGGGCACTCTTTTGAAGTAAAACTACTATCGACTCATCACACTACTTATATCTCAGAAGCTCTCTATGGTTGGCCCCATAAAACATAGTGGCAACCACCATTGTTTCCCTTTAACTTCCTTCCACCAACTACTTGATCATTTATGGTTTTTAGTTGAAGGTTTGTAATGGGAACAACAACAACAAATCGAATATTACCAAATCCAAATAAAACGAGAGCCAGTAATATAAGCCGACTCCCCCCCCGGGAAAACAACAAGCCTACTTGAAGATGTTAAATACAAAATAAGAACTCCGCGGAACAGAGGCATAAAGACAAACAAAGTACACAACCAACTTCCCATGTCAAAAGGTCTACTGACAATAATACAAAGTAATATTGAACATGCTGCTATCAGCTATTCTCTGATTAAATCCATAATCCCTTTTTTATAATCTTCTTAGGATGATATGTTGTATCATGTATGATGATATCAAAAGTATGTCTTCATCCTCCCCAGGTCTGTCAACCCCATGTTGCACTGCTCGCCTTTCACTGCATTGCATCACAACATTTAGAGTAATTAATTGGGTCTTTATATCGAGATGAATTGAAAATGCACACGAAAATAAAAGAATGCGCGCTTTTAAAAAAATGAAAAGAAAAAGATTAGTCATGTGCATATGAGCATACCGTCAATCAGGGGGTTTAGTCCAAAAGTAAAACAAGGCTTTCCAATACATTAGTAACCCCATCGGCGATGTCAGTAGAGTCGTCCACCACGAGCTTTTCTATTGCACACGAGTTATCAAGGTCAACCGCAACTATATACTCTGTTTCAAAGCGCCGATTCCTTTCAGCAAATAAAAGCCTTCCAACACCGCTAAATCCGATGCACTTCTCAACATTGAAGTTAGCACCACATTCATAGTATAACTCTTTCCATTGGACCTGTCCTCCAACAACATTCTTTTCCAATACAAAAATGTAGATCCTCATACAAGGGAAATGCTATTAAGGTCGTTGTTATATACTACCACCATAGCGGAACCATTTTTGATCAAAATATTCCTACCTAATGTAGGATCGAGTTGGAGATAGGTTGCAGGAAATTCTATCCTGCTAAATACTTCATCTTTCAAGTCGAAGCATACCAAATATTTATCGGTCCAGATGACTGATATCACTCCAATACAAACAACCGTCCACGAAAACCGGAGAAGAGTCTGATAATAATTCAATGGAGACGTATAAATATTCCCATTTTCCACTTTTTAGGCTGTAGATTTCAGCAGATTCCAAAACACAAGGTTCATAAACCGAATCACTAATTCTATGTCTGTAGGGGCCAAAATGAAATATCCTAACCACCTTATAATCATTCTGAACCTCAGAATAACCAAAACCAACATTTATGCCAACAAGATTCTGATGAGGCGGCTCATAAATCCAATCAACTAAACATGAAGACTCGAACTCCAACTTCTTGTGCTTATGAATGATAGGATTAATCAGGTAAATATCATGAGAATCACTCGTTGCACAAACTAATCCATTACAAGTACTGATGTATGCAGATGCATATTCGATTTGAAAGGAAGAACAAAATTTGGATGACGGGTCAGGAGATGATTATCAGATATGACAGTGATCGAAGGTGAATAATTTCTAAACAGGTAGATATAATAGCCGGAAGGATCAGAAATGGAGCGGGTCAGGTGGGAGGATACAAAGGAAGGGTTTTGATGATGGAATACCATAACTTGCAGACCCAAGTTGATTGAATAAGAGTTTTGACAGGAAGCCTTAAAAGTATGTCGAGTACCAAAATATCCGGGGAGATCATCAAACGAGGTATTAGAAGACAACGGACAATCCATCTCTCGATTCGATCTCAAAGACCTTACGAGAAAAAAAAAAAACTAATTATTATTGTTTCAAAGAGTGCAAGAACAGCTAAAAGGTAAAGTAAGAATTGTTGATAGGTGGGCTGAAAGAGGTGAATACCTGAAAAGGGAACACAGGGATTGATATCTCCAAGTGGTTTGGTTATGTATTATTCTTCACCATAACCAAATTTGACTGCAAGCTCCGTCTTCTTAACAAACTATGACCCCAGATTTTCTTCCTTTTCCTTCAAACAGATCAAATGCTATAAACACTTGGTCAGCATTTGCAGACATATATACATGAACGGATGAACCATTTGGGTTCCGACCCAAGCGAGAGAGTAAATATATCGGGCAATAAAAAGTACATACAATGTTTAAAAGTGCCTTTAAATTATGAAACCATCTTGGAATGAAATAACATGAGACTTAATGTGGAAATTAGTGGCTAAAAATTAGAACTTGAAATTATAAAGACTACTAAACAAGGAGAATTGGGTGTATTGGTTGATCGTTTCCTTACCTACTTAAAAAGAAATGAAACATGAGTGTTAGCCACACCACTCTAAATGATTGTCACACAAAGCACACACCTAATGCTTGTGCAACTGATACCGTGCTTACAATATAACAATTCAGAGTTTCAGAACAACATACGAATCAAATGGGCCCACCCTCGGGCCCTCATTTTCATGCCTCGTATATATAGTTGAAGAAGGAAAAGTGTTAGATAATAATAGGATGCTTCCAAGAAAACTGAAATTGCGGTGATCACGAGGCTGAGCTTTAAAACTAAAACTTCAACCCAAACTGACCATAAAATTATCATTACATAGCTAGTTAACCTACATAGATAATTATCAATCACATATCATCAGTAACCTTATAGGCATCAACTCTAAATTTGTCGACGGAAAAACTCAAGCTGCTGTGTTTCCCTAACAATATTGTAGGAACACAACCAATAGCTAATTGGCATACTCAATGATAGGTAGCTGGCTCAGATATGTGAGAACAAAACGCAAAAGAGAAACATGGCCACCATGGCTGCAAACCAAGAAGCAAACTACATAAAAGTATAAAGATGATTCGCAGAAAGAGGATTGCAAGGAGATTGTAAAAGGATTTTATGGTGTAGTGATTATGAAAATAAAAATCTTCTCACTTTTTTTCACACCAACCATAAAGCAAAACAACCATCAATGTAACATAAACATAATGTGTAGCAAAGTAGCAACCAGAAATGTTTTTCTAAAATAAAAAAACCAAGAAGTCAATACTCCAAATCCAGCCACTCCGAGACATGAATTGAAGAAATACAATCAAATCCTCTAGCAACAATAGCAAAGAAGATAAAGAATAACACATAGCTATTGAACCCATGAACCCCAAAAAGCACCCAACAAACTAATTAAAGAAACACTAAGCAATATAACAACAACAAAAAAAAAGAAATTGTTCAAAATAAACTGTCATACCTAATGATTTAAGATAAAATTCGTTGAGGCACTGTTCACCGAACCCAGAAATTGGTTCCCTTAACTGGCAAGCCTACTTATGGATGGAGAAATACAAGAGCCTCAAAAAATAAAACCATAGTACTTTTATTTATTTCAAAAATATGGTTAAAACTACGCCATAAAATAAAAATAAGTAAAAATACGTACATGTAATAAACGCCGCATACTTTGACTCAATGAGTTCAGTGATTCTTGTGTGTTGGTGTGACTGGCTATTTATAGCTGACGATATCGAATCTCGCACCTCCACGTGGCGCAACGTGATCAGAGAACCGAGACAATGGGCCCACCTCGATACCGCAAGTCGGAAAGCTCGGGGCGCGGACAAAGTCCACTCTAAACACGCAGACCCATTATCCATGCCACATTCTTGCGTAAGTGGCCTATAAAGCGTATAAGAAAGTTAGTAAAAAGCGACAAGACATCAGTATACCCAAACCGACTTGGCTTGGTTTAGGGTTAGGTAACGAACTCCCTATAAATATACACTTCCTTGAAGCTACGCGTGACTCGATTCCCGAGACAATTCACAGATACGTAGCAATCGAGAGAGACTAAGGCTCATTCTAAAATCACCCAAAAATCATCCTTGATTCAATCATCCCTAGATTAAATTGACCAAATTATACACGACAAAAATCCAAAGATCGTCATTGGCGCTAGAAGGAGGGTTTAGGAAAAACAATTCCACCGGTCATAATCAAGGATTATCGAGAGCGAACAAGAGACTAAAAGTTTGAGCCAATCGAGTTCGTTTAATTGCCCGATCGTCGCAAAGAAGTTGCTGATGTATTATAGAAACGCAGCAGAACCCTAATTGTCTGCAGACAAGTCGGAAAATTTTGCCGCCAATGGAACCGTTGGAACAACAAATCCACCAGTCAGATTCAAGAGTTATGTGGACCGAACGATCCCTCAAAATTTCAGACCGATCGGAGTTCGTTTGACTACCTGATCGTGACAAGGAAGTTGCTGTAGGGCACCAAAAAAAAAGCAGATTCGGGCGTTTGCCGGATCGGCGGATTATTCCCGGAGATTGAGCCGACGAAAGAACAATTCCACCGGTCACATCGAAGAAAAGTGAGGAAGAACGATCCTCCAAATTTCGTGCCGATTTGAGTCCGTTCGAGGTCCGAGTGCCACCGGAAAGACATCTTTGTTGGCACCCAAGAAAGTCGCGAATTATCTACCGTGATCTAGCTATCCACACGGCGAGTTCTCAAACTCAAGGATCGAGCCGAGCTCGTTAGCTCTCCAGGTTCCTACAATGGTTATTTTAAATTCTTATATACTTTGTAAGTCTTTATTATACGTGTAATGTTTTTTTTATCACAATAACATTGCACCGCAATGACTCGAGATATCGAGCACCGGCATTCGAGCTCTACGGACTCGTCTTGCCCTAAATCCGAGCTCGACTCGGCATCATATTTGGAGCTCACCGATGAGCGAATCTTTAATAAGTCTGAGTTCGACTCGAAATCTTATCTTGGAACTATTTTATTTGGGAACTCTCATAGCCGAGCGTGGCGGGACGAGCCTCCTTGTTTCAGGAACTCTCCCCACGCCGGGGTTGAGCTATCTTATTTTGGAACGCTCCTAGCCGAACGTGGCGGGACGAGCCTTCTTATTTTGGGCACCCTACCGAACTGGTAAATAGCAAGACCTACTAAATAGTCTAACACCGAATGGATTACCTCCACATAAATTGACCTTAAAAGTAGGTGCACCAATCATGTTGTTGCGTAATCTTAATCCATCTGAAGGCTTATGCAACGGAACACGATTAGTCTGCAAAAATCTAAGTCGTAATGTCATACAAGCAGAAATTTCTTTAGGGGACTTTGCAGGAAATCAAGTTTTCTTACACAGAATTCCCTTTCAACCTCCAACAAACGAAATGTATCATGTTCCTTACAAGCATGTACAATTTCCAATAAGACTTTGCTTTGCAATGACAATAAACAAGGCTCAAGGTCAAACATTAAACTGTGTTGGTGTTTATTTAAAGGAACCCGTGTTCTCTCATGGCCAGCTTTATGTTGCGTTGTCACGTGCAAAAAAATCATCCTCTATAAAAGTACTACTTAGGAAAGACTGTAATGATAAAGCATCTTCAGTAGAAACAAAAAATATAGTTTACAAGGAAGTGCTAACACAATCATAGAGAATGTATATTCGTAAGGTATTTTAACAATACACATCTTCTTTCATGTGCTTTATTATTTTTAAAGTTTACTTTTTTCATCCTTTCTGTACTGTTTATTGTTTACTTCTATCCTATGTCTACTATTGCCGGCATTGACAACTTTTTTTTGGCTGAGAGTATTTAGCCTTCTATTATTATATGTATACAACATTTGTTCTATCAATTACATTTTTTCTTACAGCCCGACAATATGGCAATCGTACCAGAAAGGAAAATGTTTAAGATTTTGGAAATCAATCGAGACATTACAAACTGGACTGTTATAGTACAAGTTGTTGAACGCCATCGTCAACAAACTGGGAAAGGAAGTAATGGGAAATCAGGGAAACGCTACAGGCGTTATGTGTTAGTTGATGAACAGGTTTGTCTACTTTTCACCTAGCAGTTGAATGAGACATCTACACTAAGTTCTTTTTTATTTTATCTTAAATATGTTTTGTTTCCTATAAACAAACAGGGAACAAAGGTCTCAGGAATTGTGTATGAAGATGCTATCCGCTTTTTCGAACGTACTCTCTTGCCATTTAAACGGTACGACGTTTCCAATGTTACTTGAGGCTGTATCTTTCTTCAAGGTGGGGCCTTATGGCTTCACATGGGTTTTCGACTACAACAAATTGGTTGAACCTGTTGATGAACCAATTCCACCATTCCTGCTGGTGACATACCCTGTTAGGGATTTTACAGACTTATTTAGGCATGCGGATATCGAAAGCTATTTCAGTAAGATTTTAAGCATATAACAAATCTTTCTATTCCTTGGATTTCGTTATATAATGTCACTCAATCTTTTCTCAGATGTCAAAGCACTTGTCATTCATGTGATGCCACGCAGACAGGTGAATAAGAAATCAAGCCAGCGTGAGATAGTCATTATCGACCAAAGGTAAGTGCCGTTCAGATAACTTAAATACTGTTCACTTTTTTTACACATGCTATTTACACTGTCAATGACTTCTTAGCTTAATCAATTCCATGAACTATGCATTACTCCCTGTTACGCTTAATACCGTCTATGAATGATATTATAATATATAATATACCTACACCTGTAAAGATCAACATCTTTGTCTGCAAACTGTTTTGCACCAATAACAGGAAAGTTCCCATCATAATGACATTGTGGGATGATTTTGGAGATGTCGAAGGCCTACAATTAGCACATGCTTTACCTGGGATCTCAATGATTATTGCAACAAATGTAAAAGCAAGGACATTCCATGGTACACATTGACGCTTCTAAAATTGTACTCTTCAGTTTAATTTCTTTCTTTTAAATTACCACTGAATGTAAACTTATACTTTTGTAGGGTTATCTCTCTCAACCCGCATGTTTTCATACTTTTTGATAAATCCTCCACTGACTGATAAGGCTGCTATGTTGGAATGGTAACTCTAATGATATGCAATAAGTATGTCTGTATAATTTTTATTACTAAATAAAATAGTCACATAACAGTTGTTAATGTCAGGTACCATGAAAACATGGATGAAATAACCACATTGCTGAAAAATGAAGCTTACAGAGATGTATGTATCCTATACCCACCTCCTGCTGAAACAGATACGATTACTGTCTATGAGGCTGTTTCAGCTCTCCCATTCGTAACTACTTTATTATTTAGGTTGTTTAGATAATATCTTATTCTAGCTCCCAGTACTTCTATTGCTGCTAAACAAACCGATTTATTGTTTACATATATAGAGAAAAACGGCTTGGGTTACTGGAAAACCTAAGTTTGTACCTGCCGCACAAAAATACTAGATACATGCTTGTCAGGCTTGCAAGAAAAGACTCGATATTCCAATGGAATGGGTTATAAAGTGTTCCAAATGTGGTGAGGCAAGCAGTGTAGAAGTCAGGTTTGTTTACACGATCATTTATATTGATATCAAATATGCTTTCTGCATTCAGAAACTGTTTTCATATATTCTTTTCAAATTGATTTAGGAGTCGAATACCAATACAGCTGACTGAAGGTGAAAATGTACTCTCGGCCACTTTAAAGTCGCCAGATGTTGAACTACTAACAGGAATTACTCCACAGCAGCTTAAAGATTCCGAAGAATTTGTGAGTTTCTTGACATACCTCGATGTATCAATACACAACATTAATGATTCTTACAGGTATGTTAATGTTTGAGGACTTGGATGAAGAAGAATCAAGATTGAGTTAGAGAAGCTGACAATTGTGTGTTTCTTAAAGAAACAAGGAACAAAGGACCAAGCCAGTCAATCTGTTCAGAGTGATCGCTATGTGGCGATCAAAACATACAATGCTCTTGATGTGAAGATTAATGTTGCCCCTGCAGCTCTACTTAACGAGATTGATGCCAAGGTTGATGAACCAACTGAGAAGCAGTTTTTCACCCCAACTGCAAGTAAAGCGCTCAAGGAGATCGAAGATGAGCAAGCTATTGGACAGGTTTCTCGACCCAACCCATCTGCTAAAAGGAACATTGACTTTGTTTCTCCACCTGCTGTGGTCCGAAAGAAAAAGTAAAAAGGCGCACCGGTAAGTCGATGGTGTCTAATGTTGTCCAAGAAACGCTGGATGTCCTAAGTGGTCGACAAGGTCAAAAATGAAGAAGGCGAGGGGACCAACGGGAGCATAAGTAGGCACCTTGTGATAAAAACCCTAAAAATGTTGTATTTTCTTTGTAAGGAAAAGCATTATTCCTCTCTCTTTGCAACATGTTTTGTAACATATTACAAGGCATTACACGTTCTGCCATGTGCAATGCTTAGTAATATGAATCGTATTATGACGGCCTAATAACTTCTTTTGCTTCTTTTTTAATGTAATCCTACCTAAAATCCTTGATTCCCAACAAATATGTATCAATTTCACTGTTTCAGGTTTTGTATGCAGACTTTTTAAATCATCTAACACTCAGTTGCTCAAATTTCTCTTCAATATCATGTTATCGATGTTTCATTTAGCCTTGCACGGCCGGACCTCACTAGTAATCAATACGTGAAACACAATTATTTTTTGTCAATTCGTTTCGACATGAATTACTCGTGAGTTTACTAAGCATGGAAGTAACGGTACAAACATTGTAGAGGGACTGCTCTGAAAGAAAAGGAGTGGCCTTTGGTTGCTGGGGGGTTATTAGTCTAAAAGGTGTGGATATATATTGTCGAAACAAAGCATATTATCTGTCATCTTTAAATAATTAACTTTCTATCACCAATAAATAATAATTTTATAACTTCAAATAATCCATAATCATTTATTCAGATACAAGCGTCGTCTCATAATATTATCATCAAAACATTATTTCCATCATCAAATAAGTATACGGTTGCAGTTGGAAGTAGATTGTATGATATCAAAAGTATGTCTTCATCCTCCCCAGGCTTGTCAACCATGTTGCAATGCATCGCATCACAACATTCATAGTAATTAATAGGGTGTTTATATCGAGATCAATTGCAAATGCACAAGAAAATAAAACACTGCACGCTTTTCATATTCATATGAGCATACCCCATCAGTAAGGTGGTTCAGTCCAATAGTAAAACAAGGCTTTCCAATACATTAGTAACCCCATCGGTAAAGTAGTAGGTAGAGTCCACCACGAGCTTTTCTATTGCGCACGAGTTATCAAGGTCAACCGCAACTATATACTCCAAATTCCTTTCAACAAATAGAAAGAAGCCTTCCAACACCACTAAATCCGATGCACTTCCCAGCATCGAAGTAAGCACATTCATAGTATAGCTCTTTCCACTGGAACTGTCCACCGACATTCTTTTCCAATACAAAAAGGTAGATCCTCATAAAAGGGCTGGTGTTACTATATACTGCAACCGCAACGGAACCATTTTTGATCAAAATATTCCTAACTAATGTAGAATCAAGTTGGAGGTATGTTGTAGGATATTCTATCCTGCTAAATTCTTCATCTTTCAAGTCGAAGCATAGCAAATATTCATCCCGTTCATACGCCCTCCAATACAAGCAACCGTGGACGAAAACAGGAGAATAGTAACATGATAATTCAATTGAGACGTCTAAACTTCTCCATTTTCCACTTTTTAGGCTGTAGATTTCAACTTTGGATTCCAAAGCACGACGCTGACAAACTAAATCATCAAGTGTACGTATAGCCGTTAGGCTGTAGCGGAAAGGACTACAAATCCTAACCACCTTATAATCATCCTCAACCTCAGAATAACCAAAACCAACTTTTGTGCCATAAAAACATTTATGTAAATGAATCCAATCAGCATAACATGAAGACTCAAACACCAACTTCTTGTACTTGTGAATGAAAGGATTAATAAGGTAGATATTACGAGAATAATCCGTTGCACAAACCAATCCGTTACAAGTACCGATGAGTTCTAACGATGCATATTTGATTTCAGAAGGAAAAACGAGACCAAGATGACGGGTTAGGAGATGATTATCAGATATAACAATCATCGAAGGTGAATTACATCTAAACAGGTAGATATAATTGCTGGAAGGATCAGAAATGGAGCGGGAGAGGTGGGAGGATACAAAGGAAGGGGTTTTGATGATGGAATACCATAACTTGCACACACAAGTCGATTGTATAATAATCTTGACAGGAAGCCTTGACAGTATGTCGAGTACCAATCCATCCGGGAGATCATCAAATGAGGTTTTATAACCTGAAATCTTCTCATTACACAACGAACAATCCATCTCTGATTCGCAAAGACCATACAAGAGGGGAGGGGGGTTACTAATCGTTTTCCTTTAAAAGAGTGCAAAAAATTGCTAAAAAGAAGCAAAATCCATAAAAGTATAAAGATGATTCGCAGAAAGAGGATTGCAAGGAGATTGTACAAAGATTTTATGGTGTAGTGATTATAAAATAAAATTATGTAATCTATTTATTAATAAATTTCTCACTTTATTTGACACCAACCAGAAAGCAAAACAACAATCTATGTAGCAAAGTCGCAACCAGAAATGTTCTTCTAAAAATAAAATAAAAAATAAAAAATAAAAAATAAAAATAGCAACAAGAAATCAATGCTCCAAATCCAACCATTCCCAAACATGAATTGAAGAAATAGAATCAAATCCTCGATCTAACAACATTAGCAAAGAAGAAAAAAAAAAATAGCACACAACTCTTGAACCCATGAACCCCAAAAGCACCCAACAAACTAATTCAAGAAAAACGAAGCAAACAGAAATGAAAATAAAGAAACTGTTCAAAATAAACTGTCATACCTAATGATTAATCGCAAAAGCTTCAAATCTGTAAGATGAAATTAGTTGAGTCACTGCTCACCGAACCCAGATAATTTCCTTAGGTAAAAAATGAACTGATTCTGAACCAAAAAAAAGAAAGTAAATCTTAATAGAAGTCTCGGATGACTCTTCACTGCATTTACATTTTATTTGGTCTTGCACCCGGGTTAAATAAGAATTGTCAAAGTACCTGAAAAGCATGAGGACATATTTTACGATACAATTGTAAAATGGAGGCCGTAACAAGTAGCCTACATTACAAGGGTTATTCATTTAAGTGACCTCGCGAGACGGACGTTTTGCTTAAATAACCTTTGACCAAAACGTGTTAAAAAAAAATAAATGAAAAAGCGGAAAAGGTTTAAAACGTGTGTAAGGTCTTAAATACCCTTCATGGGAAATAGAGGAGAAGTAACGGAGGATCCTCTCCTCCCGCCATTATCTTCACGTTATCTTTCAATTTAAATCCCCCCATTTATTTCCCATTTAAATGTCGTTACTCTACCACGGTCCATACGCACTCAAACCAACTTTTGACTCCTCCTATCCTCTTCAATTATTATCCTCTTCCTATTATCACGCTTCATCAATTTGTGCTTTGATTTCCCAACTTTGGACCCCTTCAATCGTATTTTCTTCCATTTTCCCATAATTTCCCACATCATCTCATCGGAATCAATCTGAAGCCGAAGCATTATTCGCTCAAGCATTTTGTGGGTGTAAGTTCTTGCTTTATTCCTCATACGCTTGATATGAGTTGATCGAATGCATTGTGTGTCAACATGTAATCGCATGTAATGGGTTATACTATCCAACATATGGTTGGGATCTGTAATTGAAACCACGATTTTGTGGGTTTGGGTTTTATTTTGGGTGTGGTTGGGTTGGGGCTTTAAATAAAATTTAATTTGGTTGTGTTTGTGTTTGGGGCGATTGTTTATGGTTAGGGTTGTATCTCTAAATATTGGGGGTTTTAAGGATCATGGGGTATGGAGATTTGGGTTTCGTAGTGTGATTCAATTAAAGTCTACAACTTTATGGTTTAGTTGTGTAGTGTCCTGAAGTCAACTGGAATTTGTAATTGAAATTGTAGTGTCCTCAATTGCAACTTTATGGTGTTAATTTGTGTTATAAGTATGTCTTAATAGTGTATGAAAGTGTATTAATTTGATTTTCTTAATTGCAATTGTTTTGAGGATAATTAATTAATTTTGTTCATTAATATTGTAGTGAGAAGATGGACAATTCGGTATATGAATTGGCATATCATCTTACCAAGGAGGATAGACATAAGCCATGTGAAATCACTAACTATTCCAATTGCATGAAAGTGAGAGAGGTCTACGGAATATTTGATGAAACCCATAGACGTAAGTTTGACAAGTGTTGCTTCAGGAATCTTTTAGAGATTTCTGATCGGAATTCATCTAATCAAATCATTAATCAGTTGATGATAAGGCAGACAAAGTGTGTCAATAAGAATGAAGTCTGGTTTGTTATTGGGAAAGATAAGAGGATTAGATTTGGCATTGAAGAATTAGTCTTAGTGACGGGCTTCAATGCTGGAGAAGATAATTTTGATAAGTCATTGGGAAAAGAGAGTCGTCTTGTAAAGAAATATTTTAAGGATGTTGATGAATTGAATAGGATAGAATTGTGGGATGCTTTTGAAAGTTGCAAAGGGAGTGAAGAAGACAAATATAAATTGGGTCTTCTAGTCATCCTAGCATTTGTTGTGGCGGCGGTGAAGGACAAAAGTATTGTGCCATTTTGGTGGTTTGAGTTGGTTGACAAGTTGGAAGCGTTTGAAGAGTACCCTTGGGCCGAGGTATGTCTTAAGCAAACAATGAAGACATTCAGACAAGATTTGACGAACCCACTGCTTTCTCCGAATGTGAAATACGCCATATTTGGTTTTTCCCATGCCATTGTGGTATGTATGCTACAATCTTTAGTTCTATTTACTTTTTGTTGGGTATGTAGTTTTGTTCAATTCAGACTGATTTTTGATTTGATGTAATGTAGGTATGGGCACTTGAATCTATTCCGTCGTTGAAGACATTTGGGGAAATCATTGATGAAGATGTAGATGTCTTCCCAAGAATGTTAAAATGGAATCTGCAAAAGAGATTGCTTGGTGTGAGGGTTGATCAAGTTTTGGAAGTAGAACAGGTTGTAAGTTATTGTTTTTGTACGTACTTCCTTACTATTATTCTTGTGGAATTACCTTGAGTAATGTTTTGTGTCTATGTTTTTTGTTTGTAGATTATGGTTATTTCGAAATTGCAGCCTACAACATTGGAATCACAGCAGCCGTATTGGGGTTCAATTGTTTGTAGGAAACAAAAGGTGATTGAGTTCTTAGAGAACGAGAAGTGTAATGGTGTTGACTATGAGATGGAAATAAAACATGAAGGAGCACACGGTTTTGCCTATGAGAAGGAAATAAAACCTGAAGGAGCACACGGTTTTGACTATGAGAAGATGAAGAAAATTGTGACGTCTGTGGTGAAAAAGGAAAATGAAGGAATTTATTCCATGATGGATAGGCTGAAGAAGGAGATTCAGTGTTTTCGAAGATGTGAATCATGCAAGAAAGTGAATCATGAAGAGATTATTGATGAGGAGATGAAAGTTGATGATCGGGATATGACAATTAATGATGGAGAAGGAGAAGTTGGTAGAGAGGGGAGAAATGATGAGAAGGATAAAGATGTTGGTAGTGTGGGGAAAAATGATGAGAATGAGAAAGTTGTTGGTTGTGTGCAGAAAAATGATGAGAAGGAGAAAGTTGTTGGTAATGAGGGGAAAAATGATTCATATGATTCATATGTATTTGCCTTTAAAAGTGTGGATTCATATGATTAACTAGTTTCTGATGTGTAGGTGGTTCGGGGAAAAGGAGTTTAATAGAAGAAGGGACTTCATCTTTGAAGAGAAGCAAGTTGCTTAGTGTTGAATCATATGATCCTTATAGAGACGTTGAAAAGACAAAGTGTGATGGTTTGAAGAAGTGGTTGAGTGACTATAAGGAAGGAAAAGCCGGGTATGGAAATGTTATTTCCCTATTTTAAATGAATTTTCCTATTTTTAATTGAGTTTCGTTTGTGCATGGAAATAATTATTTTATAATAATTTTTATATTTTTGATTACTCGTCATTTGACTAAAATATGTTATATGCAGGGAATTGGTTAAGTTGTGTGATGGAACTGCTCGATGCGAACTTTTGAAAACGATATTGGATGGGGGGAGTTTGTCATCCCCTGTGAGTACACTTTACCTCTATCATAACCAATTTAAGTTGTTTAATTTAGGTGACAACCCTGCATTGATTCTTGGAAGTCTATTTCATTTACTTTTTTACTTATCGCAGATAATGAATACTTGTATGCATGAAATTCGTCGCCGTGCCTTAAAGTTCCCAAAGTTGTTTGAACAAGATAGTTGTGTTTTGGATGTATTTTTTCAACACTTTATGAAAGTGAAAAATGAAGAGTTACAACGGAGAGTGCATATTGAGAATCTTGCAAATCGTAGAATATTAAAGAATTATGTGGAAGGAAAGCATCCAGAGGATGATGAAGTCGTGGTCGGAGTGCAATTATTTGTATGCACCAATGTTAGTGAGTGATCATTGGTTTGCAGTTAAAGTTGATTTGAAAGAGGGGGTAATCTATGTAGAAAACATGTGAGGAAGGATCAATTTGACAAATGTATGCTACCCTTGCAAGTGGTTATACCATGGATGCTGAATATGGATGGGGAAGATGAAGGTGGGAGGAATAGGAGGTTTAAGGTTGTGAAAATGGTGAAACTACCGAAACAATCAAATGGGTACGTTTTATTTGCTTGTAAAAGATGATGTATTTCATTATGTACTATGATTGACTAAATGATATGTTATTGTGCAGGACCGACTGTGGTATGTATACCATAAAATTCATAGAGTTCATGATGGCGAAATTGAATGTGCAAACAATGGATGCTGGCTTTATGCCCTATGGAGGCGAAGCGGTTGCGGAACTACTTGCATGTCAATTCGACCCATGATCATTTTATGTTGATGTTGGCTTCTAATTTGTGTATGAATATTATGAGTTGGTTGAAACATTTGCTATGTAACCGTAAACTATTCTGTTGGTTGATACATGAATTTATGTTTGATTGTTATTTATTTATGAACATTATGACTTGGAGGACACTCTATGTTGGAATGTTAGCTATGTAATCGTTGGAATGTTAGCTATTAATAATAATAATAATAATTTCAACAACATCTTCAAACAACATATCATCAACATCATTTAATTAGAAAACGAAAATACGGTACTGGAAAAAAAAACTTAAACAAACATAACAAGAAAAACAAAACATAAACCAATGTTCAAACACAAATAAAAGCATACTAAATACAAACTTCCTCCTCCCATAAATCCTCACATGCACATGTGTAGCCCTTTTCTTCATCCTCAGAGTCATAAACCAACCACAGATTGATTGTACGCTCATCCTCTTCTTGAGCTTCAATGTCCCTCATTATGCTTGCAAATTCTTCAGGATCAAGCATCGGGTCATAAACCCCCCACGGATTCCAAATTCTTTTATTACGCTCATACTCTTCTTCGATGAGCCTTAGTTCCCTTTCTAGTTCTTGTAAATCCATGTCCGGTTCAACACACCTATCCATCTTTCAATGATATAACAAGGTTTAGCAAACATGAGGAAATCCTAAAATAAATTAACAAGGCTGCAATGCAAAAATGCTTATGAAAAAGTTGCAACCATATGATAATAAATTTAAAAGCAAACATAATGTTGGCGAAATGTCACAAAAAATTGCATAAAACCAAGATATTTGTAGTAAATCTCAATGCATAAAACCAAAGTAGATAGAGCGGGGTTCCCACATTTGCATGAAATGGTTTCATTCAAATGAATTAACTCACTTGTACCATGACTAGAATGAGAAACTCCATAATGACTAGTTTAATTAGTAATAATAATAGGGAAATTCATAATAAGTAATTAGTAATCCTGAAGCTCCCATAATATAATAACTGATGCTAATAAGTAAATAAATATAAATAAATAAAGATAAATTGGAAAAATATACATACAGGCTGTTACCAAGAAGGAGTTGACCGGAGTTGAATTGAATTGATAACGGCGGCACTTACTTGAACCCTAAAACATCAAACACCAACAATTACACACACGAAATCGAACTGTACTTTATTTTAAATCCCTACATACAGTTAAGAAATTAATTAATTTTGATTACCACGGAGGAGTTGATAATGGCGGCCCTTGAACCCTAAAACATACAAGAAAAACAACACTCAAGTTAACAAATCAAATAAGCCAATAAAGCAGGAAATTCTTCTAAGTTTTTTAAGCACCGAAATACCTTGGAATATGATGTTGAAGCGGATTTGCGTATAAGAGGGGCGGAGGAACGGAGGAGGAAATGGAGGATTCCGGTGGATGTGTATTGTGAGAGAGAGGTTGTGTAAGGGAGAAAGAGAGTGAGATTGTGTTTTGCGTGTTTTGCCCTTTTGACTTTGAAAGACAGAGCGTGTAATACATACATATGTATGTATAGGCTGTATATCGATAGGTGGGCCGGGCAACTTCAACTTTCCCTTATTAAAAAGGGAAATTCATTTGAATATGTTGAAAACGAAAACGAAAAGGGGCCCAAATTTTTCTGGCGGGTAACTTGAAAATTAAGTTTTGGGCCCGAAATTCTGGCGGGATTGAGGGAGGGAATATGTATAACATACATAATTTTGTACATACATTACTAATTATTATTATTATAATTGGGGTTTCATTTAATAATAATTACAAATAATTAATAATTAGTAATAATTAGTAATTTTTAATTTTCCTAATTTATTATACATAATAATTAATAACAAATAATTAATTTTAAATGAAGCTCCCTAATCCAGAATACTGTTATTTATGGAGTAATTGTTATATAAAGGATGATTTACATGTTCCAGTGACTACTATGACCCCTAATTGACTGTTTTTGACATGGTTTACATGTTTCAATGACTACCATGACCCCTAACTGACTGTTTCACCTGCTTTACATGTTTCACTGGCTACCATGACCCCTAACTGACTGTTTGACATGGATTACATGTTCCAGTGACTACCATGACCCCTAACTGACTGTTTGACATGGTTTACATGTTTCACTGACTACCATGACCCCTCACCGATCGCTTGACATGGATTACATGTTCCGGTGACTACTATGACCCTCACCGATTGTTGTTTCACCTCGTTTACATGTTTCACTGACTACCATGACCCCTCATTGAGCGAACCTCGATCTAACATCTTATTATATGTAATCAACCCTGATCACAATAATCGTCTTAAGCGAACCTCGATCTATCATCTTATTATGTGTAAGCAACCCTGGTCACAGTTTAACATCTTATTATGTGTAATCAACCCTGATCACAGTAATCGCAATGATCGAACCTCGATCTAACATCTTACCATGACCCCTAACTGACTGTTTCACATGGTTTACATGTTTCACTGACTACTATGACCCCTAACTGACTGTTTGACATGGATTACATGTTCCATCGACTACCATGACCCCTAATCGATCGCTTGACATGGTTTACATGTTTCATCGACTACCATGACCCTCATTTGGTGTTTCACCTGGTTTACATGTTTCACCGACTACTATGACCCCTGGCGATCGCTTGACATGGATTACATGTTCCGTTGACTACTATGACCCCTAAGTGATTTGCTTGACATGGTTTACATGTTTCACCGACTACTATGACCCCTAACCCGATCGTTTGACATGGATTACATGTTCCAGTCACTACTATGACCCCTAAGTGACTGTTTGACATGGTTTACATGTTTCACTGACTACTATGACCCCTCACTGACTGTTTCACCTGGTTTACATGTTCCAGTGACTACTATGACCCTCACCGATCGCTTTCACCTCGTTTACATGTTTCACTGACTACCATGACCCCTAACTGACTGTTTGACATGGATTACATGTTCCAGTGACTACCATGACCCCTAACTGACTGTTTGACATGGTTTACATGTTTCACTGACTACCATGACCCTCACCGATTTGTTTGACATGGATTACATGTTCCATCGACTACCATGACCCCTAACCGATCGTTTGACATGGTTTACATGTTTCATCGACTACTATGACCCCTAATTGATTGCTTTTGACATGGTTTACATGTTTCAATGACTACCATGACCCCTAATCGATCGTATTTGACATGTATTACATGTTCCGGTGACTACTATGACCCCTAAGCGATCGCTTGACATGGTTTACATGTTTCACCGACTACTATGACCCTCACCGATCGTTTCACCTGGTTTACATGTTTCACCGACTACCATGACCCCTAATCGATCGCTTGACATGGATTACATGTTCCGGTGACTACTATGACCCTCACCGATTGTTTCACCTCGTTTACATGTTTCACCGACTACCATGACCCCTAACCGACTGCTTGACATGGATTAAATGTTCGTTGACTACCATGACCCCTAATCGATCGCTTGACATGGTTTACATGTTTCACTGACTACCATGACCCCTCACTGACTGTTTGACATGGATTACATGTTCCACTGACTACCATGACCCCTAACTGACTGTTTTACATGGTTTACATGTTCACTGACTACTATGACCCCTAATTGACTGTTTTTGACATGGTTTACATGTTTCAATGACTACCATGACCCCTAATCGATCGTTTGACATGGATTACATGTTCCGTTGACTACTATGACCCTCACCGATCGTTTCACCTCGTTTACATGTTTCATCGACTACCATGACCCTCATTGAATGAACCTCGATCTAACATCTTATTATATGTAATCAACCACGATCACAATAATCGTCTTAAGCGAACCTCGATCTATCATCTTATTATGTGTAAGCAACCACTGGTCACGATTTACCTTCTATTGATATGTTGTGTTACCTTCTATTATATATTTATAATTTAGGAATGAATTTCCAATAATTTATGGTTGCAATGTAAAATGCTCTTTGTAATCAGAATTGTAATCTTATGTTCAAGACATAATAATAATAATATGTTGCCTTTTCTTATGGATAGAAACCAAACATAACACTGCATAACATAACATTACAAATTAATAGAAAGTGAACCATACTTAAACCCATTACTCATCACATCAAATATGTCTTACCTCAACTCCACACCAACCATATTTTATTATACATTTACATAACATTACTAACGCAAGCACAATCAAAAGATAGCATAGACCATAAAATGTTGTAGCTCACCACATGTTTACCCTTACAACAAACTAAAAAAACATCTTGTACCCCATTATTGAACACTAGCGGCTAACTTTGGACATTTCCTCTGGTTATGACCACGACCCTTGCATCTACCACATACAGGTCCATCCCGTGGTTCTCCTGCAGATTTTTTCCTCTTCTTCTGGGGTCTACCAGCCTGCCTCTTCGTTCCCGATGGGGGCAAAACTTTCCTAGCAATCACATCCTTAGGAAATGCAACTTCCTCTTTATTCGGCAAAGGATACACAGCTTCAGAATATAATGCCCTCCAACATTCCACGGTGTAATGAGGGCTACAATGCTTATACCCATGACCTCCACTCGCCTTTATCGCAGCAATTGCATGTTTACAAGGAAATAGATGTACTTGAAATTGCTTACATGTACATGTATTCTTTTCCAGGTCCACAATGTGGCATGTCACACCATCACGAACATCATACACAGGTGATGCAATTTCCTTAACTTCTATACCCAAAGAAGCATTGTATTTTTCCAACATTAACTTTTCCATTTGTGGAGGTAGGGGAGTCTTACATTTCATGGCTTTGATGTCTCTTAGCAAACCAATCTTGCATTATCTCACGAATGCGTTCGAGCATACCAACCACACATAATTCTCGAGCTTTGAGGAGCACACTGTTAAATGACTCAGCACTGTTTGACGTCATGATATTGTACCTCATACCTGGAAAGTGTGCCCTTGCCCAATGGCAAAAAGATTCTTTATCCAAATATTCTCTAATCGTTTTCTTCTTTTTCCCCTTACTTGCTTCCACCTCCGTTTTGCTACATAATGCATTAAACAACGCTTCAAATTCATGTAACCTATACGCTTCTGCAGTGGATGTGAACAAGCGTCCGATATCAAATCGTGGAAATTTAGTGTTCAAATTCCTTCTCATGTGAAATATACAATATCCATGATGAGCGTTACGAAACACTTTATTCACTCCGTGCTTTATGCTATCGGCACGATCAGAAACTATAACAAGCTCATTTGTGTCCCCGGTGATTGATTTCAACTGCTCAAAAAACCAACTCCATGATCGATTATTTTCGGAATCGACAACTCCCCACGCAATAGGATAAATTTGAGCATTTGCATCTTCACATGTTGCCGTAAGTAATACACCTTTGTAGGCCGAGCTCAAATGTGTTCCATCCACAACAACAACACGACGCAACAAAGAGGACTGAAATGCTTTTTTAGTCTGTCCAAGGCAAATAAACAAATATTTGAATTCATCTTTTTTATCGGTGAAAATCTTTGTCACAGTTCCAGGATTTCGCAACTCCAACATATGACAATACTTGGGCAATTGGCCATAACTATCACCTGGCTTTCCTACTACCATTTCCATTGCAAAGTTTTTAGCCATCCATGCCTTAGTATAGCTTATGGTATATCCAAACTCTCTGCGAAAGTCATTAACTACATCTTTTGGTACATAAGCACGGTTCGGATCGTAAACCTAGCAAGATACTCCCCTTGCTATGAGAGTGTATGATGCATTATTATGGTCTTTGTTGCGAACGGTTAAAGAACAAGTATGCACCTTCTTGTAAACTCGAACTTCAAACTTATCCGCACCTTTTCCTATCCGTGTTGCCCGCACATACCATTTGCATTCATCATCTTTACAAGCCACGACATAAATGCTTCGGGATGATTTTACCGTTATAAATTCAAAGTGATGTCTCACGGCCAACATCTCTAACTTTTGTATCAATAGCTCTTTTGATTCAAAAATGTCATGCTTATGAATATCTTCACTTTCTGGAATCCTCGCCGGTGGTACAATACTACCAGCATCACTCACATTCAAGATGACGGGAACAGAATTTTGATTTGGTGTACTCAATTCCACACCATTATTTCCCTCTACACCATTCATGTTGCGTGTTTCTATTTCTGTTTCTGTTTCTGTTTCTTCATTACTCAACCTTTCAACATTGACATTACGTGTCTTGAATGCTTCCAAACTCACATCACCATCTCCATCCGAGCACAAGGAAGACAATAACGGATCCACACTCATATAAATATCATCACTCCTAACTTCAATATCGACATCATCACTCATAACTTCTTCAAGGTTGTCAACATTCTCCACAGGCATCTGATTATTCAACAATTCATCAATAGACTTAAAACCATTATTTCCCATATTCGACCTTTCAAGGTTTTCAACATTCTCCACAGGTGTCTGATTATTCAACAATTCATCAGACAAAGCAGCAGACTTAAAACCATTCTTTCCCATGTTCGGCCTTTCAAGGTTGTCAACATTCTTCACACCTTTCGAAATAGGCGTATCCTTATTCAACATTTCATTACTGACGGCCATAGACGAAAAACCATCATATCCCCTATTCTCTCCATCCATGTTGCCACAATTGTTGCCAAAAGCATGTGTTTCTTCATTTCTATTATCTTTATCAATGAGGCTAATACCAACAAATGTGCTTTCACAAAAAGAGACTAACCACTTCACACTGTTATCAGAATCAATTACCATCGGTGGTGCACTTGGAAAGTTTGACATTACCGGGACAATACATTGCATCTCCAATTCTTTCACCGTTGTATCGATCTGCAACTATTGCACCACCTTATCGTAAAATTCTACAAATGATGTGTTCTTGTGAATCATGATTGCCCTCATTTTTTTCTTTCCTTTCCCCACATACTTCCATTCCCATTTACCATCATCGTTCTCTACAAACTCAACAGGATAACAAATATGTATCCATACAACATCCATCCCCCTTAAATTACACAAACGGATCACAATCTCCAAACGATCTCCAAACGGCCCCTTTAACAACCAACTAATCAAAACAAACAAATAACCACGTATTATCGAATCATTTCATTGAAATGTTCAAAAAATACTTTATTCCAAATCTTTTAGTTCCAATCATAATGGGGAAATTTGTCCCTTTAGTAAGGAGAGAAACACTTCTAAGGCTGTTTAAACACTTACATTATAGTGACCGGTGAGATTTCGAATTTGCGGTGGTCAACGCCTACAACGCAATTGGATTGGGATTGCAACTTTATGCTCCAATAATACGCATTCTACACAAATTACTGAAATGAGGAAGAAAAGTGGGAGAATTGGGAAGGGAAGAAGTGAGACATTCGCTAATTGGGTTCACCAAAACAATACGAATTGGGTTCACCGAAAATGGAAAGGGAAATCGGGATGCTACAGTTCACTTATGCCTTCAAGATATTAATAAGGGAGCTTCATTTAATGTTGAATCTTCTGGACCGATTTTGAAAGGATTGCAATGGTGGAAGAAGAGGAAGGAAAACGAGAGGAAACGGGAATTGAACGTCGATGGCCAAAGCAAAGAGGGACAATTGAAATAAGAATCTAACCCTAAACCCAAATTTGATTCGATAAAATAAAAAAATAAAAAAAATTACGTGGATTTTGCTTAAAAAAATAATAGAATAAAATATAAATTCCCATCAAGGGAGTTAACGGAAGATGGAATGTGTGATAACGGGCTACGAGGGGCATAAGAGGAACTTCCCATACAGGCTTCAATGGAACCCCTTTAGATGATTAAAAATGAGAGAGGCCCTTTTAAGAATTTCGACCCTTTGACAGTCCCTTTTAAATGAACGCCCCTACATTACAAACCTTTCGTTTCGTACATCTCAAGCACGATAAATATATATTATGTGAAAGAAAATAAAAATAAAAGATTTTTATATATGTCATTTGATATAACATTCCAACAAATGTTACATCATAAAAATGTATTATGTAAAAGAGAATAAAAATAAAAGACTCTAACATACGTCACTGGATACAATCTTCTTATAACTGTTGTACTAATATCTCTCGAGAGGGAAGAAGAGGGGTGCGGAAGGATTGTGGAGGGGAATTTTATTTTTATATTGAAAAGAAATAGTTTTGTTTTGAAATAAAAAAAAATGTAAAAATACCATTAAAGTTATTGGTCTATTTAGAAAAATATTCTAGATTCGCAATTGTTACATCCACACGTGATACGTCATACGTGTGAAAAGCAACGTGGCTTTTTTGAAAGATTGCGACATGGGAATCGTGCGCAGGTTGGGTTGATATTTTATAATATTTTTAATATCCGATAAGTATACGAGTTGGGAATTGTGCGTAGGTCCGGTTGATATTTTTATAATACTTTTAATATATCCGATAAATCGCTAAACATTTCTGATACGTTGTCGACACACCTTCCACATTGATGTTTCCGTCTATCCACTCATTCTCTATCGACTACAGGAAAAAAGAAAATCGATCGGGGGCCATTTTGAGCAATCGAAGGAGGATAGGTAGTAGTTGGGGTTGGTTTGTCTGATTTGTCTCGATTCATTTTGATATAAGTTTCTCTCCGATCGGGTAAGAGTTTCGAAAACCCATTTTCTAGATCTAGATGTGTTCTTGAGATTTTCTTAGCTTTTTAATGTTTTAAAAGCTGTGGTAATCGTAGAATTTCGTTTTGGTGGTAGATTTGAAATGAGTTGCTTAGTTCTTGGAGCTTTTCTTATGGATCTATATCTTTTTGGGGTGTTCTTGAAGAGTTTTTGGAGTTTTTTGGTGAAATCATAGGTAAAAGGGGTGTTCAACCAAATCTAAATGTGTTATTTTGGTGTTTAGATGTAGCTTTTTTACTTCAAGCATGTTTAAGAGTAATTTCATATCACTTTGGCTTGAGTTTCATGTTAAATTCGTGTTTAGATCTAGTATAATGTTACAAGCATGTTGTAGAATAATTTCGCATTATTTTTGTAAGGATTTAGTGTTTAAAATGATGAAGAAAACATGGAATTCTATTCTAGAGTGTTGGCTGATTTTCTAGGCAAAAGTGGAATAGAGAGTTATATGGAATGTTGTAAAGTCAAGTGTACGTGTTCTAATGGCTTTGGCTCTGCACCGTGTCTCACGGGAGTTCCACATTTGACCTTATGTGATGTTGACTTGAGTTCAATGTCTTACTTGTAACATGACGAAGTTAAGGGTTCGGTTTCTGGTGGATTTGGCTCAGCACCTCGTGGAGACCCTCTACGGGGAGAAACTCGGGGATCATCGAAAGCCTTATTTCTCTTATGTTGAATTTGCGTCGAATTTGTGCTCACGGTTCTTGCCGTCTTCCCCCAAAATACAACAATCATTTCCTTCCGTCCAAAACGACACTTCAATCAAGCAGAAGCAGCGAACTCGAATCCCCGTTAGTATTCTCTTCGTCGACTCAACAGATGTGAAGTCTTATTACTAAAATTCATATTTAACTAGTATTCTTTCGTCCCATTTTATTTGTCTCGTTTGATTTTTTACACAGATTAAGAAAAGTGTAGTTAATACTTTGAATCTCATTAAATGATACAATATTTTTACATTTATACTCTTTAAGTAGTTGTTGGAGTATTTAATACTACACACTTTTTATTGTAAATATCGTAAAGAGAGAAGGGTATTTGAAGAAATTTTGTATATATAGAGAGTGAGTATATTTTTACAGGGGCACTCTGTTGTAAAACTATTGACATGTTTGCCCACAATACTCATATCTCACTCACAACCTCTCTGTTGTTGGCTCTGGGCTCCATAAAACATAAGTGTCAACAAAGCTGAAGATAGACTGCATAGCCTACCACCATTAATTGATTCCCTTAACTTCCTTCCACCAACTACTTGATAATTTATAATGGTTTTTAATCGAGGGTTTGTAACCGGAACAACAACCCGAAAACTATCAAATCCAAATAAGACGAGAGCTAGTAATATAATCCGCCACCCCTGAAAACAACAACATAATAATCCTTCTTAACACGATAAGCCTACTTGAAGATGTTAAATATAGAAAATAACAACTCCGCGGGACAGAGGCCGTTAAAGGCAAAGAAAGTACACATTCACCTATTCTATAATTATAAAGCCATATCACATAGACTGCTAATCCCTTCTTATAATCTCCTGATGATATCAAAAGTATGTCTTCGTCTTCCTCGGGCTTTGTCAACCATGTTGCATTGCTCGCCCTTCACTGCATCAGATCACAACATTAAGTAATTAATAACGTGTTATTCACTCCCTCTTTCTAACCCTCCCCTCCCCCCCAATTTTTTTGTTTTGTTTTGAAATATTGCAAACATTGCGCGCTTTTCAGAAGAAGAAAAAAAGGAGAAGTCATATTCATATGAGCATACCATCAATTAGGTTGTTCAGTCCAATAGCAAAGCAAGGCTTTCCAATACATTCGTATCCCCGTTAGCGATGCTAGTACAGCCCAACACGAGCTTTTCTATTGCACACGAGTTATCAAGGTCAACCGCAACTATATATTTTGATCCTGAATCTGAATTCCTTTCAACAAATAAAAGCCTTCCAACACCGCTAAATCCGATGCACTTCCCAGCATAAAAGCCGGCACATTCATAAAAGTTAGCAAATTCATAGTATAACTCTTTCCATTGGACCTGTCCACCAACATTCTTTTCCAACACAAAAATGTAGATCCTCATACAAGGCATATGCTATCATCAAGGTGATTATTATATGCTACAACCACAACGGAACCATTTTTGATCAAGATATTTCTACTTAATAGTATAAAATCAAGTTGGAGGTAAGTTGTAGGAAATTCTATCCAGCTAAATTCTTCATCTTTCAAGTCGAAGCATAGCAAATATTCATTTGGTCCATCCGCACTCCAATACAAGCAACCGTGCACGAAAACCGGAGAATAGTAAGATGATAATTCAATTGAGACGTCTAAACTTTCCATTTTCCACTTCTCAAGCTGTAGATTCCAAAACATGAGGTCCATAAACTAAATCACTAAGTGCATGTATGGCCCTTTGTCCGGAGGGGTAACGAATAAAAATCCTAACCACCTTATAATCATTCTCAACTTCAGAGTAACCAAAACCAACTCTTATCCCAACAAATCCACGATGAAACTTCTTAATCCAATCAGCGTAACATGAAGAGTCAAACACCAACTTCTTGTACTTATGAATGAAAGGATTAATCAGGTAGATATCACGAGAACATTTCACTGTACAAACCAATCCATGACATGTATTGTTGAGTTGTAAGGTTGTAGATTCGATGTCAAAAGGAAGAACGAAATTTGGATGACGGGTTAGCAGATTGTTGGTGATAATATCACCAATGTCATTTAGTGTAATTGGATTTAGTTTGAGGTTTGGTAAGCTTGGAACAATCGATATGAGTTAGGAGATGCGGAGTGCATGCTCACAATTGATATTTACAAGCTTATGAGAGTGTTAGAACAAGTGTTGAACAAAACCGAGTCTTCTTCGCTTAATTGGACGGGCGTCCATGTTATATGGACGGGCGTCATGTTGTTAGACAGCGTCCATTGATTCAGACGCAGCGCCCAAAGTCTAAATTTGAGTCTACGGAGCAATGCTGTTCGATGGGACGGGCGCCCATTGCTTCGGACGGGCGTCCATTTCTTTCGGACGGGCGCCCAAAGTCTCAAATTGAGTCATCGAATGTAATCGCTGCTCGTGGTGGACGGGCGTCCATAGATTCAGACGGGCGCCCATTTTGTTTCAAACGGGCGCCCAGTATGCAGATTTTTCGGTTGTAAAAGCGATTTGGTCGGTTTTGTTGGTGTCCTTTCGGTTTTTGGCTCTTGTAACCAATTCTAAAGGTTGTGTATGTAGAGATACATAAATATAACTCTACATACATATAAAAGAACACTTGGAACCTTTTTTCATAGAGAATAAGAAGGATTTGAAAAACCTTTTCCGGTTTTCTTGGAATGTCCTTGAAACCTCAAGTTCTATACACACAAAATATCACCAAACTCCTGTAGCTTTCTTTCCGTCTATATTGTCTAGATCGAAAGTGAACGTAGTTTTATCCCGTGATCATATTCGTGTTTACCGGAGACAATCATTTGGGGACGAATAGTTTTCGCAGAAAGATTCTCAAATCGACTCTACGTGTATATCCGGTTATTTTCATTGTTGCACATTCATTTCGGTTCGGCATTGTTCGTTTCCCCTTTGATTTTCCCCAACAATCATGAAAACTATTTTTGAATTTTTAGAACAATGTCGGTTTCAAAATGAAGAGTTGCATTTTTCCAGAATTTTATCAAAGGTTGTGTGCTAGTGTTTTGGGCATAACTCTTGATTCAGGAATCGGTTTGAAAATCCGGAGATACCGTTAGAATCGTGGCGAGACGAGGATCGCAGTGATATCAAGTTTGAGGTCTGGTTCGATGTTGACAGTTGTCAGAAAGTCTGAGAAGTTGCTGCGGTTTTTGATTGATGTAAGTAAAAGTTCAATGGAATAACTTTGTAAAATTCTTTGTGATGTTGCTATGACTACGGATGAATGGTATGTATGTTTATTTACATTATTTCATGCAAGTTTGTGGTGTCCAAGAACAGTAACTACAATCAATATAAAATTTGATTGTAGTGTCTAAGTCTTGTTCTTGGATGTTGTTTGATTATACATATATGTTGTTTGGCTTGATATTTCTAGACATGATTGAATCAATGATGAAACTTGCTGCGTGTTTAATGTTTAATGTTCATTGATCTTGGTGATAAAATCATGTTAATGTTTAGAAATTTTAAGTGTTTGTGTATAACTAATGTTGGGATAAATCAAGTGTTATCTCTTGGAAAACTTGATGTCTATTGTAGTTAGATGTTTTCTAATGATACAAATAGATGGAAATCATGTTGAAGAGATAATGTTTTTAAATGTCTATCCTTGATAGAACATTTGTAATGAAGAGTTTGCAAATCTAAAGAAATTTGGATTTCGAAAATCTTGTTTTACTAGGTTGAATGCCTAGTATGTAAGATCAAACAAAGGATAGAATAATGATCAGTAAACTAAGTTTTGGTGAAACAACTAATAAAATGTTGTTTTGAGTTTTGACTCGGTTTGGAAAATTGTGAGTGTAAGGATCAACTTGGTTTGAAGTTGTGAACCGTGGATTGTTGATCCGTGACATTCATGAAATGGAGTCAAGGTTGTCATTGTTAAGAGATTTAAGTATATCCTTTGGCTCTTGAAACTATATAGTTTAAACATTAGTTGTACATGGTTTGTATATTTTGAAATAACTATACATGTATGTTTATTGGTATGCTTAAGTGATACTTATATGTATATGAGATCTGTTGATATGCTATAGGACTTATATATGAGTGTTTTGGTTCAAGATAATTGCTTTATTATACTACTGCTTTTACTCCTATGACTAAAATATTTATGTATTTAGTCTTTCATGTGTTATACTTGTTATTTGGTAATATATATATGTAATATATGGTTTTAACTTGTTTTGAACTTATTCTTTTCGGAAACATGATCAGATTATCATGAATTTTCACTTTGATTTTAAGTGAATGTCTTGGAGGAAAAATCATGTTATTGATTTGTTAAAGAATGTATCGGTTTGGTGAAAGAATACAACTCATTAGAGTTTGTATTCTTTTGAACGGTTATAACTTTTAATTTAAAGGTAGAAACTTTTCGCTTTTAAACTCTTGGTTTAAGAGTTGTGACTTGTTTTGAAAAGTTGTGATTCTTCGTTCGAAGGATGTAACTTTTGTTTGAAAATTTGAGACTTTCCGATATAGAAAGTTGTAACTCTTGGTTGTAAGAGTTGTAGTTCTTGGTTTAGAAGATTATGAATCCTTGGTTGGAAAAGTTGTAACTCTTTTTATTTAATAGATACATCGTTTATTTTGCGTTACTTTGTAGTAATACAAGTGATGGTATGAAAATGGTAGTAAATAACTATCAAGTCCTCCAAAAGGTAAATGAAAAGAGTGTATGTTTTAATGAGTTTTATTGGAAAGTATTTAAGCATAAGTTTTAAGCTTTTGTTTATACTCCTACGCCTCAAATGATTGTTTGTTTGCTAAATTACTTGAACTTTGGTATAATGAAATCCGAACTTGAGGTTTGGAGGTGTGAGAAGGTCTTGTGACTTTCCGAGGTTAAAGTTAATTCCTTGAGTAAAAGAGGCATTGAAACTATGTTTATTGGAATTGCTATGCATTCCAATGTTCTTTGGTTCCATATAATGGAGCTGAATGATTCTAGTACAGTTTAATCTGTTGTTGATCATTGGTATGCCATCTTTGGACATTTATAATGTTGTACAAAGTTTGAAGTATGAAACTCCTACCAATGTTGGAGTGAAAGAAAACAATAAAGTTGTTTTCTAAATATGCCGGTAAAGCTCAATGAGAGCAAATGGTGCGGTGAATCTTTCAATGAAAGATGAAAGTTGATGTAAGTCAACATGTATAAATCCTGATTAATAATGTAAGGTTTTGTACGTTTTTAGGTATTGGTTATTTTGATACCTTGGCACCGGTTAATGAAATCTCCTCGGATAAATTGTTGTTATTTGTTTTAACAACTGTTAAACAAATTTTGTAATCCATTACATGGATGGTAAAACTTCGGTTTTAGAATGGAGATTGGAATGGGCATTGTATTTGAAACAACTGGAGGGTCTTGTTATGTTAAAATTAACATAAGGAGTGTATATGTTATTTTGGTTCAAGGTGCTAAATTAAACTTGATAGACTTCTTAGCTTGAAGATTAGTTGAATTTAAAGTTGTTTACAATACCGTGTTCAGTAATTATACAAATCTTACATATGTTTGATGTCTAATGAAATGACTTTGTCCTTTGATGTATGTTGAATACATGTTTGGTGTTTTGCTTTGGTTTAGTATCTATTCATGATACTAAAAGTGAAACATGCTCGATCTACAAAGATTGGATTTGCCTTGGAATATAAGGTGATGTAGTAGTTTACATTGTTGACATATTGATTTTGGTATTAACCAAATCATGTTGTTCATAAGCTGGACGGTATTGTCATCAAGGTTTTAAACTACGATCATGGGGAGGTTTAAACTCTATAGTAAAGTTATATGAGATTCCTTCGGTTTAGAAGAATCCTCGGTTAACTAGTAATTTTTGCTAGGATGAAGTATCATTTATGAGCTTCTAAGTGCGTAAATTTACGGTTGGACTATGGAGTTGGATTTCTTTGTTGATGACTTAGTAGTTCGGAATTCCCTTGCAATTAATAACCAAGTTCATCCCGGTTATCCAATGTGTTTGGTGGAAAATTGTCAAATGTTACAATGGTGATCTAGACACCAATGTATTAATGAAAAGTTGGATTGTGAGTTTTAACTCAAAGGATGATGGTGGTTGTTCAAAGAGTACTCGTGATTTAGTCAAATCTTGTTTGATCAAATATAGATTGACTTGAAACTTGGTAAAAGTTTGTTATCGGGATGTGTAGAACCCATTAAATCTTTGGTTTGGGATACCCAATTCCCTTATGGTACAACGCCATAAAGAGAATTCAATGTGGAAGGCCCATTCTCAAAGATTTGGCACATGAAAAAGTCCCGAAAGTATGTGCATTACCTGTTGTGTAGGTGATATCTTTTGGAAAAGTGTTTGTGTACATGATTAGAAAGATTCACCTATATGAGTATGAAGTTTGGCCGCTTCAAGAAAGTTAGGGTTGACTTTTTATATACTCATGAAATGGATATGGACACAAGGCCTGGATAATTGGTGTCAAGTAGCTATGAAGTTGTATCTTGGTTCATTTGTGTATTATCTTTGAAGTATTCAAATGTGTAAAGGGTTCAATGCTTAGTCACACCCTGAAGAGAGTTTGAGAATGTGTTAACACAAGAGTAAACTTCAACTTATCTTTTATTCATTGATAATGTGGAGTATATGTAGATACAATTGAGGAGTTTGAAAGGTCCTAGACAAGATAGTGACCTTTCATAGAAAAAGTAAAAGCTATAAACGAGGCTAGATGCTTTCTAGTCTCTTACATAATAAATGTCTATGACATAAAGTGAACTCGAGTAAAAGCTATGTCTATGACTAGAGTTTGACATATTAATTGTTTGTATGTACTATAATTAATATGTCTCTTTATAAATAAATAAAGTGTACACACAAAATCCGGCACATGAGTTCAAGAGTTGAAGACCTGCTTGAACCTCAGCAAATATCAAGATCTTGAATATTGCCACACCCCTCAAAGCCTGGTGTATATGTTGATGCAGCCAAGTTTGCTACTTAGTCTGCTGAACATGAGAGGTGGAATAGCTTTGGTGAGAATATCTGCATTTTGGTCTGCTGTGAGGGAACACACTGAGCTGGATATCTTGGCATCAATCTGTTCCTTTAGGAAGTGTCTGTCAATGTCCACATGTTTTGTTTTGTCATGATGGGTGGATCCTCTCGCCATGCATAGTCTTTGAGTGATTATCACAAGAGAGTGTGATAGAGTTCTTGAAGAGGTCTCTTGAAGTTGATAAGTACTCTTTTGAGCCAAAGAGCTTCACAAATGCCTAAGACAAGTGCCCTGAGTTCGACCAAAGATCGCTTCTGAGACACGATGGGTTGTTTCTTGCTCCTCCAAGTAACAAGATTGCCCCATACATAGGAGCATGAGAGCTTTGTGGTCGACCTTCTATCTATGTGGCATCCAGCCCAATCAGCATCAGTGTAGACCTTGATGGATCTATCAGCAGACTTGGTGAAGTGTAACCCTTGGCCAGGAGTGGACTTTAAATACCTCAGTATTCTAGTTACTGCATCCCAATGTTGCTCGGTAGGGCAATGCATGGCCCGACTAACAAGATCGACACCATATGCAATATCAGGTCTTGTATGGGAGAGGTAGATGAGTTTCCCTACAAGCCTTTGATATTGTTCTTTCCTGACAGCAATGTCACCATGTAGCAGGGTATGACTGGGGTCTACAGGGGATATAGCAGGTTTGCACCCCAAAGATGCCGTTTCCTTGATAGATCCAAGACATATTTCCTTTGGGAGACAGAAATGCCTTTGTTTGTTTCTTGCTACTTCCATGCCAAGAAAATATTTGAGAAAACCCAAGTCTTTCACTGAAACACCTTTGCCAAAGCAGAGTCTTCAAATGTTGGATCTCGGTAGAGTCATCTCCGGTGAGGATGATATCATCCACATAGACAATAACAATAGACCTCTTACGGTTGGTTGTCTTGATGAACATAGTGTGATTAATTGCATTGGTGATATCCAGCAGACTTTGACCACGGTTGTTAATTTTCCAAACCATGCCCTTGGTGATTGCTTCAGGCCATATAGAGATTTCCTTAGTTTGCACACCTTGCCTTGAGTATGAGGATTGATAAAACCAGGAGGTACATTCATATAAACCTCCTCAGTGAGGTCCCCATTTAGAAAAGCATTTTTGATGTCCAATTGGTGAAGAGGCAGTCAAGTTGGACACTAGAGAGATCGAGAACCCACGACGGTGTTGAGTTTTGCCCTTTGGTGCAAAAGTTTCCTTATAGTCAATGCCATAAGTTTGAGTGAATCCTGGCTACCAATCTGGCTTTGTACTTGTCAATAGTGCCATCAGCATTGTATTTTATAGTGAATAACCATCTGCAACTGACTGTCTTCTTGCCCTGTGGGAGAGGTGTCAAATCCCAAGTATGATTATCCGAAGTCTTTGTCATCTCTGTTTTAACAAATGACCTTCCATTTATCATTTTGAAGGGCCTCCGAATATTTTTAGGAATGGAGTGAGAGTCCAGTCCTGTGAAAACATGGCAAAGCAGGAGATAACTTATCATAAGATACATAAGAATGAATAGAGTGATCGGTGCATGATCTCTTTCCCCTTCCTAAGAGCAATAGGCCTATCATCAATGTCAGTGAATTGCGCCGAGGATCTCGTAGATTCTTTGAGTGTCGAGTGAGCTCAGGATCGCAGGCTGCTCGGTCGATGAGACTCTTGTTCAGGAGGTTCTTTGAGAAGTATTAGGTTGTAGAGAGTCGGTAGAGTACCTGGAGTTCATCTTTGAGGATCGATGAGTTCTTTGAGGTTAAGAGTTTCTTGAGGAAGGGTTTAGGTCAATTTCAATCGAGTTTCCATCAGTGAATGACTCATGAGGTTTCTTTGTAATAAGGGGTCCTTTCAAAGAATTTTACATCCATAGAATTGTAAAATTTCTTTTCGATAGGGAATAACATTTGTAACCTTTTACATCGCCCTTGGCATAACCTAGGAAAATGCACTTGTGAGCTTTAGGATCAAGTTTATACTGTGTTGAGCATGGATATACACAAACACAAGTACAACCAAAGATCTTTGGAGGCAACTGGGAAACCAGATGATGACAGGAGTGTGTGGTCGATAGGGTTTGGAGTGGAGTTTTGAAACCTAACACTCACTGGGAAGTCTGTTGAGTAAATAAGTTGCGGTCAAGATAGCTTCACCCCACATATATTTAGGAACATGTGTGGTGAACATGATTGATCTGGCCATTTCAGTAGAGTGCTGTTCTTCCTCTCAAGAACCCCATTCTGTGAGGTGTTTCCACACAACCACTCGATATGAACAATTCCTCTATCTTTCAAGAAGGTCATCGAGATTAGACTCATAGTATTCTAGAGCATTATCGGTCTTTAAGATCTTGACCTTAGTATCAAATTGAGTGGAGACCATATGATAAAATTCTTGAAAGATAGGCCAACTTGATTTGTCTTTCATTAAAAACCCAAGTGTTCTGGTATGATCATCAATAAAGGTGACAAACCACCTTTTCCCCTGTTATACTTTTCACCCTAGAGGTCCCCACACATTTGTGTATTAAGGTGAAGGGTGAGGAATGCAAATGAGGTAACTTAGCATACATGATTTTGTAAGTTTAGCAAATTGACAAATATCACATTGAAGGTCATTGATTACATCCTTTAAACAATTCAGAGTTAAAGATTTTAAGTAACCAAAACTTGGATGTCCTAATCTATAATGCCATAACATGATATTGTCTAAAGTGCAGGGAGCAGTTTCTGAGGGCGGTCAGTCTTGATCTTACTGTCTTCAAAGAGGTTGACTAGAAACAATCCAAGTAAGGTTTAGCCTTCCCAATCACTTCTCGTGAAGTAGGATCTGGAATGTGCAGCGATTTTCCTTAAAAAAACAAAGTCAATTCAAATCTTTAGTGAGTCTCTTGTGAGATATAAGATTGCGATCTAAGTTTGGAACAAATAGGACATCCCTGTAGGCATATCTTATTAGTGAGTTTAACATTTCCAACACCTTTTGCACGAGAGATAGATCCATCGCCAGTTTTAATGTTATGGATTTGGTGACAAGGCATATAGTTGGTTATAAGGTTTTTATTACCAGTCATATGGGAGGATGCCCTAATCAACAATCCATGTTTCATTGCTAAGGGAAGAGTAGAATTTACTGTATGAGTATGAGTAGCAACATCGGTAGAGTGACTACCTTCCTTTTGTTGATTCAGAAGGCTTTGAATGCAACAAAGCGAGCATTCATCCGGTTGTCATTCTCCTCCTCACCGATGTGTTCCGCCTTGACTTTCCTCGATAGGTTTTGAGGTTTTTGAGGAGTTAGGCTTGCCATGGAGCTTCCAAAGCGATTGTCCTTGGTGTGATTTGTGCGTTTGCGGTGATCACGAGCAGCTTTTCGATTTTCTCGTGTAGCTTTTGTATGTCTCAACAACCTCAAGCAGCCTTTCCCGGCGATCGACAAAGCGGCACCTTCAAAGTAGGGTTGTCGGTAGGGATTTCAAAAGCATGACTTTTCTCCTACTTTCTTCATGTTTGACCTCGGCAAACATGGATTTGAGATTTGGAAGAGGTTTGGTGGCAAGAATTCTTCCTCTAACATCATCAAGAGTAGGATTCGACCCAGGTGAGAAACCTCGAATACTCTCTTCTTTTCTATGATGTCTTTATAAAGAGCGACATCCTTGACATCATTCCAAGAGTGAGTTTCTAACATATCTAAGTGTTGCCAAGCCTTAGATAGTTGATTGAAATATTGAGTTCTGAGACATATCCCCTTGCCTGCAAGTTTGAATCTGAGCTTCTAGTTCATATACCTCGGATGTATTATCCTTCTTGGAGTAAAGATCTACGGCATTATCCTGCATTTCTTTGGCGATATCATACATCATAAAGTTTTCACTTATCTCTTTTGTCATTGACCTCGTGAGGATGGTCATGAGTTGATTATTTGTCGTGTCCCATGCTTCAAAAGCCGGGTCGGGCCAGTGAAGTGTGTTTTGTTCCAGACAAGTATCCCATCTTACTTTGTCCAGAAATGTACATTTTCATAGACCTTGACCATAACAGATAGTTGTTACCATCAAGTCTATGGTTTGTATAAGAAGAGGAGTTGTCAAGATTACTCCCGGTCACCGAGGTCATTTGAGAGTCTCACGAGGTTGAAGTAATGTCGGATGTGGAAGACATTCTTGAAATATGAGTTTTTGGCAAATGAAAAAGTTAGAACACAAATGGCTCCGATACCATGAAGAGAGTTTGAGAATGTGTTAACACAAGAGTAAACTTCAACTTATCTTTTATTCATTGATAATGTGGAGTATATGTAGATACAATTGAGGAGTTTGAAAGGTCCTAGACAAGATAGTGACCTTTCATAGAAAAAGTAAAAGCTATAAACGAGGCTAGATGCTTTCTAGTCTCTTACATAATAAATGTCTATGACATAAAGTGAACTCGAGTAAAAGCTATGTCTATGACTAGAGTTTGACATATTAATTGTTTGTATGTACTATAATTAATATGTCTCTTTATAAATAAATAAAGTGTACACAGAAAATCCGGCACATGAGTTCAAGAGTTCAAGTACCTGCTTGAACCTCAAGAAGATATCGACATCTTTGAATATTGCCACACACCCCAATACTCGAATATTTTGGAATGTGTAATATACTAGATGGTAATTCAATCTGCGTGACATTATCATTGAAAGATGAACTGTTGTGTGTTGATAAGTTTTAACTAAATCAAGGATTACACTAAATGGGGGAGGATTGTTGGTGATAATATCACCAATGTCATTTAGTGTAATTGGATTTAGTTTGAGGTTTGGTAAGCTTGGAACAATCGATATGAGTTAGGAGATGCGGAGTGCATGCTCACAATTGATATTTACAAGCTTATGAGAGTGTTAGAACAAGTGTTGAACAAAACCGAGTCTTCTTTGCTTAATTGGACGGGCGTCCATGTTATATGGACGGGCGTCGATGTTAGACGAAAGCGTCCATTGATTGAGACGAGCGCCCAAAGTCTAAATTTGAGTAATCGGGAGCAATGCATTCGATGGACGGGCGTCCATTGCTTCAGGACGGGCGTCCATTTCTTCTCGGGACGGGCGCCCAAAGTCTCAAATTGAGTCATCGAATGTAATTCGCTACGTGTGACGGGCGTCCATAGATTCAGACGGGCGCCCATTTTGTTTCAAACGGGCGCCCGGTATGCAGATTTTTCGATTGTAAAAGCAGATTTGGTCGGTTTTGTTGGTGTCCTTTCGGGTTTTGGCTCTTGTAACCGATTCTAAGGTTGTGTATGTAGAGATACATAAATATAACTCTACATACATATAAAAGAACACTTGGAACCTTTTTCATAGAGAATAAGAAGGATTTGAAAAACCTTTTTCCGGTTTTCTTGGAATGTCCTTGAAACCTCAAGTTATATACACACAAAATATCACCAAACTCTCTGTAGCTTCTTTTCTGTCTATATTGTCTAGATCGAAAGTGAGCGTAGTTTTATCCCGTGATCATATTCGTGTTTACCGGAGACAATCATTTGGGGACGAATAGTTTTCGCAGGAAAGATTCTCAAATCGACTCTACGTGTATATCCGGTTATTTTCATTGTTGCACATTCATTTCTGGTTCGGCATTGTTCGTTCCCCTTTGATTTTCCCCAACACAGATGATTATCAGATATAACATTGATCGAAGGTGAAGTAAATCTAAACAGGTAGATATAATAGCCGGACAGATCAGAAATGGAGCAGGAGAGGTGGGAGGATACAAAGGAAGGGGTTTTGATGATGGAACACCATAACTAGCACACACAAGTTGATTGTATAACAATTTTGACAGGAAGCCTTGAGAGTATGTCGAGTACCAATCCATCCGGTAGATGATCAAACGAGGTATTACAAGACAACGATCAATCCATCTCTGATTCTATCTCAAAGACCATACAAGAAAAAAGAAAAAAAGAAAAAAAAAAAAAAAAACTAACTAATTATTTTGGTTTCAAAGAGTGCAAGAAAAAGTACTCGAAATGATCGAAACATGGTCGCCATTCCCAGGGAGAGGATTCATTGAAATGAGTCAATACTCCAAATCAAAGCTACTCCGAGACATGAACTGAAGAAATAGAATAAAAGTAAATGTCAAATCCTCTACCAACATTAGCAATTGAAGATAAAAGCATCCAACAAACTAATTATATAAAAAACGAAGCAGACACAAGGAAAATATAGTAAACTGTTCAAAATAAACTGTCATACCTAATGATAAATATAATGGATAAAGCATTAAAATTTCTTACAGCCTTTGATATTAGTTGAGCCTGACGTACAAGTCTTTGAGAAATTCACTAAACAGAGTTGAAGCTCAAAAACAGAGTTTACAAAAAAATGTTTCAAAATACCTTCCTAATACATCACCAACACCCTAAAGACCAAAAAGACCCCCAACATAAAATATATAATCACATAATTAAATACATAATTATTTTAAATAAAAATAAACATGTGATGTTAACTTCATTAATTAGATGACTTACCCTGGGGAATTTTTAGGTGGTACCCCCTAATCGGGACTGTCAGTTTTAAAACTGGATTTAAACTGTGTGATTCGTTAGTCACGTCATACAAAATTCACTCTCCACCTAAGAATCCCCGACCTCTACATCATCTCCATCTCGGGAGGCTTTTGCATACTGTATCCATATGGGGTGAAGTGATGAGAGGGGTGTTCTAAACCACATAGATTATATCTTATGTATATAAATCGTGTAGTACAGATTCATCCCTACTATCACTTCACCACATCTGATTGATATATTCGGACACCACACTATGGAGAAATTTAGACTTTGTGTTATTCAACTTAAGCTGATTGGAAGGTAGATAATCAACATTTTATCCATCATTCATCCCTCCAAAGTCGAGTTTTGTTTATAAATTCGACTCTGAATCAGAGTCGAATTTCATCATGTTGTCTCAAACGGTAGATTGACTATGCTGTGTCATTAAGTGTCCAAAGAAAAACGTCTTTCCCCAGGTCTGTCAACCCCATGTTGCACTGCATCGCATCACAAAATTTAGGGTAATTAATAGGGTGTTTATATCGAGATCAATAGCAAATGCACAAGAAAATAAAACATTGCGCGCTTTTAAAAAAAATGAAAAGATATCCATATGAGCATACCCCATCAGTTAGGTGGTTCAGTCCAATAGTAAAACAAGGCTTTCCAATACATTAGTAACCTCATCGGTAAAGTCGGTAGAGTCCACCACGAGCTTTTCTATTGCGCACGAGTTATCAAGGTCAACCGCTACAATAGAATTTGTTTCATAATCCGTCCTTTCAACGAATAAAAGCCTTCCAACACCACTAAATCCGATGCATGGCTCAGCACTGAACTTAGCACATTCATAGTATAACTCTTTCCACTCAACCTGTCCAACGACATTCTTTTCCAATACAAAAATGTAGATCTTCATACAAGGGCAAGTGCATTCAAGGTGATCATTATATGCTACAACCGCAACGGAACCATTTTTGATCAAAATATTCCTACCTAATATAAAATCAAGTTGGAGGTAAGTTGTAGGAAATTCTATACTGCTAAATTCTTCATCTTTCAAGTCGAAGCATAGCAAATATTTATCCCGTCCATACGCACTCCAATACAAGCAACCGTGCACGAAAACCGGAGAATAGTAAGATGATAATTCAATTGAGACGTCTAAACTTTTCCATTTTCCACTTCTCAAGCTGTAGATTTCAACTTTAGATTCCAAAACATGAAGTCCATAAACTAAATTACTAAGTGTATGTGTGGCCCTTTGTCCGGAGGGGTAACGACTAAAAATCCTAACCACCTTATAATCATTCTCAACCTCAGAATAACCAAAACCAACTATGATGTCAAACACTCCACGATGAAAATTCTTAATCCAATCAGCATAACACGAAGACTCAACCTCCAACTTCTTGTACTTGTGAATGAAATGATTAATCAGATAAATATCACAAGAATAATCCATTACGCAAACCAATCCGTTACACGCATTGATGAGTTGTAAGTCTGTAGATTCGATGTCAAAAGGGAGAATGATATCTGGATGGCGGGTTAGGAGATGATTATAAGACATAACAAGGATCAAAGGTGAATTATATCTAAACAGGTAGATATAATAACTGGAAGGATCAGAAATGGAGCGGGAGAGGTGGGAGGATACAAGGGAAGGGGTTTTGATGATGGAATACCATAACTTGCACACACAAGTTGATTGTATAATAATCTTGACAGGAAGCCTTGAGAGTATGTCTAGTACCAAATTACCAATCCATCCGGCAGATCATCAAACGAGGTATTATAACCCAAAACCTTCTCATTAGACAACGAACAATCCATCTCTGATTCTATCTTAAGATCATACAAGAAAAGAAAAAAATGATTAATTTTCTTTGAAGGAATGCAAAAACTGCTAAAATGGTAAATATGTCAAGGGAAAACTCAAGCTGCCGTGTTTTCCTAACAATATTGGAGGAACCCAACCTATAGTTAATTGTCATACTGGATCAATGATAGGTAGCTCAGATATGTGATAACAAATCGCAAAAGTGATACAAACATGGCCGCCAACGAAGAAGCAAAATCCATAAAAGTAAAAGATGTTTCCCAGAAAGAGGATTAATTTCAAGGAGATTGATTGTACAAGGATTTTATGGTGTAGTGATTATTATAAAAATAAAAATATAGTATAATCTATTTATTAATAAATCTCTCACTTTTTTTTCACAAACCAACCAGAAAGCAAAACAACCATCTATGTTGTTGTAGTTGTAGCTAACAAAATCCAACTTAACGTAATGTGCAGCAAAGTAGCAACCAGAAATGTTCTTCTAGAAAGAAAAAAAAAATATCAATGCTCCAAATCCAGCCACTTCCAGACATGAATTGAAGAAATAGAATCAAATCCTCTAACAATATTAGCAAAGAAGATAAATGATAGCAAGCAGCTCTTGAACCCATGAACCCCAAAAGCACCCAACAAACTAATTAAAGAAAAACTAAACAGAATCAAGAAATTGTTCAAAAATAAACTATCATACCTAATGATTGATGGCAAAAGCTTCAAATTTGTAAGATGAAATTAATTGAGCCATTGTTCACCGAACCCAGATGATTTCTTTAGGTGAAAAATGGACTGATTCTGACCACCAAAAGTAAAACTTAATAGAAGTCTCGGATCACTGCATTTACATTTGGTCTTGCACCCGGTTAAATACGCATTGTCAAAGTACCTGAAAAGCATGATAGAACGATAAGAAGAGCGGAAACTAGGGAAGTCTCATTCGTGTGACGGTCCAACCCGCACAAAATTTCCCCATTTATGCTATCCATATGCAGCCATGCAGGGGAGGGGACGGGGGAGGGTGGCGCATACCGCACAGCATTGTGGATGGTAATTTTATTACATTTCAATCACACTTACTACCGCCATCCTATTATTTTACGGTATCATAAAAATTTATTTCGACTTAATTATTATTTTTAATGAGCATAACGTCGATAAGCGTGGCGTTCTTTATTAAAAGTAAAGTCGGTGTATTCGGCGTTGTTGTTTTAATACCAAAGTCATTGGCGTCGACGTTTACGTTATTAAGATGTCACTATTTAGTAACGTCAGCCCACTTACGTTCATATTGAAAAAGAACCTCAGTGACGCTAACGTTTCTAGTGTGGTGCCGGAAAGAAAAAATAAGAATATATATATGGTGTCGGAAGTAAAAAAAATCAAAAAATGATGTCGATAGTAAAACTGAAGTGCCAATAGAACCCACCATTTTATTTCATATTGATACGAAATAGTTTTGTTTAGAAAGAAAAAAATTGTAAAAATACCATAAAAGTTTTCGGTTTATTGAGAAAAAAAATTGGATTCGTAGTTGTTATATCCACATGTGATACGTGTGAAAAGCAACGTGGCTACTGTAAAAGAATACGAGTTGGGAATCATGCGCAGGTCGGGTTGATATTTTATAATATTAGTAAAAATGCACGTACTTTACACGTGTAGTTTGTTGAATTGAAATTTTAATATTGAAAATTTAAGAATGAAGTTACACATCGCATATATTGTGTTACGTGTGTTTAATTTCTAGAATAAAGAAAATAGGAAATTGAGAATGAGAATAATATCAAATACTACTTCACACTCCACCTTAATTTTTAAGGTGTGTATAGGACAAATTCAATTCTTAGGGGATTAAAATACCCAATTCTTATGGGACAAATTATTCAAAGAGTATGTCATTTGATCTAAACCTTCAAAAATCATAATTCATTCACCTTATCTTTATATTATTTTTGTCATCTCTCTTAAAACTTCACTTGCTATTATTCCCATGACATTTTTCAAAACACAAATTTCACTTGCAAAGGCGTGTGAGACATAATTCGCACATAAGGTATTAACACTTTTGAACACAATTAATTGGTGTTGTATCAACCAAGAAATTCTATTGTGTACTCTTTATTAAAGAGTGTCATTAGCAATCATATAAGCACGAAATATGACATTAAACTACTATAATTACGTATATAAATAAAATAGATCACCACAAACTCACTAAAATCATATCATATGTCATGTTTTGATTGGTCACAAATATAAATCCTTAATTAGAAGTCTTTGCAATAGAATTTTCCGTCTCAACCTTTGGTGGCAAGTGGTTCATTACTCCCGTTTGGTTTCGGACTGGACTGGATCCATTTGGATCCAACTTAATATTTTATTCACCCACTATCTTATTTACTATTATTTTAATATTTCTCTCACCAATCATTTCACAATCAACAAATAAAATAATATTAATCAATTCATTTTATTTACCACCTACACTATTCAACCATTACTTTATCAATATAATATTTCTCTCACCAATCATTTCTTCATCAACACAAATTTTAATACAACATTTCAACCTTATAATCATTATTTTACATTATTTTATTTTATTTTCTCTCTCATGACTCAAATGGATCCAGTCCAGTATGAATGTATTCATATTCTAGGATTTGATTATTAATCATCTCATGTTTACGTGCATGCTTTTTTATGAAAAAAAGTTGATAAATTTCTTTTAAAACTTAAAGTTATTGCAAACAAATGTACTAATAATATTATCCACTGAATTTTGTGTGTATATTTTTGAATTTTAAAATTGAACAGCCATGTAGTACATTGTAAATATGTCTTTTACGTTCAAGGTGATATGGTGCAATAATAATATTATCCACTCAGAAACAACAAATGACATACTGCAACAATACTTGTAGTATATCCACTATGGTTTGCCACGGTTGTTGGCTTTGATCATGAATTTATATATTCCACCTTAATCATATACTTTAGAGACATGAAAATGCTAATGGAATAGTTTGGCTGATCTAGGGTCGTTACAAAATTTTTAACATGATTATAAAAAGCAAGCTAAAGAAATCCATCCTTCAATTCATTAACACAAGAACAACAACAAGCCTCTACTTGAAGATGTTAAATAGAAAATAACAACTCCGCGGGACACAGTCGTTAAGACAGATAATACACATTCATATATATTCTCTAATTATAAACCCATATCTCACATAAACTACTAATCCCTTCTTATAATCTTCTTATGATGATGTTCTATGATATCATCAAAAGTATGCCTTCATCTTCCCCAGTCTTGTCAACCCCATGTCGCCTCGCCTCGCCCCTCGCCTCGCCCTCGCCCCTCGCCATACGCATCACAACATTCAAAGTAATTAACTAACAAATTGCAAATGGCATATACAAACACATTGCGTGCTTCTCAAAAAAGAATGGGAAGTCATATTCCTAATATGAGCATACCATCAACAATTAGGTTGTTCTCAGTCCAATAGGAAAACAAGGCTTTCCAATACATTAGTAGCCCCATCGGCGATGCCATTTGAGTCCACCACGAGCTTTTCTATTGCACACGAGTTATCAAGGTCAATCGCAACTATATACTGCATTCACGAATCCAAATTCCATTCAACAAATAAAAGCCTTCCAACACCACTAAATCCGATGCACTTCCGGCATAAAAGCAGGCACATTCATAAAAGTTGGCAAATTCATAGTATAACTCTTTCCACTGGACTGTCCATCACCAACATTCTTTTCCAATACAAAAATGTAGATCCTCATACAAGGCCATCTGCTATCAAGGTGTTTATGATATACTACGACCGCAACGGAACCGTTTTTATCAAAATATTTCTACCTAACGTAGAATCAAGTTGGAGATAGGCTGTAGGAAATTCTATCTCTTGAATACTTCATCTTTCACGTCGAAGCATAGCAAATATTTATCCCGTCCGAGATAATCTGAAACACACTCCAATCCAGGAAAGATTCTCAAATCGACTCTACGTGTATATCCGGTTATTTTCATTGTTGCACATTCATTTACTCGTTCGGCATTGTTCGTTCCCCTTTGATTTTCCCCAACAATCTGCGAAAACTATTTTTGAATTTTTAGAACAATGTCGGTTTCAAAATGAAGAGTTGCATTTTTCCAGAATTTTATCAAAGGTTGTGTCCTAGTGTTTTGGGCATAACTCTTGATTCAGAATCGGTTTGAAAATCCGGAGATACCGTTAGAATCGTGGCGAGCGAGGATCGCAGATGATATCAAGTTTGAGGTCTGGTTCGATGTTGACAGTTGTCAGAAAGTCTAAGAAGTTGCTGCGGTTTTTGATTGATGTAAGTAAAAGTTCAATGGAATAACTTTGTAAAAATTGCTGTGATGTTGCTATGACTACGGATGAATGGTATGTATGTTTATTTAAATTATTTCATGCAAGTTTGTGGTGTCCAAGAACAGTAACTACAATCAATATAAAATTTGATTGTAGTGTCTAAGTCTTGTTCTTGGATGTTGTTTGATTATACATATATGTTGTTTGGCTTGATATTTCTAGACATGATTGAATCAATGATGAAACTTGCTGCGTGTTTAATGTTTAATGTTCATTGATCTTGGTGATAAAATCATGTTAATGTTTAGAAATTTTAAGTGTTTGTGTATAACTAATGTTGGGATAAATCAAGTGTTATCTCTTGGAAAACTTGATGTCTATTGTAGTTAGATGTTTTCTAATGATACAAATAGATGGAAATCATGTTGAAGAGATAATGTTTTTAAATGTCTATCCTTGATAGAACATTTGTAATGAAGAGTTTGCAAATCTAAAGAAATTTGGATTTCTGAAAATCTTGTTTTACTAGGTTGAATGCCTAGTATGTAAGATCAAACAAAGGATAGAATAATGATTTGTAAACTAAGTTTTGGTGAAACAACTAATAAAATGTTGTTTTGAGTTTTGACTCCGGTTTGGAAAATTGTGAGTGTAAGGATCAACTTGGTTTGAAGTTGTGAACCGGTGGATTGTTGATCCGTGACATTCATGAAATGGAGTCAAGGTTGTCATTGTTAAGAGATTTAAGTATATCCTTTGGCTCTTGAAACTATATAGTTTAAACATTAGTTGTACATGGTTTGTATATTTTGAAATAACTATACATGTATGTTTATTGGTATGCTTAAGTGATACTTATATGTATATGAGATCTGTTGATATGCTATAGGACTTATATATGAGTGTTTTGGTTCAGTATAATTGCTTTATTATACTTCTGCGTTTTACTCCTATGACTAAAATATTTATGTATTTAGTCTTTCATGTGTTATACTTGTTATTTGGTAATATATATATGTAATATATGGTTTTAACTTGTTTTGAACTTATTCTTTTCGGAAACATGATCAGTATCATGAATTTTCACTTTGATTTTAAGTGAATGTTTTGGAGGAAAAATCATGTTATTGATTTGTTAAAGAATGTATCGGTTTGGTGAAAGAATACAACTCATTAGAGTTTGTATTCTTTTGAACGGTTATAACTTTTAATTTAAAGGTAGAAACTTTTCAGTTTTAAAGATTACAACTCTTGGTTTAAGAGTTGTGACTTGTTTTGAAAAGTTGTGATTCTTCGGTTCAGAAGGATGTAACTTTTGTTTGAAAATTTGAGACTTTCCGATATAGAAAGTTGTAACTCTTGGTTGTAAGAGTTGTAGTTCTTCGGTTTAGAAGATTATGAATCCTTGGTTGGAAAAGTTGTAACTCTTTTTATTTAATAGATACATCGTTTATTTGCGTTACTTTGTAGTAATACAAGTGATGGTATGAAAATGGTAGTAAATAACTATCAAGTCCTCCAAAAGGTAAATGAAAAGAGTGTATGTTTTAATGAGTTTTATTGGAAAGTATTTAAGCATAAGTTTTAAGCTTTTGTTTATACTCCTACGCCTCCAATGAGTTGTTTGTTTGCTAAATTACTTGAACTTTGGTATAATGAAATCCGAACTTGAGGTTTGGAGGTGTGAGAAGGTCTTGTGACTTTCCGAGGTTAAAGTTAATTCCTTGAGTAAAAGAGGCATTGAAACTATGTTTATTGGAATTGCTATGCATTCCAATGTTCTTTAGTTCCATATAATGGAGATTTGAATGATTCTAGTCTGATTTAATCTGTTGTTGATCATTGGTATGCCATCTTTGGACATTTATAATGTTGTACAAAGTTTGAAGTATGAAACTCCTACCAATGTTGGAGTGAAAGAAAACAATAAAGTTGTTTTCTAAATATGCCGGTAAAGCTCAATGAGAGCAAATGGTGTGGTGAATCTTTCAATGAAAGATGAAAGTTGATGTAAGTCAACATGTATAAATCCTGATTAATAATGTAAGGTTTTGTACGTTTTAGGTATTGGTTATTTTGATACCTTGGCACCAGTTAATGAAATCTCCTCGGATAAATTGTTGTTATTTGTTTTAACAATTTGTTAAACAAATTTTGTAATCCATTACATGGATGGTAAAACTTCGGTTTTAGAATGGAGATTGGAATGGGCATTGTATTTGAAACAACCTGGAGGGTCTTGTTATGTTAAAATTAACATAAGGAGTGTATATGTTATTTTGGTTCAAGGTGCTAAATTAAACTTGATAGACTTCTTAGCTTGAAGATTAGTTGAATTTAAAGTTGTTTACAATACCGTGTTAAGTAATTATACAAATCTTACATATGTTTGATGTCTAATGAAATGACTTTGTCCTTTGATGTATGTTGAATACATGTTTGGTGTTTTGCTTTGGTTTAGTATCTATTCATGATACTAAAAGTGAAACATGCTCGATCTACAAAGATTGGATTTGCCTTGGAATATAAGGTGATGTAGTAGTTTACATTGTTGACATATTGATTTTGGTATTAACCAAATCATGTTGTTCATAACTGGACGGTATTGTCATCAAGGTTTTAAACTACAGTCATGGGGGAGGTTTAAACTCTATAGTAAAGTTATATGAGATTCCTTCGGTTTAGAAGAATCCTCGGTTAACTAGTAATTTGTGCTAGGATGAAGTATCATTTATGAGCTTCTAAGTGCGTAAATTTCTGGTTGGACTATGGAGTTGGATTTCTTTGTTGATGACTTAGTAGTTCGGAATTCCCTTGCAATTAATAACCAAGTTCATCCCAGTTATCCAATGTGTTTGGCTGGAAAATTGTCAAATGTTACAATGGTGATCTAGACACCAATGTATTAATGAAAAGTTGGATTGTGAGTTTTAACTCAAAGGATGATGGTGGTTGTTCAAAGAGTACTCGTGATTTAGTCAAATCTTGTTTGATCAAATATAGATTGACTTGAAACTTGGTAAAAAGTTTGTTATCGGGATGTGTAGAACCCATTAAATATTTGGTTTGGGATACCCAATTCCCTTATGGTACAACGCCATAGGCAGAATTCAATGTGGAAGGCCCATTCTCAAAGATTTGGCACATGAAAAAGTCCCGAAAGTATGTGCATTACCTGTTGTGTAGGTGATATCTTTTGGAAAAGTGTTTCAGGTACATGATTAGAAAGATTCACCTATATGAGTATGAAGTTTGGCCGCTTCAAGAAAGTTAGGGTTGACTTTTTATATACTCATGAAATGGATATGGACACAAGGCCTGGATAATTGGTGTCAAGTAGCTATAGAAGTTGTATCTTGGTTCATTTGTGTATTATCTTTGAAGTATTCAAATGTGTAAAGGGGTTCAATGCTTAGTCACACCCCAATACTCGAATATTTTGGAATGTGTAATATACTAGATGGTAATTCAATCTGCGTGACATTATCATTGAAAGATGAACTGTTGTGTGTTGATAAGTTTTAACTAAATCAAGGATTACACTAAATGGGGGAGGATTGTTGGTGATAATATCACCAATGTCATTTAGTGTAATTGGATTTAGTTTGAGGTTTGGTAAGCTTGGAACAATCGATATGAGTTAGGAGATGCGGAGTGCATGCTCACAATTGATATTTACAAGCTTATGAGAGTGTTAGAACAAGTGTTGAACAAAACCGGAGTCTTGCTGCTTAATTGGACGGGCGTCCATGTTATATGGACGGGCGTCTGATGTTGGACGAGCGTCCATTGATTCGAGACGACAGCGCCCAAAGTCTAAATTTGAGTACTGGGAGCAATGCATTACGATGGACGGGCGTCCATTGCTTACGGACGGGCGTCCATTTCTTACGGACGGGCGCCCAAAGTCTCAAATTGAGTCATCGAATGTATGTCGCTTCTACGTGGACGGGCGTCCATAGATTCTCAGACGGGCGTCCATTTTGTTTCAAACGGGCGCCCAAAGTATGCAGATTTTTCGGTTGTAAAAGCAGTTTGGTCGGTTTTGTTGGTGTCCTTTCGGGTTTTTGGCTCTTGTAACCGATTCTAAAAGGTTGTGTATGTAGAGATACATAAATATAACTCTACATACATATAAAAGAACACTTGGAACCTTTTTTCATAGAGAATAAGAAGGATTTGAAAAACCTTTTTCCGGTTTTCTTGGAATGTCCTTGAAACCTCAAGTTATATACACACAAAATATCACCAAACTCCTGTAGCTTTCTTTCTGTCTATATTGTCTAGATCGAAAGTGAACGTAGTTTTATCCGTGATCATATTCGTGTTTACCCGGAGACAATCATTTTGGGACGAATAGTTTCGCGAGGAAAGATTCTCAAATCGACTCTACGTGTATATCCGGTTATTTTCATTGTTGCACATTCATTTATGGTTCGGCATTGTTCGTTCCCCTTTGATTTTCCCCAACACAGATGATTATCAGATATAACATTGATCGAAGGTGAAGTAAATCTAAACAGGTAGATATAATAGCCGGACAGATCAGAAATGGAGCAGGAGAGGTGGGAGGATACAAAGGAAGGGGTTTTGATGATGGAACACCATAACTAGCACACACAAGTTGATTGTATAACAATTTTGACAGGAAGCCTTGAGAGTATGTCGAGTACCAATCCATCCGGTAGATGATCAAACGAGGTATTACAAGACAACGATCAATCCATCTCTGATTCTATCTCAAAGACCATACAAGAAAAAAGAAAAAAAGAAAAAAAAAAAAAAAAACTAACTAATTATTTTGGTTTCAAAGAGTGCAAGAAAAAGTACTCGAAATGATCGAAACATGGTCGCCATTCCCAGGGAGAGGATTCATTGAAATGAGTCAATACTCCAAATCAAAGCTACTCCGAGACATGAACTGAAGAAATAGAATAAAAGTAAATGTCAAATCCTCTACCAACATTAGCAATTGAAGATAAAAGCATCCAACAAACTAATTATATAAAAAACGAAGCAGACACAAGGAAAATATAGTAAACTGTTCAAAATAAACTGTCATACCTAATGATAAATATAATGGATAAAGCATTAAAATTTCTTACAGCCTTTGATATTAGTTGAGCCTGACGTACAAGTCTTTGAGAAATTCACTAAACAGAGTTGAAGCTCAAAAACAGAGTTTACAAAAAAATGTTTCAAAATACCTTCCTAATACATCACCAACACCCTAAAGACCAAAAAGACCCCCAACATAAAATATATAATCACATAATTAAATACATAATTATTTTAAATAAAAATAAACATGTGATGTTAACTTCATTAATTAGATGACTTACCCTGGGGAATTTTTAGGTGGTACCCCCTAATCGGGACTGTCAGTTTTAAAACTGGATTTAAACTGTGTGATTCGTTAGTCACGTCATACAAAATTCACTCTCCACCTAAGAATCCCCGACCTCTACATCATCTCCATCTCGGGAGGCTTTTGCATACTGTATCCATATGGGGTGAAGTGATGAGAGGGTGTTCTAAACCACATAGATTATATCTTATGTATATAAATCGTGTGAGTACTGATTCATCCTACTATCACTTCACCACATCTGATTGATATATTCGGACACCACACTATGGAGAAATTTAGACTTTGTGTTATTCAACTTAAGGTGATTGGAAGGTAGATAATCAACATTTTATCCATCATTCATCCCTCCAAAGTCGAGTTTTGTTTATAAATTCGACTCGAATCGAGTCGAATTTCATCATGTTGTCTCAAACGGTAGATTGACTATCTTTGTGTCATTAAGTGTCCAAAGAAAACGTCTTTCCCCAGGTCTGTCAACCCCATGTTGCATTGCATCGCATCACAAAATTTAGGGTAATTAATAGGGTGTTTATATCGAGATCAATAGCAAATGCACAAGAAAATAAAACATTGCGCTTTTAAAAAAATGAAAAGATATCCATATGAGCATACCCCATCAGTTAGGTGGTTCAGTCCAATAGTAAAACAAGGCTTTCCAATACATTAGTAACCTCATCGGTAAAGTCGGTAGAGTCCACCACGAGCTTTTCTATTGCGCACGAGTTATCAAGGTCAACCGCTACAATAGAATTTGTTTCATAATCCGTCCTTTCAACGAATAAAAGCCTTCCAACACCACTAAATCCGATGCATGGCTCAGCACTGAACTTAGCACATTCATAGTATAACTCTTTCCACTCAACCTGTCCAACGACATTCTTTTCCAATACAAAAATGTAGATCTTCATACAAGGGCAAGTGCATTCAAGGTGATCATTATATGCTACAACCGCAACGGAACCATTTTTGATCAAAATATTCCTACCTAATATAAAATCAAGTTGGAGGTAAGTTGTAGGAAATTTATCTTGCTAAATTCTTCATCTTTCAAGTCGAAGCATAGCAAATATTTATCCCGTCCATACGCACTCCAATACAAGCAACCGTGCACGAAAACCGGAGAATAGTAAGATGATAATTCAATTGAGACGTCTAAACTTTTCCATTTTCCACTTCTCAAGCTGTAGATTTCAACTTTAGATTCCAAAACATGAAGTCCATAAACTAAATTACTAAGTGTATGTGTGGCCCTTTGTCCGGAGGGTAACGACTAAAAATCCTAACCACCTTATAATCATTCTCAACCTCAGAATAACCAAAACCAACTATGATGTCAAACACTCCACGATGAAAATTCTTAATCCAATCAGCATAACACGAAGACTCAACCTCCAACTTCTTGTACTTGTGAATGAAATGATTAATCAGATAAATATCACAAGAATAATCCATTACATAAACCAATCCGTTACACGCATTGATGAGTTGTAAGTCTGTAGATTCGATGTCAAAAGGAGAATGATATCCGGATGGCGGGTTAGGAGATGATTATAAGACATAACAAGGATCAAAGGTGAATTATATCTAAACAGGTAGATATAATAACTGGAAGGATCGAGAAATGGAGCGGGAGAGGTGGGAGGATACAAGGGAAGGGGTTTTGATGATGGAATACCATAACTTGCACACACAAGTTGATTGTATAATAATCTTGACAGGAAGCCTTGAGAGTATGTCTAGTACCAAATTACCAATCCATCCGGCAGATCATCAAACGAGGTATTATAACCCAAAACCTTCTCATTAGACAACGAACAATCCATCTCTGATTCTATCTTAAGATCATACAAGAAAAGAAAAAAAAATGATTAATTTTCTTTGAAGGAATGCAAAACTGCTAAAATGGTAAATATGTCAAGGAAAACTCAAGCTGCCGTGTTTTCCTAACAATATTGGAGGAACCCAACCTATAGTTAATTGTCATACTGGATCAATGATAGGTAGCTCAGATATGTGATAACAAATCGCAAAAGTGATACAAACATGGCCGCCAACGAAGAAGCAAAATCCATAAAAGTAAAAAGATGTTTCCCAGAAAGAGGATTAATTTCAAGGAGATTGATTGTACAAGGATTTTATGGTGTAGTGATTATTATAAAAATAAAAATATAGTATAATCTATTTATTAATAAATCTCTCACTTTTTTTTCACAAACCAACCAGAAAGCAAAACAACCATCTATGTTGTTGTAGTTGTAGCTAACAAAATCCAACTTAACGTAATGTGCAGCAAAGTAGCAACCAGAAATGTTCTTCTAGAAAGAAAAAAAAAATATCAATGCTCCAAATCCAGCCACTTCCAGACATGAATTGAAGAAATAGAATCAAATCCTCTAACAATATTAGCAAAGAAGATAAATGATAGCAAGCAGCTCTTGAACCCATGAACCCCAAAAGCACCCAACAAACTAATTAAAGAAAAAACTAAACAGAATCAAGAAATTGTTCAAAAATAAACTATCATACCTAATGATTGATGGCAAAAGCTTCAAATTTGTAAGATGAAATTAATTGAGCCATTGTTCACCGAACCCAGATGATTTCTTTAGGTGAAAAATGGACTGATTCTGACCACCAAAAAGTAAAACTTAATAGAAGTCTCGGATCACTGCATTTACATTTGGTCTTGCACCCGGTTAAATACGCATTGTCAAAGTACCTGAAAAGCATGATAGAACGTGTTATAAAACGGATGGAGATAACTTGGATCGCAAGAAATAAAAGCGAAGAATCAAACATAAACAATCAAAGAGAAAGCGTAAAGCAAGAAGAACACAGATTTTAACGTGGAAAACCCCGATTGGGAGAGGTAAAAACCACGGCGTAAAAGAGATATTTTATTATGCCTTTGAATTTTACTGATTTCAACACACACGAGATAATGAGACAACAATCAGTATTTATAGGCACAAATCCTAAACCACAGCCGCTTGAGAATCTTTGTCGATCCGCCATAAATACCACTTACACGTGTCCTCCTTTTAATGACATCAGTATATGGCCACGCATGTAAATGCTATGAGATGTGGAACTCAACAGATTCGTGTACTCAGCAGATTGTCACCTGGCGATAGTCACCTCACTTTGAAGCCTCTCATGAGACTCCACCCTACCGATGCACGTGATTGAATACACTTCTCACCGGCCCATCACACCTGGTGAGTCTTGATTGGTTCCACCCAGATGCAGAGTTTAAGTCACCTTATCGACAAATCTCCACCTTGACTTCAACTCTCACTAGAGTCAAGCAGATTGCATAACCGGATGTACTTGTACCGGATGCATTCGTCAATGCCAGATGATGTACTTGTACCGGACTATCTCCACAAAGATCCACTCCACCGACCGCCTCGGTAGAGTTTCCAAAGCAGATTACAAGCTTTGAATATTCGGTAAGTCCAGGCAAAAGCTGGAACTTACTCATTGAATCGGTTTAGTGAACATATCGCCAGGATTCTCCTTTGTGCCAATTTTCTTCACCACAACCTCTTCTCATTTCGAGAAAATGATACGACATCAATATGCTTGGTTCTCTCATGATGAACCCGATCCTTGGCTAAACATATTGCACTTAGGATCGTCACAATATATATCACCGGATGATCTGATGCAACCCCAAATCATTGACTAGCCCTTCAACGGACACCTCCTTGATCGCTTCAAGAAGAGCCATATATTACCTTGATGAGTTGATAAGGCCATCGAGCCTGAAGAGTAGCTTTCGGTGACCACTTTGCATTTCCCAATGTAAACACATAAACGGATCATTGATTTTCATCATCAACATCACTGCATAATCGGCATCACAAGAACTCGTGACCAAACCAAGATCACCACCATAAATGAGACCAACATCATTTGTACCTCTCGTGCACTGAATATCCTTTTATGACTTTCCGGTGTTCCTTTCCAGGTTGAGCCATAAACTCTGCCGACAACACCTGATCGCTCTGAGCAGATCGAGGCCTAAGGCATACCATGGCATACATCGATCGCCAAGCTGCACTAGCATAGGAACTTTTGTCATATACTCCTTCTCTTGGTGGTTGTGAAGCATAAATGCAGACAAATGAACATTTGATGCCATAGAGTATCTATTGGTTTTCTGAGAGACATCCCAAACTTGGCCAATATCTTACGCAGACATAACCTGCTTTGAGACAAGAACAACTTCTTCCGACTTCTATCTCTCCCAGATCTCCATCCCCAAGATTTTCTTGGCAAAGACCCAAATCCTTCATTTCAAATTCAAAGATTGAGAAGGTTCTTGATTTTGAACATCGACTTCCTTGTTGCAGCCTATCAAGATGTCATCCACATACTGAGGACAAGATAGATATATGATCCATCTTTCAACAGTAATCAGTAGTAAACACAATGATCATATGGACTGTTATAACTATTTGAAGCATGAAATCATCAAACCTTTTATACCATCGCCTTGGAGCTTGCTTCAAACCATACAATGATTTCTTCAACTTGCAAACATAGTTTTCTTTGCCAGGAACTTGAAAACCCTCAGCCGTGTGTCATGTATATCTCCTTATCCATCTCACCACGTAAAAGTTTTCACATCTAATTGCTCAAGTTCCAGATCTCTTTGTGCCACCATTGCTAGTAACACCACGATTGAAGTATGTCTCGACCATGGTGAAAATATTTCATCAAAGTCAACCCTTCCTTTTGATGAATCCTCTTGCAACCAAGCGTGCCTTATACGACCCATTCCGCTTCGCTTTGTTATTCCTTCCTTTTCTTGAAGATCCATTTACAAGTCACAACCCCTTGTCGGTGAGGTCGTTTGACCAATTCCCAAGTCCGATTCTTCAATAATGACTCCATTTCATCTCCCATGGCTGCATGCCACCGAGATGCTTTCAGACATGTCATCTGCTTCCCTGTAAGTAGTAGGTTCAAGAACCTCTACTTCTTCAAAGAACTTGGAGTGCATATCCAGCCAAATCATCATATCCATATCTCTTGGAGGTATCCCAACATTAGATCTTCTAAATCGCTTTGGCGCCTAGACTCTTTGATCAATGTTTGTATGGACGCCTCGCCGAGGTCTCAAGAGATCGGCTTGGATCGGATTACGGTTCATTATCCGGATCAAGTATAGTGTTGATTTGGATCCACCGATTGTTGCATATCAAGAGACTCCACCTGAAGCTCCACCTGCTTCTCAACACCATCGATTCAAGATCGGTTTTGATTTCGTGAGACCTTCCATCGATGAGTTTAACATAGAATTTTCATCAAACACAACGTCCCTGCCGAGGATTACTCGGACTCTGCGATGACCAAATCCTATATCCTTTCACTCCATCACCATACCCCACAAACACTCCCCTTCTTGGCTCTTGGCTCCAACTTCCCTTCACTAACATGATAGTAAGTCAGACTTCCAAAACCCTTAGAATCGAGTAGTCGGCGAGGCTTGCTGACCACATCTCAAATGGTGTCTTGAGATTGATTCTGTGTGAGGACTCCTGTTGATTAAGTAGCAAGTTGTCTTAATGACTTACGCCCAAAATCTCCTTGATAAACCCTTGACTTGAGAAAGCATACACCTTGCCCTCTCCGGAAGAGTTTGATTCATCCTTTCGGCTACACCATTCTCTTTGAGGTGTATTCCTTACGAGTATGATGTCCGGCAATACCTCACCGCACAAAATGAATCAAAATCCGTCCAGTAATTCGCACCATTATCATCACGAAGCTTCTTGATTTTCTTGCCTAAGCGATTCTCCACTAGGGCCTTCCACGCTTGAAGTTATTGAATGCATCACTTTTGTTCTTCATCATCACCACCCAAGTCATCCTTGAATAGTCATCTATGAATGACACAAAATATCTGTGACCACCCAATGACTCAACTTTTGATGGACCCAAAGATCTGAATGGATATAATCAAGTGTTGCCTTTGTATTGTGCAACCTCCTTGAGAACTTATACGTGCAATTTCCCAAACACACAATGTTCACAAAAGTCCAGATTCTTGACCTTATATCCCCAAGAAAACTTGAAGAAAGAACTCGCATACCCCTTTCACCCATGTGACCAAGTCTCATGTGCATAAATTGAGTCTCTTGAGATCGGTGAAGCAGCGAGGATGCAACGGCAGTGAGTGCGGATCTGATGAGATCCTTGTAATATATACAAGGTTCCTCTTGATGCCTTTGAGGACTACAATCGAATCTTTAAAGACATTGGTGTCCACCTTCACCCTTGAAATTGAACCCCTCTTTGCCTAGTAGATCGAGAGATACCAAATTCTTGGTCATCTCGTGGAACATGTCTTACATCCTTGATGTACAAAATTTACCATCCTCATCCTTAACTTTCTTGAGCCAATTCCCACAACTTTGAGACCTTCTTTGTTGGCCATATAGATTTGACCACCATCTATCTCGCTCATAAGTAGAAAACCACTCTCTGTTTGGACAAATATGGTAGGATGCTCCAGAATCAAGTATCCACACATCATTGTGATGTGTAGAATCCCCGCAACTAGAACCAGATCTCATCGTGATTGCTCGGTAGCCAAAGCCACTGTGCTGAGTGCCTTCCCGTTTGTTTCTTCTTCCTTGGACAATTGGACTTCCAATGTCCCCGCTCCTTCTGAGAATTTGAGACATCGATGAGACTTAGGACCTTTGGACCCGACTTCTTTTCTTCTTCACGTCCATATCCTTTTCCACTATTGTCGCTAGCTACTAGCCCAAAGAAACTTGATTGTCTGTTCAGCGACCTTGTGTCTAAGCTCCCTGGCATGTAAGGCGGACCTCACATCCTCCAAAGCTCATGTATCCTTCCCAACTATGAACGATCGCACAAAGTTTTCATATGATGCCGGTAATGACACCAACAGATTAGGTGCATCTTCATCTTCAATTTTAACATCAATATTCCTTAGATCAAGCAATATTGTGTTCAATTTGGTCCAGATGTTCCTCGGTGGACTTCCTTCATGCATCTTCAAACCGAACAACCTCTGCTTCAACAACAACTTGTTGGTCGGTGACTTGGTCATATACAAAGCTTTCAAGCTTCTTCCACAACTTTGTTGCGGTGTCTTCCTCAAAGAACCTCGGTGATAACATCATCGAGATAAGCACAACATGATGGTTGAATGTGCTTTCTCTTCCCAGATGGCATAATCTAATCACTTTTTGTATTTGGTTTGTCGGTTAAAGGATTCCACAAACCTGCTTTGTTTCAACGAGCACGCATCTTGATTTGCCACAGACCAAAAGCTGTTCCTTCCTCGTAAATTTATCGATTTTTACGTTTCATCGCCGACATCTTTTCTGTTGAAGATCACAACTTTATCACGAGATCCTAGCACCTTCTGTGAAGGCCTTGGTGAAGACGAAGTTGATCGTCATGATTGTTTTCCCGAACCTGGCTCCGATACCACTTGTTATAAAGCGGATGGAGATAACCGGATGCAAGAAATAGAAAGCGAAGCAATCAAACATAAACAATCAAAGGAGAAAGCAGAAACAAGAAGAACACAGATTTTAACGTGGAAAACCCTCAGTGGGAGAGGTAAAACCACGGGCGAGAAAGAGATATTTTATTATGCTTTGAATTTTACTGATTTCAACACACACTGAGATAATGAGACAACAATGTATTTATAGGCACAAATCCACAAACCCAGCCGCCAGGAATCTTTGTACGATCGCCATAAATACCCTTACACGTGTCCTCCTTTTAATGACATTTGTATATATTGTCACATAATGAGAATTAACAGATGTGGGAACCTCTTTGTATTCAGTACTCAAGCAGATCGTTGTCACCTGCCGATAGTCACCTGCTGCTTGAAGCCTCGATGAGACTCCACCCTACCTGATGCATGCAATTGAATACACTTCTCACCGCCCATCACATGGGTGAGTCTTGATTGGTTCCACCAGATGCAGAGTTTAAGTCACCTTATCGATGTGAGCGATAAGAAGAGCGGAAACTAGGAAGTCTCATTCGTGTGACGGTCCAACCCGCACAAAATTTCCCCATTTATGCTATCCATATGCAGCCATGCGCAGGAGGAGGGCGGGGAGGGTGGCGATATACCGCACATCATTGTGGATGGTAATTTTATTACATTTCAATCCACACTTACTACCGCCATCCTATTATTTCTGGTATCATAAAAATTTATTTCGACTTAATTATTATTTTTAATGAACATAACGTTCGTGGCACTGACGTTGCTATTAAAAGTAAAGTCAATGAACATAACGTCAGTGGCACTGACGTTGCTATTAAAAGTAAAGTCAGTGACACTGACGTTGTTGTTTAATACCAAAGTCGGTGGCATCGACGTTTACGTTATTAAGATGTCACTATTTAGTAACGTCAGCCCACTTACGTTCATATTGAAAAAGAACCTCAGTGACGCTAACGTTTCTAGTGTGGTGCCGGAAAGAAAAAATAAGAATATATATATGGTGTCGGAAGTAAAAAAAATCAAAAAATGATGTCGATAGTAAAACTGCGGTGCCAGTGCTAATAACCCACCATTTTATTTCATATTGATACGAAATAGTTTTGTTTAGAAAGAAAAAAATTGTAAAAATACCATAAAAGTTTTCGGTTTATTGAGAAAAAAAATTGGATTCAGTAGTTGTTATATCCACATGTGATACGTGTGAAAAGCAACGTGGCTCTGTAAAAGAATACGAGTTGGGAATCATGCGCAGCAGTCGGGTTGATATTTTATAATATTAGTAAAAATGCACGTACTTTGCACGTGTAGTTTGTTGAATTGAAATTTTAATATTGAAAATTTAAGAATGAAGTTACACATCGCATATATTGTGTTACGTGTGTTTAATTTCTAGAATAAAGAAAATAGGAAATTGAGAATGAGAATAATATCAAATACTACTTCACACTCCACCTTAATTTTTAAGGTGTGTATAGGACAAATTCAATTCTTAGGGGATTAAAATACCCAATTCTTATGGGACAAATTATTCAAAGAGTATGTCATTTGATCTAAACCTTCAAAAATCATAATTCATTCACCTTATCTTTATATTATTTTTTGTCATCTCTCTTAAAACTTCACTTGCTATTATTCCCATGACATTTTTCAAAACACAAATTTCACTTGCAAAGACGTGTGAGACATAATTCCGTACATAAGGTATTAACACTTTTGAACACAATTAATTGGTGTTGTATCAACCAAGAAATTCTATTGTGTACTCTTTATTAAAGAGTGTCATTAGCAATCATATAAGCACGAAATATGACATTAAACTACTATAATTACGTATATAAATAAAATAGATCACCACAAACTCACTAAAATCATATCATATGTCATGTTTTGATTGGTCACAAATATAAATCCTTAATTAGAAGTCTTTGCAATAGAATTTTCCGTCTCAACCTTTGGTGGCAAGTGGTTCATTACTCCCGTTTGGTTTCGGACTGGAGTGGATCCATTTGGATCCAACTTAATATTTTATTCACCCATTATCTTATTTACTATTATTTTAATATTTCTCTCACCAATCATTTCACAATCAACAAATAAAATAATATTAATCAATTCATTTTATTTTTATGCTCTACATTATTCAACCATTCTTTATCAATATAATATTTCTCTCACCAATCATTTCTTCATCAACACAAATTTTAATACAACATTTCAACCTTATAATCATTATTTTACATTATTTTATTTTATTTTCTCTCTCATGACTCAAATGGATCCAGTCCAGTATGAATGTATTCATATTCTAGGATTTGATTATTAATCATCTCATGTTTACGTGCATGCTTTTTTTTATGAAAAAAAAGTTGATAAATTTCTTTTAAAACTTAAAGTTATTGCAAACAAATGTACTAATAATATTATCCACTGAATTTTGTGTGTATATTTTTGAATTTTAAAATTGAACAGCCATGTAGTACATTGTAAATATGTCTTTTACGTTCAAGGTGATATGGTGCAATAATAATATTATCCACTCAGAAACAACAAATGACATACTGCAACAATACTTGTAGTATATCCACTATGGTTTGCCACGGTTGTTGGCTTTGATCATGAATTTATATATTCCACCTTAATCATATACTTTAGAGACATGAAAATGCTAATGGAATAGTTTGGCTGATCTAGGGTCGTTACAAAATTTTTAACATGATTATAAAAAGCAAGCTAAAGAAATCCATCCTTCAATTCATTAACACAAGAACAACAACAAGCCTCTACTTGAAGATGTTAAATAGAAAATAACAACTCCGCGGGACACAGTCGTTAAGACAGATAATACACATTCATATATATTCTCTAATTATAAACCCATATCTCACATAAACTACTAATCCCTTCTTATAATCTTCTTATGATGATGTTCTATGATATCATCAAAAGTATGCCTTCATCTTCCCCAGTCTTGTCAACCCCATGTCGCCCTCGCCCTCGCCTCGCCCGCCTCGCCTCGCCTCGCCCACGCATCACAACATTCAAAGTAATTAACTAACAAATTGCAAATGGCATATACAAACACATTGCGTGCTTCTCAAAAAAGAATGGGAAGTCATATTCCTAATATGAGCATACCATCAACAATTAGGTTGTTCTCAGTCCAATAGGAAAACAAGGCTTTCCAATACATTAGTAGCCCCATCGGCGATGCCATTTGAGTCCACCACGAGCTTTTCTATTGCACACGAGTTATCAAGGTCAATCGCAACTATATACTCTGTTCCTGAATCCAAATTCCATTCAACAAATAAAAGCCTTCCAACACCACTAAATCCGATGCACTTCCCGGCATAAAAGCAGGCACATTCATAAAAGTTGGCAAATTCATAGTATAACTCTTTCCACTGGACCTGTCCATCACCAACATTCTTTTCCAATACAAAAATGTAGATCCTCATACAAGGCCATCTGCTATCAAGGTGTTTATGATATACTACGACCATAACGGAACCGTTTTTATCAAAATATTTCTACCTAACGTAGAATCAAGTTGGAGATAGGCTGTAGGAAATTCTATCCTGCTGAATACTTCATCTTTCACGTCGAAGCATAGCAAATATTTATCCCGTCCAGATAACTGAAACACACTCCAATACAAAGAACCATCCACGAAAACCGGAGAATGGTAAGATGATAATTCAATTGAGACGTCTAAACTTCTCCATTTTCCCCTTTTTAGGCTGTAGATTTCAGCTTTGGATTCCAAAACACGAGGTTCGTAAACTAAATCACTAGGTGGGTCGGGGTAACGACAAAAAATCCTAACCACCTTATAATCGTTCTCAACCTCAGAATAACCAAAACCAACTATGATGTCAACCAGTGCAGGATGAAACTTATGAATCCAATCAGCATAACATGAAGACTCAAACACCAACTTCTTGTACTTGTGAATGAAAGGATTAATCAGGTAAATATCACGAGAATGATCCTTTGCACAAACTAATCCGTTACAAGAACCAAAGAGTTCGAACGATGCATGTTTGATTTCAAAAGGAAAAACGAAATCTTGGTGACGGGTTAGGAGATGATTATCAGATATAACAATCATCGAAGGTGAATCAGATCTAAACAAGTAGATATAATTGCCGGACGGATAAGAAATGGAGCGGGTCAGGTGAGAGGACACAAAGGAAGGGGTTTTGATGATGGAATACCATAACTTACGGACACAAGTTGATTGAATAAGAATTTTGACAGGAAGCCTTGAGAGTATGTCGAGTACCAATCCATCCGGCAGATCATCAAACGAGGTATTACAACACAACGAACAATCCATCTCTCTGATTCTATCTCAAAGAACATACAAGAACAAGAAAAAACTAATTAAATTTGTTTCAAAGAGTGCAAGAACAGCTAAAAGGTAAAGTAAAATTCATTACCTATTTTTGAATGTTTAAGGGTTAAATACATACCAGAATTATAAGAAGAAACGCTTGTCCATGATCTTATCAATCAGCAAATCCGAATAGCAGCCAAGAGTAAGAATTCATAATCGGTGGGCTCCAACGCCAGGTGAGGTGAACACCTGCAAAGGGAACACATGGGATTTATCTCCGGTGGTTATGTGTTACAGGGTTGTAAATGAGCCGAGTTGCACACAGCAATCCGGTGATCGGCTCGTTTATTTAGGAATTTATCAAACTCGAGCTGAGGTAAAGCAATTTATTAAAGAAAACGAGTCGACCTCAAGAAACCTGAAACTTGAATTGAATACTCACAAACATTATCGAGTTTTTTTTATAATATTTTATTTATGATATATATAATTTTTGAAACAATTATTTAAAAATATATAAAGTATAAAACATGAAGAAAAAAAATTATTTTTGGATTTTTCTTTCGAGTGGCACGAGCTCGAGTTGAAAGTGTTTGAAAATTTTCACAAGCATAGTCAACCAAAATTGAGCATTGCTAAAACTAATTCGAGCAAAAGCACGAGCATTTTGTTTCCTACTCTAGTGATTTTGAAACAAAATTCTTGATTCGACTCGGTTTTTTTATACCCCTAGTTATATATGATTCTTCGCAAAAACCAAATTTGCACCACGAAAGTCAATGAAATTCGGCCAAATAGTTACCATTATTTTGTTTTAGCATAAATCACGTGTTATAGCACTTGCAATAAATGTTGTAAATTCTTTAAAAGCGTATTTTGAGGATATTGATCAAAGTGTTACTCTCGTATCACCTCGTTTACGGAAAAAAAAAAAAAATCATTTTGAGTTGCAGATAGATCGTCTACCACCATTAAATCCTATAATATCCAACTACTTGATCATTCATGGTATTTGGTTGAGGGTTTGTAATGGGAACAACAAACCGAAAATCGCCAAATCCAAATAAAACGAGCTAGTAATATAAGCTGACTCTCCCGGAAACCCTACTACTCCCTTTTGTTTTATATGAAGCTGCTGCCTCCCATAGTTTCCTAGAAACTTCTCACCGCATTAACTCCTCTCTCGGTTACACCTTCCCCATACCATTTTTAGGCTTAGCATTCAGATTTTACAAATGCCTAAATTTGAGTATGATTATAAACCGCTGCTATATATTTTAGTTTTAAGTGCATCTCATAAATCTATCATTGCGCATCCCAATATGCATCAAAAACAAAAATATTCTTATGAAAAAAATGATTATCCCAATATGCATAAAAAACAATTGATATGATCAATGATGATAACCCTATAGAATTGATGCATGGAAGTGAAAATACGAAATAGATTTGAAGTAGTTTGTTAAAAGCGCAAAATCGAAATCTGAAGTCTGAAATCAAGTCTTAATTCGAATAAATTAAAGAATCGAATATTTTAAGTCTTTGAAATTGACAGATCGTTTAGTAACACTTATTATATCGATATTAGAATTTGTTTCGTGAGTGTGTATGTGGGTGTGAGTGTATGGAGGGTGGGTGTAGGGTGGGTGGGGGTGTTGGTGTGGGCTAATGGGGGTGTAGGTGGGTGTAGGGTAGGGTGTCGGGTGTGTGGTGTGTGGGGGGTGGGTGTCGGGTGGGCGTGGGTGTGGGTGTAGGGTGTGGGGCGTTTGTGGGGGTGTAGGGGGTGGCTATGGGTGGGTGTGGGTGTAGGGTGTGGGGGGTTGTGGGGGTGTAGGAGTGGCTATGGGTAGGTGTGGGTGGGTGTGTGGGGTGGTGGGTGTGGGTGTGGTGTGTGGGGTGTGGTGGGTGTGGGTGTAGGGAGGGTGGGAGTGGGGGTGTGAGGGTGTAGGTGGGTATGAGGGTGTGGGGGTGGGTATGGGTGGGTGAGGGTGTGGGCGGGTGTATGGTATGTGGGGGTATGGGTTGTGTAGGTGTGGGGGTGTAGGGTGGGTGGGGGTATGGGTGGGGTGGATGGGGGTGGGGTTGGGGGTAGGGTGAGGGTGGGGTGTAAGTGTGAGGTAGGTATGGGTGTGGGGCACTCTACCTAACGTAGATTTATTGAAAAAATTCAGCATTAAGTAGTTCCTCAACCACTTAAAATTTTCCATAATTTTTCATAGGAAATTCAAAAGATCTTAATTAATTAAGAGGTGTTAAAAAGTATTATCAAACAACACTTATTTTAATAATCACTTATTCTTTTAAGAATAAGTGTTAAGTGGTGTAAACAAACAGGCCCTATATTCATAATATGTTTCTAATGGCATCACAAATTTTCTCGATACATACAAAGTAGATTTTTCATAATCTCATTCATTCGACTTAGCTATATCCAAATATTTATACAAATATATAAATTATTTCCAAAACTTCTCTCCAGATATAGCACCATCGATTCCATAGGCGATCTGAGCATACCATCTATTAGGTTGTTCTCCTTCCGATAGGAAAACAAGGCTTTCCGATACAATTAGTAGCCCCATCGACGATGCCACGAGTGTCCCTTGCGAGCTTTTCTATTGCACACGAGCTCTCAAGGTCAACCGCAACTATATATTTTGTTACATAACACGGATTTCTTTCAACAAATAAAAGCCTTCCAACACCGCTCAATCCGGTGCACTTCCCAGCATTAAAGTTAGCACATTCATAGTATAACTCTTTCCACCGGACATGTCAACCGCCAACATTCTTTTCCAATACAAAAATGTATATCCTCATACAAGGGCAAATGCTATATATCAGAGTCATTACTGTATACTACCACCGCAACGGAACCATTTTTTATCAAAATATTCCTGACTTACTTTGCTCCTACGGAACCAAGGTCGAAAAGATTGAAAAATCATTCATTCAAACCACTGATGAAGGATTCCTCGAAAAGTTAAGGATTAGTAATCCTTTTTAGAAATTGACTGGATTCGGTTTTATACATACCCGAGGAAGGTAATCAAAAAAGAAAGAAGATGAGTTCTTCTTTCTTTTATCACTTAGGAGCCGTGTGAGATGAAAGTCTCATGCACGGTTTTGAATGAGAGAAAGAAGTGAGGAATCCACACAAAGTAGGATCAAGTTGGAGAATACTTCATCTTTCAAGTCAAAGCATAGCAAATATGTATCCGGTCCATGCTCCCTCCAATACAAACAACCGTCCACGATAATTCAATTGAGACGTCCAAACTTCTCCATTTTCCACTTTTTAGGCCGTAGATTTCAACTTTGGGCTCCGAAACATGAGGTTCTTAAATCAAATCACTAAGTGTATGTATAGCCCTTCGTGGTCCGTACGGGTAACGATTAAAAATCCTAACCACCTTATAATCATTCTCAACTTCAGAATAACCAAAACCAACAATTATGCCTACAAGTCTGTGATGAAACTTCTTAATCCAATCAGCATAAGACGAAGACTCAATGCCCAACTTCATGTACTTGTGAATGAAAGGATTGATCATGTAAATATCATGAGAATAATTCGTTGCACAACCCAATCCGTTACAAGTACCGATGAGTTCTAACGATGCATATTTGATTCCAAAAGGAAAAACGAAATCTGGATGACGGGTTAGGAGATGATTATCAGATATAACAATCATAGAAGGTGAATATCTAAACAGGTAGATATAATAACCGGACGGATCAGAAATGGAGCGGGTCAGGTGGGAATATACAAAGGAAGGGGTTTTGATGATGGAATACCATAACTTACAGACACAAGTTGATTGTATAAGTGTTTTGACAGGAAGCCTTGACAGTATGTCGAGTAGTGAGTACCAATCCTTCCGGGAGATCATCAAACGAGGTAATTTCCGACAGAAAAAAATACCCTTCATTAAGACGAAAACGGAAATTACATTCATTTCATTCAGAAACACCCACCCACGTTTTGCAACCCTTAAACCACGATTCCACCAAAATTGAAGAAATCAGAGCGCGATTCCACCGAAATTCATTAACAAATTCATCGATTCCAAGTAACAACCATTAACATCGAAGATTTACACAGATTCCTACAGAATGGGTAAAAAAAAAAAAAGGAGGTCTAACAACAACAGAGAAGAAGAAGAGGGAAAAATCTAGGGTAAGATCTAAAAACTGAAATACTGATGAATTTTTGCATTCTCTGTTATATCTTGCAAACTTCAACTATATTCTACAAGTTATATGAAATTGTTACTGCAAAATCACAAATGCATGTCAATTTTCTACTTCTATCTTGTTTAATATCTAAGAAATTGGAAAATACTGCATAATTGTTAGTAGTTAGAATTTATAGTAATCTTTATTGAATGTTACCGCAGTGTTACTGTATGGGAATGTCATATATATAGTATTTTGTTGATAATATACGGAAATTAAAACAAAGTACGGAAAGTATTATGAACACATTATCACAAAACAAAAACAAAAAATGCATGACCCAAAGATGACAAACTAAAAGAGTAAATGCGAAAATTTATTGACTGAGGAGAGTGTAATGCCCCAGCCTTATGTTGAATTTGTGTCAAATCCTTGTTCATGGTTCTTGCAGTCTTCTCCTAAATTGCAACAATCATTTCATTTCAACCGAAGCAGCACTTCAATCCAAACACTTCCTAATTCTCTCGTCGTTAATAAAAGTCCCAGCCCAGGTGATTTTGGGCCTTGATACGCTATCTCCAGAAGATCGCAAAAATCAATGATATTCCACACGGTTAGCATCATATTCCATCCGCTCCAATTCATCTGACGTAGTTGTCAAAATTATTTGTTTCATTGTATATAAGACAGTTACATTTACATTCCAACCTTTATGGTATTTTTCTTTGTTTTACCTTTATTTATTCCGATGGAAGAGATAAAACGAAGATGTACATTAATTATACTCCAGAGGCATTTTAGTCGTTAGCTTTTGCTAGTTATCATCTTCCATGTTAATCTTATCATGAATGAATTGTGTAGGAACCGTGTTAGATCACCTCCATTAGATACCATAAATGTTTATAATGTGTATTTCATGGTTTCAATCTTTTCAAAAATTCATTAATAAAAGGGTGCCTTTATTTATACAATATTGGTGTACCAGACTACATGTGCACCACAATATAATCCACTTTGTGAAAGTCGGTTTTGGAGTCAAAAACCGACTTCCCGCAAAGTCTTTTCTGAATCGATCTTGAGAAAGTCGGTTTTTGCCTCCAAAACTAACTTGCACAAGATGAATTATGTGAACACGGTATGGTGCACCGGAAGATGGGAGGCAGAAACAAGCCGTTTCCAAGCTGAGGATAGACAGCCGACCACCACCATTGATCCCCTTTAACTTCCACCAACGACTTGATCATTCATGGTATTCAGTTGAGGGTTCGTAACGGGGACAACAACACTGAAAATTACCAAATCCAAAATAAAACAAGCTATTACATAAGCCGGCTCACCCGGAAACAACATGATAAAAGAGTAACGCATGCCATCGAAATAACAACTCCACAGGACGAGGCGTTAAAACAAAGAAACTACACATTCATTCACCTATTGTCTTCATTCTCCCCAGGCTTGTCAACCATGTTGCACTGCTCGCCCTTCCCTGCATCGCATCACAACATTCAGAGTAATTAATAACGTAATTCCACTCACTCTTTGTAACGCCCCCAAAAAAGGGGGAAAAAATGGAAAACGGCACACATTGCGCGCTTTTCAGAAAGGGGAAAAAAAAGGATAAGTCAAATTCATACATACCATCAATCAGGGTGGTTCAGTCCGATAGTAAAACAAGGCTTTCGAATACATTAGTAGCCCCATTGACGATGCCATTAGAGTCCATCGCGAGCTTTTCTATTGCACACGAGTTATCAAGGTCAACCGCAACTATATACTTTATTTCATAATCCGAATTCCTTTCAACAAATAAAAGCCTTCCAACGCCACTAAATCCGATGCACTTCCCAGCATTTAAGCTAGCACATTCATAGTATAACTCTTTCCACTGGACCTGTCCACCACCAACATTCTTTTCCAATACAAAAATGTAGATCCTCATACAAGGACAAATGCTATCAAAGTCGTTATTATATACTACCACCGCAACGGAACCATTTCTTTTCAAAATATTCCTACCTAATCTAGAATCAAGTTGGAGATAGGTTGTAGGAAATTCTATCTTGCTAAATACTTCATCTTTCAGGTCGAAGCATAGCAAATATTTATCTGGTCTAGATACACTCCAATACAAACAACCGTGCACGAAAACAGGAGAATAGTAAGATGATAATTCAATTGAGACGTCTAAACTTCTCCATTTTCCACTTTTTAAGCTGTAGATTTCAATTTTGGATTCCAAAACCTGAGGTTTGTATGTAGAGGAGTAACGATGAAAAATCTTAACCACCTTATAATCATTCTCAACTTCAGAATAACCAAAACCAACTTTTATGTCAACACGTTCACGTGCACAATGAAACTTCTTAATCCAATCAGCATCACATGAATAGTCCAACACCAAGTTCTTGTGCTTATGAATGAAAGGATTAATCAGGTAAATATTATGAGAATAATCCGTTCCACCAACCAATCCGTTACAAGAACCGAAGAGTTCAAACGATGCATATTTGATTTCAGAAGGAAAAACTAGATCTGGATGACGGGTTAGGAGATGATTATCAGATATAACAATCATCGAAGGTGAATTACATCTAAACAGGTAGATATAATTGCTGGAAGGATCAGAAATGGAGCGGGAGAGGTGGGAGGATACAAAGGAAGGGGTTTTGATGATGGAATACCATAACTTACAGACACAAGTCGATTGTATCACAATTTTGACCGGAAGCCTCGACAGTATGTCGAGTACCAATCCATCAGGGAGATCATCAAACGAGGTACAATCCATCTCTCCCATTCTATCTCAAAGACCATACAAGAAAAAACTAATTAGTTTGTTTCAACGAGTGCAAGAACAGCTAAAAGGTAAAGTAAAATTCATTACCTATTTTTGAATGTTCAAGAGTTATAAGAAGAAACGCTCGTCCGTGATCTTTTCAATCAGCAAATCCGATAGCAGCCAAGAGTAAGAATCCATAATCGGTGGGCTGCAACGCCTTCAACAAGTGAGGGTAAACGCCTGCACAGGGAACACAGGGGGATTTATCTCCGGTGGTTATGTGAATAGGAATGTAAATGACCCGAGTTGCGCACGAGCAATCTGGGGATCGATTCGTTTATATAGGTCAATTTATTAACGAGAATGAGGCGAACTCGAACAATTTATTAACGGGAATGAGCCGAACTCAAGCATCCTGAAGCTTGAATCGAATGGTCACAAGGATCATCAAGCTTTGTAATATTTTACTCCCTCCGTCTCATTGTCCTGTTTGACTTTTCGCACAGATTAAGAAAAGTGTAGTTAATGCTTTGAATCATATTAAATGATATAATATTTTTACACTTATGCGCTTTAAGTTGTTGTTGGAAAGCGTTTAATCGCTCTGCATTTTTATTGTAAATATTATAAAGAGAAAAGGGTATTTGAAGAAATTTAGCAATTAATGCACAAAGTGGACACTTATTTTGGAACAAACCAAAAAGGAAACATGGACAAATACACTCCTCCTGTCCCAAATTGTTTGGGATTTAATCGATTTATAGATTTCCCCAAAATAAGTTCATAATTAATATTTAAACTAAAAATAGGTTCATATTTTTTTTTCTTAAAATGCTCACATAACTACATTTATTAAGAAGCTTCAGGTCAATAAAAGAATGACATGATTATAAAGTAGTCATTTTTTAATGACTAGACAAGATAATAAATAATGTTTCCTAAATTTCTAAAATTTCAAAATGCCAATAATGTTTGGGACGGAGGGAGTATAATAAGAAAGAAAATGTATTTTGGATTTATCTAATATTTGTTTTTTGGAACCGAAAGAGTAGGAGTTCAAGTTCGAGTTCGAGTTCGAGTTGGTTCACAATCAACAATTCTTTGAGAGAACCAAATTTGATTGCAAGCTGAGTACGACCCCTGTCTTAATATGTTTACTCGTGTCATGATTTTAATATTTTTATTATTTTTATGATTTTATTTCTAAATGTTTTATCGCCACATGCAGTTCTTTCATTAGATGCAACTGGAACTGTTTACACTACGACTGTCAACTTAAGAGAAGATTAGCATGCCCTAACGTAAGGATGACATTCACAAATCGAAAAATGAAAATAGAATTAGGGAAGCAGATTAGTCACAGCTATCTCCATTAGATCACGAAAATCAATGAAATTCCGCAACTAGTTAGCATTATTTTGTTTTAACAGGAACCGCTTGTTAGACCACTTGCACTAAATTCTATAAATCCTTTAATAACTGTATTTTCGGGGAGGAAGGTCTTTGCACCCCGTATCACTCGTTTTTGGAAAAGAGTCATTTACAAGCTGAAGATAGAACGTCTACAACCATTTAGTCCCTTATCAACATCCAACTACTTGATCATTCATGGTGTTTAGTTGAGGGTTCGTAACGAGAACAACATCAACCGAAAAGATTACCGAATCCAAATAAAGCGAGAGAGCCGGTAATATAAGCCGACTCCCCCCAAAAAACAACAACATAGTGAGTGTACATAATAAAAGTGGTAACCCAAAGCCCCATAGATAACCATCATTCCTAAACACAAACAACAGCAGGGAACAGAGGCAAAGAAAGTACACATTCAGCTATTCTCTATTTATAAAGCCATATAACATAGACTACTAATCCCTTCTTATAATCTTCTTATGATGATGTTCTATAATATCATCAAAACTATGTCTTCATCCTCCCAGGCTTGTCAACCCCATGTTGCACTCCTCGCCCGCCACTTCACTTCATCGCATCACAACATTCAAAGTAATTAACAAGTTTCAAATGGCATATACAAACACACTGCGTGCTTTCAAAAAAAAGAAGGAAGTCATATTCATAATATGAGCATACCATCTCAATTAGGTTGTTCTCCGTCAATAGGAAAACAAGGCTTTCCAATACATACAAGTAGCCCAGTCGGGATGTCAAGAGAGTCCTCCACGAGCTTTTCTTTTCTATTGCACACGAGTTATCAAGGTCAACCGCAACTATATAATTTGTTTGAATCCCAATTCCTTTCAACAAATAAAAGTCTTCCAACACCACTAAATCCGATGCACTTCCAAGCTTTAAAAAAGAGAACATTCATAAGTGTTAGCAAATTCATAGTACAACTCTTTCCCTTTGGACTGCCCACCAACATTCTTTCCAATACAAAAAGTAGATCCTCGTAGTAGTAGGCGAGGTGTTATCAAGGTGATTACCATATGCTACAACCGCAGAGGAACCATTTTTCATCAAAATATTGCTACTCAATTGTTTAGAATCAAGTTGGAGGTAAGTTGTAGGAAATTCTATCCTGCTAAATTCTTCATCTTTCAAGTCGAAGCATACCAAATATTTATACAGTCGATCCGCACTCCAATACAAGCAACCGTGCGAAAACCGGAGAAGAGCAAGATGATAAATCAATTGAGACGTCTAAATTTCTCCATTTTCCACTATTTAGGTTTGTAGATTTCAACTTTGCATTCCAAAACACGTTTAAAAACCGAATCACTAATTGTATGTATAGCACTTGGTCGGTATGGGTAACAATTAAAAATCCTAACCACCTTATAATCATTCTCAACTCAGAATAACCAAAACCAACTTTTGTGCCATAAAAACATTTATGTAACATGAAGACTCAAACACCAACTTCTTGTACTTGTGAATGAAAGGATTAACCAGGTAGATATCACGAGAATCACTCGTTGCACAAACCAATCCGTTACAAGAACCGAAGAGTTGAGCATTTGAATAGTTGATTTCAAAAGGAAAAACTAAATCTGGATGACGGGTTACGAGATGATTATCGGATATAACAATCATCGAAGGTGAATTACGCCTAAACAAGTAGATATAATAACCGGAAGGATCGAAATGGAGGCGGGAGAGGTGGGAGGATACAAAGGAAGGGTTTTGATGATGGAATACCATAACTTGCACACACAAGTTGATTGTATAATAATCTTGATAGGAAGCCTTGAGGTATGTCTAGTACCAATCCATCCGAGATCATCAAGCGAGGTATTACAACACATTTTAAAATAATCTTGATAGGAAGCCTTGAGAATATGTAAAAAAATCATTATGTACAAGTAAGAGTTCTCCATTGATACAGAATATTCAGAAATTAAATCACATTTTAAAAAATAACTAAATTCAAATATCTCAATTAATACGATATATTTTTATATTAGATCATCCCCAAAGAATTAGTCACCTCATTTAATGCTTAGGTAGGTAAGGTATGTAGGAAAGCGATCTGAATAAGTTGGGGTGGTGGGTAGGGGTAGGTGGAATGGTGGTGGGTAAGGTAGGGTAGGGTAAAGTAAGGGGTGGTAGTGGGTGAGGTATGGTAGGGTAGGTAGGGTGAAGTGGTGGGTAAGGTAGCGTTGGTAGGGTAAGGTAGGTTGGGGTAGTGGGTAATGTAAGGTAGGGTAGTGTGGTGGGCAAGATATGGTAGAGTCAAAAGGTGGGTAAGGTAGGGTAAGGGTGGGAAGGGTTTGGTAGGGTAAGGTGAAGTGGTGTGTAAGGTAGGGTGGGTAAGGTAGGGTAGGTAGAGTAAAGTAGGATTGGGTGGTGGGTATGGTACGATAGGGTTATAGGTAGGGTCGGGTAGATAAGGGTGGGGTGGTGGGTACGGTAGGTTGGTATGATAGGTAAGGTAGGGTAGGGAAAGGGTGGGTGATAATGGAGTAGAGTAGGTAATGGGTTAGGTAGGTAGGATGTCGAGGTTAATATATGGTGATGTAGGGTAGGGTAGGATAGTGTGGTGGGTAGGGTATGGTAGCATTGGGTGGGCGGGAAGAGAGGTAGGGTGCAATGGGGTATGGCATACGGCTACCCACCCCTACGCTTCTATCCTACCTCATACGTGCCCGTGCAATGCACGGGTTATTGACTAGTTATAATGTTTATTTTATTTATGATTTTTTTTCTAATGTGTTCTATATCGCATGAAGTGCTTTCATTAGATGCAACTGGAAAAGTCTATTTAAGAGTCTTCGGCTCTTCGCAGTAGAATTAAGGAAGCAAGGTTGCAGCTGTCTTTAGAAGATTGCGAAAGTCCATGAAATTCCGTCAAATAATTAGCATTGTTTTGTTTTAGCGTAAACCACGTGTTAGAGCACTTGCAGTAAATATTGTAAATCGTTTAAAATCTATAGTTTAGGGGATATTTGCATCTCCGTGTTACTCGTATCACTCGTTTCTAGAAAATAATCATTTTGAGTGAAGATAGGTTGTCTACCACCATTGAGTCCTATAACATCCACTACTTGATCATTCATGGTATTTGGTCGAGGGTTTGTAATGGGAGCGACAATCGAAAATCACGAATCAAATGACGATGCGTAAAACGCCACGATGGCGTTGCGGTGTTAGTGGTGTGGATATCCGGCTTGTTTGTGAGTAGTTTGTTAGTAAATCGGCCCGGAGGTAGGCGGCGTGAGAGGCGTTTATTTTTGCGAGCTTTGGTGCGTGATTTTGTATTCAATTTTTTCATTAGGTTACACAAGACTTCCTTTTATAGGAAGATTAAACTTAGGGTGAACTAAAAGATGGCGGTGCGCGAAGAAACTTAGTCACTAGTCTTAGTAGCTAAGTAAATACTAAATATCTGACATCAAGTGGGTATAATATCTAGTAGCAAGTGGAGGTAATATCTAGGCGGCGACCCCTTTGTGGTTGCCAAGGTCGCCAGCTTTGTCGTCCGGCCTTCGCCCCCTGTTTCTTCTCAAGTCTTGTGCGGCTCCCTTAGAGAGCCTTGTATTTATGATCGCCCACCGGCCCCTAGCTCTGTTGAAGCTCTAGGAAGGTCTGTTGGCGGCGGCCTTGATCTTAACATCTTTTGACGTCGCCATAGTTGTGGTTGCAGCTTCCTTGGTGCGGCCCAACTGGAGGCGATATAATTTGTATCATCAATGGCCCCCTACTCCATATCTTGATCATTTTTCGTGAAGATATCGAGTGTGGAGTAGTGAGCTTTTGGACGGTGTATGTACGACCTCGTCGTCTGATGCGACTTGTTCACTAAGGACCGTGTTTTCACAGCAAGCGGCCTTCGAAGCAACTCTGGGCCTGTTTTTGCGACCTTGTCGTCTGATGCGACTTGTTCACTAAGGACCGTGCATTCAAAGCAAGTGGCCTTCGAAGCAACTCTGGGCACTCTGGGCCTGTTTTTGCGACCTTGTCGTCTGATGCGACTTGTTCACTAAGGACCGTGCTTTCAAAGCAAGCGGCCTTCAAAGCAACTCTGTGCCTGTTTTTGCGACCTTGTCGTCTGAGAGGCCATCCGTTTAGGCTCACAGTGGGGCGATTAGTTAGATCGTGGCTGACGTCGGCCCCCTTGATAACTGCAATTACGTGGGTAGTAACGCATTTGGTAACTGCCCATGCAGGTACGTGGGCATTGATTGGCCTCCATAATGATTGCGGTTTTTGAATTTTGGAATTTGAATCAACCACGCATATCCCAACCGTTGGATGGATCAACTCCCAGCCCCACGATCATAACTTGCTTGCCTATATAAGGTTGGCCTCCTCCACACTTCCTCACTTTCCACTCTTCCATTTTCCCACAATTTTTCCTCTGGGCTCTCTCCTCTTTCTGGGCTTCTGGGATCGGTGAAGGTTTCCGGCGAAGGCTAGTAGTAAGGTTTGACGGTGGTTGAAGTGGGCTTTGAGGTTTTCCGGCAGGAGTTTGAAGATTCCGACGTGCTCTTTAGGCTGCTCCTCCTATCTTTTTCCAGGAAAACAGGTAAATTCTTCCTCCTTATCCCCTTTTTCTGTGTTTTTCCGTTTGTTTTTCGAGCCTTTTCATAGTGTTTGATCCACTGTTGAGGCAATGTGTTTAGACGTAAGATGTTTTTGGAGAAAAGGTTAAGGTTTTCGGGTTGGTGTTTTCATTGTGGGGGCGGTTTTTCTGGGAAATAGGGGGGAGGCTGGAGACTTAACCCAGAAATTCATCTTTTCGGCCTGGGCCTGTTTGTTTGTTGAATTCACACTTCCCTTTTTCTTGCAATTTGCTTTCCATTTCTCCTGTAAAAACGGAGGGGAAGGCGTCGAGATGGGTGCGATTACCTTCCTGGTATAATTCTTATTATCCCAGGTCTGAAAGCTCCCCTTTTCCTCTTGTTTTTGCAGGATGTCTGACGGAGAGTATTCTGCGAGAGGCGACTCTGACGAGGAGCAAGAGGCTTATGATTATGCTCATGAGGAAGAGGGTGATGACCCCTCTAGTCCTGAAATGTCCGCCGGGGACGACCCTCTTGAAGAGATAACCGGCACGGAGGCCGCCGTTTGAGCAAGCGACGATCCTTTTGACTTGGATTCTATGTTTCCTGACCCCGCCCCGCGACGCAAGAAAAGCCTCAAGGAAAGGGCGCGAGCTCAAGGGACCAACACCAGCGAGGCTGGTGAAAGAGGGATGTCTAACGTTGAAGAACAAGCCGCCGATCCTAGTCCCAGTGGAGCCTCTGGTCATGACGATGCATATATTGAGGACGCTGTTCTTCATGAGCTGATGGGTCGAGTGAGGACGAGAATGCCCCCTACCTCGCAAAATTGTCTAGGAGCTTCCTAAGAAACCAAAGAGGAAGAGGGATCCCAAAACTACTGTCGGGGAGGCCGCCTCCAATTCAAAGAAGACATCACCCAACAATCCAGAGGCACTAAGAGAGTTCGCCATCATGGCGGAATATGAGAAGGCGCTGGAGAAAAAGTGGGCGAAACTTCATGACAGCGACGACATTAATCGATTTATCCGTCGTCGATTTAAAATCGACACGAGCGTGTACCGATTTTCCCTGCTTGATTATTCGAAGGAGGAGGACAAGTTTAAACATGGGGACCGCCAGGATTACGTGTGTGCCCGCCGCTCAGATGACGCCTTAATTCTGCACTTTGATCATTTTTATGCGGGGCTCCGACCTCCCTTCGACCCTTTCTTTGTGAGGATTTGCGAGCTGATGGGGGCTCTTCCCTCCGATTTTGTCATTGGGACCGTTATTCAAATCATGGCGTTCATTGTGATGTGTCGAACAATGAAGATAGAGCCTTCCCTGACTTTGCTAGGTCAATTCCACTGGTTCTGTGGGACGGGTATCCCGGGACAAATATCTTTAAGGTCCAAGACGCTCCGCCTGCTATTCTTGCTACCAAATAAGATTCATAGATGGCACGAGCGGATCCTTAAGGTGGAATCCAAGGTTGGTTGGCCATTCCCTAGGGCCGTAAAGCGTATGGAAAAATCTACCCTCCCGATCGACGAGCCTCATGTAGCTGAACGGCGTTTTGTCAAAGGACTCATGACCCTCATACAATCCAATGGGGTCGAGGCCTCTTCAAGGAACATTGCTTGGGTCGATCTTCTTGATCTGGCTCTTCCATTTGCGCGTATGGCGGGCCTCGCGGGCCCGGGTAAGGCGGAGCCAATGGTTGCCATGGTTCCTGAGGAGAGCGACCCTGATTGGGTAGGAGATTGCCATTTAGGCAGATGTTTTCCTTCCGAGTGTGCGGTTTGTGGAGGCTACCCCAGTGAAAGGCCGCCCCGTAACCTTCCTTGCTTTCTATTTGCTTATTTCATAATTTGTCGCTCTCTTTTAGATCCGTTTTTAACGAAACTCTTTTGCAGATATAGACGCCACCGAACGCAGGGCTCAAAAGCAAAGGCTCTGATGAAAGCGAGGCTAGGGCGGTCAGCAACCTTGAAGCAAGCTCAGGAAAGTCCCCGCATCGTGGACGCATCCATTGTTGATGAGACATTCGATCCGACCAAGGCTTCGGCGGCGCCCCAGACTGCGAGTTCAAGTCAGACCGTGGCCCAGAAAAGATCACAAGTTGATGAACAGGCCAAGGAGTCCCAGGGTCCGAAGCGAGCCAGAACTGAGAAATCCAAGACTGGTGGTGGTGCCGGCAAAGGGGCTGATCGCACTGACAGGCGAGTTGCTGAAGCTAATGTGGAAGAGGTCCCTAAGGAGGTGGAGCCGGTGCCGACTGGGACACTGCCCTGTGGTTATAAGGGGAAAGAGGCAGTGTGGTTAGATGCCAATTTCACCAAGGGCCTTGACATGCATAAAGCGAGCCAAATTAGAGAGGCTATTGCTGATGTTATCCCTTTGGGTCGCCTTGTGTTAAGGGTGAATTTTATGATTTATATGACGTTATTCCCATAACAATATCCTTGGTATTTTAGTACTTTTTATAGAAAAGTGTTGGTTTTATCGAATTATTGAGTAAACGAGTTTTAAATGTGTTTAAATGCAAAATCGAGATATTTACGTGATTTTATCGGTGTTTTATGTTTATTCGTATGATGTTACATTTTGCATGTTTCTATCATGTTGTTAGATACGTTTTCATGATGAGTAAGGAGCTTAAACGATGATCACATGAAGATGGAAGAGTTGGAAGATGTTTAAGTGAAGAATCATTGAAGAAACCGGAACCAGGCACTTCATGGGGATTTTGTCCACACTTGTAGGCACTTTCAGGAAAGTTGTCTTGATGAAAGTTGTAGAGGATTGAAATAGCTTTCCAACGCATGTTGAATCACCTCATTCGGAGCCCTAGAAGTGAAGTTATGAGCAAAATACTGGAGCTGAGTAGTGGATGGGCGTCCATAAAAGTGAATCGGCGTCCGAATCGTATTTTACATTCGAGAGAGTTGAGACGCGTTACGAGCGGCGTTCATTCTCCGTTCATAGAGGCTGGGACGGCGTCAAGGTGGTGGACGGGCGCCCACGGCACCGACTCAAGTGAAACCGACCTAAAAATCTATAAATAGGCGCGTTTTACCAAACCCTAAACATACAATTCGATCCCTAAACCCCTGGGGGAGCGGCTTGGCTGCGTTTTACTCCTTTATTTTCCAGTTTTTATGCAATAAAACATCTAGATTAGATAGTTAGATTTATGTTCTTTATTCCATCAATTCGAGTTTGCATAAGGATGCTGTGAGGCTAAATCCTCCTTGAACAAGCGTTGTGAAGCCGTCCGTTTCAACAGATTTGATCTCTAGTTCGTGATTATTTTGTGAGTATCTATTAAAGTTGTTACTTTTATCATGTTTTTATATGTTGATTGCATGCTATATCGAAAGATCCGTGCTTTTGTTTATTGTTTGCTTGATGAAAGTCATGTTAACTTTAGAACACCATGATAAAAGTTTAGACCTTTAATCTAATCACAACGAAAGTTATTAGATTGAATCTCTAGATTAGAAATTGAAAGATTTCACGCCTAGGGTAGAAAGACGTAATCTTTAACATCGAAAGATAAAAGATTAGAAAACGAACTCGTCTACGAGAGTAGGAGTTTATGCCTTTGATTAGGTGAATCACGACTTGAGTAGAGATCACGAATTAATCCGAGTTAGAATTGAATGTTGATAGGATAGGTGGATCAATTGCTTGTTAGATTCGTTATAATTTGATTTAATCCTTTAACCTTGAATTGTTTAGCTTTAGTTTACTTTTACGTACTTTAGTTTAGTTTTTATCGCCTTCAATCTTGCCTAGCATTGGAGCAATCCTCTGCATCTAGTTACTTTTTTCGCATATTTGTTTAGGTTAGTTATTCGTTTAGGTTAGATTCGTGACATAGTTAGTTAAAAACAAAAGCTAGGATTCACATTCGCCTAGTTCCCGTAAGATCGACCCGGCATTAGCCTCCATACTACGATCCTTGCACTTGAGGTTAACCGGTTTATTACTTGTTGTTTTGTATTGATAAAATCCGGGACAAGTTTTTGGCGCCGTTGCCGGGGAACCGGACGGTTGCCTAGTTTTTGTTTTTGTTTTTGTTTTTTTTTTATATAGTTAATTTGTAGAATTTATTTTATTTGTTTGCGTTCATAATTAGTTAGTTAGTAGTTAGATTAGTTGTTAGAAATCGATCCTGTAGTAAATCTTTCCTTTTGAAATTAAGTTAGATAATTAGTTTGATACTCTGTTTTTCTGTTTTCATACTGCTTTTTGCGTTCTTTCGCTCTCAGATTGATCCGGACGGACGCCCGGTATCACCAACGCTTCGCCCAATCAAGTCTCGCTCTATTCTCGTTATCTATTCGCTCTCACAACGCAGCGCCCGAGTTAGTCTCAACGCCCGTCGATTCTTTCTTCCAGAAGACGCCCGCCCAATTAATTGGACGCCCGCCTGCATCTGTCGCCATCGATTTTATTTTTATTTCAATTAGGTTTTCTGTTTTTTCGTAGGTAAGTGTCGTAGGTAGGTTTCTTAGGTTGAATCATCTGACTCCACACCTTTCACGATCAAATTTTAGGGAAAAAGAGTCCGTTTTAGCACTTGATAGTATTTTGGCCATAACTTTCGGCTCGAGTGTCGGATTGCGCGCAGACCCCAATTCGGAAAGCTCGTTCCGGCGCCGACGACGTGGCAGACCGCGGAGGCCGTCCGACACCGTTTTCGAGGTCAAAATCCACTGTTTTCCCTTCCATTTTGGGCTCGAGAAGATTTCAACACGTTTTTAGTGTTTCTGCTTTTCTGCTTTTAAATTTTTCGTAGTTAAGTTTCGTAGTTTTTGATTCCTCTAGGTTTAGTTATCCTTTCCTCCATGCGATCCGTCCTTTCGTCATTTTCTATCCTTTCTTGCTCAACACCTTGAGTTGGTGTTCGGTTTATGCAAACTCGTAGTCATAAGGGACCACTAATCTATTCCACGACCCGAGCGGACCATAGTCCGACCCAATAAGCGGAGACTTCGTTTCGACGAAGAAGCGCTCTAGATCAAGTTTGGGCAATATCTTTCAGAGAAATCGAAAGAATAGTAATAATGGCGCGGAAGATAGACGGACGTTGGCCGACTATGCCATGCCCGGCACGATCACCATCAACCCGGCTATCGTCATGCCTACCATTCTTGCTCCAAACTTGAGCTTAAACCGGACTTATTCGGATGATGCAAAGATGCATCAATTTTCCATGGTTTTCAATCTGAAAACCCCACACTCACTTACACACATTCTTGCAAATATGCGGTACTACCCGTATCCAAGGTGTAAGTGAGGACGCCATCAAGCTTAAAGCTGTTCCCATTTTCCTTACGCTGGGAGGCACTAGAGTGGTATCACTCTCTTCCCCCTAAATCCATCACTACTTGAAATTTGAGCTCGAGAAGGAATTTCTAAGTCAATACTTTCCTCCTTCAAAGACAAAATTTCATATGTCTCGAACGAAATCTTCACATTCCGTCATTTGGAAAATGAGTCATTCTTTGAGGCGTGGAAAAGGTTTAAGTCTCTCTCCGCGAAAGTGTCCCCATCATGGCTTGCCAAAGCAAAGGCAAGTCCATACTTTCTTCAGTGGATTGACCGAGCTCACCAAGGGCATGGTCAATAGTTCCTCCAGTGGGGCATTTCTCAAGAAAACACTGATGAAGGATGGGCATTGTTCAAGACATTGCCAAATATAACTATGCCCCCTCTTATCAAGCAATTCAAGCACCTCCTCCTCCTCCCAAGGTTGAGGAAGTCAATTTACAAAGTTTGATTTCCATGCTGCAAAAGCAGATGGCCCCACCTCAAGTTTCCAATCTTATAAATCAAACTTCCTCTTTTCCACGTAACCCTCGGTGGGTCACGTATTGCGAAAAATTATTTGTCGGACCGGCCATATGAATGGCCAATGTCAATTAATCCCCCGCACCCTATCAAGTAAACGCTGCTCATGACTATGGACAAGACAATCAAGTCACATGTCAAAATTGTGACGAGGTGGGGCACACTTCTAAATTACGCCTTCTATGAACGGACGAGACGCGGAAGTGAATGCATTCTATGGCGAACAATCAAAGGTTCAATCGGTTTCGAGGCAGGGCAATTTTCAAAACCAAGGTTTAATCCATCTTCTAATTTCAATCCCAACTCAATTTTAATTGAATCAATTTCAACGAAACCCTGGTTTAATCGAATCAAAACTCGAATTTTTCCAATTCTACTTAAAATTCAATCGTAATTGGCCTTCCAATTCAAATTCTCAATTTCAAAGCCACCCTATGCTCCAAATCTCCAAAACTCTCAAGGCCCCTCCCAACCTACAAATCTTGAAGCTAAGTTGGAGGAGCAAAGTAGATCGATGAAGAATCTTGAGAGACAAATTGGGCAACTGGCTGAGCAGTTGGCTTTTAGACCCCAGAGGCATTTGCCGAGCCACTCGAGAAGAATCCAAAGGGTGGTCAAGTTGCTCAGGTGATTTGAACAAAGGCCCATGTATCTTGACCTCGTGCCATCAATTCCATACGGTAAGGAGGAGGCGGTGCAATGAATCTAGGGAGCGGTACTCAAGTTAGTGGTCCTTCCCATCCGAAACCACTAGCCCCTCCTCGCCATTGATAAGGCGGGAGGGAAGCCGAGCACCTACACTCCCCTCAATCGCAGAGAAAACTCGGTGGTGATCCCCGAGAGGTGAAGAATTTGGTGATCCTCAAGTGGTGATCCTTTGAGGACCGAAAAAGCAAGCGAAAGTCGGGAGGTTGATCCCGACTACTTGAGAAATCTGAAAAAGCTGTTCGTTGGAAGGATGCGGAAGGCAGAGTTGTCGGTGCATCCTCGAAAAGGTTTTCTCCGAGGATGACCTTAAGAAACTTCCTTTTCCACCGAGAAAGAGCAACATTCCCTTGATTGAGGATAAGAAGTACGAAAGGTGCTAAACCTTTTGAAAAATACTCAGGTGAATCTTCCATTGTCGGATGTCTTAGTCGAGATGCCTAAGTATACAAAATTTATCAAGGATGTTGTGTCTTGAAAAAGAAATTATTAGAGGCATGGAAAGGCAGATTGGTGAGGATTGTTCCATGATTAATTATGAAAACTTACCAATTAAAAGAGGTGACCCTGGCAAATTCGTGCTTTGAGTTTTAATGGGAGTCTAGTCTTCCCAAATTCTTTGTGTGATCTAGGTGCCTCTATAAGCCTTATGCCAATGTCGTATGCAAGCGGCTCGGTTTACAAAGTCTTCTAGAACCCACTACTATGAGTTTACAATTCGCGGATAGATCCTCTAAGAAAGCACGGAATCCTAAAAGGCGTTTTGGTTGAGATTGATCGATTTACCTTTCGGTTGATTGGTATGTTTTAGATATAGAGAAAGACGAAAACGTTCCGTTGATTCTAGGAAGACCTTTCTTATCTACAGCTAGAGCTCTCATCGACTGCGATGGTGGGCACGTGACTATCCGAGTTGGTGACCAAGAGGTGAGTTACAATGTCTTAAAGTCCATTCAAGTACCTCTCGGCCCTCAACCGGTTTTTCCATTGATTATATGACGGATGATTTCACCGACTATATGGATAAGCAAGTCATGGCTGTAGAAGCAGAATATGAGCGATTAGTTGATAATCTGAATACTCATGGTAGGGTGAATCTGGATCAACTAGCAGCTGATTTTGAGGAAGAGCTGTTGGAAGGAGAAGCTTTGGCGGTGGGACCACAAAGTAAACTCAATGATATTGAGTTGAAAGGTGGAGATCTCAAGTCTAGTTTAGAAGACCCCCCTGCGGATTTGGTGTTGAAGCCGTTACTAAACATCTTAAGTATGTGTTCTTAAGAGAAAGCGACAAGCTTCCTTTAATCATATCTCGCCAAGCTTTCCCGTCTGGAGGAAATGGCGATCAACGTCTTGAAGAAGAATGAAAAAGCTTTTGGTTGGCAAGTAGGAGATATCAGGGAATATCTCGACATCCGCATGCACAAGATCAAGACGAATGAGGGCGCCAAGTGTCGAGACTGACCCAGGTGAAGGCTTAACCTCATATGCAAGAAAGTTCGTTAAAAAGGAAATCATTAAACTTACGGACATGGGAATCATTTATGCCATCGCGGATAGTGAATGGGTTTCCCGACTCAAGTAGTTCCCAAAAAGGGTGGAATTACAATTGAGAAGAATGAGAAGGAGAGAAATTGCATTGAGGCTTATTATGGTTCTGAGATGCAGATCGATTATCGAAAGCTCAATGAGGTAACCATGAAAGATCACTTTCCCTTCCATTCATTGACCGGATGCTCGAAAGCGTCTGGCGGGGCACGCGATTCTATCTGTTTTCTAGATGGATATTCAGGATATTTCCGGATACCCATTGATCCGGTGACCAAGAAAGACCCACTTCACCTTCGCTTACTTATGGTACATTCGCCTCTGAGACGAATGCCGTTCGGTCTCTGCAATGCCCAGCTACATTCCGAGAGATGTATGCTAGCCATCTTTGACGGGCTTGTAGAAAAGTGTATGGAGATTTTTATGGACGATTTTTCGGTTTTGGTCGATCTTTTGATGATTGCCTTGACAATCTTGATCAGTGTTATCGGATGTGTGGAAAGAACCTAGTACTTAATTGGGAAAAATGCCATTTCATGGTAGATGAAGGAATAGTTCTTGGCCACAAGATCTCCGCCAAAGGTATAAGTAGATAGGGCCAAGGTAGAAGCTATTGAGAAGATGAGTTACCCTAAGAATGTTCGGGAAGTCCGAGGTTTTTCGGACATGTCGGCTTCTATAGGAGGTTCATTCAAGATTTCTCCAAGATAGCCAAGCCCCGTCTACTTTACTAAAGGAAGGCGTTGAGTTTATTTTTGATGAGAGCTGCAGCAAGCGTTTGAGGAGCTTAAGGATCGTTTAATATCCGCTCCGATTCTTATATCCTTTATTTGGAACCTACCATTTGAGCTTATGCGCGACGATCAAACTATCTTTGTTGGTGCTTTGTTTCAGGGCAAAAGATCAAAGGAAAGTTCCGACCTATCTATTACATAAGTCACACATTGAGTCCTCTCAAGTTAACTATACTACTACCGAAAGGAACCATCGGCCGTAGTCTTTGCTATGGACAAGTTTCGTGAGTTACTTGTTAGGAGCTCAAGTGATCGTGTGGGGTGATCACGCCGCTTATGCGTTACACGATGACTAAGAAAGAGGCTAAACCGCGCTTACTACGTTGGATATTGACCTACAAGAGTTTGACGTTCAAATTAAGGACAAAAGAGGCGGTGAGAATGTAGTAGCGGATCATGTGTCTAGGATGTTAAATGAGGAAAAGAATGAACCGGATGATATAGATCTTTACTTTCCTCTAGAAAACATCATGTTGATCGATGGCGTTCTCTCCGATGTTCCTTGGTACTCCTCCATTGTAAACTACCTTCATGCCAAATACCTTGATCTCGAAATGTCTTATCAAGAGAAGAAGAAGTTCTTCTACGATATGAAATATTTCGTTTGGGATGAACCTTACCTTTTCAAGATTTGCAAAGATGGTTTCTTTGAGGAGGTGTGTTCCCGAATCGAGCAACGCGATATAATCGAAAGCAATGCCATAGTGGACCCACAGGTGGTCACTTTGGTCCTTGGAAAACGATTGCGAAGATCTTTCAATCCGGTTTTTATTGGCCAACGATCTTTAAAGACACGAAGCTTCAGTAAAGCTTGTGATCGTTGTCAAAGAACCGGAGCTTTGACAAAGCGATTTGACATGCCTTTGAAACCCATCCTTGAATGCGAAGTCTTTGATGTTTGGGGCATCGATTTTATGGGACCATTCCCATCATCTTGCGGTAATAAATACATCTTAGTCTGCGTGGATTACGTGTCTAAATGGGTGGAGGCCCAAGCCACTCCTCACAATGATCATAAGACGGTGATGAAATTTCTAAAGAAGAATATTTTCGTGAGGTTTGGATGTCCACGTGCCTTGATCAGTGATGAAGGGACGCATTTCTGCAACCGACCCCTAGAGAAAGTACTTGAGAAGTATGGTGTCCGGCATAAAATTGGCACACCGTACCATCCTATGACTAGTGGTCAGGTTGAAAGGAGCAACCAGAGCATTAAGAAGATCTGGAGAAGGGCATTATGATCATAGGAAAAGCTGAGTCTAAAGTTGGATGATGTCTTGTGGGCATATCGAAGCGCCTATAAGACCCCTATGGGTACATCACCATATCAAATGGTCTACGGAAACCATGTCATCGCTGTCGAGTTAGAGCATAGAGCTTATTGGGCTACAAAGTTTCGAACTTTGATTCCCAATCTTGTGGGAAGCATCGACTACAGTGATTACATGAGAGTGGACGCAATTCGGACTCCAGGCCTATGAAAGTGCCAGGATTAGTAAAGATAAGATGAAGCTACTCCACGATGCTAAGATTAAGAAAAGGGAATTTCATGTCGGCGAACAAGTTCTTCTATATAATTCTAGGTTACATCTGTTTTCTGGAAAGTTAAGGACACGTTGGTCCGCCCTTTCGAGATTCTCCAAATCATTCCGGAGGCGTTCTAGAACTTCGTGGTTATAGTGGTGAACCGTTTGAGTCAACGGTCGAGGTGCAAACACTATATTGGTGAACCCAAAGAGACATCTTTGATTGTTAAATTTCTCGATATTCTCGGATGTGGTGTTACTCGGTCGAAGAATTTGACGAGTTATCACCCGACTTGTTCTCCGAGGATGACGGTGGTGATCCGTCACGAAGAAGTTCTAGCGGGTAGTCTTTGATATGGAAGAGTTTGAGAGGGCGACAACTTAAACGTCATCGGAGGAGTCGGAGGAGAAAGAACACAACCATGGGGAGACTTAAGAAGGTTTGGAGAGCTTTCAAAGATTTCACCCCATGTGTGAGATCTTGTTTCGCAGACCACACTCTTGATCGAGCTTAAGCGAGGTAGTGGGTGGCGAAGGTTAAATGGCCTGATCCAGTGAGCTTACAATGTGTCGAGCTAACGACATTAACCAAAAAAGCGCCACCAGGGGGCAACCTAGATATCGTTCTTTTAGTTGTTTTGTTTTATGCTTTGATAGTATTAGTATTTAAGTTTAGTTTATTCGATTTTAGCCTTATTAAGTTGTTGTTTCTATCATCACGATTAGTTGTGCTTTCTAGATATGGATTTCGGTGTTCAACCGGAGGAGTTACCTTTCGCCAGGAGGATTCCACTCATTATTGTAGATGACGGACCGGGAGGAACCATCGTTTTGCACGTAGATTTTGACATTAGTACCCGCGTCAAGGCGGTCACCTATGTTCTCATTGTTCCCCGTTGTTCGGGAGGTGGAGACTTTACTCTACCGAGGAGTTACGGGCAGCTCTAGGGCGCCCTTACACCATCCTCAATGATCCGATGTTGTGATTTAGCGCTAGTCTTTGCAAAGTCGAGCACTTTCGAGGTGTTGATGTGGTGGTGAGGACTGGGGTTTACAAGATGAGTATGACTTCCCTCCGGCGATTGACATGCTCCGCCGTCTCATTCGAGTGATCGATTGGTCGGACATTTATGATGACTAGCGTTCTTAGGATGTTTCGTCGAGCAAACGACATAAAACAAAAGCGCTGAGTGGGAGGCAACCCACTGTTTTCCATCTGTTTTTATTTATTTTCTAGTAATTCTATGTACTTCATTTGATTTTTATTTGTATTTTTGAAGTTTTATATAAGTTTAATAAGAAGGGCAATTTTGAATTTGATGTGTATGGAAATTTTATGATTTTTGCACTTAAACTGCGTGGACGCCCGTCCAGAACTCTGGACGCCCGTCCGCCTTGACCAATTTCAGGACGAGCGTCCACTAAGCCTGGACGCCCGTCTGCTTTATTCCCTCCAATCCTGTATGTGATTCAAAATCTTGGACGAGCGTCTAATAACCTGGACGCCCGTCCAGTTCATCTGATTTCTCAGTGGACGCCCGTCCACTGAGTTGGACGAGCGTCCAACCTCGGTCTATATATACCCCTTCATCGAGTGAACCCTCACTTTACAGAATTTCAAAAATCAAAAACGGTTTCTCTCCCTCCTTTTGCCCTAAAATCGTCGATTCTAAACCGATTTGAGCGATTCAAAGTGCTACAGGCCGCCCTTGATACCCTCTCTTTGATTTTCATAACCAAATCCCCCAACACACGATATTTTGGAAGAATCAGGACCCACTTCAGTCCGACTTTTTTGAGAAAAATCCGATTTTGGGAGCCAATTTTGTGTTGTTTGGACTCGTTTTCACCTCAATCAACATCTACTCACCCTACTCGGTAAGTTAGTAACAACTTTTCTAGATTTCATTCACGTTTTTGTGAGTTCGATCTTTGGGTCGGCTCGTTTTCTTGAATGTCACCTTAATTTGTTTTTTTTAGGTTTGGTGTTTCTTTCGCTCTGTTTTGGTGATGTGGTGTTGTGATGGGTGGTGAATGGATGATTATGGTTGTGGTTTGTGGTTTGGTTGATTTGAAATCCCGCTTTGGATGTTAAACGGGTATCTTTTGTGCACATTTGGATTGTTTGGTTTAGACTAGGCGTGGAAATGGTTCATAAAAGCGGTTGTGAAGAGGCATGGTAAGGAAGTGGCCCGGAGGCGGGAAAAAGCGTAAAGAAATTGACCCTACCTTAGTTGATCCTAACCGGGTGTGAGTATTCGTGAGCAAACCCCCAGAGCCACCCAAACTAGGGCACCCTTAAGAGATGAGCCAACTTCGAGTCCGAGACCGATGATGATGTGCCTTTGGTACGGATACAGAGTTCGTAAAGGTGGAGGTTCGTCTAGGGTCGAGGAAAGCTATCGATGCTACCCGGGAAGAGGAACCGGTTGTACCTAGGGTAGCCCTCTTAGAAAGAAGTCTAAAACCGTTGCCCGATGCCATTGCCTCGTCGATTCGTGAACCACAGAGCCCATGAAGTTTATACTAAACACTACTTTTCAAGAAACATGTTGGTTGAGAGGGCTATTTTGGAGGCGAAGGTCGATCCGGGGTTAAATCAAACTGTTGAAGGATCGGAAATGGGAAGCCTTGATGACTATCCCGACTACCCGGTAAATGGCTCCTAGTTCGGGAATTTTATGCTAATTGCTCGAAACCGACTTGGGGACAAAGGTAGTCGTGGTTCGAGGGGTGGAAGTTCCCTTTACACGGAGGTAATTAATCGTAAATACAACTTAGCGGCTTTCGAGGGTCGGGATTATAAGGAGGAGATTGTGCATAGGCGAGTTTGGGGACGGGATCCTTTGGAGGAGTTGAGATTGAGAGTTTGCCCGGATGTGGCCTGGACGTTGAGACGGGAGGAGACCGGAAGGAGTTGGTCACCACGACTGGACGGAGGGGCTGGAAGGTCCGATGTCGATTTATTGAGTCGGTTGTTGCCTAAAAACAACTTGACACATTTTCATATTGGTGACCTAGGCATCTTTGTATGCGTTGACGTTTGGCCTGAATGTGGATGTGGGGCCAGGCATTGTATGACGAGATATCTATCAATCGAAGGTTTATACACGAAGCTTGATCGTACCTCATTTGATCCACGATTTGTGTCTCGATGCGGTGTGCCTGAGTTTGGGGCGGATCATAAACCGAAGAACCCAGGCCTTTACAAAGGGAAAAGAGTAAGCCCTCGGGACATTTCGAGCCGGAGGCACCTCACGGAGCCTGGTTCATCGGCAACACCTCGTGCATCCTCCCTTCCTCCTTTATCTCCCGCCGTCGGGATGCGGTTAAGCATGGCAAATAGTTTCCGGGAATGGCTCGGTGATATTCGGGATACACGCAGAACAACATTTTGACAATTCTTGATTGCATCGTGAGGGCGGCGGCCGAGGATGGCGGGATCTTCACTCCGAGCTCCGTTGATTATCTTTTTCTTGACGAGATTGATCAGGTCATTGCGGATGCTCTACACGACTACGAGTCATCTTCGATGATGAGAGCACCTGACTCGGCGACTAGGGCTACGGCACCACCTTACGGACCCTCCTCCGATCTCCTCCGGTGATGATTCTGGCACCGAGCCAACCTTGATCTTCTTTTGTCTATTTTCACGTTGGTTGTTTTGTATTTACATTTTTACTTGGTTCGATGTATTTTTGATATTGCTACTATTTATTTTCGATAGATCTTGTAAGCCATAAGGCGGCGTACTTTCATTTCCAACGTGTTTCAACTTTACGGATGTATTGAGTGCTCTCACTTTGATTTATCTTTATTTTTGATATCTCTTTTCATGTTGGTATGACTCCCGTTTTCCCGAGATGGTTCCATGTTGTCTAAGATGTGCGGTATCTACATTGTGCAGTTACGCATTCTTGATATCATTATGAAGGCTCCGCCCGACCAACGATTCGAGTTTCGATTTAAATCAGCTAAGTCTTTTCCTTTTCTTTCGTTTTGCACAACATGAGGACATGTTGATTTTTAAGTGTGGGGGGAGGAATGTTTCGATATGTATCTACACATTGGCTTAATTCGTAATGTTTCTATGCAAATAAGCTAAAATTTTGAAATTTTCCGACACTTTATCGCTTTTGTTTTGTCCCGAGTAGGCAATTCGATTCATTGTTCGCTACTTTTATAGTCATTTATTTGTGTATCATATATTTGGTAAGTTAGATGTTTCACGACACTATTTTTCACGAGCCATAGTGAATGATGAGCTAATTTATAAAGTTATACCCCTTTTGGATTAGTGGTTTTTGATTTTCTCGTAAGTCATGTGCTTAGTGCTACGTATATATCGTGAGGTTTATGATAGTTTGTATTTAGTTCCGAGTATGATATACTGTGAATATCTAGACGTTTGAATGTGATAAGTAACACGGGGCTAATGTCAATTAAAAAGATAAGTTAATAGTTGATTAAAAAAGGGTGTGTCGAAAGCTAGTCGATGATTTGAGTGAGGTAGGGTGTACCACGTATGTCCTATACCACTATGATGACTAAAAGCTCACTTACGTTAGAAAAAGTCGCCTTATGATTGGAGTAGGTAGGGTGTTATCTCGAAATGTCCTATTCTCGCTATGAGGGCAATAGCTTGTTCTAATGTGTGTTTAAAGTGAAATGGCTAAATCAACTAAGATATTGTTACTTAAATTGAATATAAGGCTTAGTTTTCGTTAATCTTATCCCAGTATAAACTCGATGGATATGTTGTAGGGATTGTCCTCTCGAGTATTTTAAAGGCCCACAGATTCATTCGATCATTCTTTTCGGGATATGTCACGTTTGTAGGTGCATCTTATGAGTGTCATTTATTACTAGTCCACGAGGGGTATTAGCTAGTTTTGCTTTGAGTTCCTCAAGTTTGGATTTAGTGGAAATTTTCTATGGCTATGCACACACACGGGTGAACTTCTAGTTTATTGACTAAATGGTATATGTGTTGAGATGTCTATATTCTTTCCGAGCCTTTATCTTGTTTTGTTTTGCTCGGGACGAGCAAAGTTTAAGTGTGGGGAGTTGTTAAGGGTGAATTTTATGATTTATATGACGTTATTCCCATAACAATATCCTTGGTATTTTAGTACTTTTTATAGAAAAGTGTTGGTTTTATCGAATTATTGAGTAAACGAGTTTTAAATGTGTTTAAATGCAAAATCGAGATATTTACGTGATTTTATCGGTGTTTTATGTTTATTCGTATGATGTTACATTTTGCATGTTTCTATCATGTTGTTAGATACGTTTTCATGATGAGTAAGGAGCTTAAACGATGATCACATGAAGATGGAAGAGTTGGAAGATGTTTAAGTGAAGAATCATTGAAGAAACCGGAACCAGGCACTTCATGGGGATTTTGTCCACACTTGTAGGCACTTTCAGGAAAGTTGTCTTGATGAAAGTTGTAGAGGATTGAAATATCTTTCCAACGCATGTTGAATCACCTCATTCGGAGCCCTAGAAGTGAAGTTATGAGCAAAATACTGGAGCTGAGTAGTGGACGGGCGTCCATAAAAGTGAACTGGCGTCCAGAATCGTATTTTACATTCGAGAGAGTTCAGACGCTGCGTTACGAGCGGCGTTCATTCTCCGTTCATAGAGGCTGGACGAAGCGTCAAGGTGGTGGGACGGGCGCCCACGGCACCGACTCAGTGAAACCGACCTAAAAAATCTATAAATAGCGCGTTTTACCAAACCCTAAACATACAATTCGATCCCTAAACCCTGGGGAGCGGCTTGGCTGCGTTTTACTCCTTTATTTTCCGGTTTTATGCAATAAAACATCTAGATTAGATAGTTAGATTTATGTTCTTTATTCCATCAATTCGAGTTTGCATAAGGATGCTGTGAGGCTAAATCCTCCTTGAACAAGCGTTGTGAAGCCGTCCGTTTCAACGATTTGATCTCTAGTTCGTGATTATTTTGTGAGTATCTATTAAAGTTGTTACTTTTATCATGTTTTTATATGTTGATTGCATGCTATATCGAAAGATCCGTGCTTTTGTTTATTGTTTGCTTGATGAAAGTCATGTTAACTTTAGAACACCATGATAAAAGTTTAGACCTTTAATCTAATCACAACGAAAGTTATTAGATTGAATCTCTAGATTAGAAATTGAAAGATTTCACGCCTAGGGTAGAAAGACGTAATCTTTAACATCGAAAGATAAAAGATTAGAAAACGAACTCGTCTACGAGAGTAGGAGTTTATGCCTTTGATTAGGTGAATCACGACTTGAGTAGAGATCACGAATTAATCCGAGTTAGAATTGAATGTTGATAGGATAGGTGGATCAATTGCTTGTTCGTTCGTTATAATTTGATTTAATCCTTTAACCTTGAATTGTTTAGCTTTAGTTTACTTTTCTGTACTTTAGTTTAGTTTTTATCGCCTTCAATCTTGCCTAGCATTGGAGCAATCCTCTGTCTAGTTACTTTTTCTGCATATTTGTTTAGGTTAGTTATTCGTTTAGGTTAGATTCGTGACATAGTTAGTTAAAAACAAAAGCTAGGATTCACATTCGTCTAGTTCCCCGTAAGATCGACCCGGCATTAGCCTCCATACTACGATCCTTGCACTTGAGGTTAACCGGTTTATTACTTGTTGTTTTGTATTGATAAAATCCGGGACACCTTGCATGGGATTCGCCGCATGGGGTTCAGCTGGAGATCGGGAGAGGTATTACTGATCGTGTCGTTGTTCAAGACGACGCCCCGGCTGGTGACGAGGTTGCCGAGCTCAAAGACCTCTCAGGACAGTTCGGAATCGCTGCCTCAATGGTAAGTTTTTGCCTTCGTATTATGTATATTTATTCTTTATTTCTTCATATCTGGCGAGCTTATAACTTTTGTTTCTCTCTCAGCTTGGGACTCGTATAAACAAGGCGATTGAGGCCGCTGAGAAGCGCAAAGCTGAACTGAAGAAAGTAACGGCGGCTCTTGGGGCTTCAGAGAAAGGCAGGACTGTTGCTGAGAAAAAGGGCTCAGAGGCGGCCGAGGTTGATCGGATGAGGAAAGCTCAGTGGAGAGCGCCAGATGGATGCGGGAGTTTGGAGAAGAAAGTGTCCGCTCACGAAGAAGAAGCCCGTCAATCTTTGAGGGTTAGTGGTTGCGCGTAGCGAGATCGCCATTTGAAGGGAGCGACTTCTTCTGCTGCAAACAAGGTTACCGAGAAGCGGTCCCGGTGGCCGTGGATGCTTACAAGCTCTCGATGAGTTTTTGGCTATCAAGAGGCGAGCCGACCAAGGCTTTAACCATCTCGCCCATTTGTCTTTGGGCCTATCATGGGAGGGAGAGCATTACTTTCGAGGAAATGCTTCAGTGGATCGACTTGTCTCAGCGAACCCCCGAGCTATTGGCCCTTCACCCCGATATTCTTTATGCGGCGGACCACATTTTTGCCATCCAGACTAATGAGATTCAGCGTGGCGATCCGATATGGGATCCTCCTCCAGTGAATCCTGTCAACTTTGCCATTTTGAGAAAACCTCCTGCTGCCATTGATCAAGCCGGCGACGAGTATATTGATACGCCTCCTGGCTCTATTTAATTATTTTTTGAGCTGTTTCAAAACATTTTCTGCTGTTTTGTAATAATTCGACTTTCTTTGTCTTTTGAACTATTTGGCGTCCTCATTTGATGATTGTAATAATTAACTTATCTTTTTACTTTCCGCACCGACATTGTGGCCACGCTTGGCTTATTGAATTTGGCTTGTGGCCGTTTTGGCCCCTTTCACTTATCTACTGTACTTGTTTCTTTGATTTATTTCCTGCGATCTTGTCTTGTATGTGTGCGCCCCCTTTATTTTGGCGAGGTTTATTGAGCTGGCTAAAATAAACTTGACCGGATGGCAGCGACCTCCTTATTTGGGGCAAGGATGGCATCGACCTAGTTGGCCGTCGCCAAATCGAGTGAAACAAATCGTCGTCGCAACTTTGTACAACTCCTGGTCGCTGCGGATTTGTAGTGAATAATAGTCCCGATTTCACAAGGCTTTATGCGGCCCCCTAGCTGGAGATCGCTGCATTTTGCTTGATTTGTTTTACACTTAAAATTTTCTGGATGCGGCCCCCTAAGTTTGGGGCGGAGCGAAGGCTTGTCTCAAACTTGCGAAGGTGAATCGATGGGACATTAATCTTTTCTCATTCGCCGTGTTGTCGGGGATTCAGAGATTAAGAATTGATTTGACGGCCTACTAGCAGCGCATGCGCGTTCAGAATTGATTGGAACGGATCTCGGGCTAGTAACTGTTGCGTGAGTATAGGCTAGAATATTGCCTTGATAAATGATATACGTTAAATGCACCCTTTGAATTTTGAATTTTGGATAAACCGTGTGAAGGCCGACCGTAGGATCATGTTGATCATGGCCGTCCCCTCTGTTGACCTTTGCTATAAAAAGGGGGAGGTAGGCTAACCTCATTCTCATTCTCATTTTTCTTGCATAAATTTTTGTTGTGAGAACCATGTCTCTTCTATCTGGAGAGGGTAGAGTGCGAGTTTTTAAAGCCCGTCCTACTCGTGATGTATCCCCTTTTTTCTTTACTGCCTCTGATGTTGCTAAAGATCATTTCTGGCGCTATTTTGAATGGGTTGAGCCTGCGAAAGAGAGGGGTTTAAATCAGAGCAAGGTTGAGGGCGATGGCTCTCTTCTGCGCGTACGTTTCTCTGGGTGGGCAGATTTTGTTGCACCACCCACATCAATACTTCCCAATCTTACAATGGTGAGGGAGTTCTATTCCATTTTGTCTCAAGTCATTTGCATCCGGAAGGGTCGTTTCATGCATTACCCTTCGTGGTGTCGCAGTTGTTTTTACTCCGGAGGCTATTAATGGTGCCCTAGGTATACCTGCAGCGATCCCTCATCCCATTATGAGCTCGCTTGGAACCTTGCCGATGAGTCAAGTAGACAAACTCGCTTACGACGAGCCCTCCGTGAGCTTTTTCCCGATCTCGAGCGGCCTCGCATCGAGACCTACGTCCGATCTTTCTCGCGGCAATCGTGAGTGGAACAAGTTCATCAACTCATGCGCCGCTTTTGTCTCTGAGAGATAGCGAGGTCACATTAATGAGGCGAAGCTTTGCTTTTGTACGCTATTCGTGATCATCATGCTGACATTGATTGGGGGATCTTGATTCACCGTGAAGTGGTTAATTTTGCGGTTTCTATGGACCGAAATCGTCGCTTCCCTTTTGCTTCACTAATAACTAAGCTATGCAGCTTAGCGAGGGTGCCGAAACACTCACTGGATCGTTATAGGTACACTCATTAGGCAGAGTGTACTATTATTATTATTATTTTTTTTGCTGACGGCCCCATTTATTTGCTGGAAACAATTGTACTCCCATTGTTTTGAATGAAGATTTTCTTTTATTGATTTCATTCTCCGTATTCTTTGTTTGTATGTAGCAGACGCACGCTCTACATGTGATATTTTTTCAGATTATCGGCATGCCAAGGTCGGTTGTATTCGCGACCTTGGTTATCACTTAGCACGTAGGTACCTTTCTTGACTACTCGAGCGATCCTCACGGGGCCTTCCCAGTTTTCCGATAGTTTCCCTTTCTTGGCCTCGTGGCCCGTGGCTTGTCTTTTCCGTAAAACATAATCTCCAACGGCGAAGTGATGACCGCAAACGTGCTTGTCGTGATGACGTTTGGCAGCCTGTTTACAATTGAGCAAACGTCCATATGATTCGATCCGCCGTTCTTCCGCTAAATCGAGATCGAGCTTTCTTTTGAGCGGGTTATCTATTTCGCTGAAATGTGCGACCCTTAAACTTGGTAGGGCCATCTCTACCGGAGCCATAGCTTCGGATCCGTAGGTTAAGGCAAAGGGAGTTTCCCCTGTAGTTGTTTTCCGTGACGTTCTAAGTGCCCATAAAGCCGCGGGGAGGTGATCAGGCCATTTGCCCGCTTTTTCGCCCAAACTCATCTTCAGCACGCTGAGTACTTATTTGTTTGCGTTCTCAGCCTGGCCATTTCCCTGCGGATAGCATACTGACGATTGCCAATGTTTGACATTGTTCTCTTCGCAGAATGTGTCGAACTCCTCCTCGAATTGAGGTCCGTGATCGACACTATTACTCAGGGACGCCGAACCGGTCCATATTTGGTCGAAAGAAAATAGGTTATATCCTTGGTACTTATTTTTACCAAGGCTTTGGCTTCAATCCACTTGGTGAAATAGTCCACGACGACCACCACATACTCGCATCTGGAGCGCCTTTTTAATGCCCGATGAGGTCGATGGCCCACATGTCGAAGCGGCCCGCGCGCTACGACAATGCTTTGTTCAACTGATGGTAGCCTGGGGATATCCGCGAATTTTTGACATACGTCGCATGCCTTAGTATATTCCTTGGCGTCCTCCGCGAGTTTCGGCCAGTAATATCACGCCAATAAGACTTTACGAGCGAGGTGCGGCTAGTTTGGATGGCCGCCACATATCCCTTCATGCGCTTCTATGAGGATTCCATCGACCTCTTGGTCGTGCGATCTCAAAGAATGGTTTAGAGAATGACCGTCGGTATAAGACATTGTTTAAGATAGTGTATCTGGCGGCTCTTCTGACCAGGGCTCTGGCCTCGTTTGGCTCATCTGGGAGCTTTCCAGAGTCGATGTATTCCATTATTATGTCAATCCAACATGGGTTGATGTATTGTAAGTCCATTACCTCGACCCTGTCGATGGCGGGCCCGGATAGATACTCTACCATAATTGATGGGTTGCTCATCTCGTCATTGCTGGTCAGCTTGGATAAATAATCAGCTCTGTGATTGTCCTCCCGGGGGATGTTGGTAAACTTGCAGTACTTGAAGCTGCTTTCAAGCCTTTTGACGAGATTAATATATTTTTGCAAAATTTCGCAGTGGATGCCGAACGACCCGGTCACTTGATTGACAACCAACTGGGAGTCGCAAAAGACCTGCACATTTTCGAATTTCATGGCTTTTGCGAGCTCTAGTCCCGCGATGACTGCCTCGTACTCTGCCTGGTTGTTTGACGCAGTGAAGTTAAATCTCAGGGCTTTCTCAATTTCTTCTGAAGTTCCAGGCTCGAGTAAAATGATCCCCGCACCGCAACCTTTGAGGTTGGCGGCGCCATCGACATAGAGTAGCCAACAGTGACTTGGCCGCTGAGGCTCGTCCGCTGTGGTAATACTGTCGGGGATAGGTATGGCATTGGTTTGTTGCGGGATATCCTCATTGAAGCTCGTTTCGGCGATGAAATCGGGCAATGCTTGAGCTTTGATGGTCTTTCGAGGTTCGTACCGGATATCGAATTCGGTGAGCTCGATGGCCCAGCGTAGCAAACGACCCGATAAGTCCGGTTTGTGGAGGATCGCCGCCCGTGGCGGCGCGTCTGTTAGTACTATGATTGAATGCGATGAAAAGTAAGCCCTCAATTTTCGGGCGGCGATAACAATGCGAAGAGGCTAACTTCTTGATATTAAAATAACGACTTCTCATCGGGCTTAGAGCCTTAGAAACATAATAAATGAGTTTTTGCGAGGTACCTTCTTCTTTGATAAGTCTTCGCGGCGATGGCCCTATCTCGAGGCAACCCGGATATAATAGCAAGACGTCGCCGACCACTGGGTAGTAAGCGAGGCGGGCTTGACAGTAGGCCTTGAGCTCTTGAAAGCTCGAGAGCATTCCTTTGTCCATAAAAGGTCTTATTTCCCTAATTTTGAAGAAGGGCAAGCTTTTCTCGGCGGATTTTGATATAAACCTTCCCAGGGCTATCACTCTCCCATTCAGCTTCTGTACCTCCTTAACGTTGGTTGGCTCGCTCATGTTTATTAGTGCTTCGATTTTCTCGGGGTTTGCTTCGATCCCCCTTTGACTTACCATGAAACCCAAAAATTTCCCTGCCTGGACCCCAAAAGTGCATTTGGCGGGGTTTAACTTCATCGAGTGACTTTTTACGTTTGCAAAGGTTTCGCTAAGGTCCACCAGATGATCCTGGCGACTTGATTTCACGACCATGTCGTCGATATAAGCCTCCATGTTCTTGCCTATTTGCGTGCTAAAAACTTGGTTCACCATCCGTTGATACGTTGAACCCGCATTCTTTAGACCAAACGGCATCATTTCATAGTAATATAATCCGCCGGCGGCCCTGAAGGCCGTTAGCTCCTTGTCTTCGTCAGCCATTTTCACTTGGTGATAGCCCGAATAAGCGTCTAGAAAACTCAGCGTTTCAAATCCCGCAATTCCGTCGACCATTTTGTCAATTCGAGGCAGTGCATAGGGATCTTTGGGGCAGGCTTTGTTCAGGTCGGTGAAGTCGACGCACATCCGCCACTTGCCGTTATGCTTCTTCACCATTACCACGTTTGCCAACCAGGTAGGGTACTGCAGCTCTTTGATAATGCCGGCTGTTAGAAGCTTTTCGACCTCTTTCTTTATGGAGACCTCCTTTTCCGTAGAGAATTGGCACGCTCTTTGTTGGATCGGCCTAAAATGGGGGTCGATACTCAGATGGTGCAAAGCGATCTCCGATTCCACGCCCCTCATATCTGTCACCTCCCAGGCGAAGGCGTCCAAGTTTGCCTTTAGAAGCTCGATCAGCTCTTCCCTTTCCTTCTTGGTGGTCTGGGATCCTATCTTGACCTTCTGATCAGGGTGTTTGTTATTTATAACAACCTCGATCAGCTCGTCCTCGGCGATGAAGTCCGGCTCGTCTCGGATCTGTAATGTTTCAACCTCTACTGCTTCCTCTGGAACTTCCTTGAGCGTGGCGATCTGATTTGAGGTCATGCTAAATCCCTCTACTCTAGGTTGCTTGGAGTCGACCCTATTTTTGGTCATGTATTCGAGGAAAAACCCGGGTCGGCTGATGGTGACCCCAACTTCATTGCCTATGTTGAATTTGATTCTTTGGTGAGGAATAGAAGCCACCATTTGGAATTTTCTCATTGCTGGAATCCCCAGAATCATGTTATAGTACGAGGGGAGATCAATGACTAGGAAAGTGACTACCTCTGTTCGGCAGGGCTCGTAATCGCCAAGAGTGATGTTAAGGTCGATCGTGCCTTTGACCCGTACCATATCATTGGTAAAGCCTTCGAGCACCCCAAGGTAAGGTTTCAGTTTGGCCTCACCGAATCCGATCTGTTTTAAACAGTCGAAATAGATGACGTCCTGGCCAGCTCCAGTGTCGACCATTACTCTGTTGACGCCATGCTTGTCATTTACCCTGACTTTGAGAATGAGGGGTATTTCCATGGGGCCGTCGACTGTGGTGAGCTCACTTTTAGTGAACATGATCCCCTTTTCGCTTTCCCCCAGCACTACTGTTGGAATAGTGTCCTAAACCTAATCGGGTTGGACCGGATCCGACCGGGTCGGATCATTTCTACTATTTCTTTATGTTTATACATATATTAAATGGCTTTTATGTTGTCATATATATGTTCTTTTTAAAGGACCAATTGTGAATTGTTATATGATAACGTCCTTAGTATTAAAGCGTGATAGAGAAACCATGATAGGCGATTATGGTTGATGAGATCTCTAATCACTTTAATAAGTTTGATACTTAAATGTCTCTAGGTCGATGTACTATTAAGCAGGGCATTGATAGTATAAGCAGACTAGCACGTATTAGATGTCTTACGTCTTTAAGGCGGGGATAGATCTCGTCTATCGAAGTGTAGAGACACTTGGGTATGCGTGGGCGTGTATTAGAGAATGCGCGACGTTAGGATCGACCCACTTACGAGATAAGTGTCACACTATGTGGCGGTTGTGTAATTATCCTTAAGACCGAGTCTTCATGGCATCACGGTGTGGATTGTCATGCTTTGACACTATTGAGGTTTCCACAGCCATGGGGCGATCATGCGGTAGTGATTGGGTGTGATCTTTGAAGCATCGCGGAGTATACATGATTGGTCGATCGGGAATCGCGTGCACCACTATCGGTAGGGGTAAATATCCGAAAGGGCCTTCTTATAAGGAATGTCTCGTTCGTGAATCTTTGCAAAGTGGGAGTAAGCGTGTTACTTCGAGAGGCACGATATCCAGATTATAAGATACGGTCGTTGATGTTTTGACACTCGACTAACGACCGTATGGATATTATAACAAATGATAGGATTGTAAGTTACACGATGGCTGTTTCACATGAAAGGTAGTAGTCATTGCATTTGACTCTTCCGATGATTGGGGTCACGGTGTGTTGCTAGACGCTATCCCGTGATCGTTAGGCATAAAGGGCATTTTAAGTAATTTGCACTTTGTGTCTACGGCCAACATATTCGAAGCCTATCGGGTCACACACATATGAACATCCGGCCGGATTAAAATGTGGTTATAGATGATAACCAAAATAAGGAAAGTTTATCTCGAGACTATAAAGGTTATAGTGGTAAATTAATATGGTGGTATTTATTTATAAATTAAATACAAGATATTAATTATGTTGATTAATTAAATATGTATATTGATACATATATTTTCGAAATTAATGATATATGATATATATTGATTTTGCAAATTAATTAATCATAACATTATATTAATTAAAGAATTTTCCATAAGTGAAATTTTGGAAGGTTTGGGCGCCACATTGCTTGTGTGTGTGACACACTTGGATTGTGCAATTTGATTAATAAGATTACCATAATATTAATATGTGATATTAATTGATTTTGAGAAAAATAGATTTATGGTAATAACATAATTTATAATCAATATAAGATATTGGAAAATCAAATTATGGAAAGAGAGATCAATCACATTAATTATTCTTCCTTATTTTTATTGGAAAAAGGTTTTCTTCTCCCACACTCAAGGCATAAGGGGCGCCCCTCTCTACTATAAATAAGAGGGCTTGCCAAGCTCTTTTGTACACCATTCTTTCAAGAGCAATTATTCTTGTGAAAAATTGCAAGAACTCATAGTTCTTGTGTAAGAAAGAGGGCTTCTATAGTGAGTTTGTGAGGGAGGAAAAGTCCGGTCTAGCAACCGGGGTTTTCCGATAGCAATCCATGGTGGGATTCGGCGGGCTGTTTCGTGTGGACTAGCGGTAGAGGCCGAACACTTGGGCGGCTCCATGCTGAACTACTCTCCTTAGACGGTCAAAGCGTCGATCTTTTAGATCAACCAAGGTAACCGCCGTCTTTAGTTTATTCGTTTATTGCTTAAACGAAGTCGATCTTGGGTCGATAGGAAATAAATTTTTGAATTCCGCTGCGTTCCCGCGATGATTTCCTAACAGTGGTATCAGAGAGAGCTTCGAGCTTAAGCAATAAGCATGTTTATTTGCGTAGTTAATTTTATCGTTTAAATCACGTAATTATTAGTTGAAAGATTTTTGATTCGTAAAACGATACACGAAAAGAAAAAATTTTGTTTTGTGTATTTTATGTTTCAATATAGTTCATAGTTGTGATTGGGTGATGGATTCTCGGTGAATCCCACTCGATAGATGCAAGATTTAAATCACGAGACGTTAAGTCGAGGTTGAGTGATGGATTCTCGGTGAACCCACTCTTCGATAATTAAATGGGGGCTCGGCCGACTGGCGGCGGCCTCCTCCCCAGCGGTGGCGGCGACGGCGGCGGTGGCCTTAGGGCTGCCGTCCGTCGGTTGTCCTCTTCCAATGGGGGAGATCGACTTTTCGTTTTGTGATATTTATTGTGCATGGATGTCTCGATTAAAATTAATCGTTAATTTTATTTCGATTAAAATCATTTAATTAATTAAATGTTAATTAGTTAATTGATTAGATAAAATTATTTAATGGATTAAATGTTAATTGATTAATTAAGACGCAAGTAGTTAAATTTAATTTTATCTTTTTCATAAGATATTATTGTATGGATTAGATATAGTAGATATAATATGATTATATGGACCCCGATTGATCATGGACTCGACCGATAGGATAGATGTGAATGATTTAATTTTTGTTGGTTTAAAAATTGTCCTAGGCCGTTATGAAGAACGTGACCTAGTTTATTTTCTGCATTTATCCCATTCCCGTTAGCTCCCCCCCGTTTGCGACGGGTGGATTTATTTTATTAGATAGAATTAAATGTAACAAGAATGGAGTGGAAGATGGAGACCAAAGAAAGAGAAGAAAATAAAGATCCCATTGGAGAATGGAGCATTAAAGATCCTATTGGCGGTTGCAGCTACCCTTAGATTGTGACCCGCGGTTTCGTCAGTTTGTATTCGAAACCGCACCTAGGAAAAGTCCATGATCATACCGGTTATTTTACGCATTTATTTATTTTGTGCTTGTATTTATTTTATATGATACGATACATGCATGACTAGGCACGATCTAGATGAATGTGTAGGATGTATGTCTATAGAGATAGATATACTTGATGAGACCATAATTAAAATTAATTAAGTGAATTAATTTACATAAATACTTCCACCTCAAAAGAATCAAGTTGGAATTGCCTCCCCATATTATAATGACGGTGAAGAGCCCTTGTTCGGATCCAACTCATCAGCCAAAGCAGGGGGTTGACCTACCTCGGGTATATCGTCATTATCGAGATATGATCGTATGAGATCTCACGAATATTGGGGTTATGACTTGACTAAGAATTCTCTCGGCCACCAGCCAAAGCGGGGTCGTTTGGATTTTAGAGGCAAGGGTTTGACTATTTCATAAGATGAAATTTTTCAAAGAGTTGACTAGTCAAACAACAAGAGTCGTATAGGATACGATTGACAAAGGGATGTTGTCTACCTATTATGCTATTTTCGGCCCACCAGCCAAAGCGGGGGTCGGGGTAGTTTAGTGGGATCTTGTCCACTAAAGAAATTAATAATTCTTGAAAGTCAATTGGAAGTAGTTGACTAGTGGGAGCAAAATCATAAACCAAAAGACCATTTTTGATTTTGTGTGTATAAACAACAAACACTCTTTTATTTTCATTTTTATGTTGTAGTTTTAGCAAACTTTATATTTATGTTTAATTCTCGATTAGTAAAACCAAATTATGACTGTTAATTTTGAGAAACGTTCTCAAATATGGTTAAGTAGTTTTAATCCTATTAAAATAAGCAATGACACGAGCAATCCCGTTATAGTAGTTAGAGACAAGGAGACTACATAATTGATGTAGTACTCCAAGACTTTAATTATTAAGGGAAAGCGGAAGCTTATGATATTGGATACGATCCAAGATGATCATTCAGTCATATGATGACAAATAATTCAAACGTTGAATGAGAATGACCATGTCTAATTTTGGAAAGGTTGTTTTCAAAATTAAAAGATTTAAGTATCGACTTAATTCTATCATTGCTTAAAGGTTAATTAGATAGTCAATGTTTTGAATACGATTCAAAAGGTTAAATAAACTATTTAATAAACTTTAGATTTTCTTTATGAAAGGAAATCAAAGACATAACTCTTGTAATCTTTCTTAAGTCTTATGAAGACTACATTAAAAACATTACAAGTGCTTGAAGGATTAAAATGAAAGTTAGGGCATGTGCTTAAATAGAGAACTTAAGTTTCTATTATAGGCAAGTGAGTTGAGATAAATCTATCTAAGTTTAAAGTCAACTCTTAGATATATGATATCTTACGAGTGTGATTAAATTAGAAAGATTAAATACAGATGTGGAAGGTGAAGCAAACGTTGTAACACTTACCATATTCTGGATCTAGCAGACTGAAGAGGGAACTAAATAAATGTTACCATGTTCCGGTTCTTATGAAGAACATACTTTCAGTTATTTGTTAGGATTTAGTAAACATATTCAATTGTAAAGAATAAATGTTATTCCGATAAAGTTGGAAGGTCACTGAATCTAACATACTAGATTGATGTCACTATATAGTTGATATATGTGATGACATCTCAACTAAATATTTGTATGGCTGTTATCCTTGATTTGTGGTTGTTCTAGGGACAGACTCTCTGGAAGGGAAGTGTGTAATTAAGCGTCATTCTGATGATGTTAAACCATATGATTATGAATCATGTGGGTTATACGTACCTCATCCAAAGAGGACTAAAATACCCTTTTAAGAAAAGGTTATGAAACCTAGAAGATTGACTAGAGCCTAAACATACCGATGTTTGTTGGCACATGACAATCACAAATAATGTTTATTAATCTCTTTGACTATTTTTAGAAATAGTTGAACGTACTTATTGAAGTACGACAATTCGGAAAGCCCAAAAGTTCGAATGGGTTGAATATGAGATTGATGAGCAACTTAGAATTAATCTTCAATTGGATTGAAGTAATTAATACACGAAGGGTGTTCGAAGTCGATCGAAAATGAATAAGATTCTCCCTTGAAGGATACCATTTTTGAGATACACAATTAGATTGTGTTCCCAAAATGGAAATAACACTTTATATGATAAAGGTGTGACGCAAGCCATGCAAAGTATCCCTTACCCGTTTCGGGATAGTGCCCTTATACTTAACCGAGTTCCAAAGATAAAGGTTGAATAGATTCCATATTAGATATGGGAGAGGATAATGTCAAATCTATCCTAACCGATGATTTGAAGTTGTCATAGGCAAGGTCAGAAAGGCTTGGAGCCTAGTACGACATATGCGACTTTGTGGAATATCTTAGCAAGTACGCTAGATATTATTTACTTGCCCACGGAGCAAAATGTTTGTCTCCAAACATGCTGTATTCTAGAGGAAGTGTTTCTTCCAAAAGAGACAGTGGGAGTAAATAAGATCTCAAAAGAGTTTGAGAACCACAAAGATACATTCAACCATTGGGACATGAGCAAACACCGCATAGTGATGAGGTGTAGATCCTTTGCTCGAGTGCACATGAATGTTACAGTAAGTCTGTGGATAACCTAAAGCCTGAAAAGGCTGCTGGTATGTTCATCTTGAAGAATGAATACCTCACGACTTATGAAGGGATGTTTGAAAGGCAAGATTGAGAGATATGGCTAGGAGCCATAATATCTGAATTAGATTCCATCAGTGACAACCAGGTTATGAACCTAGTCTGACTTACCTAGAGGGAATGTCCCTGTAAGGTGAGCCAAGTTCTATTCGGGATGATGCTTGTTATAACTTCCGTATCATGGCTATATGATAGTGTTGAAAACGTTGGGCACACAACCTGATGTTCATAGACGATAACATGATATGTGAGCCCACGAGGTCCATTTATGGACTCAAACAAGTTTCTCTAGAAAATTTCTTTTGTTTGATAATCAAATCAGTTTGATTTAGTCAAAAGAAGGATATGCCCAATGTGCAAGTTGGATAGTGGGAGTGTGTTACGATTTTTGAGCAAGGTATTAGATATCTCTCTCGAGAATTATCACCCCATGTCACGATCAATTAATGTTTGGTAGTTCAAGGTCTTTACTGAAAGCACTTGGATTAGCGGTTCTTATTTTAGAAATGAGAATCTATCTTGATAGATTTAGCTTCTTTGTTAGATTATTGTTTACCTATATAGATGTGATGCTAAAAGAAGTTTAGCATAGATCGCATGATCTATCTATGTTAGGACGTTAGTCCTAAAGATAAGGTGAAAGATGATGGTTATGAAGGTTTCCTTTGCTCTGCGATAGGAACCATCATAAAGGTAATGCCGGATGTTCATAGTTCATGAACCGCCGTCGTGAGCAATTAATGAAAGTAAATACGGTGAATGTCGAGAATATCCTTAAACAAGTTAAGGATGGTTTCTAGTTTATTGAAACTTGGAAATAAATAAATGTAGATATACAGACGTATATCCCGAGCCTTATGAAGGTGAGTGGGAGCTCTTATGCAGGTTTGCGATCACTTTGATCAAGTGATACAGTTGAGGTGGAAATGTTCTCGGCCGATGGGTCATTTGTAAATTCTACAACTAGGCCAAAACACACAGGTAGCGCGGGAGGCGATACATGGATCTAGAAGGTTCATTCTTGAACCTTGTGCGGTTCTTCCACCTTTTCTATATAGGCGATATAGTAAGTGGATTCATTGCTTGAAGCAAGGACCAGTGGTCTCGTCGAGAGATTCGTGTGTGTGTTGAGGCGGTTCCTTTGACTTGGTCATTTGGAGCATGATATGAAGATAGTTCGAGTCCCCACGGATAGTGATCCGTTTATGGCTAGAAATTTGATTTGCGAGTATTGCATGAGATTCTTGTGTTTCAACTTGGTCTTGTGTGTGCGAGTGATTGGTTTTAGGCCAAGTGGGAGATTGTTGGAATAGTGTCCTAAACCCAATCGGGTTGGACCGGATCCGACCGGGTCGGATCATTTCTACTATTTCTTTATGTTTATACATATATTAAATGGCTTTTATGTTGTCATATATATGTTCTTTTAAAGGACCAATTGTGAATTGTTATATGATAACGTCCTTAGTATTAAACTGTGATAGAGAAACCATGATAGGCGATTATGGTTGATGAGATCTCTAATCACTTTAATAAGTTTGATACTTAAATGTCTCTAGGCTGATGTACTATTAAACAGGGCATTGATAGTATAAACAGACTAGCACGTATTAGATGTCTCCTGTCTTTAAGAGGCGCGGGGATAGATCTCGTCTATCGAAGTGTAGAGACACTTGGGTATGCGTGGGCGTGTATTAGAGAATGCGTCGTTAGATCGACCCACTTACACGATAAGTGTCACCTTATGTGGCGGTTGTGTAATTATCCTTAAGACCGAGTCTTCATGGCATCACGGTGTGGATTGTCATGCTTTGACACTATTGAGGTTTCCCCAGCCATGGGGCGATCATGCGGTAGTGATTGGGTGTGATCTATGAAGCATGCGGAGTATACATGATTGGTCGTCCGGGAATCGCGTACCACCTATCGGTGAGGGGTAAATATCCGAAAGGGCCTTCTTATAAGGAATGTCTCGTTCTCGTGAATCTTTGCAAAGTGGGAGTAAGCGTGTTACCGAGAGAGCACGATATCCAGATTATAAGATACGGTCGTTGATGTTTTGACACTCGACTAACGACCGTATGGATATTATAACAAATGATAGGATTGTAAGTTACACGGTAAGCTGCTTCACATGAAAGGTAGTAGTCATTGCATTTGACTCTTCCGATGATTGGGGTCACGGTGTGTTGCTAGACGCTATCCCGTGATCGTTAGGCATAAAGGGCATTTTAAGTAATTTGCACTTTGTGTCTACGGCCAACATATTCGAAGCCTATCGGGTCACACACATATGAACATCCACCGGATTAAAATGTGGTTATAGATGATAACCAAAATAAGGAAAGTTTATCTCGAGACTATAAAGGTTATAGTGGTAAATTAATATGATGGTATTTATTTATAAATTAAATACAATATATTAATTATGTTGATTAATTAAATATGTATATTGATACATATATTTTCGAAATTAATGATATATGATATATATTGATTTTGCAAATTAATTAATCATAACATTATATTAATTAAAGAATTTTCCATAAGTGAAATTTTGGAAGGTTTGGGCGCCACATTGCTTGTGTGTGTGACACACTTGGATTGTGCAATTTGATTAATAAGATTACCATAATATTAATATGTGATATTAATTGATTTTGAGAAAAATAGATTTATGGTAATAACATAATTTATAATCAATATAAGATATTGGAAAATCAAATTATGGAAAGAGAGATCAATCACATTAATTATTCTTCCTTATTTTTATTGGAAAAGGTTTTCTTCTCCCACACTCAAGGCATAAGGGCGCCTCTCTACTATAAATAAGAGGGCTTGCCAAGCTCTTTTGTACACCATTCTTCCAAGAGCAATTATTCTTGTGAAAAATTGCAAGAACTCATAGTTCTTGTGTAAGAAAGAGGGCTTCCTATATAGTGAGTTTGTGAGGAGGAAAAAGTCCGGTCTAGCAACCGGGGTTTCCGATAGCAATCCATGGTGGGATTCCGCGGGCTGTTCGTGTGGACTAGCGGTAGAGGCCGAACACTTGGGCGGCTCCATCTTTGAACTACTCTCCTTAGAGGCGGTCAAAGCGTCGATCTTTTAGATCAACCAAGGTAACCGCCGTCTTTAGTTTATTCGTTTATTGCTTAAACGAAGTCGATCTTGGGTCGATAGGAAATAAATTTTTGAATTCCGCTGCGTTCCCGCGATGATTTCCTAACAACTACCTGTTTTTCAAAACCGCGCGTATTGATTTGATGTATTTGGGATTTCAGCTGGTTGTTGCTGGGAATATTCCCATGGATAACTTGAACTTCCCGTTGATAGACGCGGGGTTGGCGACCTTGTCCAGAACCGGTATTCCCGTCTCGTTTATACTTAGTCGCTGGTCCCTCGCGGATCAATCTCTCTATTTCTCGCCTCAATGTGAAGCATTCATCGGTGACGTGGCCGTGATCTTTATGATAGTCGCAGTATTTTGATTTATCGCGACTGTCGGGATTGCCCCTCATTGGCTTGGGTTTGTCGAAGTGTTCGCGAATCTCGAATAGTATCTGGGATGCTTTTGTGTTGAGCGGGGTGAAGTTATCCTCGCTGAACTTGTATGGCTTCTTTACCTCGCGATCGTGGCTAGCATCCCGTCCCTTTTCCCTCTTACGATCCTCCATACGATCCTCTCTATATGGAGGTTGCTCCGTTTTAGGTTTGGTTTTTCCAGAGGATGGCGCTTCGCTGACCCCCATCATCCGGGCCCTTTCCAGCATCTCCCTGAGACCCGCTTTGGGGGGCCGCAGGTTAAATTCTGTCTTCATCGGACCCTTAGCGATCCCTGTGAGGAAACATGTTATAACTGCGTCATCCGGAATGTTTCTTGTTTGATCGTATACTCGGATGAACCGCTCGTAGTATTCTTTTCCAGACTCATGTCCTCCCATGCGAACCTCATACAGGTCCTCTATGATTTTCTTAGGTCTGCTTGCCGATTCAAATTCTTTGACGAATTTTTCCGATAGGTCCTCCCAACTTTTAATCGAGCGCGGGAAGCCCGCGTATCGTGGATGTGGCCCTATCTTGCATACTACCGACTAATGCGATGCACCAGCGGATTTGTTTCGGGTTGCTAAAGTGATGCGCCCTGGAAAGCGGTAAGCCGATCGTTCGGACAAGAGTTACCATTGTAGTAATTAAAGCCGGGTAGCTAACCTTTTCGATCTTTGGTAGGCAACGCCTGTGATTTCTTTAGCGAGCACGTCGATTCCTGAGACCGGCGCGGCCCTCTCGACTGGCCTCGATTTCTTCAACTCGCGAGCTCATTTCTCATTATTTCCACTTGTTTCGCCAAGGCGAGTCGATCTGGTCGCGGCGATTGCACGCTTATCGCCCGCTCCGCTGCGCTCTGATTCCCCACAGTCTTGCGATTCCTCCTGGCGAGCTCTTTTCTCCCTTATTATTATGCGAGCGTCCTGCGCGCTCCTATCTGGTCGAGGGGGTATTCCTCCTGGAAGGCTGAGACGACTTGGGGCCGAGGCCTTGTCCTTCTCACCCAACCTTTTGAAAGCTGATCCTTTTTCAAGTGTCTTTCCTCTCTGGTGATCGCGATCTGGGGGTGTTGAGTTTTGCGCGATTTCTCTCCTCAATCCTTTGCGACCCGATGAATGCACACTCTCTTCTATCTCGATTTCTTGGATCTGACCTTGGCGACCTTTATTTATGGCTGCGGGGGCAGCTTCATTTCTAGGAGGATTCGGGGGTCGTATCGCCATTGGGGCCTGGCCCTTTGCTACCAGACGAGAGTTGGTTAAGTACATAGTTTCCGCATACCTTGCATATTCTCTCATTTCCGCAATCTCAGGATCCTCCAGGGAGCCTGGTCTTGTCTCGGGGGTCGACTTTTGACTCTGTTGTGACCTTGCTCTCTCTTTGCGAGCCCCATCTAACGCAACAGCGGCCTCCTTTGACTTGTCCTTTTGGTTAATGACGTTCCGGGCGTCGCTAGGCGATAGGACCCCTCGTTGCGACCCTTCTCCTGCGGGGAGATTGTCAAGTGTTTCTCCTACCTCCTCTCCCCGAGCCTGATGCTGCATGCCCCCCTTTGCAGGGGTTTTGGGTGTCAGATGTCCTTTACTTCCTGTCATTTGTTGTAGAGCGACTTTCTGGGGAACAGCGGTGGCGATTTGCGTAATGACCCCGAAAAGTGTGATTTTCCCAAAGCGTTTCGTTTGGGTGAGGGTTTTTTCTGGGTATATGATTTTGGGGTAGAAAAGTTTGCTCTTTGACAGCTCTCTTCTGGGGGAGGGGAACAAAGGCGATTTTGAGGGTTTTTCTTTGTAAGATTACCTCTTTTCGGAACGTAACGTGGGCGAATGAGTATAGCCGGACGTTTTCTAATTGGTGAAGGTGAGATTCTTTCGATCCGTTGCGTGTTATCACTTTTAGATGCTTTTCATGCCTGGAACCGTAAGCAAGCTATTGGATGGGTTCCCGGTAACGGAGCCAACTGACGATGCAGAAAACGTCACGATGGCGTTGCGGTGTTAGTGGTGTGGATATCTAGCTTGTTTGTGAGTAGTTTGTTAGTAAATCAGCCGGAGGTAGGCGGCGGTGAGAGGCGTTTATTTTTGCAGAGCTTTGGTCTGTGATTTTGTATTAGAATCCTCTTCATTAGGTTACACAAGACTTCCTTTTATAGGAAGATTAAACTTAGGGGTGAAGTAAAAGACTGGCGGTGCAGAAGCAACTTAGTCACTAGTCTTAGTAGCTAAGTAAATACTAAATATCTGACATCAAGTGGGTATAATATCTAGTAGCAAGTGGAGGTAATATCTAGGCGGCGACCCCTTTGTGGTTGCCAAGGTCGCCAGCTTTGTCGTCCGGCCTTCGCCCCCTGTTTCTTCTCAAGTCTTGTGCGGCTCCCTTAGAGAGCCTTGTATTTATGATCGCCCACCGGCCTCCTAGCTCTGTCGAAGCTCTAGGAAGGTCTGTTGGCGGCGGCCTTGATCTTAACATCTTTTGACGTCGCCATAGTTGTGGTCGCAGCTTCCTTGGTGCGGCCCAACTGGAGGCGATATAATTTGTATCATCAGTTAGGTATGAATATTATCTTTATATCTAATTTTGAAATTATATCCCAGTTATTTGAATATACAGGTTATTTATATCTAATATTATCTTTATCTGTTTGTTTGTTTGTTTGTTATCTATTTGTTACTATTTTTTACTTTCTAGTGGGATAATGGGGTAAAAGAAATACATTTGGTCAATCTACACAACCGTATAAGGATAGTGGTGCGGCAGTTTTTTTTTTAATTTTTAAATTCGGTTATATCTAATATTATCTTTATCTGTTTGTTTGTTTGTTATCTATTTGTTAATATTTTTTATTTTCTAGTGGAATAATGGGGTAAAAGAAATGCATCTGGTCAATCTACACAAATGTATAAGGATAGTGGTGCGGCAGTTTTATTTTATTTTAAAATCCGCATAAGGATAATGGTGCGGCAGTTTTTTTTATTTCTAAATCGGCTTTTTTTTTTTGTTTTTTTATTAATATTATTTATTTTCTAACCGGGTTTGGGTCGGGTAATTGAGGGGAAATAGCTAAATTGCTTCGTCTATATATATATACTAGTAGGAAACCCGTGCGATGCACGGAGAACATTAAATTTAAAACCCATCTTCTTCTTGATCATGAAACTCTTGTGAGACGGCATTTCGATCTTGCAAGTTCCGGCTCGCGGTGGTGTGGCTTTCTGATCTGGTGGAGAAGGCACAAATGACTAAGATTAAGTAGCGTGTCGTAACCAAGTAATGTCGATATAAAAGAAAAAAATACATATGCTCTTCAACCCATACCTCAGTATTTTCACACACTACTTGTTGAATCTTCCATTACTTGTGTTATTTGGGACAACCTACATGAATGAACAACAGATATAGCAGGAAAAAATATTTCCTCAAGAATTGACCAATATATTGCAAATTCAATATAGTTTCGTCGACATAAGCCATAGTTATCAAAAGAATTAGTCCGTTTAAAATATTCAATTTATCCATGGCTTTATAACATTAAAAAAATTGCAGCACTATTTACTTGCCAAATAATGAACGCATGAAGATCGGCTTGATGGCAAAAGAAAATTAGCTTGTAAAATCCAAAGGCATGGGTTCACCTCCCTGTAAAACCATATACAATTTTTTGTGAGCTATAAAAAATAGGATGGTACTAATGAACATAAGCAAGGAAATATCATAAGAAAACAAAAACTATGCATTACACATTTAGTCTTTACTGATCTGTTGCTTATTTCACTTCGTCATAGAAATTATTTCAGATAGAAATTGTGCAATAAATATTCACAATGTTTACCCAGTTTGCAGAGGTACAACGTCAATGTAATAAAACAATTTGATGTGAAAGCATTTTCACCTCGATAATGTTTCATGGGATACTGTATTTCAAAGACAAGGCATTTTAACTCTTGAAAAATGTTATATCTGCAACGAAAAGATGTTCACATTGAAAGAAGAAAATGTTCACATTGTACTAAAAGATGTCAAAGGGCTAAACCTGTCTACTTTTTTTTTCTCACACAAATTATATATCCAACGTTTTAGCTTCTCACATCTTTGAATATAGACGTGAATGGAATTGAAACATTTCTCGACTAATGCATCATTGTTGTATACTTGTATTGCAATAAGTATAATGCAGTATGTTCATGCTTAAATGAAACTATCATAGCAAATAGTGAAATGTTCATCCGTTTAAACAACTCCTTCATAAAAACATCTTCACGATGCCGATAGAAGATGTAAAAACGAAAAGAAAACATTCATATAAGTAAAATACCTAGCCCAAGTTGAACAGCTAGAAATTCCCATTACCAGTTGATGATCCATCAAACACAGGTGGAGTCAAGGAACCATAATACCTAATGTAACTCCAATTTTATTTTCTTTTAGTTTATTGTGGCAAAAGCACAACGAACTAAATATATAAGCCAAGTGATTTCAACTCGCAAAACAAAAAAAAGCGTTTAATTTATCAAAGATTGACACGAAGATCTTATCTGCAACATCAACATCAAATATGTTACATAGTTGGTTTCAAGTATTTAGAAACCGACAATAATTCATCGTGGTATATCACCACCCGCTAAGGACAATAAATCGAAATACATATCTTTTCACTACATTCGCTCACTGGATCGAGGCCACCACATTGATTCCTTCGAAAAAGTCTTTATTGTTGTTTAAGATATACTAGCAAGGAAATTTTTTTGTTTAATGGTTTTAAGTCTTTATTGTTGCCTTGGGTTCATTATTTCTCACCTTGAATTGTATCGACTGTGAAACATTATTGATTTATGTTTTCAACGTTTAATACAGGGTATTTATAGTATGTTTAGTTGTTGTAGGATTTTGAGGATTTGTGAAAAGGAGTGCTTTGTGTTTTCAGTGTTGTGAGATGATGGAGAAAAGTAGGGCAAGAGCACAAAAAAGGATCTATGTGATTAAAATATGGGCATGGAAAATATGGTAAGAAACCCATACAACAACAAATGTTATGAAATTGAGGTTGGTTTTTCTAATTTACTGTTTTTTTCCATCCGGTAATTACAAATTTATCATTTTATTTTTCACTGCCGGATGTAGGTATTTCGATTTGGTTATTTATAGGAGGAAGGGCCACAAGGACAAAAAAATTAATAAATGGGTTTGGAAGGACAAAGGTAACATTTTCATGATTATAAAAGACAAAATTCACAATTGTTACTTTAAAATTGTTACTTCACGTGTTAATGTTATTTTGTGTTTCACAATTGTTACTTCATATTTACTTTATTCCACATTTGTTACTTCATATTTGTTAATTCATAATTGTTACTTTTGTCCTGATTAAATTACAGTTCCTTCTATCCCGATTTTTTTGATAATTTTGTCCTTCTGGACAAAATCTATTATTTATATTACAGAAAGAGCTTGGAGTAAATGCTATGGCAAGAAAAGATGTTGGATGATCCAAATGCATAGCAACATAGCCGTACAAATACAAAAATATTAGTAGGTTAATATTTTTGTGGAATAGTGTTTATCAAGACAGGTTCAAGAATATATTTCGAATCATAGGTATTCTTCGTTTGTTACTATTGACTTTTTTCTTCATGACTCAAAATTTTTAGGTTCTGAAATTATGGAGACCATCAGACCATTATCGTATCAGGAGTGTTAATAATGGTTTTTCACGTAGTTTTAATTGAAACTGAGTGCCACATTGTTAAGGGCTGATTTTAATTTTCTTTCTATTCTGTCAAATTCATTTTCCATGTTCTAGAAAGGATCCTCAATGTTCCTGTTGAAGATATTATCAGTAATAGTTAATATTAGTTTTATTATTTATGTATTTATCCAATACTTGGAGATCAAGTTAGTTTGTCATTATAAATATTCCTATATACTCTATCAGTAATTCAATGGAAAAACATTTTTCTCTACAATCATAATTTCAATATGGTATCAGAGCACGGTTCGGTTCTTCTCTCGAATCCATTACGCTAAACTTCTCCCTCCTTTCTTTCGGTCTACAAAAAAAAAAAAAAAAAAAAAAAAAAACTAAAACCCTAAATCTTGGGGAGTCATCTTCTCCGACTGCCATGTCGGAATTAGCGCATTCGGCGCCACCTCCACTTCCTCCTCCTCCCCACCTTCACTCCTTCTTCCTCTATTCACATCACAAAATTAACCCGCCAAAATTATAATCTTTGGCGTGCACAACTTATGTCCTACCTTCGGGGCCAAGGCGTTTTTGGCTACGTTGATGGATCCATCAAGCCACCGGAGATAACCATCACCGATGCAGCCGGTGTTGAGTCCCCGAATCCTGATTATACCACATGGAGCAAACAGGAATTCTGATTATGAACTTCTTCGCTTTCCGATGACGTCCTCATGCAAGTCTATACCTCCTCCACGTCGGCAGAAATTTGGACGGCCCTGCAAACCTCCTTCGCCGCCACGAGTCGTTCCAAATTGATTCAACTCCGCACCGAGCTTGCCTCCACCAGAAAACTCGACCTTTCTGCCTCTGATTATTATTTCAAGGTGAAACGCATCGCTGATGAATTGGCCCTCGCCGGACACCCCCTTGCCGATGATGATTTTATAGCGTATTTGTTGGCCGGCCTTGATCCTGACTATGACAGCCTTGTAACCACCCTTGGTGCTCGTTCCTCCCTTACTGTGGATGAAGTCTACTCACAATTACTCACCATGGAGTCTCGCCTTCTCAACCACCGTTCTATGCCACCGCCATCCTCTTCGGCCACCTCCCAACACCCCTCCGCCAACTCTGCCTCCTCGGCCATCCAGCCCAGCAACTACAACAGCCAAAACAATTCTTCGGGCTCTCGTGGTTGTGGTTCGAACTCTAATCGGGGCCGGGGGCGTGGCCGAGGCCGAGGCTCTCCCCGGCCGTCTTCTTCAGGTGATCCCTCATCTCAATGTCAAATTTGCTCATGCTTTGGGCATACAGCACAGTCCTGCTATTACAGGTACTCTTTCCCCACCCCGCCCGACCCCCGACCCCCTCCTACCCCTCGTCCCTCCTACCCCCCACAGGCCTATTATCATCCCCCTCTGCAGGCATATTATCACAACCCATATCCGCCTCCTCACTCTGATTGGGTAGCCGATACTTGTGCCACTCATCACATCACAAACGATCTCAACAACCTCAATCTCTCCTATGAACCATATGACGGACCCGACAAAGTTCACGTTGGCGACGGTACAGGTTTACCCATCTCTCAATTTGGTTCCTCTTATGTTACTTCTAATGCCAATACATATATCTTAGATAAAATTTTAGTTTCTCCTGCTCTTACTCAAAATTTAGTATCTGTTTGTAAATTCACCAATGACAACGCCGTTTATTTTGAATTTCATAACACGTATTTTCTTGTGAAGGACTACTCGGGACGCGTCCATCATAGAGGATATGTCAAAGACGGCCTGTACCACTTCTCCTTCAATCGTACACAACCCGAGAGCCCGTGGCAAAGATCCACCAACTCCTCCACCCTATGGCATCAACGACTTGGCCACTGCTCCTATCCGGTTCTTCGTAAGGCATTAGACCACTTATCTGTTACTTTTTCAAATAAAGCACCCACTAGTGTGTGTGCCCTTGTCAATTAGCCAAAAGTCATCGTCAGACTCTTTACGTTTCGATTTTACTTCTTCCGCTCCTTTAGATTTAATTTATTCCGATGTTTGGGGTCCTTGTACTGCAACCTCCATTTATGGTTCAAAATATTATGTGAGTTTCTTGGATGATTTTACTAAGTATGTGTGGATGTTTCCTTTAAAACGCAAATCTGATGTTGAATCTACCTTCCGTAATTTTTTAACCATGATTGAGCGCCAATTCAACACGAAATTAAAATACTTACAAACCGATTGGGGAGGTGAATATCGCCACCTCACTCACTATCTCACCTCCCTAGGCATAATTCACCGCTTATCTTGTCCCCACACTCACGAGCAAGCCAGCGCAGTTGAGCATCGACACCGCCAAATAGTAGAAATCGGTCTTTCCCTCCTCGCTCAATCTCACTTACCGCTTCTTTATTGGGAAGATGCCTTCACTACGGCTGTTTATCTTATGAATCGTCTCCCCACTCATGCCCTTAACTTTAAATCTCCTTTTGAAGTAGTACATGGTCGCTCTCCTGACTACTCCTTTCTCCGCGTCTTTGGATGTGCCTGCTGGCCCTTCCTACGTCCCTATAACAGCCATAAAACGGATTTTCGGTCCAAAACATGTATTTTCCTAGGCTATAGCTCCTCCCACCATGGCTACAAATGTCTCGATCTTTCTACTGGCCGTGTCTATATTGCGCGTCATGTTGTTTTCGATGAATCCCTTTTTCCATATACCAATGCCACGGCCCTACCCTCCCCATCCCACCTCACCGTCCCGTTGCCTGCAACTTTAACCATCTCTCCTCCTGTGTCGTCTCATCCCGCTCCACCTCCATCCGGCTCTGAGCCTCCGGTCAGCCCTATAGCCTCTCCGTCTCCTTCCTCGGCTCATTCCCTATCTTCCTCATCACCCTCTCCGTCCTCAGCCCCCACTGAGCCGCTACCCCCTCACCCCATGCTCACCCGTACCAAAACACACTCCCTCAAGCCTAAAGACATGGGTGACTACATCCGGTATCCTCTTCCTCGTGCCCTTTTGACCGAAGCTACCAAAACTGATCCTACATCTTTCACTGAGGCCTCTAAACACCAAGTTTGGCATAATGCGATGAGAGAAGAAATTAATGCTTTGCTGCGTACTAACACTTGGGACCTTGTCCCTTTTGAGTCTCATATGAATGTTGTAGGTAATAAATGGGTGCATCGTACCAAACATCATGCAGATGATCAGTTCGAGCGACACAAAGCTCGCCTCGTTGCGAAGGGTTATCATCAGGCGGAGGGTATTGACTTCACTGAGACGTTTAGCCCGGTTGTTAAACCGGTCACTATTCGCCTTCTTCTTGCTCTCGCCGTCTCACAGGGGTGGTCTGTCCGTCAGGTTGATATTCAGAACGCCTTTCTTCATGGCCATCTGGCCGAACCTATTTACATGCAGCAACCGCAAGGCTTTATTCATCCAGATTACCCTGACTACGTCTGTCGTCTCAAACGTAGTCTTTATGGTCTTCGGCAAGCCCCCAGGGCTTGGTTCTCCAGTTTTACTGAGGTTCTTCAGCAGTTCGGATTCACGGCCTCTAAAGCCGATACGTCTTTATACATCTACTCTCAGGGTGGTGCTCGTCTTTTTATTCTTATTTATGTTGATGATGTTATTATTACTGGCTCTTCTCCGTCTCTTATCACGCAGGTTATCTCCTATCTGGCCTCTCAGTTTCCCGTTAAGGATCTCGGTTCTCTCTCATATTTCTTGGGAGTCGAGGCTCTACACACGTCTAATGGACTATATTTAACTCAGCGCAAGTATATCCTTCAGCTACTACAGCGCGCTGGCATGGATAAGGCTAAGCCGTGTCCGACTCCAATGTCTACCTCATCGCGTCTCTCTGCTACGGTTGATTCTCCTTTTGCGGACCCCTCGCTTTACCGCACCATTGTTGGTGGTCTTCAGTACCTCAGTTTTACTCGACCAGACATTGTTTTCGCTGTCCACAAAGTTAGCAAATTCATGCAAGCCCCCTCTGATGATCATTGGCTTGTCGTTAAGCGTATTATCCGTTATCTGAAACATACAATCTCGGATGGCCTCTTTCTGTCTCGGCATTCTCCTATTACCCTCAATGCTTATTCGATCTTTGATTGGGCGGTGATCCACGATACCCGCCGGTCTGTTGGTGCTTATTGTATCTTTCTCGGCGTAACCTCATCGATTTGGCGCTCAAAGCAACATCTCACGGTTTTAAAAAAGCGAGAGCGAGGCCGAATACAAAACGCTCTCCAATCTTTGTGGGTGAGGTCCAATGGATGTGCGATCTCGCATCGATATGTCGATCCTCTACCGACGTCTCTCCTATCCTTTGGTGCGATAACATCGGGCTACATACCTTGCGCACAATCCGGTATTTCACGCCCGGACAAAGCACATCGAGATTGATTTCCATCATGTTCGTGAACTCGTGGCCACCAAACGTCTCTATCATCTTCTTAAGCTCAAAAGGCAGTTGGCGGATCTCTCTTACCAAGCCTCTCGCTCGTCCGCGTTTTGACATTCTCAAGGCCAATCTCCGTGTCCACTCTCTTCCACACGGGATTACGGGGCGTGTTGAAGATATTATCAATGATAGTTAATATTAGTTTTATTATTTATGTATTTATCCAATACTTGGAGATCAAGTTAGTTTGTCATTATAAATATTCCTATGTACTCTATCAGTAATTCAATGGAAAAACATTTTTCTCTACAATCATAATTTCAATAGTTCCAAATCAATAACAATTAGAAAACAGTCTGCCCTTTCGTGTACTTTAATTCAATAGCTATGGACATTTCCGTACATTGTGTATTTAGGAAAAGAAACACCACCAAAACCACATCTTCATTAAAACGCAAATGGACGGCAAACACCTTCAAACAAACCTAAACAAACACCAGCATTTTTTGTTTTTGGTTTTTTGTTTTTTGTTTTTTGTTTTCTGAGAGGAGGTCTTCAAAGTTGAAATACATCTACTCACCATGTAATGTAAGGGTTTTTCCTCCCACTTTTCCATATTAACAAATGATGGATTTTTTTTTTAGAATAAACAAATGTATTTGTTGTAAACAATATATAAATTCAATGTTATTGCTTATGTTGTGGCCTATGCTTTTATCTTTATTGGTGTGGTTTGTTACGAGATTATCCTTGATGATTTGCCTTGAAACATTTTTCCACACAAAATTCTCTATGGGATTGATGTTGCATCAGCTCTAGGATAGTTTTTTTCCTCGGGATTTAAATGTTTTTTTGTTTTCGGTTTTGATAGAAATATGATGATGAAAAACTGTTATAACTTTTGAAAATATCACCCGTGCAATGCACGAGTTTTTGACTAGTGAGAATATAGTTGGATGAAATGTGAAAACTGAAAAATATAAGGAAAATGATTAACACATACAAAAAAAAAAAAAAAAAGAGCACAACCACTCCACCGAATGCTATGTTGTGTGGTCCGTGTCTTTCTGGAATTTGTTTTTGATTTTTTATGAGATTTATATGGTTTGAAAAAGGGGTCAATGCACCTTCTTATGGGACCCAGGATCCTCTCAAATCTTAAGAAATCAAACACATTTATTTTTACACATTATTATGAAAGCGAGCGTAGTTTTAAAAAAATCCATGGGCCGGTTAGATCATTTTAGCATTTTTTGTGTGCGGTTAGATCACTTTTACTTGAGAGAATACTTCTCAAACATTTGAAAGTATCATGGCTCCTTTTTTTTTTTTTTTTTTTTTTTTTTTTTGAAGAGTGAACTTTTATTGAAGCAAATAAGTCCAAGTGCCTATAAAGATACAAACAGAAAAATAGACAAGTAGGAAATTAAACAGAATCTATACCTCAATTTAGTCTCACGTATCTGTAGACGTATAAGCTCGCTTTCGAAAGAAAAACATGCTATTTGGTGGGACGAACACCGTCTGATTAATGTGTAGTTTTGTTTCTCCAGAACCAAATTCCATAAGCTATCTCGCGGAAGAGGTAAGGCCAACGATTGCCCAATACCCTGTTTTTTGAGTTGTGTTGTATGTTGTCAAGGACCCAGTCTTGGGTTTCCGAAACAGAGAAAAAAGTCTCCCAATGAGTAGGATGGATTGCTTGTTTCCAAATAGCCAGGGGCCAATGGCAATCTCGATCGTAAATCATAAATAGGGGTTTCAGTATCTTGATGATGTGACGAGGAAGTGACGGAAGTGGTAGACATGTGACGCTGTGCCAAAAGATTATTGATTGGTAAGCCATTGTGGCAGAGTTGCCAAAGATAGAAATTATACCTCATCAGACCTTTGAGCTCCCAAATACGGCTCCAGTCGAAGCTATGATGTAATACACCTTGGCTTTCTAGCTGGTAGGTGTAGGCACTATGAACAGTATATTTACTGTCACCCAAAGGGGCCCATTTAATAGTGTCATCCTCTATTGTAAAGCCTGCCTTGAAGATCTTGGCAGCGCGGCAAATATTTCTCCACAGAAATGAACAGCCTGCTTTTGGGTTGTCGAAAGGGTTCCCATACTTCTCGATTAGGAGGGAGACCCAGAGGGAGGTATCATCAACAAGAATGTGCCAGACTAGCTTCCCAGAAAAGAAAAGTTCATCTCCTCCAGGCGTTTCAGATCCAAGCCTCCGGTTGCCTTCGGTTTACAAAAATTTTGCCAAGAGATGCAATGGCTCCTTTTTGTGGATGAATTTGGTGCCTCTATCATCATCCAAAAGATAAAGAGAAGTAGTCAGAAACATTAGGAACAATTATCCTTAGTTTACCGATAAGTTAGTGAAATAGACAAATTCACATTAGTTGTCATCAAAGTGTAACAAAATCACATAGATAGAGATGAAAATCGTAACAATAAAAAATAAGGGATAGTTTTGAGAAACCCTTGAAAAGTCAGGGATCAAAAGTGCTAATATCCCTAAAAACTTTGTCCTTTTATTATGTGCGAAGATATATTGTTCTATATGTCTTTTCAAAATAAAAATGCAAGACAACATTATAAACAAGTCTCATTTTAGACTTCAGATCATTAATGTTATCAAACACTAATCAGTTTTAGCATTAAAAACAATAATTTATTGTTTTTTTGTTGTTGTCGGAAACGAAAGGAGGGGGGAATCGAACTCGGGTCTCCAACAACCGGAGCCTGGGTATCAACCACTAGGGTATGGGCTCTTGCCCTACAATAATTTATTGTTAAAAAAGACAATTTGAACATAGAAATATGTAAATAGGATAGTGGGATTTTTTTCAGGTAAAAAGGACATGTCTTTATTCTACTGTGATTTAAATTCTATCGTATTCAACTACCAAAACAAATATATCTTTTGATTTGATTGTCAAAAGATGGTATTTCATAATTACATTTTTCCTTTTTTCGTCCTCTTTATTTAGACATCTAATTTGATATTTTTTCAACGTTATTTTCGAGGTCATTCTTGTAAAAAAAAAAAAGACATAAACAGTGGAACAGTGAAACATTGGATTTGAGGTCAGTTCCACTGCAGCAATCAATGGATTATGGATTTGAGGTTATGAACAGTGAATTTATCCTTACCACCGAATTATATTTTCACAGTCCCGATTCTTATTTTTTCAATTCATATATTTAACATGTTCAAACTTTAGAGTTCAAATTCAAACTTTAGAGTTCAAATTAAAAATAAAAAATAAAAAAAAGGACCCTTTATTTATAGACCTATGTTCTAAAAGACTATATAAATATAAAAATTGTAGGGTAGAACACTATCAATTTAACATGGTTTATAAGAAAAATGATCAAAATATGGTGCGGAAAAACCCAAATCGCATTACAATGTACTGAATTACCATTGACACTACAACTAATTTTAAAAACAAAACAAACCAAAAGTGTGGAGCAATTACCACGCACGCATAATGAGCTGTGTAATTATTGTTGCAATAACAAATCTAACTTCAAATCTAACTTCCTTCCTTATTAACAGGCCAGAAAAATATTAAAGGCGAAAATTTGTCTTCCATGTAGTTTTTCTTTTTAGAAAAGTTATTCTCACATTATGTGGTGTGTTAGTCTACTATTATGGTTGTAAATAGTTATAGTTTCTTTTATTCAATTATAATTTAAAAAAAAAAGTGATATTGCTGCTGTTACAAACCTGTATTATCAAATGGCCATAAGAAAGAAAGAAAAAATCCAAATCATATCAAGATCCTTAATTTTAGCGACCAAATCTTCACAATGAATGATCATAATAAATGATTATTGCACAATTTTACACCATCAATTATGATTTAAGACATTATGATTAATAGGAGTTCTAATGATCAATGTGTAAAAACGTATGATCAATGTGTAAAAACTTACTATGATTGTTTAATTAGGGAAAAATATTTCCCAATGAGACATCAAAAAGAGGGAAATAAGCTCTGTACGGAGTAATTGGATTTGATACTAAGGAGAAAATTATGGCATCCGAATCATGCCACAAATCATCAGAAATTGAATATGATAAAATCATTATTAAACTTATAAAATCAATAGAAATGCTCACACATACATATAAATATAAATAAGACATTTAAATATAAAATTAAATCATAACTGTAACACGAATTTACTAGAATAAAAAAACATTAACTCTTATTCTTTTCAAGAAATATACTAAAAAACAACATAACCAAATAACAAGATACCAAAACATTCTTCCAAACTTTTATTAGCAAAGCCAATAAACTTATTCAAAACAAAAACAAAAAAAAATCTTATTTGACTCAATTTCATAAATTCAAGCCTCAATATAAATTAAGGTCTTTCACTTTCCATCACCACCATTCAGATTCACAAAAGTTTGCATGTGCAGCACGGACTCGTCTTTATCGTAACGCATTTTAATTTGGTCTCCGGTGGCTAAATTCTTTTCCTTGACAACTTTTCCCCAACCATTAAGACGGTAAGTACTTTCACGGAAATTCTGTAACTCAAAGTCTCTCATACTACCATCGTTATGATCCAAAACACGAATTGGAACCGACTTACCTTCGCTTATCATTTCTTTATGACCATCGCTTAGGTGTTGCACGATTTTAGATCGTGTTTGTCTGGTTGGAAGAATAAGACGACCATTCCAACTTGTATCACTATCTGTCAACTTCTTTTCAATCGTCCAAGGATTAGCCATAGTTTCAAAGATAATATTGATGTGGGAAAGAAAGTGTTAGGATGTACAATTATGTGTTGGCATGTGCTTAATATATAGAGATGTTAAGAATCATTGGAAAATCTCGGAAGATTGGCTAGTTAATTCACCATTAATATATAGAGATGCTAAGGATCATTAGAAAATTTTCAAAGATTGGCTAGTTAATTCACCACTAGACAACTAATAAATATAGAGATGCTGAGAATCATTAGAAAATTTTCAAACATTGGCTAGTTAATTCACCACTAGACAAGATCCAATCAGGAGGATCTCAAAATTATATACCGAATTACCTTTTGACACTTCAATTACCTAATTAAATAAATATATAAGAAAAAAAACACACACGCCAAAATTTGGAGAGCAGTAATCACGGGCTGTTAAATATATCAATCAACTCCAAGTCCCAACCCACGGCTGAAAAAAAATATCCCAAACCAATAAATTTATTTTTGTGGTAGAATTAAATAAGGAAAGAAACAAATTTTTTACATGTTTAATTATATGATAATATTGATTTGATTTGTTGGATGTTAATGGTAATATTAATTTATTAATTTTCTTTGGAAATATTTATTTTTTTTAATTCTCAACATTAAATACATTTCGAAGCAAAAACAATTTAATGCATTTAATTAAATAAATTTATTTTTGTGGTAGAATTAAATAAAGAAAGACAATTTTCAAAGAGGAAACACTTGTGGGATAAATATATATATATATATATATATATATATATATATATATATATATATATATATATATATATATATAACCTAAAACCCGTGCATTCCACGGGATATTTGAATTTATGAAAGAAATAATAAATTTGGACTTTCAACGTAAATACATGATGAATGTTGACACTCTCAAATACATATCAAATGAAAAATCATTACATTTAAGCGATATCATATATCCAACATATCATTAACTTTGTAAGATAATAAATAGTATGATGTACATACACCACGATATCAAATTACATAACCACCACCCGTCCCTCCACCCCAAATCATCTTTTCACCAAAGTATCCTACTACATCCAAGCCTTCACTTGAACATGCCTTGGCATGAATATGATACACCAAACAAGTCAATCAACTTGTGAGCGTTAATTACTTTATGACCCTATAAAAATAGATGAACATTTAAACATTAAGTTGATTTGAAACTCAACAACAAAGAGATAATTACATTGTCCTATGGTTTAACAAATTTTAAGCAAACTAAGATGTATTGGTGAATATAAACACCATGAAAAAAGCAGGTATGGGTTGAAGCCAAAGCAAAAACATGAAAACTTTAATACTACATTTATAAGAAAGAAAAGGTTGTGTGTTAGGTTAATGGATGAAAAAAGACCAACACCACCACAACCACCCCCCCACACCCCCCCCCCCCCCACCCACAAAAAAAAGAAAAAACTTACATTCGGGTGAAAAAGAGAGTAGTTGGAGTTATTTTCAACCATAACAATTTCCTTTACTTCATATTTTTAATTTCAAAATAAAATTCTTATTCATCAACGCATAAATCACTTCATATAATATCTCACCATATGAATTCTTTCTTTTATTTCGAATTTCAAATTTTCATTATCAGTGTAGACAAAATCACACGTTTAATTTATTTCAAAAAAAAACACATTTAATGCAAATTCATTCCTTTTTTAAGGAAATATCTCGAATCCACTCCAAACCTAGGAAAAAAGTAAGTAAGTCAAGAAAAAAAATCATCTCATTAAAGAAGAAGTCAATCAATATTAATTCACTCCCTATAATCTCTCAACCATAACAGTTTCTTTTATTTCAATTTTCAAATTAAAATTATCCTTAATGAATGCATAAATCACTCCTTACAAACCCTCAACCATAAGAACTCTTTATTTTATTTCAATTTTAAAATTAAAACTCCCATCCATCAATGCAGACAAAATGACACATTTAATTCCATCCAAAAATAAAAAAAATAAAATCACATTTAATGCAAATTCATTCATTTTTTAGAGAATCTCGAGAATCTTCATAAAATTGACTGCCTAAAATCACACATTTAATTAATTCCAAAAATAAAATTGATTTGACCCAAACCTGGAAATTACCCAATTGAATACGCTCCAAACCCGGGAAAAAGGGCAAGTCAAGTCAATAAAAAAAAGCCAACGTATTAAAGAAGAACTCAATCAACATTAAGTCACTCACTATAATCCCTCAACCATAACAAATTCTTTTATCTCAAATTTCAAATTAAAATTCTCTTTAATCAACGTATAAGTCACCGTTCACATATTTTTGAACTAAAAGATAAAGATAAATAAAATTAAATAGGTAAACGTAAATAACAAAAAAAAAAGATACACATGAAAAGCTCGCTATTATATATATTATCAAATTCATATTACAAATAACGAAATGAGTTTTCATAACCAAGACAAATTGCTAACGACCCCCAAAAAGTTACATTTAGAACTATTTTCCAAATCACCCAAAAATCCCTTGCGTATGTGGCAGTAGAATACCCCCTATGCATGATGGCAAATGTACTCTTCTTACATTTTCTATCTTTTATTAAATTCTCACTTTGCAAAAAAGTGTGTCAAAATTTTCTTCAGATCACCAAACTTCCATGAGAAAAATAATAACATAATTGTCATCTGAAAGCTTTTGCAAATCACCAAAAGCACAAATCGAATACATAAGAATAATCAATGGAAGCTAAGAGATAAAGAAAAATATTTCTGCATTAAAGGTCCATAAATTGACAACTCATATGAGATAATGCAGGGAGACCAAAAAAAACCTGCAAAGAAAAAAACATTTAATCAACGGAAAAAAAAATCTCAACTCATCTGACGGAGCAATGAAATCTAAAAAACTCAGATGGTAGATGAAATTTGGCAATTAGCAATTGAGGAAATATTTGAAAATTGTATTAGAAAGTGATCCAGCGAAATTTATGAAAAAATTAGTGTAGTTAGTGATGATTGAGGCGAGAGGATATTTTGAGATTCAAATAAATTTTAGACGGTTTTAGTAACACTTCAATTCATAAACGTTTTTACCAAGATATCAACACATTAGTATGTTGATTTTTATTTCCTTTCCTTTTAAATATATCGTCTAGCTTTTTTTTTAAATAGTCGTGTAGATTTTTCATTATGAAAATGTATAGATTTTTTAATATCCTGGAATTTATTTATTATTATTATTATTATTATTATTATTATTATTATTATTATTATTATTATTATTATTATTATTATTATTTGAACAAATTAGAAATTAAAAAAACTTTCCCTAAAAAAAAGAAATTAAAACAAAATCAAGAAAAAATAAAAGAAAACTTATAAATGTTGAGAGAAATTGAGGAACATACTTTTATTCCATGTACATCATTGATGATGTACAACACATCTTTGCGCTACAATCAGCACATTATTTTTTAAGTCGCCAAATACACATTATTCTATGGACAAATTTCACATAGATAAACAAAAGTGCAAATTAGTTATAAGGCCGTCGTTAGAGAATTAATGATCATTTAGGACACTCTGAAATCTTATTTAGTTATAAGGACATTCTAATTTTAAGAAGGAAACTTATTTAATTATAAGGACATTCTAATTTCAAGTGGATAAAGAAGAAGAAGGAAAAAAAGGAAGGAAGACCGACTTTTGAAAAGCACTCGTCTGCTTCAGTACGATTTGAGCATCTCCGATGGATTAAAATCAAAATATAAACTGCTGCAAACTACATTCGATTTAACAAGCGGCCAAGAGTGTGATAAATTTGACCTTGAAGTTTCCAAGTCGCCCATTATTCAGGTTGCCAAGTTTATACAGTGAAAAATGGCTGCCAAGTTACACAGTTTCTACTAAATTTTTTGAGGGGACACCACAGGATAATTTCTATGATAATGGTTTGGCTGAACTACTACCTATTTGTGTGCATGGTATCTTATACTGGTTGAGTATTACTTGCCCTAGTACGAAGAAGATGGTCGTGTATTATTTGAATCTGAAAGATAATTCTTATGGAAATTATCCTTTTCCAGAAGGGGACAAAGTGGGAAGAGATGATAGAGGTGTTAGCATGGCCAGTCGAACTGCAAGGTTATTTGTGCATACAATGTAGTTCACTAATGTCTAAAGGTTTTCTAGTTTACGCGCTTAACTGCTTAAGGATACTAAGTTGGTCTTATGGGAGTTGGTATACAATATTCGTTATCCTCCAGGAATTGAGAGCAGGTTATTTGTCCTTACAGACGGGCCCGTGCCTGAACATGAATGCATGGAGTCTCTTTCTTACAGGCCAGCTATGTCCTCTATAGTACCTCAAGTGTTGGGTTTTTTACCTTTAAATCATAGTCGTTTTGGTGCACCGGAGGAGTATGTGGTTTCACAGTATTTTGGCAACGAAACATCTCGTGTTCATATCGTGGATAATGGCACCATAAAGACATCAGTAGATATCCGGTTCAATCCACGAAAGACGCGTCGATGGTTGTATAACGAGGGTCTATTCTTTTTCAAAAGCTCATAATTAACAAGACCTAGGAAATGCTGTGTGATGGAATGTTTTTCTGTCCAAGTTCTTTCATTTGAATAGTGGCTCTACTAGCGACATTTAGGTCATCATGTACTGATAATTAGTTATTTACTTCAAAAGATAGATCAACATTTTTTTACCTTTCTTTTTTCAAACAAAGCCATATTGCTGATCTCAAATTTTATTTTTTTTTTGCTGGATGGCCGACTTGTATCAGACTTCTTTTTTAAGTATCAATAAGAAGTGGCTGATATGGCAGTTAAAAAAAAAAAAAAAAAAGAAAAAAAGGAGGAGCGATGTTTGATGTTTTTTTTTTTTTTTTTTTTTTGGCATTTTGATTCGATGCGATGGCATTGATGACTTATGCGATGACATTGATGACGATCGCGAGGACATTGATGACTTATGCGACATTGATCACGTCTGATACAATGACTTATGCAATGACATTGATGTCTCGATACAAGGACATTGATGACTTATGCGATTGCCATTGATGTTTGATGCATGGACATTGATATCTCGATGCGAGGGGACATTGATGTCCGATCTGGTGACATTGATGAATGATGCAGAGACATTAAGCTAAACAAGATCGTCAAATGATTCAATATCGTGTTAAAGAATTGAGGGATTCCACAATGAATCCAATTATCGGAGGGCACAAACAACGTGTGGCCATTACAAAGTAATAGTGAAGAGTCTTTGTAGTTTCACCAAACTTGTACTTCTATCTATATTAAAAGCTCCACATTTGGAGAAATGCAAAACAAGAGCAGAGTTGATCGATGCACGATTGTTAGGTTTTATGCAATGACATTGGCGACTTATCGATGACATTGGCGACTTATCGCGGTGACATTGATTTACGATCTGAGGACATTGATGACTTACGCATTGGTGACATTGATGTCTCAAGCGATGACATTGATGGTCATTTGTATTTACAATTAGATAAGCGATGCAATGATATTGATGTCACCGCATATACAACTTGATACACACATTTGATAACTTTGTAAAGTAACTTTATTTCTTTGTTATCTTTAATATTTGATTGATGTTGGTTTATTTGATTAGTGTTGGTTTAAATTTTCGATAACTTTGTAAAATAACTGTATTTTTTTTTTTTTTTTTTTTAAATGCATATTTTTACAACCAAAGGTATGCATAAATTGTTATAATAACACGTCACTGCATAAATCGTTACAATAACACGTCAGTGCATAATTTGATACAATAAGACATCACTGCATAGATCGCTACAATAAGAAGTCACTGCATAAATCGTTACAATGAGACGTCAATATTGCATAAATCGCTACAATGAGATGTCACTGATCAAGGTTGTCAATGGATCGCGGCGGTCAATACATCATGGTAGCCAATGAATGGCGGCGGTGAATGCATCGGGGTGGTTAATGGTCCCGGTGGCCAATGCATCCGGGTAGGTGGTCAATGCATGACGGTGATCAATACGTCACGTCGATTTTTATGAAGAAAAAAATTGATTTTATGAAATTTATTCGGAAAAATATCAAATTTGATTTTAGAATAAAGAATACGAAAAAATATGAATTTTAGTGAAAAAATTATGATGATCCGAGTTTTAGATCAAAATACCTTTAGAAATATGATGAATTATAAAACAAAAAAAAAAAAAAAAACCCACGCCTCAGTAAGTTTTTTTTGTTTTGTTATTTTTTTTATTTTATTTATTAGTTTGAACGCTTTTTTTTTTCCTCCTTCTTTTTTTTCCTTCTTCCTCTTTATCCACTTGAAATTAGAACGTCCTTATAACTAAATAAGTTTCCTTCTTAAAATTAGAATGTCCTTATAACTAAATAAGATTTCGGAGTATCCTATTACCCCTAATAAGTTGAAAATCAGTCCTTTTAAATAATTGGCCCTAAACAAAAATCCCAAAAATCGCTCAAAGCTTTAAAACAAATACAAATAAAAATCGCACCTAGCTTCCTTTAGTTCCCTCAAATGTCTACAACGAAATCGAATTTTCAAACCATCAAAAAAACCCTTCGAATGTTTGCAACGAAATCAAATTTTCAAACCATAAAAAACTTGTTAAAACTACGTTGTGTGGTAGAACAATGGCAATATTAAGTGCTCCAACAATGAACAATCTTATAACGTCTCAAATAGCTAGCAAACAAACATATAGTCAAAATTCATTATAGCAGAGAGTAGGAAAAAACATTAGATCCAACCTAAAATATATATTATAGATAAAAAAATTGCCTTAAAAGCGGATAGCTACATCCAGCAATTAACACATAAAAATCTGCACCACATTAGAGGAAACATTAGCAAATAAGAAAATATGGAAAAAAAAAATTAACCGAGTAAAATTGTTGCGTCTTGAACAGTTGCATTGTCATCCTTTCGGCATGAAGGAGAAAGAGAACGCCTCTTGCGAAAATAAGATAAATCAAACGTTAGTGAAAAAGAAGAAATTCACAATTTTGATAATCAATAAAAAAAAAACCTTCGCTGCAAATGTGATGATCCAAACAGATGCAGTGAGATTCAATAAAAACAATGGGGAAAAAATCATCTTCCCCATTGAGAAACAATGGAAAAAAATCATCTTCCTACTGAAAAGAGAAAATGTTTGTTGTAATTGCTTTACTTTCTTCTTGTCACTGCATCCAAAATGTCCAGGGTATGAGCAAAGGTCAAATATATATATATATATATATATATATATATATATATATATATATATATATATATATATATATATATATATATATATATATATATATATATATATATATCTTTGGAATCTCTTGTAAGGTAGGATTAAGTATTTGAATTTTGAAATTGAATAATAATTATGAATTTAATGCATTATTTTTTGGATATGAAATAAAAGAAAATAAGAATTTGAATTATGAATTTGAATTTAATGCTTGATTTTAAAAAAATATATTTTTAAAGTTAGGAAATAAGAATTTGAAATTTAAAATTGAATAATAATTAAGAATTTAATGTAGTAGTTATTGGAATCTGAAATAAAAGAAAATAAGAATTTGTAATTAATGCTTTGGATTTTCAAAATAAATATTTTTAGGAAATAAAGTGGGTTTGGAGAGGGTCATTTGGTTTTTTTGCAGGTAATTGGTTTAAATTCACTCCTCCATATATTATATATAGATATCTTACTAATAACCCGTGCATAATGCACGGGTGATATAAATGTAAAACAAATATATTTTTATCGAAACCTGAATACCTAACTAAAAATAACTCAACTACTTCATATCAAGGGCAAAGGGAGAATTATTTATTGTGTATGTCTTGTACACAATGTATGTTTAAACTCATAAATGTATGTTTTATTGCAATCAGTAAGCGAGAATGAAAGAAAACCAAAATGATATACCTTGTACATAAGTAATAAACTCGATCCTACACAATAACATGAATCATAAGTTGTCACAATGAAATAGTATATAAAACACACAACGACCAAGCCGCAATGACCAAGCTTTATCATCCACAACGATCAAGCCACTCAATCTTAAGTACCTGAGGAAAGTAATTGAAGATTTTGTTATGGCGTGAAAAGATAAAATGATATCGAAGCAACACAATATAAACTATTAAATATTAAGCTACCGGGGATAAATATAAGTTATTATGACTCTAAAAAAATTTACGTTGTATTTGTTTTCTTTTATGCATGCGTTTGAAAGCATGAGCACAGACATCACCCCAATCCACTTTCAGTATAAATGCATTTACGGAGGTTCGTTAGAATGTGGCGTTGGTGGAGCGTGTAACACGAACGTGTAAAATGACCCAACAACTTAGTTATGTCTTTATTCAAAAACGCCGACGTCCATCAACCTATACAATTGAAACATTTGTTGATTTTATCATATTTCAGCAAGAGAATCAAATCGGGTTCGACAATTAATTGTTAATCTAAGTGATAATCTTTCATTACCGTTTTCAAACTATTTTGTAACAACAAAGGCGTAGAGCGGAGAAGAAACTCAACACCCATACTAGTCAAGCATATTGGCATACCACCAGTGGCGTCTAATATTTATGCCTGAATGCAATAACTGCAAAATAAAAATCAGAATGCAATAAGTATGTAAATTGTAATATGCGAACAATAATGACTATAGAGAACGATATATTTACCGCAATGTATGCAGGGGGGGCCGTACACGGCATCCGGAACACATCTTACTTCCTTGTTCAACATGCACCTCCGTATTACATTTAATTGCATGACTCATAAAACATGTTATCAGTAGATAACATATCAATAGCAGCAAGAATGCGAAAATGTTTCACCTGTCACATTTCGACGTTCGTTATAGTTTTTTAGCTATATACAATGAATACATCAAAAGAAGTAGGACTTCAGCGATACAATGAATAATTATTCCATTGCGTATCCAAAAAAAAAAAAAATAAATAAATAAAAACACACTTGGGATACGCCTCTTGATTTTTTTTATTTGTTTTTTTCCTTTTGACTTCTAAGAGCCTTAAATCATGCAATCTCTGTTAATGCATGTCATTAGTGTTGGCTTGTAGAACAGTATAGCAATGTCCTGCCGTGGGTTTTTTTTATTTTTTTTCCCGCATTTGTGTAAGTGTCTTTTTTTATTTTATTTTATTAATAGGATGCAATGACTATTAAATATATTGCAACACACGATAGAACATTATCACTGCGTATTATAAATACAATGACAATTGTAAGCTAATGAAGTATGAATTGCACAGCGACATCACACATCCAAAAAAGTAAATTTAAAAAAAAGATGAACGTGTTCTCTATAATAAAGACATATTTTTCTAATCTACAGGATGTTTATCCAATATGAAATGAACTAGTAGGAAATCCGTGCAATGCACGGATAGTTTAAATTTTGAAAATAATTAGTACATTTTCATGAACAAATATGTTCAAACAAAAGTATAGTTAAATGATTGTATTTGAATGTGAGAATGATTTATATATTTCAATCAAAATCATCAAAGTAATCAGATTTTTTTTTTTTAACTATGAAAAGTAAAAGCAGTCATAATGTATATGAAAAAATCTTATTCCTACAACTGAATCTTATTATCCTTAACCAAACCAAGCAGATAGCCCAACACCGCTTATATTCAATAGTTCTGATGACTATTGTTGGTCCAACCACAGAGACGTTAGTTGTTCATCCAAGTTACTGGACTGGTGAAAAGAGCAAAAAGGCTTGCATATTTGCCAGCAACAATTCTTGCGGTTTTGATCGACAATGCCTTAATTACTTCAATAAAAGCTCCTGGTCACCACAAATATTTCAAAAACTCGGTAAATTTCCAGATTTTCAAGATAACTTATTTACCTGAATAATAACTTCATTGGTTTTTGATTGATGAAATTCTAGTTGTGTTGGCCCTATCTATCTTGACATCCATACTATAACGGCATAAAAACCCATTGAAATGGACTAATTTTTGTAGTAATTAAACCTTGTTTTTCATTCTGGTTTTCATTGCCCTTTAAAGTGCTCCCAGCCCTGCCAATAGTCATGAAATTGGGACGATTAGTGATAAAAGTGAATAGTATCTACAGGATTAAATCAATAATAATATTTCTCCAATATGAAAAATAGAATTTATCAAAGAACACAAATCTGGGAACAAATAATCACGATGCCAAAGCTGGTTAGATTGTTCAAATGTGGAGGCTGGGTTGAGATGGCACGGTGGTTCTTCCATGACCCCTAGGAGACTTCGAGAAGCATCATAGAAAGTAGAGAAAATGACGTTAATATCTTCAAAATAGCTGTGCGTTGCCGAAAGAGAGAATTACCGGCCATTATTTGACCACCCGTTGCAGAGCCGGACAACCCCACATATTCAAAAACCCATATAAAGAAATGAAAATTTTTCTGGAGAATTTTTTTAAAAAAAGAATAAAATAAAAAACTCACCAGTGCAGTTACAATTTCACAAAAACATCGAATGAAAGTCCTCGCACTGTTGGTGAACGTGAACCACGTTTTGAACGTCCACGCATTGTCGGTCTCCGCGAGTACTACAACCATCTCTACAAACCGAACAAAACCACCGGAGACAACAGGTTGAACATTGCAGGTTAGAGAAAAAAAATTGAAATAAGAACTATTAATGTCATTCTACCGTGAGAAGTTGGATTTGAACTCACAAAAAAAAAAAAAAATTCAAATGAAACCTGATGCCACAAGGGTAGACTATCAATGCCCTTTATCATAAGTAAGATCACTATCTGTGCTTTGTTTATATTTTCTACAAAGATTGAATCCAAATATATAAGATAAACAATCAGATGCTCCAAAGTAAACCATATTTGACGTATAAAGCCACATGATTTCATAGGAGAAGCTTCCAATGCACACAAAAACAGTGAGATTAAGTAAATGGGTAGCAAAAAGAGTAAACTTCAAAGCACAACTCTAACCTTTGGAGTAATTTGTCGGTAGCTACAGACTCTCTACTTCTGTTCATAGATTTCAAAATCAAATTGAAAGAAGCTGTGCTTGGCAAAATTCCATAATCCTCCATTTGTCTCATTCACAGCCTATAAAAAAATTTATGCCCAATAATGTGAAACCACATGAATTACGATGCTCTAGAAATTGTGTTCATCCAGGACACCTTGGTTAGTCGGATGAAATTGAAGAAAAACCAAAAGCTCGTAAAAAAGGAAATGAATGGAGGTTAAAGTCCCTTACAAACATACCTGATTGTGTTAGAATCCAAAAGCATCTACGTCCATAAGAGGAAAAAAAAGCATTTTAAATCAATAATTGTAACAGTGACAGAGCACACGAAAATAAAAACTTTATGCAGGAGATTCAGGCCAAGAAATTAAAAGAAATTTGTCGAAACAAAAGTATAAATATAAATATACCTTGAAGGCTCTAGGCTCGACTGCGGTCAATGAGGTCAGAAGCACAACCTTCATGAGTGCAAATCAATCTTCAGATGAACGGCGTTTCGTCATTCTCAGTACCGCAGCCATGATTATTTCCTCCATCTGACATTTCCAATAAGTAAAGAGTATAGCTTTCCTAGCCATCATTTACGACCCTTATATCAAGTACTGTCCTACAGCCCTAAACAAAGCGTTTTCTCTTCAACATTTCTGAGAGAAAAAAGGTTATATACATTTAAAACTACACATGAGATCAGTTAGTCATTGAAGAAAAAGCAGAACTCAGCATGTTGGGTACTCATAAATTGCGAAAGCTTTAATGCTGAGAAAGGAAAATCACAAAATGGTCTAACATGACTTAGGAATACACATTTATTCACATCTAGCAGTCAAATTATAGCAAATCAAGTACTGAATTAGAAATCTAATCATAAGTACTCCAATCAGACCATTCTCAGCCACAGGTCTCAAGGGAAGTGGCATTTTTTGGAAAATTCAGTTAAACTTGCACATCTCCTACAGACAAAAGAATTCACTCACTACCAATAAACTTAGGATATTTGATACAACATAAGCCTGATTATTGAAATTTGAAAGGCTAAACCATGAATAGTGAAACAATCGGATTTCCAGAATTCACAGTTTAGAGATTATGTCTGAACTTATATATATGGGGTCATGGACTCACATCACTAAGGTTTTTTATGTTAGGAATTTGTTCATGAAAATTAGCTACCCTTAAGTGAATTAACTTATGAGGATTCCAAAATCAAAATCAGTTCCCTAGTTAAGCACATAATCGACTAATTTTAGCACTGGTAGAAGAATATAAATATACCTTCGAAGGCTTAATATGGCCTTAAGTACATCATTTTACTTCCGTAGAAAACCAAGGATTCTTCTTCCAAAACCTGATTTTTGGATTCTTTAGATTTAAACCAAGGATTCTTCTTCCAAAATATGAACAACTCATTATCAAGCTTCTGCACTTCTAATAAACCGGAATCATTCCATTTTGCTTCAGCAAATTTGTTGACGGCTTGAAGAGATGGATTATTATCACCAAGAATCTGAGCAATCACTACGGAATTCCACTTATTTGTAGCTAAAGACACATCATCGGCAATGATTTTAACGATTTTCTTCGAGCCCAATGCATCAGGAGGGTGAGAATCCAAAGCGCCATCGCAATGAACAGATTTGCTCTTACTCAAAACAGTTTGCCAATCTATAACTGGTTCAGAAGAAATAGATTCAGTATCCAAATTTGAAACTGGTTCAGAAAAAATCCAATCTTTAAAAAACAATAGATGAACGTCCAAAAAAAAAAAAACAATAGATGAACGGAAACCAAACGTAAAACAAATTAATAGAACAACAGCGGTGGTCGTCGACGGCGGCCGAAATTTCTTCATCCAAATCGAATTTCCCCAGCTTCGCAGTGCAAATCAACCTTCAGATGAACGGCGTTTCCCGATTGACACACCTGTTTTCTAATCAGGTATAAAGGTTGGGAGGTTTGACGGCTTCATGGAGTAGTGGGAAGGTTTCTGCTAAATTGATTCACTAAATTGATTCAAATAATGGAGAGGTTTCTTCGAGCGGTTGCCGGAACTGTTCGTCAATCGTGGGGAAGTGAGGAGTGGGAGGTTTGCCGGATTGGTTTTTTTTTTTTTTTTTTCATCATGTCTGTAAAGCGTCGTGGGGAAGTAAGGAGTGGGAGGTTTGCCGGAATGGTTTTTATTTTTTTCATCATGTATGTAAAGCAGATCGTGAAGCGGGTCAAATTGACAGTTATTTAATTAAAAATATAATATAAGATATGTTTTCTATAATAACCTGTACTAAAAAATCAAAGAAAATTTATCGAATTTAAATGAATGCGGTATATATAATGATTTTTTTAGATGTAAAAATAAAATATTTATTTACAATAAAAAATAAAATATATGTTTAAATATCTAAAATACATTTTTAAATACTAATAAATTTCATAGCATCTATTGTGCCTGCAGCAGTTCAGTTCTTCGTCCCCTTTCAACCCCCCCTCTTCCTTTCCCTTCCCCCTATCCTCTTTGTTTGTTCATCTTCAATTCATATTTATTAGGATTTTTATTTTTTTAATAACATTTTTTTGGACACGATCCCCATTGCTTTAATCTAATATTTTAGGGAAAATCCTATCTTATTCCATTTCCTATTATCAAAGTTTCCATAAAAGAAGGAAAAAAAGAAGTCCCACCGCGACAAATCACTGAAAATATTGTATTGTATCTTTTTCCTTGAAAATGTTGTGTTGTGTTTGATGTGTATACCTGAAAAATAGGAGTAACGGTAAAGTCTGAATAATCAGTGACATAAAAAATCAAATCACATGAATGATTAAACAGATAATAAAGCAAATTCTTTGTTGTGTACCTTTTTATTTCAAATGTTGTGTTGTGTTTGAATTGCATAGCTGAGAAGATGTATTTGCATGTGATTGATTTACAATAAAAGTAATGAATGCATCATCTTAATTATGGCAGAGCATAACATGAATAATAAAATACATGCAGAGAAAAGTAGTAGTTATATACCTGGCTTGGATGAAATGTCTGGTTAATATGTAATCTGTGTTTCTATAATCTATATATATATATATAATATATGGAGGAGTGAATTTAACCCAATTACCCGCAAAAAAACCAAATGACCCGCTCCAAACCCACTTTATTTCCTAAAAATATTTATTTTGAAAATCCAAAGCATTAATTACAAAATCCAAAGCATTAATCCAAAGCATACAATTTAATTGTATACGATGGCGTTGCGGTGTTAGTGGTGTGGATAGCTGGCTTGTTTGTGAGTAGTTTGTTAGTAAATCAGCCGGAGGTAGGCGGCGGTGAGAGGCGTTTATTTTTGCAGAGCTTTGGTCTGTGATTTTGTATTAGAATTTTTTTCATTAGGTTACACAAGACTTCCTTTTATAGGAAGATTAAACTTAGGGGTGAAGTAAAAGACTGGCGGTGCAGAAGCAGCTTTGTCACTAGTCTTAGTAGCCAAGTAAATACTAAATATCTGACATCAAGTGGGTATAATATCTAGTAGCAAGTGGAGGTAATATCTAGGCGGCGACCCCTTTGTGATTGCCAAGGTCGCCAGCTTTGTCGTCCGGCCTTCGCCTCCTGTTTCTTCTCAAGTCTTGTGCGGTTCCCTTAGAGAGCCTTGTATTTATGATCGCCCACCGGCCCCCTAGCTCTGTCGAAGCTCTAGGAAGGTCTGTTGGCGGCGGCCTTGATCTTAATATCTTTTGACGTCGCCATAGTTGTGGTCGCAGCTTCCTTGGTGCGGCCCAACTGGAGGCGATATAATTTGTATCATCACCAAATAAAACGAGCTAGTAATATAAAGCTTCTCTCCCTTCTTGTATCTGCCGCAACATTTGTTCTTTTCTTAATATTTGCTCTGTGTAAATAATGAATAACCATTTCGGTTCATCTTTCTCAAAATTAGCTTTGAATTAAAGACAAATCTCTACAAATCTAAATGATGATCTCTGCAACCACTAGACATAGTTTTAATGGAAAAACTCTCTACTTTTTATTTTGATTGTATGGTTGCATTTTATTTTATTTTATTAAGTCTGTTACTTTTTAATCTTATTTAGGTATCCGATTAAATTGTATGCTTAATGTCAATTTCAATCATGCGTTGTTGTTTTCCTTACCATACACATCTCACACCACATACCACACTCGTCATCATACATCATTACCTTTCACCGTGTTATTTGTCATATCCTATAGAATCCGTTTATTTCACTCTATCACGTGTCAAACATATTAATATAATCACATTCATTCAATTCAATCGTATTACATTCCATCACTTTCATTACACGGGAAATACTTGTGTGGTGGTGTCTCAACACGTGTGGAGAAATATAAACCACACATATTCATTTTGTATTTAAACTATGTTGTTCTGATCGTTCACCACAAAACACACTCTCGACACAAGTATTTCCTCATAACATATTCATTCCAATCCATCAATCCACACAAACCCTAAAAACTAAGTAATTTTCCTAAAGAGACAAAGTTCAAGATCACAATTCTATGCTATTTTTAGCAACCAAAAAACAAATAATAATAAGGAAGGGGGTTGGAGCGGTGGGGTGTGTGTCGGTGTCAACTAGGCAAAGACCATATCAGTTACGTATTTTCTCCTTTTAGTCATCTTTCTCTGTCTCCTTCCTGTCACTGTAATATTCTGTTGATAACTCCTCTTTATTTTCATTTCATTTTTCAACCATTTTTTATTATACTAAACAATTCGCAAATAAATACAAATCGATCCATCAATTCAAGGATATATGTTTTAGATGCTGTGGCTTGTTTTATTTATAGCTTATTGAAGTTGAAGACAAATCGTAGGTTGCTGTCGTTAAAGGATCAAGAAGAAGTATAAATGCTAGTTAAGGTGTGAAAAACATATTGTAGTGTCTGGACACTTGGCAGCATAAATTAATCTGATTTGTTTTGGATCTTAATGTTTTTGATGTGGACGTTTTGAGTTCAACAAGAATTGTAAACCCTCGTTGTACATATTTTTTTTTTTTTCTTGTACTGTTTGTTTTGTTTAATTATGAATTTAATTTGCTTTATCTATTTTTTGGTCTGAAGTCTTTGTTCTGTTTTTGTTTTTTTCCCTCCTTGTCCCTGAGCTGATGTGGAGTTGTTGTACTTTATGTAGATTTTGCTTTATCACAAGAAATTTTCTAGGGTTTACCGTGTACTACCAAGACAAAATTAGGCATTTTTGTTTGGGGATTTTGAGTTGTTTATAAGAACCATATAATGGGTATTCTGTATTTTCAATTCAGATTAAATTCAGAAATTCTTTAGTCCACTTGATTTTATTTGCTGGTGGATGTTTTAGGTCAGGATTTACATCACATCACTGTAGCAGAGTTTGTTTCTTTTTTTTTTATTAAGGAGGAAATCATCATATCTGCAGATCGGCTGAAGCTGCTTTCTACATAGATTGAAGGGATTTTCAATTGGTACTATTATGGCTCATGTTTCAGCAACTCATTTTGCTGGGGGCAGTCATCCAGGTTTAAGTTCTTATTCACTTGGCCCGTATTCTTATTTTTACTGCTGATTTGTAAACAGTACGGGTTAGTACAAAAGAATTAAGCTTTTTGCGTAGCATGGAATCCAATTCTTTTGCTCGTATGTTTCCCCTACGTGTCTTTCCTGTAATTTCTTTCAGGCTTGAATCATTTTTCGTGTGCTGGAAAATTATGTTCTTGTTGGTTGTATTAACTATTAAGAGAAATTGATTGATTACCATAAACGCATGCACGGCCTGATTATTTTATTTACATGTACCCCCTCCACTGTTGTGCATATTCTCTTTTAGTTTCATATGGGATCTTTGTTCTGCCATGCTTTGAGTCTGTGTTTTGTCATCGGTTCAGTGTTACTTTTTCATTATTGTCTGCTGCCAGTGATGACATTGACGGTGATTTAGTGTGGACTATGGCATGAATGTGCTTGTATGAGAATGTTTAGCTGCTTGTTTTGTTTTAATTCCTGAGTCTGAAAGCATTCGCTTCATATGTCGGTCCTTATCATGGAGACGTGCGCTTTTTTATATGTTAGGTTCTCCATATGATGCTTTATATAAAGAACTATGGCATGCTTGTGCTGGCCCCCTGGTCTCAGTTCCTCGTGAAGGTGAAAGAGTTTACTACTTTCCACAGGGACACATAGAACAGGTACTTCGTCCTTCTGAAGTTTTAATAGTATTTTCCTTATGAAGAGTGATTCCGGCACCGATGAATCCACAGAAAAATACACCGACACAAATTTTGAACCACTAGTTTGTTGTTTAAAAATAAAAAAATAAAAAAAAACAGAAAAGTTTACACCATACAGCTGCACTTTTCGGGGGATGGGTGGGGATATTTTCGGGGGATGAATCATTTTCCTTTCCTTATTTGGATGTTTTATGATATCACTTGCCAGTGTACTTCCTCTGTCCCAAATTATAAGTTAATTTAGAGGTTTTCATACAGATCAAGAAATTAGACGAATGTTATAAATTTGAAGGACAGAAGTGTATAATTCCCTTGGAGTATCATTGATGTAATACTTGTAAAGTAATGCAAAGTCATTGGATTGATAATAGATTAGGGGTAAGATGAAGAAAAATGTAATAAGTGCTCTATGGGTATCCACTGATTCTGTTGATGGATTGTTTCGTATAAAGAAATTCTAATCTGTTTTCCTTCCTACAGCTTGAAGCAACAATGAACCAAGGATTAGATCATCAGCTTCCTTCGTTCAACTTACCTGCTAAGATACTTTGCAAAGTGGTGAATGTTCAACTTAGGGTATGTTGTTGAAGAGCATTTTGGTTTTTGGTCGGAACTATTTGTCTGCGTACTGCAATTGGATTGCTGGATTAGGTTTTATTTTTATTATTTGCTTTAAGAGCATGTTTTCTTCAACTGCAGGCTGAACCAGATACAGATGAGGTTTATGCGCAGATCACTCTGCTTCCTGAAGCAGATGTAAGATCTTCCGTTTTAATAGTACTTTTTTATTCATTCATCGGCATGAATCCATTTTCTTAGCTGTTTATGCTTCTGCATCGTTTTGATTTCTGTTTTTCTTATTTTGTGCACGCCAAGTTCATTTCTCTCACTTTTCTGTATCAGCAAAGTGAGATCAGCAGGCCAGATCCTCCTCTCCCTGATACTCAGAGATGCACTGTCCACTCGTTTTGTAAAACGCTTACGGCTTCTGATACAAGTACTCATGGCGGATTCTCTGTTCTTCGAAGGCATGCAGATGATTGTCTACCTCCATTGGTAATAGCTTTTCTTATAATGTTGACTGCCTTTCCAGCTTTCGATCTGCTGTTTATCTCTAACTAACATAATTCATATTTCTGCTTAATATATAGGATATGAGCCAACAGCCTCCCTGGCAGGAATTAGTCGCAACTGATCTCCAAGGCAAAGAATGGCATTTCCGGCATATATTTCGAGGTTAGAATCGTTCTGTATTTCATCCTGGAAGACACTTCAAATTCAAAATAAATCAAATCATTGCCCATATGTGTTAAGTTTAAAGGGTTTATGCCTATGTATGTCCCTTGGGATAATTATCAAATACCCGATGCTAAAAGGGTTCTACCATTTTTACGTTGTAGATCGTTATGTTGTTGGCTTCTGTCTTTTAATTCATATGACCTTTGCATTCATCTCATTCCCATTAATTTCTTGTTCAAAATTATCTCTCTTAGGTCAACCCAGACGTCACTTGCTGACAACCGGCTGGAGTGTATTTGTTAGTTCAAAGAAGCTGGCTGCAGGGGATGCTTTTATTTTCTTAAGGTTAGTGGACTAGACTGAGCTTGATCATACTATAGCAATAGCTAATTCATTTCACTTGAATATGTCTTGGTGTATTGCTGAATGTATCTATATCTGCTTAACTTTCAATAGAGGAGAAAACGGGGAGCTTCGAGTTGGTGTAAGGAGGCACATGACGCAGCTAAACAACATGCCATCATCTGTTATGTCTAGTCACAGCATGCATGTGGGTGTTCTTGCTACTGCTTCACATGCATTTTGCACTGGGACACTATTCTCAGTTTACTACAAACCAAGGTCATTGTTTTACTCTTTCTGCAATCAAATCATGATTTCTTAGCTGAATTAGTTCAATTCTTCCTTAAATACTAGTTTACGGCACGTGTAGAAGTTTTTGTTTGTTTTGTGTTTAAGCAGATTTTACCTTAAATATTGAAATTTTAGTACTACATGACTTTTATTTAGAGGGAAGATTGTATTCCTGAACTAGAATTTCAATGGGCAGGACTAGTCAATCGGAATTTATCGTGAGTGTAAACAAGTATATTGAGGCTCGAAGTCACCAGCTTTCTGTTGGGATGAGGTTTAAGATGAGTTTTGAAGGCGAAGATGTTCCAGAAAGAAGGTAACTAGCTGGTTTTATGTTTATTTTTTTTAACGTAAATAGCTGATTGCGTGGCTTTCACATCTAGAAGTGTATTCAACGGACTTGAATAATTTGCAGGTTTAGTGGAACAATTGTTGGGTTAGAAGATAATAAATCGTCTCGATGGCCTGATTCTGACTGGAGATCTTTAAAGGTGAGTTTAGCTATCTGTTTACTTTGATTTGAATTGGATTCATGTAAATAAGGAGTCTTGTTTTTACTCCCTATCACTCTTTTATGTTATTGAGAGGTTTTTTAGTCTCCGATTTACTTGCATTTCAGTCTGTAATCTTATCATCACATATTTTAGAAGTACTATTGTATGCAATGTGATCAATCTATGGTCTTTATTCAGTCTGTGATCTTGTAATCGCCTGCTTTAAAAGTACATTTAGGTGCACTTATTTTCAGAGTTTCTAAGGCCTGTTTTGACAGGGGTTCAGGGAGTTACCACAATCTTATCTTTCCTCGTGTAGATTCTTGAGTGACGGTTTCTTTTGTTTCTGTCATTCAGGTCCAATGGGATGAAATCTCGTCTATTTTACGTCCTGAAAAAGTTTCATCGTGGGAAATCGAACCATTAGTTTCATCTACACCGCCAACCACGCAACCTCTGCACAGAAATAAGCGCGCAAGACTGTCAGTTGTACCTTCGCCTATGCAAGATCTCTCCAAACTTGGCATGATATCTGCATTTGGTGGTATAATTTCCACTGACGCTTGTACTGTACCTTTTTTTGGTTTCTGGGGGTGGGGGTGCGGGTAGTCTGTGGGCAGTTTTGTTTTCGTGATAATTTGCTTGCTGAATCTTAAATTTTGATGCATCAGGAACACAGGAGTATTATCCTTCTCCCCAGTTACCATCCATGTCAAAGGCTATCACCCCAAATTACAATGAGAATAAATCAATTCCTCCATTTTCCAACAAACCATTCGTTTCGTCTGGTCAATTTGAAGCTGTAATGGAGTCCGTTGCACCCGTAACTGAAAACAAACCTGCCCATGGGTACAGGTTATTTGGTATCGAGTTGCTTGACCACTCAACTGTTGAAGAAAATTCACATGGTTTTGTCTCTGGAGCTTTGGTTGAAAGTCAGCTGGTTACGAGTCATGATTCTGAATCTGAACGGACTCACCCGGATCGATCCGATCTTCCATCAGTAACTTGTGAACCTGAAAAGTCTTGCCTGAGATCTCCTCATATCCCTGAAACCAGGCAAATCAGAAGCTGCACCAAGGTATGTATGGTTCTATTTTGTTTTTTATATGCTAAAATGGCTCTTTGGATATATTATGTGTCTTTCAAATATGTTCTGCCCTCTTTTTGCCCTAATGAAGTGTATCTATTTCCTTCAAATCTCAGGTTCATATGCAAGGCATGGCAGTTGGGAGAGCTGTTGATTTGTTACGGCTTAATGGTTATGAAGATTTGCTGAGGAAATTGGAACAGATGTTCGAGATTGAAGGTGAACTTATTGGATCCACAAAGAAATGGCAAGTTGTCTATACTGATGATGAGGACGACATGATGATGGTTGGAGACGATCCTTGGCAGTTAAGTCGTTTTACTTTTTAACCAAACACCCCCCCAAAATGGTATCATCTTTAACAGAATTTATAGAGATTAACTCGTTCACTAGATTGCTGGAAGAGTTTTTGCGGGTTTTAAAAAGTGGAAGTTTTAATTTTGGGGGATAATTGTTGTCTTGTGCAGTGAATTCTGCAACATGGTAAGAAAGATATACATATATACAACTGAAGAAGCAAGAAATCTTACACCAAAGGCAAAAGTTCCTGGTGCTAAGGTCAAGACAACAAACATTCCAGCTGAGGATGTCGTCCTTGGAAACGAGGAACAGTCATCAAATGTGGGGTCAGGTTACTGACTTCAGAACTAACCCCTCTGAATTGCTGAGACATATGAGGGGTGTCTTGTACTGCTGATGGCATTTAGTGAGACAAAATGGATTGAGCAAAGCACTCTAGTGAGATTCTCGGAGAAGTCTTTATTGCATCAACACCAAACCTTTGAGATGTGCGTCATGTGTATATAGAAAGACAACAATGCTCGTCTTTTTGTACACGTGCGCCATTCATCCAGTGGTGTGTGGTACAATAGAGATTGTTCTGTATAAGAATTTCTCGATGTTTTGTCTTGTGACGTATGAGAGGAGAGTGTGTCCTTAAAGACGAGGACTGTCTTCTTTGTTGAATATTGTAATGCTTTCTGCTTTTTGTCTGAAATGGAAATGGAGATGGAGATAATGTCCTAAATCCAGTTTCATTTCTATTTATGAAACGGAAAAACAAAACTCCTTACATTTGGTGAAAAAATATTACTCATTTCCTGTTGGACTTTTGTTTGTACATAAAAATGTGATGTCTGCTTTTTCGAATTTACTTTTCTAATTGTCCTTTTTTTTTTTTTTTTTTTTTTTTTTTTTGGATTATCCCCTTAACAGCAACCAGAATCCATATTTTTTGGGCTCTGTTTTAAGAGTAATGCTATTGGCCTAACCATCTAGCCATGATATGATATGGTGTAACAAAACCTCTGATGATGTGACACACAAATTGTCATATTTATTGGGTCGGAGTGGCTGTAACTATAACATTATTTCTTTATTAAAAAGGGGGCTCACTGTCATATTATGAAGGTCCTACGGTTAATCATGTTATGAGATTTGTTGTGTTAGGATGATTGTGAGAGTGTCGATATTCTATCTTCTAGACTAGGGATGGATCCACGTGATTCATGGCGCCATTTGACCCTACCGAGTTCTGGATATATTATTTTGTATTAAAATGATTTAGTTTTGTTGTTAAAAATATAGTTTGAACACCGGTTAATCATCCGATTTTACCTTGATGACCCCGATTAAAATAAATTACTGGATCCACCACCGACGTATTTTTGTGTGTATGATGTAAAAGATTATGTATTGTAGGACTCATACCAACGTATATTTTCCAAAGTAAAGCCAATCAACTTCCACCTTGTTATTGGCCACCGCCTCTCAATATCCCACATCGCTTCCTCCACCATAGTTTGAGCAGAATATAAGGCAAAGCCAAATAAAAGTGCTTTATCCCTTCGGGGACATCCGATAAAATTGGAATGATCTGAGAGAGGTTTAAGCGTATTAAAGCACAAAGATAAAACGCACAAATCGAGAAATGGTCCAAATTTTTTTAATGTTTTTTGCTGGACATCCGATACAATTGAAATGGTCCATTTTTTCTTTTATATTGCGCCGGACATCCGATAAAACTGAAACGATGTAAACATTTTGTGAGTGAAGTCTCTACTTATGTCTTTTTCTTATACCTCTTCACATTGTATACCATACAAAATGAGTGTTGTGCCATAAGTTTTTACGGTATCGAGGGTCCTAAAACCAAAAATTGGTCTACTCCGATTACATTGGGATGGCCTTGTTAGATCGTCTTGATATAATGTTATAACACGATGTAGTAAATTTAGATCCCCTCCGGTGTATCAATGTTGCGAACAGAAGCGGACCCAAGTGGATAGAGGAAGGGGCCACCGCCCTCACTTAGATCCAAAAAGCGGTGTATTTTTATTGGTAAAAAATTTAAAAACACTATTAATATCCCCATTCGATCTTCGAATTTGTTTTGATGTCCCCACTGAAAAAATTCGGCACTCGCCACTGGTTGTGAACAGCACATGGATAGCATGTTTCGACAAACCAATATAATGAGGTCATTTTAAAGTCCAAAAATAATAATAATACTATAAAAATCTACAACTGATTATTGTCTAGATTTATGTGCTATTTATTCAGACACAATAAATGTCACACCATTATAGTGAGGTCGTTTTTAAGTCAAAACAAAAATTACAATTGGTTATTGGTTATTGTCTGGACTTTAGAGTTATTTTACCGTCATATTTAATCAAACACAACAATGCCACCACTATAATAAGGCTGCTTTTAAGTCTAAAAAAACAAAATAAAATCTACAAATGGTTATTGTCTAGAGTTACATTTATATCTTATTTATTCAGACACAACAAATATCACGCCATGATGTTGTGATGAGATTTCTCATGATATGGTATTTATTTACGAGTAATGCTATCGGCATAACTGTTCAGGCACAACAAATGCCAAAATATTATATGAGAATGAAACCTCTGATGATGTGTCGTTTATTTAAAAGGGTAACACAGATCGTCATGTTTATTGGGTCACAGTGGTTGGAACTATCACATTTTTTTATACATTATTTCTTTATTAAAAAGGGAACTCATTATCACATTATGAAGGTCATACGGTAATTATGTTATAATATTTGTTGTGCTAGAATGATTTTGAGAGTAACGATATTCTATCTTCCGGACCATGGGTGGATCCACGTGATCCAGGGAAGCCATGTGACCTGACCGAGATATGGATTTATTTATTTTTAATTATAATAATTTTGTTTTATTGGTAATTAACAAACATACTTTGAACACCGGTTAATCTTCAAAACCCCGATGACCCAATTGAATTAGATTACTAGATCCACTACCGTCCTAGACAACAAATGTGCCGTCAGATTTTGTTGTGTTTATTTTGTGGTGAACATAATATTTTTGTTTTTCCTTTCGAGTCCTTTATTTGCACCACGTCACACTGATTCTACCAGTGCACCACACTAGAATCGACCTTTTGAAAGTCGGTTCTGGATGAGGAAAACGACTTCTCATAGATGTACTGTGAGAATCGACATTTGAAAAGTCGGTTTTTGACTTTGAAACCGGCTTTCAAAAGGTTGATTCCGTGTGACAGAATGGGTGATGCATCGGTGGTATGTGTGGTGTATCGGTAGAATCGCTTACCGATCGTGCTGTGGTGGAAATAAAATAAAAGCTCCCTTAGTTTATGATAACTTTTCAAGATTTGTTGTGTTAGGATGATTGTGAGAGTATCCATATTATGTCTTCTAAACTAGGGGTGGATCCACGTGATCTAGGGCGCCACTTGACCCGACTGAGTTCTGGATATATTATTTTGTATTAAAATAATTTAGTTATGTTGTTAAAAATATAGTTTGAACACCGATTAATCATCAAATTTTACCCCGATGACCCCAATTAAACTAAATTACTGGATCCGCTACGGTCATATTTTCGTGTATATGATGTAAAAGGTTATGTATTTTTTATTTTTATTTTTGAAATGATGGTTATGTAATGTAGGACTCGTATACCAACATATTTTCCAAAGTAAAGCCAATCAACTTCCACCTTGTTATTGGCCACCGCCTCTCAATATCCCACATCGCTTCCTCGACCATAGTCTGAGCAGAATATAAGGCACAGCCATTGAGGAGTCTTCTGTCCCTTCGGGGACATCCGATAAAATTGAACGATCTGCAGTAAGAGAAGATTAGCGTGGCGGCGCGATTGATACGCACAAATCGAGAAATGGTCCAAATTTTTTTTGCCGGACATCCGATATAATTTTCTTTTATGTTGCGTGGGACATCTGATAAAACTAAAACGATACAAACATTTTGTGAGTGAAGTCTCTACTTGTATGCCTTTTTCTTATACTTCTTCACATTGTATACCATAAAAAGTGAGTGTTATGCCATAAGTTTTTACGGCATCGAGGGTACTGTAACCAAAAATTGATCTACCCCGATTACATTGGGATGACCTTGTTAGATCCTCTTGATATAATATTATAACACAATGTAGTAAATTTAGTTCCCTTCCGGTGTATCAATGTTGTGAATAGAAACGGACCCAAGTGGATAAAGGAGGGGGCCACTGCCCTCATTTAGACCCGAAAAACGGTGTATTTTTGTTGGTAAAAAATGTAAAAACACAATTAATGTCTCTCCTCGATATTCGAATTTGTTTTGATGTCCCCTCTGAAAAAAAATTCGGCACTCGCCAATGGTTGTGAACAGTACACGGATAGCATGTTTCACAATCAATATAATGAGGTTGTTTTAAAGTCCAAAATAATAATAATAATAATAATAATAATAATAATAATAATAATAATAATAATAATAATAAAATCTACAACTACCGTCATATTTATTCAGACGGAATAAATATCACACCACTACATTGAGGTCGTTTTTAAGTCAAAACAAAAGTTACAATTGGCTATTGATTATTGTCTAGACTACCGTCATATTTATTCAGACAGAATAAATATCGCACCGCTACGGTGAGATCGATTTTAAGTCAAAACAAAAGTTACAATTGGTTATTGGTTATTGTCTAGACTCTAGTTATATTAACGTCATATTTATTCAGACACAACAAATGTCACACCATGATGTTGTGACGAGATTTCACATGATATGGTATATATTTGCAAGTAATGCTATTGGTATAACTATTCAGACACAACAAATGTCAAAATGATAATTAAACCTCTGATGATGTGACGTTTATTTAAAAGTATAACACAGATTATCATATTTATTGGGTCACATTGGTTGGAACTATCACTTTTTTTTACATTATTTCGTTATTAATAAGGGAACTCATTATCACATTATGAAGGTCCTACGGTTAATCATGTTATGATATTTGTTGTGCTAGAATAATTTTAAGAGTAACGATATTCTATCTTCCAGGCCATGAGTGGATCCACGTGATCCAGGGAAGTCATGTGACCCAACTGAGATATGGATTTATTTATTTTTTGTATTATACGATTTTGTTTTATTGGTAACAAACGTACTTTGAATACCGGTTAATCTTCAAAACCCTGATGACCCAATTGAAATAGATTATTGGATCCACTACTGTCCTAGACAACAACTGTGCCATCAGATTTTGTTGTGTTGATTTTGCGGTGAACAGAATATTTTTGTTTTTCCTTTCGAGTCCTTTATTTGCACCATGTCACACTAATTCTACCAGTGCACCACACTAGAATCAACCTTTTGAAAGTCGGTTCTAAAGGGAGAAAACGAATTCTCACAGATGTATCGTGATAATCAACATTCGAAAAATCGGTTTTTGACTTCAAAACCGACTTTTAAAAGGTTGATTCCGTGTGACAGAAGAGGTGAGGCATCGATGGTATGTGTGGTTTATCGGTAGAATCATTTACAAATGGATCCATGTGGTGCAAATAAGATAAAGCTCCCTTCGTTGGGAAATTGGTAAATCAGGCCACTGTAACGTCTGATTTTTTTTTTCAGTTCAAACATTTTCTGACATTTTTTTTTCAGGTTCCCCGTCCAAATTGAACGATTTCGTCCAAATACAGTCAAAACCGTCCAAATTTGGATTCCTTTTCGTCTCATTCCAATCACTGGCCAAATTTAGACAGAATCCATCCAAAATTCAGACGCACCGTCCGAATTGTGACGAATTCCGTCCAAATTTGGATGGTTTCGCCCTCGTCCAAATTGAGTGTATACCACCCCCCACTAACCGTAAAAACAACTACACAATCTTCAACCAGATCGCCAACATTGACAAACTCCATGATCATTTGGGGGGTGGGGGTGGGGGCTCTACTCACAAAGCACCGCAAGCAACATACAATGAGAATTATCAATTGCTCGTGCTCCACTAAATAATCTGCTTTGTTATGGCCGCCGCCGCGCTGGTTTCTCTAATCTGCGTACAACTCCATCAATCTGCCGCTCCGTTACTCCACACATTCAACAACCCGAACACGTGCCGAATCTACCAAATTTAAAACCATCGTTTGTCGATGTCGAATTAGGTGGAGCACGAGCAACCGCAAGGTGGTTTCTTGGTGTATATCAATAGTTTGAGGAAAGTTATTTGGTGGAAATGGAAATTGAAATTGAGAGGAATGAACAGGAATAGTAGTCGTCGAAGAAGAAGAAGGTGGAGGGACAACCACGTGAAAGTTGTCTGTCGTATTATAACTCAATTTGGACATTTTCCCTCATGCTTGCTTTCTTCCATTGATTTGTTTGATCATATCTTCCGAGGGTCTTTTTGGAAGGGAATCCTTACCTTTCGTCCAAATTTGGACGGAATTAGCCACAATTTGGACGACGGTTCCGTCCATTTTGGTCAGTGAATGGATTGAGACGAAAAGAAATCTAAATTTGGATGGTTTTGACTGTATTTAGACGAAATCGTCCAAATTTAGACGGGAAACCTGAAAAAAAATATCAGAAAATGTTTGATGTTACAGTGACTTAATTTCCCAAATTCTCCTTTCGTTTATGATAACTTTTCAAGATTTTCTGGATTCCCAAACAAAAGCAGAAAAAGCAACACTGAAAAAAAAAGAAAAAAACTTTAAAAAGTCTTTTTGGATATATCCGTTAAAGGTAGGCCTTCATTATAAGAGGCAACGGTAATAATAATGTTTGAAAAAAGAGACACCCCATCACATCTTCAATGTACCTTTTACTCAAATTCCCCTGCTTTTTCCACAAACATTTTCAATAACATCATTCTGTACATTTTAATCAGAAATCCCAAGAACCCACAATTTTTCAGATCCCAAAAAGGCCATGAAGATGAAGAAAGCAATGAAGAAGCTAAAATTCTGGTCATCATCAAAAAAGAAGAAGAAGAATCACAACCACAACAAGTCACTGCAGTACAATGATCAACTCGCATCATGTCACTGCCATTACCACCATTGTTGCCACCACTACTATCCAGTAGTTGAGCCTTCAGCTCCTCCTTTACCTTCTTCCTACAATCCAAAAGTCGTTAACTATGAATTTGAAGCTCCATTATTTGTTCATCAGCAAGATCCATTTCAAGACAGTAGTATTAGTAGTGAATATGAAGAAGTCAAGAAGAATGTGAATTCTTCTTATGAATCTTATCAGCAGTATATGGATCCGAACCCGGTTTTCGATGTTCCTGTTGAACACCATCATCAAGTAGTAAAGAGAGAAAGGGGGAATGTTGGAGCTTTTGGATGTGTGTTTAGCTATGGTGTTCATCTCTTTCGTTGCTTCTTTCCTTGTTTCCATATCAAACATGTTGACTAAATCAAGCTCCTATACAAAAAAACAAAAAAAAAATTACATACACCGAAATTACGGGGCAGATTTGTTCGAATATAATATTCAAAAAGGAAACTATTGGCAGATTATGCTGAAAAAATCGTTGCATCCAAGAACAGGCAGGCAGTGTTTTACTATAGCCTCAGTTTCATTTCTTTACTTTATTGTTGTTTTATGTTATGTGTGGTGATACTTGTATCGTTTCTGTGAATAAAATTTGTGTTGTTCTGTGTTTTTATATTGTCTGTCTATTTAATTTTCACACATATATTGTATCACGTGCCGAAGAAATTAAGCTTTTTCGGTTCACAATCGGTATATGCTCAGATTGTTGATCAGACAAAATTATTGGCAAAATACTCCTAAACCAGCAAATGCAAAAGAGAGAAAGACTAATAATACACTGAAAATGATTACCAAAATCCTATGGAGATGGTTGCCCACTTGAAATGGCAATAATCCGCCTCAAGCATATGCTAATCCAAGCTTCTAATCCATCTCCACTCTTTGTACTGAAAAGATTCGAAAGATTTTTGGAGTTCGAAATCACCTATAGACAAAGATAAAGGCGCTGCGCTACATTTATTCTACTCGTGCACCACTCTACATGTCCACCACATTAGAATCGACCTTGTGTAAGTCGGTTTCTGGGGCCAGTAATCGGCTTCCTGTTGTAGTTTTGAGGGTCTTGATTGATCACCAATGCTTTGAAAACCTGCAAATTTTATGAAGATCGGATCCTCGCAGTCACGCGTATATCGCTGTCCTTCTTAAATTTATTCGACCCCTAACTTGTCCGGAGTATCACGAATAATTTAAGTGAGATACAGACTGAGAGCCTTGCCTTTTGTCTAGGACAAAATAGATCAAAAGATTACTCTGCAGTGTTTAGATGTTTTTTACTTGATCAAGGATGCATACAATTGTTATATCCTTGTTCAACAATGTAAAATGACCTTTTATAGTACTTGGATTGCAGAGAAAAAATTTACAAGTTCGTATTTTAAGGTTACAACCTAAGTGAAAAGGTATCACTTGGTTATAACCACTTAAAAAGACAAGAGGTACTAAAAATCAGTTTTCGGGCCGCAGCGGGCGCTGTGGCGACTGTGATCATCGAAAAACCGCCAAACTTTACTGCTCAACTTTTAGGCATGATGAAGCTCCACAAAGGGCGCTGTCACTGTTTCACCAAAACCCGATTTTTGGTCCTTTAACTGGTTTTCCGGTCCTTTAAGTGATTTTCTCGAACTATACTTGCTTATTTTCCATCTGTATACTCATATACACTTATATAAGCGTGCACTCCGCACCTCCAAACTTATTATTAAGTGTTACGAGTATATCCATCCTTGTACTAAACCCCGATTACCTCAACGGCTTGTGATTATACTTAAATCACCAACAATCCTCCCTCATTTAAGTGTAATCCTTGGTTTAGTAAAACAAAACAGTCACAAAACAAACCAACTCATGATTCAATGAAAATGTCACGAATATTGAATTTCCATCTAGTATTATTCGAGTATTGGGGTGTGACTAAGCATTGAACCCCTTTACACATTTTGAATACATGTACATAACAATACACATGAATTGAAACTACTTCAAAGTATTATACTTGACACCATTTCTTGAAAACCGGCCTTGTGTCCATATCCATTCTTGAGCATTTAGAAAGCCAACCCAACTTTCCTTGAAGCGGCCATACTTCATACTCATATAGGTGAATCTTTAGTTTACCGTGCACTGCGATTAGCACTTTTATAAGATTCATTAAGAAGATAACACTTCAACCTAATCTCATGTGTAAAGTAAAGACATACCGGGATTAATACATGTGCTCAAGTTTCCAAAAACAGGTTTACCACATTGAATTTAGCCTAAGGCATTGTACCAAAGGGAAATTGGGTGTCCCATATTCAGAAACTTATACAGGTTGTAGTCTCATCCCGACTACCGACTTTTGTAACAAGTCCTTAGCCAATCCTTTCGTCAAATGATCAGCCAAATTTCTTTGAGATCTCGCATACACAACCGTTATCACCCCGTGAGAGATCAACTCATGTACCGCGCTATGTCTAACGCCTAAGTGTCGTGACTTAACATTATACACATGACTATATGCTTTAGACAGTGTAGATGAGCTATTACAATGGATAGATATTGGTGATATTGGTTTAGGCCATGAAGGAATTTCATGAATCAAATTCCCAAGCCATTCTGCCTCTTTACCGGCTGCTGCCAAGGCAATAAACTCTGACTCCATAGTCGAGCTAGATATACATGTTTGTTTCTTAGAAGCCCAAGAAATGGCGCCTCCACCTAAAACAAACACCCATCCACTTGTAGAAGAATGATCTTCTACATTAGATATCCAACTAGCATCCGAATATCCTTCAATCACCGAAGGATATGCAACATAAGTCAAACCAAAATCTTTGGTAGACTTTAGATATCTCAATACACGAACAACCGCTCTCCAGTCCCAAACTTTTAAGTAATTCAAGTTTGGTTTCTTTTTTTGAACCAAAGTTCATACGGGGTATCGTAATTCCTTTTATTAGAATTTGTTTAGTAGATAATGGCCGTTAACATGGCCTCACCCCAAAATCCACCGCTCAATCCCGAGTAGGATAACATGGAATTTACCATCTCTTTTAGAGTACGGTTCTTCCTCTCCGCAATGCCATTTTGTTGTGGCGTATACGGTGCAGTTAACCTCGTGTATAATACCACACGACCGAAGTAGGTTGGATCATAGTATTCTCCACCTCTATCGGTACGAAAACATTTGATACTTGAATTTAATTGCAATTCAACTTCACTTTTATAAACTTTAAACTTATCAATTGCTTCGTCTTTTGTATTAAGTAAATATACATAACAAAAATGAGTATGATCATCTATAAAAGTAACAACATATTTCTTATTTCCCAAAGAAGGTGTGGCATAAAGATCATACAAATCACTATGGATAAGTTCCAAAATTGTAGACGACCTTTCAACACCATGAAAAGGTTGTCTTACAATCTTAGTAAGCATACAAGTAGTACACTTATCCATATTGATATCAAAAGGGGGAATCAAAGTATTCTTACACATAACATGCATACGTTTGTAATGTACGTGTCCTAATCGTGCATGCCACAACTTTGAAATATTAACATCAGAAATATGCATAACTTGATTAACTTTATTATTAACAACATTAAGCATAAACATGTCATTACACAAATAGCCAAAACCAACAAAAATACCATGTTTAGACAAAATAAACCTATCGGACTCATAAACTTGTTTGTAGCCCGATTTACACAACAAAGCACCGAAACAAGGTTTTTTCGAATGCATGGCACAAATAAAACATTAAATAGTTTTCTGATTTCCCGAACTAAAATTTAAAGTAATTGTTCCAAAGCCACAAATTACTGACCTTCGACTCGTTTCCCATCTTTAAGATAGATCCATCGTTCACTGGTTCAAAGTCTTCAAACCAGCGTCGATATTTGCATACATGTCTTGTTGCTCCCGAGTCGATCCACCACGTAACATCATCATCCTGCATATAAAAAGCTTCAGAAATAAATGGCACATAATTCATAACCGAATTAACACCATAATTAACATTCTGGCCTTGATGATGTGGTGGTCCTTGGTCTTTCGACCCTTGCTCTGGACCCTTGCCTTTACCATTCTTTTGAACTCGACAATCAGCCTTGTAGTGTCCTGTCTTACCACAAATCCAACAGGCCCCTTTTGGCATTTTTCGGATTCTTTGTCATTTGACTTTTTCTTTTCTTGCCATGGTATTTCCTTTGTTAGTTTTAGAACTCCCCAGCCTCCATCACATGAATGGAAGTGGATTCATCAATTTCCTTGCCCTTGGTTTTAACCCCCTCCTGCGCCCTGAGGGATTCCTCAATGCGCAGATGGCTACCAAGTTCAACTAAGGAGAGTTCTTCCTTTTTGTGCTTTAACAAATGCTTAAAATCTTTCCATGATGGTGGTAACTTATCAATGATACTAGACATTGAAATGGCCTCATCCATTTCCATCTTATGCTGTGCAAATTGTCCTAGTATACGTAGAAGTTCGTTAAATTGTTCTATTACAGACCGTGTGTCTACCATCATGTACTTCATGAAATTACCGACTAGAAACTTTTTAGCAGATGCATCTTCATTCAAATACTTGGTTTCTAGTGCATTCAAAAGTTCTTTCGCAGATGCAAGATGTTGATAAATATCAAATAACGAATCACACATACCGTTCAAGATATGACCACGACATATGTAGTCATCGTTTTCCCACTTGTTTCTCCTTCGTAATTCCTCCAAAGGTGCATCATCATCGACTTACGGTATCTGCGTGCTAAGAACATACACCACTTTCAATGTTGTGAGAAGGAAATGCATCTTCCTTTGCCATCTCCGAAATCAACTCCGCCGAACTTGTCAAGTTTCCCGAAATTCATCATCATGTCCTTTGCATTCACCATTGTGATCAAAACAATAAATTTAAGAAGATTGTTGTAGTTTTGGGGTCTTGATTGATCACCAATGCTTTGAAAAACTCGCAAATTTTATGAAGATCGGATCCTCGCGATCCACGTGTATATCATTTGTCCTTCTTAAATTTATTCGACCCCCTAACTTGTCCGGAGTATCACGAATAATTTAAGTGAGATCTGACCGAGAGCCTTGCCTTTTGTCTAGGACAAAAATAGATCAAAAGATTACTCTGCAGTGTTTAGATGTTTTTACTTGATCAAGGATGCATACAATTGTTATATCCTTGTTCAACAATGTAAAATGACCTTTTATAGTACTTGGATTGCAGAGAAAAAATTTACAAGTTCGTATTTTAAGGTTACAACCTAAGTGAAAAAGTATCACTTGGTTATAACCACTTAAAAAGACCAAAAGATACCAAAAATCGGCTGGCCACACGTAGGCGCGTGTGGCGACTGTGATCATCAGAAAACCGCCAAACTTTCTGTTCAACTTTTAGGCATGCTGAAGCTCCACAGGCGGGCGCCTGTCACTCTGTTTCACCAAAACCTGATTTTTGGTCCTTTAACTGGTTTTCCGGTCCTTTAAGTGATTTTCTCGAACTATACTTGCTTAGTTTCCATCCGTATACTCATATACACTTATATAAGCGTGCACTCCGCACCTCCAAACTTATTATTAAGTGTTACGAGTATATCCATCCTTGTACTAAACCCTGATTACCTCAACGGCTTGTGATTATACTTAAATCACCAACACTTCCTGGATATGCATTGTGAGAACCGACTTTAGGAAGATCATTTATTGCTCCAAAACGTATGAGAAGTTGGTTTTTGGCTCCAAAACCAACTTTCACAAGATCAATTTTACTTTTACTTTAGACCGTAGTGTGCACATGTAGAACGGTGCACGAATAGAATGAACGTGGTGCAAATAAAAGTCACTCCATTTTCGTGATTTTTGAAGTACATTTTCATCGCATTACTCGAAATAAGTTCGAATGCAACTTGAGCTCGACTCGAGTTAGAAAATATTCGTGAACGTGATTGAGTTCGATTATCTCAAGTTCGTGATCGAATTCAAGTTTGTAAAGGTTGAAGTACGTTCAATTCGATAATCTTGTCACGGTAGATTCGACGTGAGGATTTTCGTGGTTGAGTAGTGATAGTGCCACAAAAAAATAAACACAATAAAATACACAACATATTTTTAGACCATTGATTATGATGTGAGATATGTTAATTTAAATGAGTTTCATCAAAACAGTAGTGATACATCCACTACACTTTCAACCACAACATTTTATACAACACAATCAACATCACATATTCTGTTGGGACCCATCACAAAAAATAATTCATCACTTTAATTTACAACTACCATTTGTGTAGTGGTGGTTTGTGCACTACACAAGAGTGTAGTGCACATATCATTATTCTCATCAAAATCAATCAACAGTGAAAAATAATATTGTGGTATTTGTTATGCGTATTTTTTTATTAATTTTTTTGGCACAAAAATTTCTCTTTCGTGGTTTGACGGTTATTCAGAAGTCAGACAATATCATCTTCACACAACGAAAATAAATATTAAAAAAAAAAAAATTGTCTAACTGTAATCGGCGGAGCTTGCCGGAGTTTGATTCAGCAAGAAATTTTCCAGCGATGTTAGTGGCCGTTCCCCCGGCTGCTTCCTCGTCGTTTTTTGGACAGTTCCCATGTCACCATGTAAGCTTCATTTCTAGACTTCCTACTTGTAAAGATTGATAATTAGCAAGTTAGAGTAGTAATTGTTGATGAAGGTTAACGAACTGCACAGTTATTGCGGAGAATTAGTCTCCAAATCAATGCCTTTGTCTTGTTTGAGTTGAATTTGATGCCTCCTAAGAGAGTATACTTTTTACTGTTAATTAGCAATGATAGATATTATTTTGCTGCACAATATGACACCTGAATCTACCAAATAATCATATCACTTTCTCTATGTTTGCTTATCATGTCTGATAAAATGATACAGAATCTAAGGAAAGTTTTGTTATGCGAATCTGGAAAGTTTGTGGAATAATTTGTCAGCAGACACAAATTGTTTTTCCTTTTGCGGTTGTTATTGGCACCATATCGAATCTACTACATAGTGACATTCGACTTCTGGAAAGTCGAATGTAAGCTTAACGTTCGACTTTGCACAGGTCGAAAGTCTATTTTTAACCTCAGTAAAGTCGAATCTTGCCCGAAGTGTAGTGTCGCGGTAGATTCAGTGTGGTGGGCTTGTGCCAATAACAATACCCTTTTCCGTTTTCGTTTTAGGTTTGTTTTCAACTATAAGGATTAAGCTGATTTACTTTAAATTAAGACTTAAAGGTTAAATCTGGGCATTTGTTGTCTTGGTGTTTAGTGTGATTAATGCTATCCGCTAGACAAATCCTCTGTGAGGTTTAGACGTGGTTAAAGTTAGTGTTATGCCGTTACTAGTTCCTCCACAGTGTACAATTTGTATTACCACTTGGTAGGGTGGGACTCCACATTGCAACGGTCCCTTGGATTGGTGTGATGGGTGTAATATTTTTTAACGTCTTTTACACACTTGATACCAATTTAATGGTTGAAGTGGAGGGTGCATACAAGAATTCTCCATTTCCAGTAATCACCATTGTTAGCTGAACTTATTACCAAAATAAAAAAATAAAAAAAATAGCTTCTTGCTTTAGCATCTTGGAAGGAGTTGGAACATGTCCAGCAAGTGATCTCATTTCTAGAAAGAATTCATTGACGAGAGATTTTGTGGCCTGTTTAATATGTTTATTGCTAAAGATCATTAAACCATGTGACCACGTCTGCTAATCATCCATGCTCACTGGTTCTTTCTGTCATTTCCTTGAATCCTTTGACAAACAGGATATTAAAATATCGTTTATTGCAATTATACTATGTCTTATGACCCGTATTATCCTGAACCCGTCGGGGGTCTAAATTTTATTTTGAATGTCTGAGGTTCATGCATTGATGTGCCATTCTGCAATTTGTAGCGAAACCTATCATCCCGCGTATGCACTTACCATCATGAGCCAGCTTTTAGAGTGCGGGCACTTTTCTGGGAGCCAAGGAAGGTTGCAGAACCATCTGGGATGGTTCTTCAGTTGGGAAATTTCTTGCTAAAAGAGCCAGAATCCAAGGTGATCCATATCCTTATCCTAGGTTGAGAAGGGAATAGGTCCTTATGGTGTTCGCTGTTTTCCATGTTTAAGAAATGTCTATGTGGTCCTTTTTTGTATTAGGGAGAAGCAACAGCTTCCGAGAAAGTAAAAAGCATAACAGTGTCAGTTGTTTCCTCGATCTTGGATGTTTCTCCAAATGATTGGGATGAGTGTTGCATTGGTGCATCAGGTCCGGAGCATTTTAATCCCTTCATAACCCATGGGTTTTTGTCCAGCTTGGAGGAGTCTGGTTCTGCAGTGAAGGTTAGTTATTTGGTGTTACGTATCTTCTATCCTGTAATTTATCTTTTGAAGGTATCTCGCTATCTACATTTGCATGCAAGGTGATCTTACTGATAATTTGTCAATCCCGGGTGATGCCTGGAGAAACATAATCAAACCTATATGTCTGCATTTTTGGTGTAGATGATTGTAGTCATGGTCTGTCTTTGCTACTCAAATATGCCAGCCGACACCATTTTGCTTCAAAATTTCCAAACACTTTCTGTATTTTCATTTTACCTTTTCCTTGGTTGTAATTAGTGCTCATTAATGTAGGACAGCCTTTTATGGTCTGTTTCAGGGAACAGGTTGGGCCCCGCAGCACATTGTTGCACGTGATGAATGTGATAATATTTTAGGAGTTGTTCCACTCTACCTGAAAAGGTTTTGCGTTTACCTGGTTACTATACTTTCTCATGTTTATATTTCTTTTGTTTGGTTTCGACATGTATTAATAGCATAACTTTGGAGCTACATTTAAGTAACTGGCTAATTCTTGTACTAGAATCCTGCAGCCATTCATATGGTGAATATGTGTTTGATCACTCCTGGGCAAATGCCTACTATAGCTATGGTGCAAGATACTACCCAAAACTGCAGTGTTGTGTACCTTTTACTCCAGTTACCGGTCAGAGGATCTTAGTGTGTGACACAGCATACAAAGATCAAGTCTTTGACATTCTAGTTTCTGCTCTGAAGGATCTGACAGACAAGGTATTGGAGACATTTGGTATTCTTTCATTTCCATACCCATAATTCAATCCGGATACGCCATTTACATAACTATATTCTCTAAGTTCTTTCCTACTGTCCATTTAGACATTCTTGTATAAAGCTTTTCTCGTTTATTGGGATTCCTCCTACTACCTTATTTATATGTTCCCAAAAGTTTTCTAGTTTCATAACATTGATCAAACCGTTTAAAACCCTTCTTAAAACCTATAATTATATCTCTATTTCAAATAAAGTTGCTGCTTCAACCTTAAAAGATGTATGTATGATAAAATGATGTATCTTTCTTCTGATCGTTGTGTCTGCTGTTTAAATCTTTTCTTTAATGTATACTAAAGCTTGCACTCAGACAAAATGGAGCATTCATCCTAGTATCAGTTCAATTTCTTACTCTATCCATTTTCATGTTTGGTGACGATGTTTTACACTAGTTATCAACTTACACAACCTCCTGTTTCCGATTGGGTGGAGTAAATAGTTTCAAATTTTATTCTGGAACTAAGCCAGCAGATATTTTTATGCCTTATAGAAAACTTTAAGTGGAGAATTGCCTTGAAAGCCAAATGAATTGGAGAGCTTAAAGTCAGAATCCGGAGAGCTTAGAAGGCCTAATGAATATTTTTTGGTAGCAAAAAGTAATCTGAGTAAAAGGCAACCGCAGAAGCTTTAATAATAATGTATATAATATGAAGCTTGTTTTGTGTCCAACTAGCTGGTATTGTTCATGTGACAGTTCCAGGTTTCATCGCTTCATATCACTTTTCCCTCGGAAACAGAGTGCGAGCAGTTGAACAGTAGAGGTTTCATGCAGAGATTGGGAATCCAGTATCACTGGCAAAATCGCAACTATAAAAGGTAAGCACAACTTTCTAGGGCATACTACATTTTGTTTACTATTTTGAATTTTGTTGCCTCCCTTTAAGTTGAACCTGTCTCTTTGGAATCTTGAAGCTGCATAATTTCACTTGCGAGTATTCCAAATTCGTTTCAACTTTTGGCATGTTGATATTGAGAAATTTATTTTGGGGTTATTGCCCAGAATTTTTTCATCAAACGACATTGTGTGTGTGGATCAAATATAACAAATTGGAATATTATGTAAACTGTTTCATGGATCATAGGATCTTTATAAATCCTGCATTGTAGTTTCTTTAGTAAGAGCAAAGACGAAACTACCCTTGTACATAATAGCTTAACTGTATTGGAATTCTGGAAAAGTAATTACTATTACACCATGGTGCTCATCCTTAATTCTCGATAAGAAAATGTTAATCAAAACATCATTGGCTTGACACTGAAGGCATTGTGTGGAAATTCAGTTATTGCATCATGAAGAGTTCATTTTTGTTTTTCTTTTTGTTCTAAACATGAATTGCATGCCAGTTTCGACGAGTTCTTAATGGATATGAAGCAAAGCAAAAGGAAAAATATTCGTCAAGAACGCAAGAAGGTTAGTTTATTCCCGACTTTCCCGTTATGTTTATTAGTCATTTCTAAGCCGTTAGAAAGTAACCAGATTATTGAAGTATAAAATTTTATGTAGTTTTTATGTATAAATGTATTGTTACATGTTACATAGACCGGTTAGTTATCATTAAATATCTTTCTTGATTACCCACTCTATAAAGGATCTTCTAGGTAGTCATTAATACTTAGTTAGCTTTTTCTCTTTCCTAGACTAGCATGCGTTACAGAAGCTCAAGAGTCACTTGTATTTTTCTATTAAAGCTGGCTGTTTTGGCTAAGGCTGATAATAAGAAGAGTTTATATTTTCTCTTACTTATCTTGTTCTTCTCTCTAAATTCTCTATATGTAGTAGCAGAGCCACGAACTTTTGAGAGCAACCGATCCATTTCTTCCTCTCTTAAGTTACATTATTTACAATGACGAGATACTACCTCTTCCTCTGTTCCTCTTTCATTCAATGGAGTTGATAATCCATCACTCCAAATCACTACAAAAGTCATCTGGACCAAACTATGTTTCGTGGTCTCGGTCAAGATATACTTATATCTTAGGCGGGGGAAAAAGGATACCTCACGGGATCCATAACACCTCCTCTGAGACAAAAACTCGAAAGAATTTGATACTTTGGGAAATCAAGATGCATTAGTAAGGTCATGGCTTATGAATTCGATGATAGAAAAAATAAGTTCAAGTTTCTTATATGCAAAATCAGCCCTCAGCATTTGGAAGAAACTGGAGTCCTTGTACTCCAATGAAGGTAACTATGTTCAAGTCTATGAAATTTGAAACTTAAGGTGAGAAATCTTGTCCAAGGTGAATGACTATCAAATAGTATTTCAATACTCTAACCAACCTGTGGGAAGAATATGACCAACTTACTATCAAGGAATGGAAATGTACTGAGGATGCAGACATTCACAACAAGGAAATTGAAAGAGATAGGTTGTTAGACTTCCTAGGAGGCCTAGACAACTCTTATGAAGCTGCTAGGGAAAGGATTCTTGCTATATCACCCTTTCCCTCTATCAATGATGCCTTCAGTATTTTAAGAAAGGAGGAGAGTGAGAAGAGGTGTCATGCCTACAAATGGAGGCATACCGCCCACCTCCAGGAGAAGGAATATCGAGTGTTTAAAGCCTCTGGCCGACTGCAAATGTTTGCATACAACAAAAACAAGAGGAATGAGAATTGGGCCAACCTCTATGTGATCACCAGAAGAAGAAGGGTCTCTTAAGGAAAAATGTTGGTTACTACATGGAAAACCACCTCGTATTCTTAAGAACCCGACAAGTCAAGCTGTTGATAGGAGCAATGAGCAAAATAAAGCCTATAGTGTGTGTCGATGCGGGACAAGGATTCTTTGAAATGCAGATGAACACTCTTCAAATGATGTTCGATAAACTTCACCGAAATTAAGCTGAATCACTGTTGGAGCTACAAAGACAGGATGAACACAAATGGATTGTTGACTCAGGAGCTACTAGCCATATGACAGTGAATTCTCTGTGTTTGACACTTTTTCAAGTATTGATTCTCAAAGACTTTGTTACTATAGCAGATGGTTCTTCTAAAAAGGTATTAGGAAAAGGTAGTGTTAGACTTCAACCCAACCTTACCCTAGAAAATGTCCTCTATGTTCCAACTCTCAATTGTAACCTACTTTCTGTCAAACAGTTTTGTAAAGACAGAAATTGCTCAGCTAACTCTGGATACCCATTGTGAGTTTCGAGGATCTCAAGTCTATGATGAAGATTGGCGGTGCTAAGAGTACTAGGGAGGTGCATGCACTTCCATAGCAAGATCTTAGAGAATCCAAGAGGATTAGTAGCTAGTTTAGACTCTAAATGTAATAAACTTATTCAATTACATTTTAGACTAGGCCATCCTAATTTTGTGTACTTGAAGAAGTTGTATCCTTCCTTATTTTCTGGAATCTGTATGAATGATTTGAAATGTGAGTTTTGCATTCTTGGAAAACAAACTAGAAATACTTACAAATCTGTTCCTTATAAACCCACAGCACCTTTTGTTCTTGTCCACACTGATGTTTGGGGTCCATCTAGGGTCTCAAACCTATCCAAAAAACCCTGGTTTGTCACATTTATTGATGATCATTCCAGGACTTCTTGGGTATACCTAATGAACCAAAAATCTGATGTCACTGACATATTCAAGAATTTCTACAACTTTGTTGAAACACAGTTTAACACCAAAATTCAGATTCTAAGGTCAGACAATGGGACTGAATACTTTAACTCCCACCTATCTCCTTTCCTAACTGAAAAAGGTATTGTACATCAATCCTCTTGTACTAACACTCCCCAACAAAATGGGGTAGCTGAAAGGAAAAATCGACACCTATTGAAGTTGCCGAACCATGATGTTTGCCTATAATGTGCCTGTTCTCTATTGGTGTCAAAGTCATCTAATGACCACATATTTGATCAATAGGATGCCTTACAGATTCTTTGAAGTTCGAGAACCCTATTGATGTCCTAAAAAGTGTCTATCCTTGCACTAAACTTCATCGATATCTCTTTAAAGATATTTGGATGCCACCGCCTTTATCCACAACCACAATCCTACCGGAGGAAAGCTTGATCCAAGGTGCATTAAAACTATTTTCATTGGATATTCTCCTACTAAAAGGGGTACAAATGCTTTGACCCCAAAACACATAAGACCTATGTCACCTTTGATGTCACCTTCTTTGAAGATCAACCGTTTTATGCCAAATCGAAATCAAACCCCTTGTTCAAAACCTTCTTCCACGAAAATAATGCCACCTTGCCCATTAGTGTTGATGATCCCATCATACCTATGCTTTTCCCACTAAACAACTCACTATCAACCTGGAAAAGAGGCCATTATCTACACCGAGAAAAACTTGGAGATCTGAACCTCTCGATGCTCTCTAATGACTCTCATATCCAACCTATTCAAGAAAGCCGAGTACTCTTCTACTTTACCTACCTCCTCTCGAATCTTGTATCTTGACCTTACTCCTTCCAGAGATTGAACTGAGTTGCTATTATTGCCCTTAGGAAAGGAAGGAGAGAATGCACTCAACATCCTATCCAAAAATTTGTGGCCCTCTTGTAAAGTCTCACCTCATTATCAAGCCTTCTTATCTAATATTGACACTCACATTATTCTAAGTCCATTGAACATGCTTACTAAGTGATCTAATTGGAAAAGTGTTGTCCTTGAAGAACTATCTCGCTTTAGATAAAAATCATACTTGGGATTGTGTTCTTAAACCACAGGGAGTGAGACGGTTGGGGTGTAGATGGCTCTTTACCATCAAACACAACTCGATGGTACCATCAACGAGATACAAGGCAAGACTTGTTGCCAAAGGGTTTTACAGACTCAAGGTATTGACTTTAATGAAACTTTTGCACTGTGGCTAAGTTAAACTCTCGTCGAATATTAATTTCCATTCTTCTTTGTTATGAATTGGCCACTCTATCAAATGGACATTAAGAATGCTTTCTTAAATGGGGATCCGAAAGAGGAAGTATATATGCATTATCCCCTGGTTTTATGATTAAACCCAATCATGTACTAAAATTAAACAAGGCTATCTATGGATTAAAGCAATCTCCAAGAGCACTGGTTTGATAGGTTTACCAAGGCAATGAAGGAGGCTACATATCATCAGGACACAGTGATCATACCATGTTCTACAAACATGGCCTTTACAGTAGAATAACTATCCTCATTGTGTATGTTGATGATATCATCATCACTTTGGAAACTCGGAGGAAGAAATCGACTCATGAAGTCCTTTACGAATCAAACAATTTGAGGTAAAAGACCTAGGACCACTGAAATACTTCCTTGGTATTGAAGTTGCTAGGTCATCTAAGGGTATACTACTCTCTCAAAGGAAATATACTTTGGACTTATTATCAGATTATGGCTTATTAGGATGCAAACCTGTTAGTACTCCCCTGGATAATACTGTCAATTTTGGGAAGGATGATAATGGTCCTGACATAGAAGCTGAAAAATATCAGAAACTTATTGGAAGATTGATATACTTATCTCATACTCGGCCAGATATATCATTTGCTGTTAGCAAACTCAGTCAATTCATGCATTCACCAAAGGAGATACACTACAATGCTGCTGTCAGACTGTTGAGATTTCTGAAAGGGAATCCAGGTAAAGGCTTACTGTTCAGAACACAAGGAAATAGCAGAATTGAGGCATATGTGGATCTTGATTAAATTTTTTGTAATATTGATAGAAAGTCAACCTCTGGATGGTGCATCTATGTGTTTGAAATCTAGTTTCTTGGAGATCCAAGAAGCGATCGATTAATGGCTAGAAGTTGGTGAAAGTGTACCGGCTATTGCAGTATGTATGTGTGAGATTTTATGGGTTCAGAAGATTATGAGGGAACTAAGACTTGCCATTTCTACTCCTACTTGCCTATACAGTGACAGCCAATCTGCTATTGAAATTACAAAGAACCCTGTACAGCATGACAGAACCAAGCATATTGAGATTGATAGGCATTTTATCAAAGAGAAGATGATGAAGGGTGAGATTCTCCTATCTTATATCAACTCCAGTAATCAAGTGGCTGATGTGTTCACCAAGAGTCTGCCTAGTACTTCTCTACTAAAGTGTATTGGCAAGCTTGGACTGCTAGATATCTACATTCCAGCTTGAGGAGGAGTATTGAAGTATAAAATTTTATGTAGTTTTTATGTATAAATGTATTGTTACATGTTACATAGACCGGTTAGTTATCATTAAATATCTTTCTTGATTACCCACTCTATAAAGGATCTTCTAGGTAGTCATTAATACTTAGTTAGCTTTTTCTCTTTCCTAGACTAGCATGCGTACTAGAAGCTCAAGAGTCACTTGTATTTTTTCTATTAAAGCTGGCTGTTTTGGCTAAGGCTGATAATAAGAAGAGTTTATATTTTTCTCTTACTTATCTTGTTCTTCTCTCTAAATTCTCTATACAGATCTAGGCCTCTGATCATTTGCAGATTAGCACCCAAAACATTTGTACTATGTTTTCGTTATAATTCTAAAGCCACCTTCACCTTTTCATGTCACTGCCTGTTTTCCCAGCTTCGCAATGCGATTTCCCTAGTTTTTATTGAAGCATGTCATTTACTGGGTTAAAGAAAGAATATTTTTCTGTGGGTTCTAAGAAAAGCTTTACTGCTTGAGTCTTGGAAGGCATTTTTTTATTCAATATCATAGCATGCTGAACATGATTGATATAGACGTTCCTCACCATTTACGAAAAACTTGTTTTTTTTCCCCTCAGCATTTGTGATTCTTTTGCTTTACTTGCAAATGTCATCTGTTAGATAATCACCTTCTCCATTGTTTTCTGACGTCGAATTGCAAAAACATTAAAATGCACCGCATTGATACTTAAATTTACTTTTGCAGATAGCTGCTCAAAATTTGACGATGAAACGTCTGAGGGGATATGAAATAAAGGTATATCCCTTCTCCTTGCTTGGAATTATTCGATGGGATATCAAACCCTGCTCTTCAGTGCACGCATTCAAGTATTTCCAAAATATTTTCACAAATAACACACAAGTCCTTGTGGTTTTGAAATTGTTGTCCCTTTCTAATTGTTTACTTCTGCAGGTCCATTTTTCTGTATGTTAATATAATGCATGCATTTTCCTTCTTTCTTGTTCTTATTTATTATTACCTTCTTGCCAATATTGCCATATTTATAAAATGATTTGGTACACTTTCTCACTTTGTGCACTGGCAGGCTACGCACTGGGACACTTTCTATAAGTTCTACCGAAACACCACTGACAACAAGTTAGGTCCATTTCTTTAAGCACAGTGTTCTAAAGCGTAAATGATACATACACAACTTTGACACAAAAATCATCTACAACCGTTGATCAATGGATGTAGATGATAATCGTGTCTCTAAAGTTTTGCATGTATTGTTTTCCATTCTAAAGTCAAATCTGGATTGTGATTCAGCTTGTTTTTTTTGTTTCTTTTTTTTTGCCTAAATCATTCGGTTAGACAGTGAATCTATACTCGAACCATCTTACAAAACTGACCCGTGTTGATTACTAATTTGGCCTCAGATGGGGTACTGCTTATCTTACAAGAGATTTCTTCCACAACATGGCCTCAAAGATGGGTGATCATGTTCTCCTTGTTGTTGCTCAAGAAGGAGATGAAGTTGTTGCCGGGGCTTTGAACTTAATTGGTGGGGATACGCTGTACGGACGCCTATGGGGTTGTCTCCCTGAAGCTTATTACCCAAGCTTGCACTTTGAAGCCTGCTACTACCAGGTTGTAGTTGTACACGCACACACACTCTCTCTAAATGGATAAGTCATTGTGTAGTTTTTTATAATAGAATAAAAGTATTCTTCTTACTTAAAACAGAGTACAATGCGGAATATAAATAGGAGTACAAGGCAAGTAGTTAAGCGGCTAGAAGACAATGCATTAAATGCAATCTGTCTTCTTATGCAAGGCTGGAATTCCAGGGGTTGGAGGCAGTGATTCCAGGAGTTAAGACAGAGAAAAAGCAGCTAGAATAAATACATATATTATACTTTATATAATAGTATAATATATGTATTACAAAGTAGATTAAACACAATAAACACATAACAATACTCCCCCTCAAGCTGGTTTGTAGATATCCAATAAACCAAGCTTGGAGATACAGAACTTGGATTGTGTTTTGGGAAGCCCTTTGGTGAAGATATCAGCAACTTGAAGTTTAGAAGGCACATATATTAGGCACATGTCCTCATTTTCCAGCTTCTCTTTGATAAAGTGTTTGTCAATTTCAACATGTTTTGTACGATCATGTTGAACAGGATTATTGCAATCTCGATAGCTGATTTGCTATCATGGTAGAACCTTATAGGAGCGGCCGGGGTAGTTTAAGTTCATTGAGAACCCCCGATCCACATTATTTCACGGATGCCAAGGGCAATGACTCGAATGCCTGTACGCCTCTACTACTTGCAACAACGACTTGTTTTTGCTTCTCCATGACACCAGGTTGCCACCACATGAACATGCACCATCCAGAGGTAGATTTTCTATCCACAATGAGAACTTGCCCAATCTGCATCAACAAACCCTTCAATGAGAAGACTTCCTCCTCTTGTATAAAATGCCAAGGCCAGGTTCATTCTTTAGATATTTGAGAATCCTTAAGGCAAAGATCCGGATGAATCCTCCAGGCATGTGCATAAACCGACTAACTGTCCAACAAAGAAAAGAGATATCAGTCTAGTATGTATTAGGTAGATTAACCTACCAACAAGCCTTTGATTGGCCTCTTGGTTGACAAGTTCCTTTGTTAGGATCATTATCAAGTTTTTGATTGTAATCAACAGGGGTCCCGATAGGTTTACAACCAAAAGACCATAATCCTTGAGAAGATCAAGGGTGTATTTCCTTTGTGTAACAAGTATCCCGATGAGAGGACCAGCCACTTCCATACCAGAAAGTACATAAGTTTCCCAAGTCTTTAATTTCAAATTCGGACTTTAGGAAAGATTTCAACCTTTTGATTTCATTATCATCATTGCCAGTGATGATCATATCATCAACATACACTACAAGGGCAGTGACTCTCCCTCCAGTGTTATGTCTGATGAACAAAGTGTGATCAGCATTGGCCTGTTTATAACCACCTTTCTGTATTACCTTAGAGAACTTCTCAAACCAAGCCCTAGGGGACTGTTTGAGACCATATAGGGATTTTTGAAGTTTGCAAATCTTTCCTTTACCAATTATACTTTCAAAGCCAGGAGGAGGGTACATGTAAACATCCTCCTTAAGATCACCATTAAGGAAGGCATTCTTTACATCAAGTTGATGCAAGGGCCAATCCTTAATAGCAGCAAGAGAAATAAGGATTCTGACAGTATTAAGTTTTGCTACAGGAGCAAACGTCTCATTGTAGTTAATTCCATAGGTCTGAGAGAACCCTTTAGCCACTAAACGAGCTTTATATCTTTCAACAGTACCATCAGGATTTTGTTTAACATTAAACACCCATTTACAACCCACTGGTCTACTGTTTTGAGGTTTAATGACAGGAATCCAAGTTTTATTGGATTGCAAGGCATTAATTTCAGCAAGAACAACAGATTTCCAGTCAGGGTTTTCAAGGGCTTCATAGATATTCTTAGGAATCTTGACACTATCAGGGCATGATAACAAAGGCCTTATATTGATCGAAGCAGAGCCATAAGAAACAAATCTTTGAATAGGATGTTGAGTGCAAAGTCTAAGTACCTTTTCTTTGAGCAGAGTGCAGTATCGGGACTAGTAGCACTGTTGTGGGAGTTGGAGTTTGAATGTTCTCACCTTCCTGGTTAGGTGGCTCTGTTCTACCTCGGTGATCTCATCGGTAGGACAATTTCATTTCATTAGCACTTTTGTCCACGAGGATATGGTGATGAATTGCATTCGGTGGAGATAGGAATGGATGATGTGTCCCCATTGACCCCTGAGTCCTTTCTTTCCTTTGTTCTAGTATAGATAATTATCTCATTGTCCTTGGTGCACTCTTCCCTTGTTCCTTATCGGGATAAGGATTTTTGGTTAGTAGGTGGTAGCTTCAATGATTTGTGGGAGTGGGACTCCTTCATCAAAGTCAATTAGATCGATTACTCGCCATAGAAGATTTGGAGTAGTAGGGTAAGTTTTCAAAGAACGAGACATCACATGAAACATATATTTTTCGGTTGATAGGGTCAAAGCACTTATAACCCTTTTGTGTGGAAGAGTAACAAAGGAAAACAGTTTTGACAGCCTTTGGTTCCAATTTGTGTCTTAAGTGATCATGAATGTGCACAAAAGTGGTACAGCCAAAGACCTTTAAGGGAATATCAGTGACAAGTCTGTTAGAGGGATAGCACTTAGTAAACATGGAGATAGGTGATTGATATTGTAGAACTCTTGAGGGCATTCTGTTTATCAGAAATGAAGCTGTTAAAACAGCATCACCCCAGTGATAATTGGGCAGGGAAGATGTAAAGAGAAGAGCCCTAGCCACTTCAAGAAGGTGCCTATTTTTCCTTTCAAGCAACACCATTTTCTTTGTGAGGTATTAGAGGCAAGAGGATTGATGAACAATGCCTTCTCGGTGAGGTAGGATCCGAGGACGAGTTGAAATACTCGATCCCATTATACATCTAATCACTTTGATGGAAGTTAAGAATTGTGTTTTAATCATATTATGAAAAGCTTTAAAGACTTGGCTAACATCGGACTTATGTTTTATGAGATACACCCAACATAGTCTTGTGTGATCATCTATGAAAGTTACAAACCATCTACGATAGGATAGGTTTGGTATTCAGACGGACCCCACACATCACTATGTATAAGAAAAAGGAGAGATGCCTTGTAAGGTTTTGCTTTAAACACATTCCTTGTTTGTTTAGCCAAAATACACACTTCATAATTGAAATGAAGAAGGTTTCTTATGCATAAATAACTTAGGAAGCAGATTTTTGTAAATAAAAGAAACTAGGATGTCCTAGTCTACAATGCAAAATTCGAATTTCTTCATCATTGTCATTAGCACCTTTGGATAGGCTTAAAGCTTTCTCCTCGTGTTCTTGAAGGTAATATAGGCCTCTCTTTCTTTCTAGCTTGCGCCAATCCTCATCTCTCGAATCCAGAGCCTGAAAGACACATTGGGAGTCGGAAAAATTTGCAATACACTTATTTTCATGAACAAACCGACTATGAGAGAGAAGGTTGCATGATAGGTTAGGAACATGGAGGGGCAGGACATAAGTTTTAAGTCCTTAGATATATCTGAGCAGTCCCGATTCGACCACAGTTGAAAGGGATCCATCTGCTATTCTTACCTTGTGTTGTCCATTAGATGGGTAGTAAGTAGAGAAAAGTTTAAAGTTACCTGTCATGTGACTGGAGGCTCCAGAGTCAATAATCCATGAGAGATTACCTTCTTGTGAAGCTGTGGCAGTATCAACAGTAGGAGTGCTTTTATCATTTGAGAGAAGCTGTTTTAACATGTCTATCTGCTCCTTGGTGAAAGGCATTGCATCTTCCACTGTGTTTGCAGAGTGAGCATGCTTCTGATTATTCCACTGGGCTGGTTTCCTTTGATTCTGATTCCTATCACCACTCGGTTTGCCATGTAGGAACCAGCAGCTGTCCTTTAGATGGCCTTTTTTCTTGCAATGATCACAAATGAGCTGGTTTTTCTGCTCATTTTTCTTCTGGTAATTTCCAGCATAGGCAGTTTGGGTGGAAAGGGCAGACTGCTCATGCTGGTTGGTTGAGTTGGACGATCCAATCATGGTTTCTCTCCTGCTTTCTTCCTTTCTAATGGAGTTGAAAGCTTCCAGAACAGTGGGTAAAGGATCATGAGCCAAGACTCTCTTTGCTGCGACCATAGGCGAGTTGAGTCCACCAGAAACTCAAAAACCCTTTCTCTTTCAATGATACTCTGGAAGGATTTTGCATCGTGGTACACTCCCAAACATTGGTCATTAAGAGGTCATATTCTCGCCATAATATCTTCAAGGAGTTGAAGTACTTGGTATTGTGTTTGACCCCTTGTTTTATATCCTTGACTTGGTTTTTACACCAAAAGCTCGAGCATAATTCCCTCTGTTTGAATAGGAGTTGGCAACATTCTCCCATACCTCCCTTGCAGTGTTGAAGAACATGTTTACCTGTCCAATTTCAGGTTCCATGGAGTTGATTAACCATGACATAATCATGGCATTCTCAACTAGCCACGTTTCATACGCCTCTTCATCATCAGCTTCAGGTTCAGTGATAGAACTAGTGAGATAACCGTTTTTTCTCTTTCCTGTCACATACATTTTGGTGATTGCGCCTAATCGAATGTAGTTGGAGTCATTGACCTTATGGTAGTGATTTGGATGTTTGGATTGTCACTTCCATGAGCATGAAGTGTCTTGTTTTTGTTTCTCGGAAGTGATTCGAATTATCGATATTTCGACCATGAAAAATAAGAAGAAGATGAAAGGTTGCTTGAAAGTATGTTTCAAGACTTAGGCTCGATACCATGTAGTTTTTATAATAGAATAAAAGTATTCTTCTTACTTAAAACAGAGTACAATGCGGAATATAAATAGGAGTACAAGGCAGTAGTTAAACGGCTAGAAGACAGTGCATTAAATGCAACTGTCTTCTTGTCTGGGCTGGAATTCCAGGGGTTGGAGACAGCGGATTCCAGGAGTTAAGACAGAGAAAAACAGCTAGAATAAATACATATATTATACTTTATATAATAGTATAATATATGTATTACAAAGTAGATTAAACACAATAAACACATAACGATACATTGCATGCCTGAAAATGTTTTGAATGTCAAATAAACTGGCTCAATCAAACGAACACCTATGTTTCAGGCCATAGAAGCAGCGATTGAACTTAAGCTTAAGAAAGTAGAAGCTGGAGCACAAGGTGAGCATAAAATCCAGAGGGGATACTTGCCAGCGATTACGTACAGCTGTCATTATATATCGGATGAAGATTTCAGGAAAGTCATAGGCGATTTCGTGGTACGTGAAGCTGAACAGGTAATAGTACTGATATCAAATGCACACCTACTAAATTCTGGTTACTGTATATCATCAGTTTGCATGAAGTACAAAACTAAATTTTGTCTGAAAAATGCTTAATGCCAGGTAAAGCTTGTTACAAAGTTAATCCATGATGATGGTCCCTTTAAGGAGAACAGTATGAATAACATACAACAATAAAGGAGTCCACACATCACTCTGAATAAGCCATTGCACAAGTCAAGTGCCCTCCCTTGATGGGTTTGCTTCTTAACCAGACATGGTTTTGTAAAGAAGCATGTTCTGAAAATTGTACAGAGTTTACTATGTGGATAAGTTGATCTATTTGGTGGGGGTATGATTGGGGTATAATAGACTCGAAAAGGGAGTACAGCATTTAAGGCAGGTTGATTAATTGAACCGTTGAAGCATATGTACATGAAAACTTATATTTCACTTTATTCATTATGTATAAATCTATCAGCCATAGCAACTGCACCAGAAGATAATAATAATAAGTAAATCGATATCCATTATAGAAAACCACTGTCGCGAGCAAAGTCAGTCTCACGGAGTGAGCGCGAGGGAACCACTACAAAAAATCATTGACCCAAAAAAATTGGTTTACTACGGGTCACTGGTCCAACCAGATTAATCCCAGATAGTAAATATACCCAGGACCTTATTTAGAACAAATTAGTTCCGTGTTCTACCCCTAAAAACATAAAATAAATTTTTGATTCGAAAAGAAAGTCTGTCTGCCAATGGTAGCCAAAGAATAATAGAATTTCATCAGGCAGTAGATTCCTTGAGGTAAGCAATGAGATCAGCACGATCCTGTGGTTTCTTCAAACCAGGAAAAACCATCTTTGTTCCAGGAATGTACTGCATACACACATCATATATTTCACTATTTCAGCATTCCTATGTTTTGTCCAGTGAAATATCATAGCAAAAATTGATAAATAATAATAAAAAACATTAATCATATCAAAACAACAAGCAATTCACCCAATAAAACATTGACTTGTCAAAGTAGCAGTTGGTCAGAATAGGCAAACCATGTCTGAACAAGCTATTAGTACTTTGACAATGCATCCATAAAAAACCATTACAGGGATATGGTTAATGGGACCAAAGCAAACTAAGAGCACTTATGTCAGTTCCTTTTAACATAATTTATACTTAAAAAAATTTAATACATTGTTTTTCTAAGCATCAACCCGACTTAGGGCATATTCCGTATACAGTTATCCTTGCTCATACCATTAACAGGTCGAAAGGTGTCTTATTTTTCTCTATCCTACAGATTTTGTATTCTTAATGAAATGCATCAAAATCTCTACAATGCATAATTTGAATAGAGAACATGTATTTTATACATCATGGTAGAGAATATGTTGCTCATGATTTTTGATAGATCTGAATGATTTGGATATCTATTTTATAAATCTACTTTGTTTTACAAAGTCTATTGCAAGTGTTCTTACTGTGGGGCATTACACACATTCAACCATTTAAAAGTCAATTATAGACCATATAATTGACTTCTAAAATGTTGAACATGTATATGTTGTGCCACACAAGTGGAACTATAAGTAAGTTTTGTGTGGTGTCTTTAAAGAGTCACAACCATTATGCATCACATGAAAACAAACGGGCAAAGGAAAGGAATCGAAAAACATAATATCCAGTTCTACAAGATTTCTGACTTACCTTCTTTGGATTAAGCAAATAATCGTAAAGCGTATTCTCTTGCCAGGTAACAGCCATGTTCTTGTTGGCAGCAGAGTAAGAATAGCCAGCAGTTGTGCCAGATTGCCTTCCAAAAAGTCCATTCAAATTCGGCCCTGAACGTGTGAACAAAGTAAAATACCGTAAGGAAATGAGAAAATATATTCAACATTACATGAAGTTATAGATGTTAGAAGGAATGGCTCAAAACCAAGAAGAGTTGGTAGCACACCATAACTTTAGCAAACAAAATGAATAAACAGAGACTAAGAACAGAGTAGGGTAACATGATGAGATGAAAGAACATGTTACATAAATCATATAACTGCACATACACAATCTCCACATAAGTTGCATGCCAATTGCCGATAAAGGTATACCATAATAAAGATTTCATTTAACTAAAAACATCTGGGGTACAATGCAACTGATTAACCGTTTGTTTGTGCACAGACGTTGTTATAACCAAACTGGAAAAGATTGAGACCACCACGACATCCAGGTATAAAGATGTAGGCTGTAGCAAGCTTTGCCATAAAGTGACTCAAGCAATTATATTCCCTACTAAGGTGATGAAAATCGAAGGACTAAAAGAAATCATTCGATCATAAAATATCCCTAATTAGTACTCTAACTTGTGGATTGCTCTTGACACCGTAGTTAATACATCAATAAGCTGCTTGCAGACCGATAATCATGTGCCATACAACATATGGCATTTCCCTCATGATATGATTTGCGGGATTAAAATCCAATGGTTTAGGCAACAATGCCTGTAATTTCTACAAGCATGGTAAACCAAAAGACTACATTTCAGGCCAAAGCTACCTGGTCGGTAAAAAAAATGAAACAAAAAGCGATTATGTTAAAGAAACACAACACATTTTAAGATTTGCACTCTTCATTCATATGTAAACATCAACGACATGATACAAGCAGTAAATGATGTATACAATCCTAAAATCCATGTGCCAAGAAGACAAACATAAAGCGTTGCAGAAACACTTTTCTAGAATAATCTAAACGAGAAATGCATATCAAGCTGCTCAGCTAAGCTTTAATAACTCAAACTCAATATTAAATCAGCCAATTCCAGGTCATAAACACACAAGATTCAACACAAATCTGTAGATCCGAAGTAATCAAACAAAATTCGTTAACATACACATATCAAATGCAAAACCAATTCCGAACTGTCAGCAAAACAAACATGTCGAAAGTAATCACAGAACTGTTCCAAAAGCACAAAACTAAATCACGAAAATCTGTGATAGACACAATCAGCCAACAAAAATTGAAAACAATTCCCTGCATCACGGTGGGAAAAAAAAAGACGGATTTTGTCTTAATGACAAGTGGTGGAACATTCAACAACAGATTACCTTGTTTGTGTCCGGCGCCTTGATCAACGGTATGACACTGAGCGCACTTAGTCTTGAAGATCTTCTCTCCGGATTTGCTATCACCGGGTGGTGCCGCCGCGAATGTCGCCATTTCCCGCCGATTCAATCGAGCAACGCCTTCAAGCTTTTGCTTTTTCTTTTTCTTGCTTTCTGAATAAGCTTAATAAAATAAAATATATATAGAAGAGAGGAGGGAATAAAAGGATGGTAAGTGGATGCTTCGATACATTTAAAATGGCTAGCAAAAAGGGTACGCGATTTCGTGGCGGCCACAGGACCCCCTTGTTTATTAAATGACACGTATAACCCCAGTCGGCCCGGTATAATAACCCAAATCAATTTGATCGAAATCATTATAATCCAAGTTATTTCTCTCTCTTCTTTTTTTCTCTTGATCATTTTGCCGGTTACCGTTGTCCGGGAGGTTTCCGACATCTTCAATCGAAGGAATCTAGCCAATTCTCACCATCCACGATAGAGGAAGAAGATAATGTCCGGCGAACAATTAAAAACGTAAAATTTGGAGGCAACATTTCTTAAAAAACAATTGGCGAGGAATGCATGGTGGTGGATGATGTCTCTGCTGAACTTTTTTTGTTGGAGATAAATGCAAATGAAATGAAGAAAAATTCTAGACTTGAAGCCTTGATAATAAAAAAAAAAAAAAACTTGCAGTGCAACGGTGTCTGGGGGTAACTCTAGGGTTCTCAATCCACCGATAGTTATGAACAAAAATCTGATTGATCTTGAAGGAAATTCAAGGCATGGAGCTCAATAAGGATAAACCGAATGCCCACCCTATTAAGGTTAGATTTGACTATAAACATACTCTCCATCTGAAAAAATGGAAAGATGATATTATCTTAAAACTGCAAGGCAAAAGTTTGTCTCTTACCCAATTCTCTTAGCTCGATTAACTTCTATGAGTAAACTTACTGATGATTTCGAATTAATTGATATTGGTCATAATAGCTATATTTTTATATGTGAAAAGAGAGATATTAGATTAAAAGTTCTGAGTAAGGGGGGCATGGATCATCAATGGATGTTGTCTTATTCCAATAATGTGGATACTTGGGCTCATTCCATCCAAAGACAAGCTAACATCCATTGCAGCATGGGTTCGAATCTCTGATTGTTGGCATAATATTGTAACGAAGAATGCTCATCTCTATTGCTAAACCGATTAAAGTTGATCATCATACTTACTATTCCATTAAAGAAAGATTTGTTAGGTTATGTATTGAAGTTGATTGCTCTAAATCTCTTTTGACTTTTGTAGATATTGATGATTTGTTGTACAAGGTGGAATATTTGGAATATAAAAATATGTCTTTAATCTATTATGAGTTTGGTACTATTGGTCACAAGAAGATTCTTGGCCTAAAATTTTGGCTAGAAATGCGGAGAAGAAGAGCTTGGCTTCTTCAGATGGAGGGAAAGAATGTGAAAAAGGAAATTTCAAATGGAAAGGATCATGCTATAAAAGAACTTTGGACTTCTTCTTACGGGTCCTGGATGCAGGTAGGGTAAAACAAGAACGAAGAAAGTCATAAATTTCAAATGGAAAGGATCATGTTATAAAAGAACTCTGGATTTCTTCTTACGGGTCCTGGATGCAGATAGGGTAAAACAAGAACGAAGAAAGTCATAAATTCTTTGAATAGACCGGATCTATAGAAAATTAAATGAATTGAAAGAAGAATAATATTTCTTCACCTTACATGAAGAATCGTCATTGTTATTGGTGCTCGATATATACTATCTTTGTGTCAAAATATAAGTTAATTTAGTTTTTTGGTTTCTCCAATAATCTAATTCTATTTAGATACCAATGAATAATATATATTTTCTCCTTTTACCCTTCATTTATTATATACTCAATCACTTTACTTTATTTTGCACCAATAGTTGTCAAATGTCATTTTCGTCTTTTTAATCAAAACTAATGACACATAACCAATTTAACAAACTCTCTTAATCTGTGTGAAAAAACCCAAACGAACTTACATTTTGGAACGGATGTAGTATAAAAGAAACGTCATTGTCAAAGACATTACCTATAATCGTCCACCGTGAGTGACATTTGGGTTAAGATACAAATGCCATCATGATGTTCGAAACGATTTTGTGAACTAAATATTTATGGCGAACTTATTGCAAGACTACAAGGCTCGCTGCGGCACCACGTTTATTCCGGCATCCCGAAAAATAACTTAAAACACCACGATTATTTTTCACCAAATAATGCCAGTGGAATTGATGTGCCATCTCAATACTAACGTCAGTGGCTCTGACGTTGGTTTTCAATAACAACGTCGGTGTCAGTGACATTATAGTTATAAATGTGTCATTGTTGAAAAGATCAGTCCACTGAAGTTATTATCGAAAAGAAACGTTAGTTGATCTGACATACCTAGTGTGATGACGTAAGTTTAAAAAAAAAATACATATGTTGTGCCATAAATAAACGAGAAAAATGATGCCGATAATAAATTCGTGGTGCCGATAAAAGCCGCCTACGGCGATTTAGTTTCACAATCTAAGCCCAAATTCTCAATGAAACAGGCCCCAGTAGTATACGAGCCCAACTCTACCCAAAACCCTAAAATTTGACCTGGTGCCGCTAGTTTTAAGTTTTAATCGACGGCTATAAAGAAGTGTGTTTTCATCGTTCAATCTCATGCGTCAATTACCTTTATAAAGACGTAAATAGCACACACTTCATTTTCTAGGGGTCGCTGCCGTTGCTCCATCGATTTCTTGTGCTCGTTTGCTCAAAGGTAACACCGTTCTGCTTTGTTTTTTCTGCCTGAGGTAACACCTAATTCTTGTTTTACGTTGTATTATTGTGCATTTATGATTCAGAATTCGAATCAGCTGCTTCTTAGCTACGGTCTTGCTCGATCTGTACTTCACATAGTATTTTTTACTTCAAATTTCGTTTTATATTTGGAAGATTTGCTTATCGAGTATCTGTGCAATGTTTTTGTTTGGTCAGCTTTTTCTCAATGTGAGTGGCGGTGTTTTACTTAGTTTTTATATTTTAAATTTGATTACATTCATATTATTCAGCTAAAAGAAAAAAGTTGCCATTTTTGTGTTGTAGCTCTTTATTTATGTAAAAAAATCAAGTACTTTGAATGGATTTTTTATTTGTGTGTCGAAAAAATCTGTGCGGTTTAAATGAATGATGTGCTATTGCTTAGTTGACACAATGACATGGTGTTACCTTTTACCATGCGTTGCTCGAAATGTGCTCTCCCATGTCACACTGAAATCAAGGCTGGAGTCTCTAAAGTGGCCCATTTGTTTAAGCTCCATTTTTGGAGTTTTTTCTCTCAAAGAAATACGTATGGGCCCGAGAATTGGCACATTTATTCTTTGTGCCATAGGCCTTTGGTATGGGAACATATTTCTGTGCATCTGCTTGAATTGGGGACATATGTGTCTAATGTTTGCTGGTAATGGCATACCATATTTGTTGTAATGCCTCATTGAGTCTGTTTTTATCCTTTGAACTTTTCAAGTCCAAGCTTCCCTTTTTTGTTGCCTTCTTTTCTGGGGTGTTTGCAATTCATTGTTGATAGGCCCAATGACATGTTTTGGCATTGTTTTTCTTGGTTTCTGATTTTAAAGTTATTCCTTTTCATTTTCCGAATTAAAGCTTTCCTAAATAATTGTTCTACTTGCTGAACAGAATAGGTTGTGTGTAGTGATAAGGATTAATGTATGAAGAAATCTAATTGGATAAGATTCATAATTTTTCCAATACAGTTGACTGAATATTAGAATAAGTTTATATCAACAAAATGTGTGTTGGGGCACCAAAAATGATAGATCGATCTGAATAAGAAGAATATTCATGAAATAGATGTTGGATACCAAAATAGACAGAAATCTGTTTTTTTTTTCCTTTCCTAGTCTCTAAAAGGCTGTGGTGATATTGCTGTTACCTGGTTTTGTGGTTATCCATTATCCAGTATTTACAGAATAGGTGTAAAATCTTTGACTCTTGCAGAGCTTTTAACGAGTATGTCGCACCGCAAGTTTGAACACCCAAGACATGGTTCTTTGGGATTTCTCCCAAGAAAGCGTGCAGCCCGTCATAGAGGAAAAGGTTATTATCATGTATTTTTATAATTTATTTATTTATATTCAACTCCTAAGTATTGACTTCTGTTACTCGGGATATATTCAGCTTTGTGTTTATTCATCCATCTCATGTTTACATGTCATGTCCTCCACATTTTCTCCATCCATTGACACTTTTAGGCTAAGGTGTTGTGTTGTTGTAGAGTAGTCCTATAGTGACTCTTCCACCTCATTATGTTAAAGTTAATAACGATTAATGCTTTTCTTCATTTGGCATTATTGCTGTGTATAATTCTTACTGTTTTTTCTTTCAGTGAAAGCCTCACCCAAAGATGATCCAACAAAACCCTGTAGACTTACTTCTTTCCTCGGCTACAAAGCTGGGATGACGCACATTGTCCGAGAAGTTGAAAAACCTGGGTCAAGTGAGTTAAAACTTGTTATTGATGATGTCCTTTTCTTTTCCATACGGTGTGTTAATCTATGGTTTTGTTTAATCTCTACGCATGTTTAATTTTACTTTGTTTTTCTTCAAACGGAAGGAAATTATTTTTACAAATGTTAAATTGCATAGCCTTATTTTCCCCAATCAAAGATATAACATTAGCTATATACGTTTCTTTCTTACTCTATATCTGTATCATCTTAATCTAGAGTTGCACAAGAAGGAAACATGTGAGGCAGTTACGATCATTGAAACTCCTCCGATGATTGTTGTCGGTGTTGTTGGTTACGTTAAGACACCCCGTGGCCTGCGTTGTCTTAACACTGTGTGGGCTCAGCATCTCAGTGAAGAGGTTAAGAGGAGGTTTTACAAAAATTGGTGCTCGTCCAAAAAGAAAGCTTTCACCAAGTACTCGAAGAAGTATGAAAGTGATGAAGGCAAGAAGGACATCCATGTCCAGTTGGAGAAGCTGAAGAAATACTGCTGTGTCATTCGTGTCTTGGCTCATACTCAGGTTTTATATCTTGTTTTTTTTTTGTGATGGTATGTTATCGCTTATTATCATGAACTTTTAACTTATTCAATATACCGTTCTTTTTTAGATTCGGAAGATGAAAGGTCTTAAGCAAAAGAAAGCCCATCTAATGGAGATTCAGGTTAACGGTGGAGATATTGCTCAAAAGGTTGATTTTGCTTACGGCTTTTTCGAAAAGCAGATTCCAGTTGATGCTGTTTTCCAGAAAGATGAGATGATTGATATCATTGGGGTGACTAAAGGTAAGGGATATGAAGGTGTGGTGACTCGTTGGGGTGTCACTCGTCTTCCTCGTAAGACTCATCGTGGTCTTCGTAAGGTTGCTTGTATTGGTGCATGGCATCCAGCTAGGGTTTCATATACTGTTGCAAGGGCTGGTCAGAACGGTTATCATCACCGTACAGAGCTGAACAAGAAGATCTACAAGCTAGGGAAGACTGGACAAGAAACTCATTCTGGCATCACTGAATTTGACAGGTTCCTACTTTTTCACACTTCCTAGATACAGGTTCTACTTTTTCACACTTAGAAAATATAAGGAAAAAAATGATGTGTTGTGTGTTTGATTATATACAGGACTGAGAAGGAGATAACTCCAATGGGAGGATTCCCACACTATGGAATTGTGAAGAATGACTTTCTGATGATTAAGGGTGGCTGTGTGGGACCCAAGAAGAGAGTAGTCACTTTGAGGCAGTCCCTTCTGACCCAAACATCCAGGCTTGCTTTGGAGCAGATCAATCTCAAGTTCATCGACACTTCATCCAAGTTTGGCCATGGCCGTTTCCAGACTACTGAAGAGAAGGCCAAGTTTTATGGGCGTCTTAAAGCTTGATCTTTCTAAGCGTTTGAGAAATGTTTCAATCTTAATTCCAATGTTTTACCAGATTTTGAACATCATTTTTGTTGCTTGTTTTCAACATTATATATAGCTGCTTGCTGCTGAGTTTGTTTGACCCTTTTGGCTTATGTATTGTGTATTATCTTCTCAACTTTCAGAATTATATTGCATGTTTTTTTTGCCTGAGTTTGAATCGAAATCGAACCTGAACCCAATTATGAACCCAAAAGCAATAAATTAAATTCATAGAAACAGTGAAAGTATGAATTAAAATGCAGTCAAGGCTGTAATGGTGAGTAAGTAATAAAATTTTACAGTTTTTGAGTAGCTGCTGCAACGACAGGACACCAACGTCGAAGCAGTGTGTTTTTATTTCAGCACCGGCAGCAGTAGTACGTTGGGTGATTAATTCTGATGTGTTAAAGGCACGGGTGAAATTTTGTTTAGATGTTGTAGGGAGAGATCCTATGCGTTTTCAGACCCGAAGATTTGTTTAGAAGCTTCCGGAGGAAATTTTCAGCTTCAAGGAGTTCAAAGCTCTCGTTAATTAGATCCATCCACTCTGTATTATTCACCAACAATTGTTGTACGGTAACTCATCTTGATAAATTAGCATGGTGTTCGAAGGGTGGGCTCGACAGTTGGGAGCACACGGATCTTAAAAAATATTCCACGGACCTTTGATGCGGTTTTCTGCAAGGATGATGCTTCGCCAAATAGCGGAGAGGGGGGGACCCGCCAAATTTGTGGAACTAAAATCCCGCATTTCTAAATATTTTGCCTTTAGGGTGCAAGATAATATACTATCTGAAATCACTCCAGATCCCTGTTTAGCCAAGAGTGCAAGATTGAATCACTCCAGATCTTGAAACCCTAACCATCCGTCTACCTTTTTCAATAATAAACACTATATGTGACACTTGTTGTCAGGACATTACTTGGTGATAAAAGGACAAGAGTTTGGATGCCTTAAAAGAGCAGCTGGACCTGAAGATGGAGTGTGAAGCTTCAAACCCCTTAAAGGGACTCAATATAATAGCAAACTCATGACTCTGAACCACTAGTTTAATTGATTAATATCTCCTCCCATCCCGTAAGACATGTTAGAATTTAACCAATGTATGTGACACTTTGAACACATCGATTTTCATACATAAACTAGTCAAATCTCTCATCTCAAAACGACAAAATTCAGTCACCGATTAAAACATTTCTCTCTCCACTATTAAATCTTTAAAAGGACTATAAATTAAGATTGTAGCTTTACTTTTTATTAATATCCTTATAAAGTGTTACTGTAAACAATAGAATTGCTCCTAATAGAGCATCTCCAACACCATCACTTTCAACTTTGATAAAAAGAACACTCCAATAAACACAATCAATACAACACTAAATCAAAATATCATCTCTTGTTATCACTCTTAAGAACTGAGTTCTGGTACAGACTTACAGTACTGTAAATCTTCTACATGTGACTCAAATGGAGATCAACGTCTACTTAGAAAACTACTGTCACGAGAACCAGTATAAAAAATCATTACTGCAAAAAAAAAATGGCTACTTGTTCAACCAGATTAACCACATAGTAAAATAACTCAGGGCCTTATTTAGAACAAATAAGTTCAAAAAAGAGTATAATAGAAATTCAGATCAGGTAAAAATAATCTTCAGGCAGTAGATTCCTTGAGATAAGCAATAAGATCAGCACGATCCTGTGGTTTCTTCAAACCCGGGAATACCATCTTCGTTCCAGGAATGTACTGCAAACACGCATCATAAATTTCAGCATTTAAATGTTTAGTCCAATAAAATATCAAACAATGGATCGATAATGACACGACAACAAACATAGGGCACTTGCATCAATATCTTGTAAAACCGATTTCCCTATTTTGCAGATTCGAACGTCACTTTTCTCTATCATACATATTCTCTATTTAGAGTGGAAGGCATCAAAATCTCCAACGCATAATTTAAATAAAGCTAATACGTGTTTTGTGCAATATATGTAGTGTAGAACAAGAGATTATGTACGTTACAGATCTGGGTAAAGATTATGTTACATGTGGTTTTTAGTGGATCTGAATGATTTGAATCTCTATTTTACAAATTTACCTGATTACACAACATCTAGTGGAAGTGCTACTATAATTGTGGCACCACACTACTGCAGGATCACACATTCACACACATTCGACAGTTTCAAAGTGGATTATACACTATAAAATCAACTTGTGTAGATTAAAGAAAGAAAGTAAAGAAACTATGCACTAGTGTAGCTCGGCATATAAGCTGCAACTCAGAGTATCGAAAGAGTTTATCATACAATTGTTGGAGAAAGGTTATAACAGAGTGACATGCATTATACCTTTCCACTTCTATTATCTTTTACATAATATGGGTGTACGGTTAAAGGGAGTAAAAGATACGATGAATGACACTTGATGGCAACCACACCTATTAGTACTATTCAGAACATGGTTTCAGTCAAATTCTGGGAGGGAAACAAACAACCATAATCAAATATTAAAGCTTGTAATACCAGTCATATCCATACAAAAACAGAAGTTTAAACTACAAAGACATCCGGTTCAACAAGATTGCTTAGTTACTTAGTACATACCTTCTTTGGATTAAGCAAATAATCGTAAAGCGTATTCTCTTGCCAGATAACAGCCATATTCTTGTTGGCAGCAGAGTAAGAATAGCCAGCGGTTGTGCCAGACTGCCTTCCAAAAAGTCCATTCAAGTTGGGCCCTGAATGTGTGAACACCGAAATTCCGTTAGGAAACGAGAAAATAAGTTCAACATAACCTGAAGTTATAGATGTCAGAAGGAATTGCTCAAAACCCCAAAAAAGTAGCACACCGGAAGCAAGCACACAACAATCACAATGAATAACTAGACACCAAGTAAAACATATAACTGCACGTACACAACCTGCAAAAATGTTGCTTGTCAATCGCCAATAACTCTATACTTGCATTATCATGTACAATACAGTGTAATGTGTTAAACAACTATATGGCATTTCCCTCATGATATAAGTTGAAAAATACAATCCAACTGTTCAGGCCACAATTCTGTAAATTCTACAAGTATGGTAAACCAAAAGACGAAATGTCGAACCACCAAATATGATAATGTTTATGGTACAACCATTGTAGAAAAGTGACACCAAGCGGCATCCATGTATCCTTCTACTACTACCCTCTTTCACCGTATACACTCCTATTATGTGAAAAGACTGAAACAGGAACCACGTGAGGTATTTCATTTGGTATGATCTTCATACTACTGTTGAGAATTTAACAAGTGTATAAAAAACAATGAAATAGAAGGAGGATATATCCAAGGAACACAACACACTTCAAGATTTGCAGTTTTCCTTTCCCATATAGACATCCAAGTCACGAAACAAGCACCAACAGATGTACTGAATCTCAATTCAACATTTTGCCCAAACTTAATAACGTAAGCTTTGGAGAAATACTTTTCTAGAATAACCTAAACAAAGAAATGCACATCCAGCTAACCAGCAAAGCTCAATAGCTCAACCTCGATATTAAATCAGCCAATTCCGAGTCATAAATACATAAGATCAAATACAAATCTGTAGATCCAAAGTAATCGGACCAAAAATCAACTATGTTTCGTTAACACACAAATATCAACACTGCAACCAATTGCAAATAGTCACCAAAACAAACACGCATCAAAATGTCGAAAGTAGTCACGCAACTGTTCCAAAAGCACGCAACACAAATAAACCACGTAAATCTCTCATACAGAAAAGCAACGAACAAAAATTAAAATCAATTATCTGCATCACGATGCAAAAAAAAGGCAGAGAGGTTTGTTTCTACGACCACATACCTTGTTTGTGTCCAGCGCCTTTATCAACGGTGTGGCACTGAGCGCACTTAGTCTTGAAGATCTTCTCTCCAGCTTTGGAATTACCGGGCGGTGCCTCAGCGAACGTCGCCATTCTCCGCCGATCGAATCGAACAATGCCTACAAGATTTTTTTAATTTACTTTTTACTGCTCTCTGAAAAAGCTCGAAATAAACTTATATAGAAGCTGGTGGATGCTTCATTTCATTTAAAATGTCTGGCAGAAGGGTACGTGGTTTCGTGGCGGCGACACACACCACTTGTTTGTTAATTGACACATATAACCCCGCTATTTTTTTAATCACATTTATTTGTCTTTTAACCAGAACCTTCTATGAGCAGTTTAATTTTAATTTTTTTTAGAATTTTCATTCTAGTAATTATACGGGCATGACCAGTGATACACAATGGATAACACAACCATCATCTATAATTTTGATCATGATGTGTATGATCTAGTTATCAGGATGTAGACCATCATGATCAAGAGTGTAGATATCATAGTCGTGTTATCCGTTGTGTCTCATAAATTGTGCTCGTATCATTATTATTTTAATTAATCCTACCGATGTTACAAAAACTCGAGAGTATCATCACGCGTGAAATAAGTATAATGATCGAAAGTAAGCGAGAACAAGAAATATGCATGATAAAAGACTCATGGAATTATTTTGCGGAACGGGCAAGGCCAAAGTATGACTATGTATGCTCCTTGTCTTAGGTGGGATCAAATCAGACGCAGTTATGTCGTAGTTTTAATGAAATGTTTTGTTTTGTTTTGTTTTTTTTGAGAAAAGTCTGCGTGTTTTAGATGAAGCGTATGTGTACCTTTCAGCATTGGGAGAGAATGGTGTTTATAGACCTTGTTGTTGAAAGCAGTTGTAGCGCGGTTTGACATAATGTGAGATTGTGTGGGCAATTTAGGGAAAATTGTCCCATACGCCAATTAGTGGAGTTAATGGAGGTTAAATTGTTTCGTGATTAACGCATGTAAGCATAAAGGATGCGTATGACTGGCAGTGGTTATGAGAAGATATGGAATGTGTCATATCCGCACGCCACAAGCCGTGGAGCATGCCGAAGGTGTCTCGGGGGTGAAAGTCACACAACTCTTGTCTATAAAACAGTCGAGCAAATATTTAGAAACTAAGGATCGAGTAGACACTCATAGGCCCAATGAATAGCAAGGGCCGAACTAGTGCTCAGAGGCCCTTGCTGCTAATAAGAGAGTGGAGGTGGCTAAGACCTTGTATAAAATATCTCGAACATTGACTAGGTATGTACAAAGTTATATTCGTGTTTTAGACCAAGACTGCATTCCGGATTAGTGTCTCTTATGTTCTCAACAATAAAATATTCCCTCGACCGAAGACAAGTCATTCCTAAAAAAATCCGCTATCCCATGTTTTTACCCCTTTATCCTTTTCAAAACCTAAATTATAGAACAAAAAGATAGGTGATTTATGTATGGTCACTAAATGTGGAGATATCACATGTAATATGTAATGAAAATGTGTAGCATAGATATCTCCGCGTGTGGAAACAGTACCCATAATAAATTCTCACGAAAGGCAAAAGCTTTCTTAGCGTACATTGTGGAGTTCTGAATACATTGCTTTGGGAAGGGTGAAGTTGAAATCGAGTCGATTCAATTACAAACCCATCCAAATGCAAGAGGAGCCCATAGAAGTATCACATAAGGGCGTTGTTATTGACACCACAATAAATTTATTTTTTGCATCGCACTTTTAGGCTCATCTCTACAAAGGTCGAAAATGGACATTTGACCTTAACAAAGTCGAATGTTTGAGGTTACATTCGGCCTCTGACTTTCCATAGGTCGAATGACAGTGCCTCAACATTCGACTTTCCAGCCATAGGTCGAATGGTGTGGCACAACATTCAACTTTCTAGAGGCTCTGTGGTGCCCCAAGAGGCCAAGATAGGTTTCTCTGAATCTGAAAATGGTTTCCTGATATTTTATATCAACAGAATGATGACACATTCATTACACAGCAAGTATTCAACCAGAAGGAAAGACAAAAGGTTTTGGCTAGTGGCAAACTAACATCTCCAAATTACAATCCTTTACTACTTAACAAACTAAACTCTTTACGATCGGTCAACTTCACCCCACACACCAAAAAAACAAAAAAACAAACAAAAAAAAAAAAGTTGAATTTCACAGCTAACAACAATCCTAACAAGGTTTCATATATGTCCACTAGAAGAGAAGAAGCTCAATTCCACAAATGCCCCTGAAACTTCTTCATCTCTCTTTCTTGAAGATCCTGGGTTTATGATTCCTGAGCTAAAATCGTCAGGCGGGCTTTGGTTAGCAATTAGCGGAACAATATCGTTATGTTCATCACTGATTCTTGTCCTACTAGCTTCTATATCTTTTTGCAAATTCCTCAATGCTAAAGAATCTGCAACTGGAAAATATACAAGCATGCATATACCAACACCAGCACAACACAAAAGGGAAAGAAATGCCAAGAATACAACAACCTCGAACGCCAGCTGTCCTGGTTTAAACAGGACGGATAAACCGAGGAATATAATCCTTAATGGAAATAAACCAGAAATAGAGAAGATTAATATGTATATCCTCTTCTGCAAACCCTTATTGATCACCAAATGGACAAGTCTTCTTCCAAGCAAGAACAAATATGCGGTTAATATGGTACCGAAAAGACCTAGAAGAATTGTACTGAATAAAGGGTATGTGCATTGCACTACCACCACATCATCACCATTGCCCCGTGTGGTGTTACTAGTTGTTGCGGTGCTTGTCAAGTAATTCCGTAATTTTCCAGGGCTTTCTCCTTTCCATTTCGGTGATATCACTATAAATGTGAGTTGAAGGACAAAAAAAGGAAGGCAGTAAAGAAGCACCAAACCAGCTGTTCTGCGATTCCACGTCTTACCTAATGTCCCGGAATTCAATAACGATGCTCGAAGAAGAAATACAAGGGTGAGGAACAAGCAAGGTTCTGCAAACCCGAGGTTTGATACAATGTAGCATTTGCAGACCGTTTCTTGCCATTTAGAGCTATGGGCATGGAGTAATATACCGTGCTTCCTCAAGAAATTCAACCGAACAATCTCACCAACACCCCACCAGATGGCAAACAAGATTAGAATGATTCGAATAACCCAAGGACCACTAAAGTAACCGAGTTGAGGAAACCCTTGACCGCGGATATGGTTACGGAAATAGAATGAGTATAGAATGCAGAACAAGCCAAGAAGGATCAAGACAGCAACAAGACAGATTGTTAACACACCAAGTGCATCAGCAACAAATCTTGTAATGTGCATCACCCGAATCCCAAATTCAACGCATGCTTCTCTGCCAGTATGGGTACGACGAGATCCCCTATAACATATCTCTCAAGCTTCTGAATGACCGGAAGCGTATGTGGTTGAATGTGGAATATTGATACCACCATCTAAACATTCCAATCTAAAAGCTGGAGAAAAGACGCTCCAAATAAACCTCCATCTTAAAGACCTTCTTCAGAAAAGCGTTGAGATAAAAGCAACTAAAAACCGTCGCGCTTCAAAAACCCACAAGAATGAACCCTTTATATCATTGAACAAGCTACCTGCAGAATGAGTATAGCAACAAACCCATGAAGTGTTGAAGGCTTCGAAAAACCAACAGAATGAACCCTTTATAGAAAACAAGCTACCTGCAGAACTAGTATAGCAACAAATTAATGAAGTGTTGAAGGCTTCAAACATTGAGAAATTTTTCAAAACATCTCAAATTAAAGGGTGTCTTTAGTGGCACCACACAACATCTCAAATTAAAGAGTGTCCTTCCAGAGGTCGAATGTCATTGTGGTGCCCAGAAAAGGAGGTTTCGTGTGGCTACTAAAAAAGCCCTCCAAGTTAAAATATCAGATATAAATCACAGAAAAGGTGTGAAGAACAGAGGTGGAAGAAGTAAGAGCAATTGTAGGGACTCGAAAATAGACTGCATCAATAATGTCAACTATTTCAAATGTGTCTTCCATCTTCTTATGCGGTAGCAGCTATAAATTAGAATGGGGAAGGGGTGAAGGGGGAAGGGGGAAGATGGCCATCTATCAAATTTAAAAAGAAAATGCAGCCAAACATTCTACATCACCTAAAAACAAAAGGCAGAGAAGTAAATGATTAGATGCAAACTTTGTTTATCAACAGTGGTCATAAGATGTTCACTTCAATGTGTTGTTCTCCGCACAAATACAAAACCAACCACAATTCATTAGCGTAGCACACTCCACTTTCAGTCATCATGTCACAATTACAATCACCACACACACACACACATAGCCTAGTGCAACCTTAGACAAATAGTAGCACCGCGCACACCCTTCTAATGACAGATAGTGGCATGCTAACAATTGCATACCTTCCATTCTCTTACACAATTTACACCAAACAATAGCTCCATAATCCTCTTGAATTTGATAAAACAAAGGCTAAGCCTTCACACAATATACTGTTAAATAGCAACTGCCAGACTGATTCAGAAGAAAACAATAACAGCAGTAAGGTGATCTCCTCTGATATCTTTGACCTTTGTATAACAACACCAATAGATCCTCACACCACAATAATTTTTTCAGTAGAAGCAAGTTTAGGTGATTCAGAATCTTCTAGTCACCACTTCGGACAAGAACAGGCCTCCAATACCAACCATACATTCCTTATATAGGTACTTACAAGAAATTGAAAACGACACACAACAATAAATTACTAACAGAGGTATTTACAAGTTAATCAACACACCAACACATTTTTATCACTAGCATGAATTGAACTCTTCTACTTGTATAGAAAAATGGATCGTTCTTAACACCTAATCCAAACCGCTTAACACTAGCACGGTCACCTTAAAACAAAAGGGCAAAGGCACAGAAGTAAAAGATCAGATGCAAACTTTGTTTATTAACAGTGATCACAAGATGTTCATTTTGATGTGTTGTTCTCCGCGCAAATCCAAACCAACCACAATTTACTTAGCACACTCCACCTTCAGTCATCATCATGTCACAATTACAATTACCACCGCCACACCACACCACACCACACACACAGCCTAGTGCAATCATAGACAAATAGTAGCACAGTGCACACACTTCTAATGACAGAAGCTAAGAAGCATGATAACAATTGCATACCTTCCATTCACTAACACAATTTACACCAAACAATAGCTCCATAAGCCTCTTGAAATTGATAAAACAAAGGCGAAGCCTTCACAAAATATACCGTTAAATAGCAGCTGCCAGACTGATTCAGAAAAAAAAACAATAACACCATTAAGATGATTTCCTCTGATTGCTTTGGCCTTTCAAATTGTAGAACGACACCAATAGATCATCAAACATTAATAATGTTTTCGGTAGAAGAAGGTTTGGGTGATTTAGAATCTTCTAGTCACCACTTCGGACAAGAACAGGCCTCCAATACCAACCACACATTCCTTATAGAGGTACTTACAAAGTAATTTAAAACAACATACCAACAATAAATTACTAATAGAGGTACTTAGTAATTAAACAACACACCAACACATTTGTAGCACTAGCCTGAATTGAACTCATCTACTTTTATAGAAGAATGGCTCGGCACGTTCTTAACACCTAATCCACATCGCGTAATTACTAACACAATCTCACAGTACTACTGCAATAATCCTAAGTACTGCAAGTGAAATAATTTTCTACAAATCCAACAATAATATGTGCTAGATTTCACTAAATTCAAACCAAACACGAGCAAAACTTGCACAAGTGTCTATATGCACAAAAACAATCCCAAAAAACAAGAAAACCTAAATGTAACAAACAAAATCAACCAGTAAATTGAACAATAAACCTTACAAGTCTGAGAATCACGAATTCCGAACAGTTCAACTTGAAAGATCGCCTCTGCGTAGTACAATAACAAATCCTGGAAACAAAAAAATCTTCCGTATTCAGAAGATTTTGAAAGAGAAACACAATGCAAACGGAAAGGGAAAAAAAAATGTGAAACAGAGAAAGAGGATGGTGGGCGTGAGGATTTGACAACCCACGGCGACACCAGGTGGGGTGTTTTGTTGATGACAGGCTGTTGCCAGCTAGTAAAACCAAACTCAAATTGACAGATTTTTTTTTAATTTTTTTTTTTCGCAATGTGCTCTCGGACTAATTCTTCGAGGTATCGTCAAGATCAAAGTTGAGAAATCAAAGAATGACTCTACGGTTATCAAATGATTGAACAATGGGGAAGAATTTTCTTTACGATCTTAGTTGACATTCATAAAAGGTATCTAATGAATTATGAGTTCAATGCATCCTGTTTAGCGAAAGGCGGATATTCGCTCGCTTCATTATCGACACTCACTTATTCACAAACTTCGCGTGTGTGGTAATAGTTTTTGCGATTTGGTAGTAGCGTTTGTTTTGGGTACAAAATGTCACAAGTTCAAATCTTGTCATCCTTACCTATTACTTACTGCTACTACTCAAAGGTGCAGTAACGAGGAATCGACGAAGATCAATTCAAAGTGGACAGAATCTTTCATTTTTATAATGGCCTCTCCCAACAAGGTTTGTTGCATCCACGCTGAGGTCAACTCGGAGGCATTCGCTGCTTTCAGCGAGTCCCTTCCACTTGACAGATTTTTTTTTTTTTAATCCGTTAAGGACCCTTATGAAACTATTTTTTTTCATGCTCCCTCTATTTCTTATAAATGTCTTTGAGGCACAGCCGATTTTACAGAGATCGAATATGGTGCCTCAAAAATCGATTTCCAGAGGTCGAATTTGATGCTTAAAAAAATCTACTTTAGAGATCGAATATGGTGTCTCGATTCGACTTTTTAGAGGTCGAATGACAATGACTCAACATTCGACTTTTTTGAGGTCGAATGAGGTGTTGTTATTGGCATCCAGTGAATTTACCATGACATGTGGTGCAGAGTCGAATTTTGAGCTTACATTCGACTTTCCAGAAGTCAAATGTGGTGCAAAATTTGTTACAATATATAGATAAAAGACTATTGATGCAAGAGGATGTGCACAGATGATCATCTCATCTCAAAGATAAGACAAAGAGGTCGGTGAAGAAGTCACCTCGGTGACGACACGAGAAACAACCCGAGTAGTGTAGAGTCAGTTGAATAGTGTAGATAGACAATTATTATGTTATATCTGTCATGTAACTTCTCTTAACTGATTCATGAGAGATATGATGCTATAAATACCCAATGTTCAGTGGCATTATAACTTAACTCATTCATTATTGTAAGTAATAATAATTCCACTTTTATTTAGTTGTGTTTTTCGGTTTTTACAACTTCAACATGGTATCAAAACATGAAACTTGAGAGTATTCATTGGCTTTCTGCGTTTTTATTGTGTTTTGAGCGGAAACTTGAGAGTTTTCTTCATTTTCTATATGGTTTGCACAGATTCTTGAGAGAATTATGTGTCAATTTTGAGTTTATGATCATTTTTTATCACCGTTTGTTGTTTCCTAGTGTGGAATTGATGTTATTGACAGCCATGGTAGCAAAGAAGCAAGAATTGAGCTTTTCCAATTCATTCTATGTCCATCCTAGGGCTGTAAGCGAGCCGAGCTACTCATGAGTAGCTCGAGATCAACTCGAGAAATCGTGAGCTAGGTTCCAGATCCAAGTGGTAGTATCAAGTCCTTTAGCTATTGTTCTTGAGAAATGGCCCACACCTCAAGAAAAAGCATTTCCTATTGATTTATCCCCTGGGACTTATTATGGCTTACGCACCTCTGTTATTTTTATTGATGAAGCTGTTTCCCAAGATGATAATGCTTACATCTATTATGCCTTGGCCCCAGGAACCATTAGTACTGAGCTGGAGGAAAGACCCAACTTCATATACAAAGAAAGATTCTTCCAAGACATGCGAGGCACCCCCAACTTCAACAAAAAGGTACATTTCCATTTTTCCTGTTTCCACGGCAGACGTATGATGGGTTCAGGGGCGGCGGCACTCAAGGGGGGTTAAAGTCAACTGACCCCCAAACCAAAAAAAAAAAATCAGTGTATTTTTTATCATCTTTTGAAAAATTTATCATTAATATGTACTAACTGACCCGTTAAAATTTTAAAATATTGACCCTTGACCCGTATCTACACTTGGAAATTTAAAGTTAATGTATTAAAAACTTATAATAGGATATGTTATTTTCGAACCTTGACCCGTATCACAAAAATCCTACAAACCCGGCTGGTGGTGAAAGCGATTTCTAAATGGACAAAGGATCAGCAGCGGTGAACTCATCCTCCGCTTCTCTTATTTTGATATCATTTCGTCCGCTCTCTTACGCATCTAATCGACTATTATCTTAATTGAATCTAACTTCGATTATTCAATTGTGAGCTACAACCGGTACGTACTCTAAGACCAAGAAGAGCGGTTAGGATAAGAGCCTCTGATTTAACAATTTATGAATATGTAACTGTTACAACAACCATGGCATTCGATCCAGAGGTTGATTGAAAGTTAGCTAAACAAGAACAACGATTACTTCCTTCTAACTTCTTCGTAGTGTCAAGAAAGTAAGCAAGGGCATGTCCCTTCATCACCCAATAATTATGACCATAGCTAGCGAAATCATTCCGTTCAAGAAGCAAATTGTAACATTGGAAGAGAAGTTAATATTTCTGAAGATTTTTTTGAAACTCGCCGTGAATTGAAACTATTGGGAGGAGTTGGAAAAATTCAAAATGTTTGTTCAAGCCTCTGCTAATGATGTTGAATGGTTGGCATTTCTTTACTGGACAAAATACGCAAATGCTAAGAGTGCATCTGAAACGAATTCCATACTTTCTCATATGTTGCAAAAGATCAAACCAGCCACACGCAATGTTGCCAAATTGTACTTTGAAACCCTCATAACCATATATGTGCAACGATCTGATCCTCATATGTTCGGACAAACTGCTTATAGCTTCGTTGACCTTTGTCTAGAGGACCTGGTGACTCATTTGAAGGATGATGATCTCCAAATTCTTCAAGACAATATTGTATTTCTCTTAACATTTCTCAACGATCCTCCCTAAACAATATCGTATTTCTTTTGACAATATCGTATTTCTTTTGACATTTTTCAATAAGGGTGGGATTTTACAGAGTTAATGTTTTGACAAAAGATTGAAATTGTAACATCCGAGTTTTTGGGTGCTTGGCATAATATAAATTTTCTAGTATAAATATGTGAAATTACGTTAATTTTACAAGATGAGCCAAATAAGTATTATAGATTTTTGCCAAGAAGGAAGTACACACATGATTAGGATAAAATTAATTTAGACTTTCGATAATACCCATATTCTATAATTATCGTGTGTTTTTTTTTCTTCCTCAATGGCGCCTGACAATTAAAAGAGGAGTAATTATAGGAAATTGATTATCCAATTTTCAAAAAGAAATTAAAACCAAAAAACAAAATCATGAGTACGCTTGTTTATATATATATATATATATATATATATATATATATATATATATATATATATATATATATATATATATATATATATATATATAAAAGTCACGATGAGATGCTTTATAAAAATGTTTTTAAAAGTATTTCCTACCCTTAATGTTTCTCCATAAAATTTTCTCCCTTTTTAATTTTAGTTTTATAGTTACATATGTTTTTATTTTGTCAAATTTATCCATATTATATATATTATACATATGTTGCTTCAGAATGCATATCCCATTTTTTAACGAACTTTAGCATGCACTTTTTTTTTTGAGTTATATATATATATATATGGTAGTAGAAGTAGGAAGAGACAAAAAAGATCTGAAAATGGGAAAAAAGACAAGAAAAAAATGGTTGAGAAAGGAATAACAGCGCGCGCACATTACATGTGTTCATTACATTACGTTTGGTTGTACGTAGTGAACACAAGCAATAATAACGCGTTTTTGTCTCTTCTCACACTATCTTTTTTTGTTCTTTTTCTCATTTTAGATCAACTTGATCTTTTACAACCTTTAACCTTATATTTTATGATTTTATATCTATCATTATCCACGCCTTGTTTTTTATATTATGCGTCAAGATTTATAATTATTTCCTAAAAATAATACTCACAATTATTATAACAAGCCAACAAAACAACAACAACAATAATAATAATAATAATAATAATAATATAATATTACATACTGCCATTTCTCAAAAAAAAAGAAATATTACATACTGCCAACAAAATAAAATACTACATTACAGCCAACAAAATAATATTAAAATATTATACGTACAACCGACAAAATGAAATATGTTACATTACGTCCAACAAAATAACAATAAAATATTATATTTATAGTACATTGATTTTACTGAGGTGCTTCCCATATATTTTTGTTTGATAAATTTAGTTGATTAATTATTCAATTTTGTTTTCATATCAACACTTCTCCCTCGAGTGGCGTATGAGTATTTAATCTCACATCTGCGCGACATTCAAAGATTCAATTTGGACCTACAAGTGAAAGCGGGCCTAATGGTCTCGTGATCGATATTGGGGTCTTGAATAGACATTGGTCTCGTGAGAAGAGACTTTATAAGCGTATGTCGCCTCTAAATACATCAACATTACGCAGGGTTATCTGTTGTCCCTTATTACTAGTTCAAGTAAGATAATCGCCTTTAGAAGATCGAATATTCTATTTCTAAGGGTCAAGACACTTTTGCTTCAATTGTTTCACGATTTTTGCACATGTACTTTTATCCTCGATGTTTCATGTGGGTAATTTTACCTCTAAAGTGTGTATTTTGTTTTACCTTTTCAGTCCATTTTTGTCACGTGTCAAGTTCGTCTTGGTTGTAATGCAGGGTGTTAGACACGTGACACTTTGAAAAGAACATGTTAAAGAAGATGTATGAGTGTGGAATAAGAGTGTCAAGATGAAATGTTGCGAGCATAAGTACAATAATCACAAAAATAAACAAAAAAGGAACAAAAGTGCCGTTGTCCCAATATTCTTAAAGGAGAATTAGGGATAAAGACAGCTTTTGGAATATTTTTAAGTAACAGGACAGCCCAATATTTTTTATAGGGAGAAAGACAACTCCCATAAATTTTATTGCCTGGAGGACAAAATTAAAAAAATTAAAAAATTAAAAAATCCGAATGCGCTGGGAACTTGGGGCTGCTTCAATTTTTTTTCTTCTCTTTCCTCCCTGATTTTCAAACACTCGTATCTCTTGATCTAAATTTCCAAACGTGCTGAAAATTTTATTTTTTTGATGCTCTTCGTATTGAGACTTGATTCGATATAATTACATCGTTTTTCTTGAGATTCACTGTCGAAATTCACTTAGTGAATTTCTCCAATAAATCCCGAAAATCAGTGAATATCGACAATGAACTTGAAACTTAGTAAATTTCAACAGCGGATTTTCTGAAATCACGTAATATGTTGAATGTGGTCTCAAAATAAAGAGTATGAAAAAATAAAAAAAATGGTGAAAGAATTTTCAAATTTGGAGTTCTAGATTGAAATATATGCGTGTTTAAAAAAGATGGACGAGAGAAAAAGTGTGTTAGGTTTTTCTCTTTTGGAAAAATATGCGCTTGAATATTAAAAAATAAAAAAAATAGTTTTGTCATTTATGCAAAAGTTTCAAAAACTGTCATTCTCCTTAATTGATGAAATGTTGGTGTCATTCTCCCACATTCCCCCTATTCTTAATATGTCTATGTTATTCTATTAAATACACTAGTAGGAAATCGATTAATGTTATATGAGCTGGATTGGTCTTTGAATTTTTGTTGCTATATTGGCATGGAATGGTGTTGCTTAGTAGTACTTCCTATTCACAATAAGAGAGATACTTATCAGATTAGGTTTGGTTAGGTGGAATGTTAAACGAAGAGTAATCCCGTTGATTAACTAAAACTCAGAAGAATAGTCTTTGGATTTGATGCACCAATGAAAATATTATTGTGAAACCAATATTATTAGTGGACACTCTTTGAAAACATATTCTCAGTGGGCACCCTTTGCAAAATAATGTTCATTTACATATATATACATTTTTTTTTTATTCTTGTTCATCATTATCGAACTTCAAAGATGAATTGTCGTAATGTTTTAACGTAATTATATAACTATGAATACAAAAATAAAATCATATTATACTCATGCATGTTGCATTAATAGTGATTATATCATAATTAAAATATTTTTTCACACATTATCATACTTTTGTTTTATAACTATTATTTTATTCCACATAACAACAACGATAATAACAAAATTAAAAGTACACATTTCAAGTGCATTAAAGAAAATAAATACTACAATATCATACTTTCATCAATATAGTAACTATTATTTTAAGTACGTAAGTAGTAATAAGTTGGTAGTGCAGATTTTTAAAAACCTATCTATGTGTCATACTTTCATCAATGTAGTAACTATTATATAGTAAAAACCTATCTATGTGTCATCTCTTTTTAAAGAAGCAGAAGTTGGTAGTGCAGATTTTTTCACCGGCGCAAATTGCTCTCAAATTGGCAATCAGCAAGCCCCGAATTGGCCAACAAAATGGAAGCCTCCTCCAACATCCTTTATCAAATGAAATGTTGATGCCTGTCTTAAAGGTAATTCGCTTTCAGTTGGAGGTATTTTTAGAAATGAAACTGGTGAAATTCACAATGCATACTCCTTCCACATCGGCACTAATATTACGGTCCTTGAAGCTGAAGCTCTTGGCGTCTTTCATGGTCTCTCCTTCGCAATATTCTATGGTTACCGCAAAATTTTTTTGGAGGCAGATTCACTAGCAGTTATCCAAAAGCTCCACTCAAATGAGGAAGATATATTCGATGTTGGACAGATTGTAGAGAGTTGTAAAGACCTGTTGAGTTCTTTCGATTCTATATCTTTTGGCTTTATTAAACGCACGGGGAATGCCCCTGCGGATTTCTTAGCTAGTCATGGGACCGTTTTACCTGTAGGTAATTTTGTGGAATGGGGCCCCTCTCCCCCTTTGGATGTTCTCAATGCCTGCACTATTGATAGTGCCTAATAAAATTCTTTATTTCCACTCAAAAAAAAAAGTAGTAATAAGTTATCATACATGCTAATTATAAATGCCATGAAAATATATTTTCACTAAAATACAACATACTGTTCTGAATGGAAAAATATTTTTCATAATTAAACTTTCAAAACTTGGTATGCAAAACAAAAAAAAAGAAAAACTTGAGCCATAAAACATATGATGAAATACATGATATAGTCAACCTTATTTTGAAACATATTTGTCTTTCCTACTAACAAAACTGAAAATCAAAATGAATTGCAATTGTAGTTTTCTTAGTCTCGACAAAAAAGATGCCCGAACATATAAACAATTATTCGTATTATCACCTAAATTATAAAATTTTATTAAGAATCCGGAAATGACAAACTAGGTTATCAATTATAAGATAACCCAAAGGGAGCATAACACACATCAAAACATGAAACAAGAATCAATTAATATAATAATAATTTGTTAGAAAAAACGAACCCCAAACGATAACCTTTAACAATGATAACGAATAATAACTAACAGAAGAAAAAAGACATAACACCAAATTTACGTGGTTTGGTCAATATGACCTACATCCACGGGCGAAAGAGAGAATATTACTAAATTGAAGATATACAGAAAATACAACTCTTTTGAAACATGAAGGCAAAAGCCAAAATAGGCTAGGGCAATGAAGAGTTTATGTTAATTGGTAAATCGTAAAATAATAGGCTTAAGCCTATTATATACTAAGCCATTGTCGGCTCTTAAATCTAAATTGACGATGTGGAAATTTTCTCCCACTACTTAACGATTCTCCACCGTGGGAAAAAGTCCAGCATCCAGGAATAGCCACAAATTCCAAAGTCTTCAAAAGTGTCAAACAAGTCTAAGCACTGGTTGAACTTAACAAACAGACGACACATCTATATCTAATTCTGAACATGATGATGTAAAGATTGCAGAAGCGTCAATGACTGTGAATCCCTGTAAAATAAACAAACCACCATACCTGTAAGCTTTCATGACAACCAGAGCGCATTTAATTACTTTCAAAACTCCACCTTCAGCGGTGTACCTATCTCCAAGAGTCTCAAATGCGGCCAAAGAGATGAGATTTTTCTTCAAATTTGGAACATGTCTAACTTGCGTAAATGTTTTGACAACACCATCATGGGTATTGATTTTAACCGTACCAATATCGGCAACTTTGAATTGACTCATACATGAAAAACCAGTCCCTATTGGGCACATATGATACGAGCAAACAGAATCCAAGATTCATTCATTAACAAACCTTAATTTATCATCATCAAAGAAAATCTCTCAATCACTTTCATCTTTTACGATACTGTCATGAGCCGACTTTTTTCCAATTCTCTTTCTTTTTTTTCTTTGTTCTTAAGTTGAAAGCAGTTAGATTTGATTTACCCAATCTTTTTACAATAATTACCATAAAGCATTGTTTCTATAATATGCGTAAACGATTGGGGCAGTGAACACTATAACAACAGGGTCTGATCCTCATGATCAATCTTAACATCTATATTACTCAAATTCGTAAGCAGAGAATCAAATTCATCCAAATGAGATAATATAGATTATCCTTCATACTGACGAAACATACACAAACTCTACTTTTAAATAAAGACTATTCTCCACTTTTTTTTTTTCATAGACAAGGATTTTAATTTCCCTCACCAATCCATACCAGTAACCTTAGTGGCTATCTCTCTTAAACCTCATCAAAAAGACATAAGATGATACCTAACTTGGCCTTCTTGTTGAGACCATCAAACTCCTCATTTCACATATTCTATGGCTTTTCCTCATTCCCAGGTAGCGCAACATCCAAGCCATCCTGAATCAGCACCTCCATCTTCAACTGCCATATCTCGAAGTTGACTTTTCTTTCAAACTTCTCAAAATAATAATTAATCACCGTCATAATGGATAATTTTCAAAACCTCGGCTTTGATACCGGACGGTTTGTTAAGAAAAACAAACCCGAGCGATAACCCTAAACGACGGCAACACAAAATAACAGACGGAAGAAAAAAGATAAAACATCATATTTACGCGGTTGGCAATATGACCTACATCCACGGGCAAAAGAGATAGAAATTTTATAGTGGAGAAATATAACAGTTAAAACCTTCGTGAAGCCTAAAGACAAAAGCCAAAATAGGCTAAGACAATTGAGAATTTATCTTAATTGGTACATTTAAAATAATAGGCTCAAATTATATACTAAGCCATTGTCGGCTCTTAAAGCTAAAATGACGACGTGGGTCTTTGCTCCCACTACTTAACAATTTTCATAGAATAAATACAAACAAAAAATGATTATATATAGTATTATATTCATCCTTATATAACTTAAAATACAAAGATTATTTTTCTCAAAAAAAATAAAAATACAAAGATTATCATCACCCTATAACATAAGTATATAATTATGCACGAACAAATAAAACTCATGTATACTGATATAGCTAGCATAAATATATCATAAATATTTATTGTATATGTTTCAAAAAAAGTTATTGTATCATAATAAAATATTTATTTGTTTCATACAATCAACTTGAAGTATCTTTGTGTGTTCTTATATTATATTAAAAATTAAATATTAAAATCATAAATAAATTTTTAACCACATATATTTGAATAATATTTAATCAGAACAATGTCATAGTTATCTAATATAACCGATAATGATAAAAATATATTGTCTAATTCCTGATGTAATATATGACTGATATTGTTAGTTTGTTTCTACTATAACATGTTTCTCGTTATTTATCAACGTATTTATTTTCTAAGGGTAATGAGGGAGAATGACATAAATATTTCATCAATTAGGAGGAAAGATGAGTTTTGAAAGCTTTGCATAATCGAAAAACTATTTTTTTTTTTAAATTTTTCTGCCGCCATTCATTCCCCCCCCAAAAAACCCAACACACTTTCTCTCTCATCCATCTTTTTAAACACTCATATCTTTCAATCTGTAACTTCAAATTTCCAAATTCTTTCACCAAATTAATTATTTTTTTCATGCTCTTTATTTTGATACCACATTCAACACATTCTGATGTGATTTCGGAAAATTCGCTGTCGAAATTCACTATTGTACGAAATTCACTGATTTTCAGGATTCACTTGGGAGATCCACTGAGTGAATTTCGACAGTGAATCTCACAAAAACGATGTAATTATATCGAACCAAGTCTCAAAACGAAGAGCATCAAAAAATAAAAAATTCAATGAAATTTTTATCGTATTTGGATCTCTAGATAAAAAGATATGAGCGTTTAAAAATCGGAAAGGAAAGGGGAAGAAAAAAAAAAAAACCTGGAGCAGCCCAGGTACGCGCGCGAGTTTGAATTATTTATTTATTTATTTTTGGTTTTGTCATTCAGGCTATAAATAATATAAAACTTGTCCTTCTAACTATAAAAAAATGTGTGGTTGTCCTGTTACTCAAAAAATATTCCAAAATTTGTCCTTATCCCTAATTCTCTATATTTTCTATCAAATATAGTCGTTTTATTTATTTATTTATCAATTCTTATCAAGCTTAAAATAATATCATGACATTCTCCTTTTAAATGATCGATCGTTATACAAGAAAAAGAACTTTGTATTACTCATGTAACATCAATAATAATTCTCCATCTACATGGTCAAGAAACATGATTGACAATAAATTTCATAATAAATATTATTTGCAACTAAAATAAAATATATCTATTAAAATTGCATACATGACTGTTTGAATGCCTATGATTTTGATGATATTATTTATTTAGGCTAGGAGAAACTTAAAAAATATCCACACACACAAAATAATGTACCAAAGATTTAAGGTATGTTCAAGTCAAATATACGATTTCGTAACCAATAATTCTAATCCTATTAAAAGCAAAGATAAACGTAACATGCATGTAAATATTTATTCAACGTGTACGAGAAAGAGATATAAAATAATTACATCAAGCATGAATTAATTTTATTTAAATTTCATATTCAATATTCAATTACTTTATAAATCAAACATACACTTAACAATGTTTGTTTAATTTAAACACGTGCAACGACGTGTATTTTGCTAGTATATATATATATATATATATATATATATATATATATATATATATATATATATATATATATATATATATATATAGAATAACGTAAATAACAATGCAATAAGATGTTGAGTCATTTTGTGGTACTTTAAGAATTTTTTTTTAATTTTTTTTTATGTGAGTACATTAAGAATGTTGATTAATTTTCAATGAGAAAACTCCCTTTGATTAAAAGCTTTTATAAGTTATTTTTATGTATTGTATTATATTTTATATGGAAAATTAGGGATAATGACACAATCTGGAATATTTTTAAGTAACAGGACATCTACATATTTTTTATAGGGAGAAGGACAACTGCATAATTTTTATAGCGAGAAGGACAAACAGTGAATCCCGAAAATCAGTGAATCTCCCCAGTGAATCCCGAGATCAGTGAATTTCAATAGTGAATTTCGACAGTGAATCCCGAAAATCAGTGAATTTCGACAATGAATTTTGAAAATTGTTGAAATTCGACAGTGAATTTCGGCAGTGAATTTAAACAGTGAATTTCGAACACAAGTGAATTTCGACAGTGGATAAATAGTTTTGTCCTTTATGCAAAAGTTTCAAAAGACTGTCCTTCTACTCAATTGATGAAATATTTCTGTCCTTCTCCCTCATTTCCCCTATTTTATAAGCCTTGTATGAGTATACTATATAAGTATTGGATATTTGTTTATAAGGACTAGTTTGAGTACTTAATAGGCATTTAGGACACTAAAAAATCTTATTTGTTTATAAGGACACATTCTATTTAGCTTTCCTAAATTACCCTTCCTTCTAATCTTTTTCTCATGTACCGACAAGAGGATTTCCAGATTCAACGGCACATCCTGGTCGTGTTTTGTTGAACTGTAGATGTCGGAGGAAGAAATTGGAGGCAATCAACTACATCGGTGATCGGATCATGTATGATTCCACACCGGACTCCATTTTCAAAGAATGCGATGAAGGATTAGAATGTGTTTTATCAGAAATTCGTCTCAATTTGAAAACATGAAAGTCCACCAGAAGAGCAATCATATCAAACACAAAAGATAAAGTAAATCTTGAAGCAGGAATGGTGAAGAGAAACAAACTGGGGAGAAAAACACGATACGCCTATTTGGCCATAGCAGAGCCATGGCCTAAAGTTTCCGGCTTTGCAAAAGTCGACCTTTTTACAGGTGAAGTAAAGAAATACATGTATGGAAATGAAAAATATGCTGGTGAGCCGCTTTTTGTATCCAGAGATATGATGGAGGTCAAGTTAAATTATTAACTCGAGACCTACTAACCCACTAGCAAGAGAACTAGGTTCAATTGTAGTATAGCCAGACAGAGTCGAGGTCGATCCCACAGAGACTCGGCACAAATAAAACACAACTTACTTTATCAGACTTAAATTAAAAGGGCGGTCTACGACCAACTAAATGCTGTAAATAAAATAGCGACAACCACAAGACACAAAATACCACAAAGACAAATCAAAGACTACTAAAACACGGATAATACGGTTGATACTATCTAGACAAATAGTATTGATTACGCTAGTAGATCATAACTCCCTCATGTGAATTAGGTTGATAACGAGACAAAACAAACGCTCAAGATTAATTATTATGACTACGGAGTCATCCCCTAAGGTAGATTTAGCTCCGGTTAGGCCATCTAAATCATCGTGCCTCCATTACGTGACTTTCGCTTTTTAATGCCTCCATCTCATATAACCCGACACAATTATTTAACTAGGGATGCCGGTATAAACCGTAACCTCATCTAAGCAACATTCCTATGGTTAGGCGTACTTCTTAGATGCCGATTCAATCTATATCCTAAGTAACAATCACTTTTTGAGTTTCATGTTAAATTATGATGACGAATAACTAAGTTGATCGAGTTTAATTACTCGTTTTAATTCCAATTCAGAGAATCGGCGTAGTCGAAGCCGATCATGATATTGCCCTACAAATTGCCAGGCTCGGTCGATCGAACGAGCAAAGACTCGGGCGACCGAGTGACACGTCTAGTCGACCGAACACAATCACAATGTCGGAACAAATCATGACTACTTCTTAACGTTTTAACCTAAACACATGGGTTCGTAAATAGATCTACATCACGCAATCAATACAAATAAAATTACTCCATAATAAAACACAACAGATCTACGAATAAAGATTGCATAATTGAATAGTCATACCTCTCGAAGGCGAAGCGACTCCCACTCTTTAATGCGCTCCCTAATCGGAGAATCAAGCGAATCCACAATGAGCGAACATAAAGAAAATAAAACTTAAAAACTAAAATTGTATGAATTGTTTTTTTTGTGTTGTAGTGGTGTGTCTTCTCAATTTCGTAGTCTGCTTTGCTTATATAGGAGTTGTAGCCGACATAGGGAGAATCCGTAAGATTGACACGCACTTATCACCTTAGGCTTGGGTGACCGAACCGTTACGCTCGGTCGACCGAATGGCGCATCTTTCGGTCGACCGAGCCACCTTCTCTACGGCGTTTTCAATTTGGCTCGCGTCGACTTGTTCCCCACTTCACTCGTTTCAGCCTTGTCGATTAATCTTTTCTTCAATGCTCCGATTTTCTTCTCTTTTATCTTGAGATCTCTTGATTGTGTGATAATTATCTTCCCGATTTATCATGATCCGCAAAATCAGCATTTATCACACAATTAATTGCTCTTTTATAATAAAAGCAATTAAATACCAATTATCATATTAATAATCACTTATCATTAAATAACAAATATAAACACGTGATTAAATATGAAATATATATAATTGACTCGATTTAAGGTTATAATTGATGACATAAATAGGTATATTTTAACCGTCATCAAAATGCCCCCACTTAAACTTTGCTTCGTCCCGAACAAAGCATCAATAAGTCATTCCCAAGACAACATTTTTCGTGGTCAACTCATACTTACACAAGAAACCCGAGTCAACTCATACCAGTCATGCTCATAAGATAAACATTATCCACTACTCGCTATGAATCGAAGTGATTGTGTGCATGTGCGTTGGTTTTATATAAATGTAGCGATTTAGAGTTTATGCGGACTTCATATCTAAATTCACCAACATCAAACATTCATACTTCTTATGCCTCGCAATGGTTAAAGCACTAGAACAATAAGCAAGAGCGTATCTATAGGGTTTTGGACTTGGAGACCGAGTACTACTCAAGCCTCTAAAAATTAATATTTTCAATTTTTGCATATGTTTGAATACTACTAATCTCAAGGAAGAAAACTTTTTAATGAGTATCTCCCTATCTTAGATCATGCATAGCACCGAATATTACCACAAGCGCGGGGCTACTTTGGGTAATTTTTCTACAAGCCCAGTGTTTTAATGCATTGTCAAAACACAGGTACGTCCCAAGCTTATTACTCCGCTCTTGTTGGCTAGAAGATCAGAATACATTAGTCGACAAATATCGACATTAGGTCCTCATAACCACTTATCTACGCATTGTACACATACTTCTTTCAATTATTATAACTCATGCGGTACTAAGCGATTCACATGTCGAGTAATTGAACAATACCTAACTACTTGCAATTGTTGGCATGAATATCCTTAAGTCTACTAACAATTTATCATAAAAAAGTATAATATGACTACGTACTCACGCAACTTGGTTCATGTCCTATTAATTCTAAGTATAAGAACTTCACAAGTTTAAGGGTACGAGTTAAACAACTTGGCATTTATCCATAAAAATTTTAAAATTTGGCTCAAGCTTGTCTCAGTGTACCGTTTCCACTTTTTCGCAACATATAGCACAATATACATATATATATAGCTAAGTCCCCGCCTCCACTTAAACATGGCATTGTCCTCAATGACAAAAAAATAAATGAGAGTTCAAGATGAAAGACTTAGCTCGAAACGGCTCCCAAGTAAAGGAACAATATCGGAGTAATCATTGGCACAGCGTGGAGAGAGAGAGACACATCCTCAGTATAAACAAGCTCCACGAAATCGTCAAATACCATGTCTATGGAAGTTATAAAATAATGTGGCGATAATTAGATATAGATATCTAAAAACAGTTTAAGCCACTTTACTTTATAACGCCAAGGACAAGACCAAAAGGATTTAAACCTAAAAAAAAAAACTCACATGACGGCTATCAAGGAAAAACCTCGTTTATTCGAACTTAGACTCGAACTTGGCGAGATGAAAAACCGTGATAGCGCATGCTACTTTATTAAAAAGAAAAACAAAAGATAGTTATAGGTAGTAGTTCTAAATTTAAAGTCGCTTAGCTCGACTCACCAAGATGGTTTATTTATTCATAGACAGGGTCCTCGAGGTACAAGACTTCCTCCTCGACCTCTGGCGGCGACCCGTGATAATGCTTAATACGATGTCCATTGACCACAAATCTGGACTCGTCTTTGAAATTGAATAATTCCACCGCTCCAGAAGGAAAAACTCGTTGTACTTGAAATGGGCCACACCATCTTGATTTTAACTTGCCCGGAAAGAGCCTTAAGCGCGAGTTGTATAGGAGAACCAGATCACCCTCTTGAAAGGTCCTATCTAGAATCTTTTTGTCATGGAACTTCTTCGTGCGCTCCTTGAAAATTTTGGCATTCTCGTATGCCTCTAAACGAAACTCCTCCAGGCGAGTTAATTCTAACATCCTCTTCTCACCGGCCAACGTCTCATCAAAATTTAGCATTCGTGTTGCCCACATGGCCCGGTGCTCCAGTTCCACAGGTAGATGACATGCTTTTCCAAAAACAATCCTATACGGTGACATTCCAATCGAGGTTTTATATGAGATCCTATATGCCCATAAAGCGTCGTCTAAGCGTAACGACCAATCCTTCCTAGTTGTATTGACGGTTTTCTCCAGGATACGCTTGATTTCTCGATTGGTGACTTCTACCGCCCACTAGTTTGGGGTGATATGCGGTTGCTAGCTTATGTCGAACCCCATACTTAATCATCGACCTTTCAAAAGGTTTATTACAAAAATGACTACCATTATCGCTATAATCGCCTCGGCGTCCCAAACCTTGTAAAAATATTCTTTTCAAGAATCTAACCACAACCCTAGCATCGTTAGTAGGGAAGCAATGGCCTCAACCCATTTGGATACATAATCAACAAAGAACTAAGATGTATCGGTTAGATAATGATGAAGTGAAGGCCCAACGAAATCTATTCCCCAAACATCAAAAAGTTCTACTTCTAAGATACTCTTGAGTGGCATCTCATTCCTCCGAGAAATATTACTGTCATTTGACAAGCATGACATCCTCTTGCATATTGGTGTGCATCCTTAAACAATGTCGGCCAATAAAACCGCATTGGAGGACCTTGGCGCAGATTTTATCTCCCCGTAGTGTCCTCCAACTTCATACGAATGACAATGCTTCAGGATATCATTATACTCTTCCTCGGGCACACATCTTGAAAAACATTATCGAGATCTAGCTTAAACAAATAAGGCTCATCCCAATAATAGTGTCTAAGATCTTTAAAGAATTTTTTTCCTTTCTTGACAAAGTGAGATTCGGTGGCGGTACTTTGCGGAGAGATAATTGACAAACAAACTAAACCATGGTTGTTTCTTCTCCTTCACAACCTCTATTCGCGAAGAAGCTGCAAAGACAATCATCATGTCCTCCGATGGTGGTGATGGAGAAAAGTTGTTCATCAGGAAAGATTCTCCTATTTCGGGCAATTCCTCACCATCCTCTAACCGTAAGCGACAGATGATGATCGCCACCACGTTCTCACTTCCTTTCTTATCTCGGATTTCTACGTCAAATTCTTGCAAAGAGTAGAATCCATCTCAACGATCTCGGCTTTGAATCTTGCTTTGCTAGGAGATACTTAAGAGCCGCATGGTCATCCATACTGATGACTTTAGATCCTACTAAGTACGATCTAAACTTGTCAAAAGCAAAGATAACGGCCAAAAGCTCCTTCTCCGTTGTGGCGTAATTTCTTTGGCGGCATTCAAAGTCCGGCTTGCATAATACATGGGCCTAAAAATCTTATCCTTTCTTTGACCCAAAGCGGCGCCAGCAGCGAGTATCACTTGCATCACACATCAGTTCAAACGGAAGATCCCAATCCGGTGCGACTAGGGACGGGTGCGAGAATCAATCTACTTTTTATTTCGTTGAAGGCTTTTATGCACTCATTAGAAAACACGAATGGTACATCCTTGGCCAATAATTCGGTAAGAGGTCTAGAGATTAGGGAAAAATCCTTGATAAACCTACGATAAAATCCGGCGTGGCCTAAAAAACCTCGCAAAGTTTTAAGATTAGTAGGTGGAGGTAGTTTCTCGATCACCTCGACTTTAGCTCTATCCACCTCTATACCGTTCTTGGATATGCGGTGACCTAGTACTATCCCTTCAGAACCATCAAATGACACTTCTCCCGATTAAGCACAAGATTAGTCTCTTCACATCTCTTCAACACTCGTGCTAGATGTGTGAGACATGAATCAAAATCGTCTCCAAATACGGAGAAGTCATCCATAAAGATTTCAAGAAATCTTCCACCATGTCCGCAAACGGTGACATCATACACCGTTGAAATGTCGCGGGGCGTTGCACAATCAAATGGCATTCGATTATAAGCAAATGTCCCATATGGGCATGTAAATGTCGTTTTCTCACGATCCTCGGGTGAGATGTGGATTTGATAGTATCCCGAATACCCGTCAAGAAAACAATAGAAAGCATGCCCTCGAGTCTCTCGAGCATTTGATCGATGAAGGAAGAGGAAAGTGGTCCTTACGAGTTGCGTCATTTAGTTTCCTAAAGTCTATGCACACTCGATGACCGTGATTAGCCTCACAGAATTAACTCATTCAACTCATTGGCTTGCACCGTCAATCCTCCTTCTTGGGAACTACGTGGATAGGGCTTACCCATTCGCTATCAAGCAATTGGAAATATAATTCCCATTTCTAGCATTTTTATAACCTCATCCCTAACCACGTCCTTTAATTGCGGGGTTAAACGCCTCTGAGGTTGTGCAACCGCTTTCTTTTCAGGGTCCACGGAGATCTTGTGCATACATACGCTAGGACTAATGCCCTTGACGTCGCCTATGGTCCATCCAAATGCTCCAGCAGTACTCTCTCGAACTCTCATTAGTTTCTTCTCTTGTAAGTCCGTCAAGGATGAAGATATAATTAGCGGCAAAGTCTCATCTTGAAGAAATACATACTTCAAATTCGCAGGAAGAGGTTTTAAAGTCAAATTTGTGGGAGGTTCTTCCAAAGAAGTCTTGACTTTTGACCGGTGAGTTTGAGTTCAAAGTATTTATGCCACGTTGGTCTATGATAGAATCTTTCAATCTCCATGAGACTTACTTCCCTCTACAGGCCTTGGGATTCCTCTACTACATCACGGCCATATCATCTTCTCCTCCTCACTACTTATGTACTTGACTTCATCCTCTTCTTCCAAGACAAAGATCCAAGAAATCCTTGATACTTTCATGTTGTTGAAATTCTTGAACGATCCTATCGATGGAATCCAACATGAAACATGCATCTTCTCCATCATCAAAGTTGCTTCATAGTATCAAAGACATTGAATGCAACTCTCTCTTCATTCACTCTTAATACCAACTCGCCTTTGTAAACATCAATTAGCGTTCTACTAGTGGCCATGAAAGGTCTCCTAAAATCAATGGCACTTCGTAGTTAGCTTCCATATCTAATACCACAAAGTCGGCGGGGAATACAAACTTTTCAACCCTAACTAGCACATCCTCAACCACCCCACACGGTTCCTGACAGTAACGGTCAGCTAAGCTGCAGTGTGATTGAGGTCTTCTTAAGATCTTTCATGCCTAGTTTCCGAAAAATAGATAGTGGCATTAGGTTCACACTTGCTCTAGATCACACAAAGCTTTGTTCGGACATACGTTACCTATAGTGCAGGAATGAGAAAACTTCCCGGATCTTTGCATTTCGGGGTAACTTATGTTGAAGAATGGTGAGCACTCCTCATTAAGGCATATGGTCTCTAAATCTAGAAGTTTCCTTTTAGTGGAGACGGCGTCTTTTAAAAACTTGGTGTACTCAGGCATTTCGGCTAGTGCTTCAACTAGGGGTATATTGATTTGCAACTTACTAAACATATCCACGAACTTCTTATACCTCTTATTATCAAACTTAGGTTTGGCTTTGCGGAGGATAAGGTAGAGTTGAAGGATCGACATCAGTGAAAATTGGGTACTTATTATCAAAAAGTTCAACTCTAGGGCCAGCAGGTTCTTTATATGTTCTTTGCTCAGGCAAAGATTCGGAAGTATTAGTCTCATTGCTTGGCTCACCATCCTTATTCTTTGTGACTTTCTCTTGCAAGGATGGTGGAGTTACTTCTTTTCCACTTCTTGTCATGATCGCATTCAAATCTTTAGGGTTCTTCTCGGTGTTGTTGGCAGCAGCCTCCGGAGGTCTAGTTGAGACTTGCTCAGCTAGTTGTCCTACCTGGTGCGTGAGATTTTGGACTAGAGCTTCCTGGTTGGTTACCTTGGCATCTGTCTTCTGACAATATTGGCTAAAGTTAGTGGCTAACTCAGCCATAGATTTTGAAAGTTGTCCCATATTATCGGTGGCGACATTACTCGCTTTTTCTATCGCGACTTCCCAACCAAAAGTTTTAGTCTGTTTTGTGGTACATAAGGGGTAGGTGGTTTAGGCCTTTCTCCCGCATTTATGTCACTATATCGGAATCCGGGATGGTTATGATTGGAGTCAGATCCTCCTCCGACATAATTGGCTTCTTCAAGACCAAAGATTCTCACCTCGAGGTGCTACTCGATTCGACCCCTTTCTACTCTTGTCATCCTCTCTTGCATCCCATCTACCTTATCATTGATAATGTGAAAGTTGTTCTAAGATTTTGGTAGATGCACTATCATCGAATATATCAGTGCCATCTTCACAGTAGCTATGTCATTGCCTCCCATTGGCTATTCATTGCTATTTGTTCCATCTTTCCTTGTGCCTCCTCGGGAGATAAAGAACAAAGCGCTCCATTCTTTGGGCGTCTACTCTAATTTTCTCAGTCTCTCTCAACCCATGGTAAAAGTTTGCATTAAAAGCCAAAGAGAGATGTCATGATGAGGACACTTCCTCATAGCTTCCTTGAAACGCTCCCAAGCTTGATCAAAACTCTCCCAGGTTGTTGCTTAAATCCTAAGATGTCTTGGCGTAACTTAAAGGTTTTTTCCCAAGGAAATACTTATTCATGAATTTTTGCAACAATTGTTCCCAAGTAGTGATAGATCCAAAGCCTCTAAAGAGAGAAGCCATTGCTTAGCTTTATCTTTCAAAGTGAAAGGAAAAGCTTAAGGCGAATGTTCCTCCGGGATTAATTCTCGGTTTCATTGTGCTAACGATTTCCAAGAAATTCGTCACGTGAACTCCAGGATCCTCGTTTTGGATTCCATGAAAAGTGGAATAGTTGGTCACCATTTGAATTACATTAGGCCTGGGTGATAGACTTCCGCAAAGATCTTGCGGTGCTACGATAAGCGGGAATGAATTGTTCAATAGTGGGCGTTGCATAACTTTGCAAAGTGCGCCTCGCTCCTTGGACTAGGGCTTGGTTCTCATTATTAACATTTGCATTCACATTATTGGCATTATTGATAACGGGATTAACAAGCGGATTAGGTACTGATTTGGATTGTTCGAATGCCTTCCATTTCCGTTTTGATTCGAATGTTCGAATGATCGGTTGTATGTCCTTCTTCCACTCCTTGCTCGCTTTCCTCAAGATTCGTATCCTCTTCTCCTTGCTTAGCGGTTTCCTAGCTAACTTCCTATTCCTTCTCGCAAATTTTTCTATCTCAGGATTATAAGGTTCAAGCGGTTCCTTCGATTTCCGAGTAGCGTACTATAAAATAATAAACAACAATAAAACAATTAATCACTAGTAAAGGCTAGGCCTTTAACTAACTAAATAAAACAGACTTGAAATAAGTTGGAGAAAAGAAAAAGTAAACAAAGCGAAGCGAATATTGTAAAGCGATACGAATAAAAGCAGAAAGAAAACAAATTCTCGGTCGACCGAGAGCTGTGGTTCGGTCGACCGAACGTTTTTTTTTTTTTTTTTTTATATATATTTTTATTTATGGCACTGTTTAATATACAGACTCTTATTCACAGAATATTTACGAATCCATTCTAACAAAATAAGCTATATCTTAATTTAATGACCGGGTCCCCGGCAACGGCGCCAAAAACTTGATGGAGGTCAAGTTAAATTATTAACTCGAGACCTACTAACCCACTAGCAAGAGAACCAGTTCAATTGTAGTATAGCCAGACAGTCGAGGTCGATCCCACAGAGACTCGGCACAAATAAAACACAACTTACTTTATCGGACTTAAATTAAAAGGCGGTCTACGACCAACTAAATCTTTGTAAATAAAATAAGCGACAACCACAAGACACAAAATACCACAAAGACAAATCAAAGACTACTAAAACACGGATAATACGGTTGATACTATCTAGACAAATAGTATTGATTACGCTAGTAGATCATAACTCCCTCATGTGAATTAGGTTGATAACGAGACAAAACAAGCGTTCAAGATTAATTATTATGACTACGGAGTCATCCCCAAGGTAGATTTAGCTCCGGTTAGGCCATCTAAATCATCGTGCCTCCATTACGTGACTTTCGCTTTTTAATGCCTCCATCTCATATAACTTCGACACAATTATTTAACTAGGGATGCCGGTATAAACCGTAACCTCATCTAAGCAACATTCCTATGGTTAGGCGCACTTCTTAGATGCCGATTCAATCTATATCCTAAGTAACAATCACTTTTTGAGTTTCATGTTAAATTATGATGACGAATAACTAAGTTGATCGAGGTTTAATTACTCGTTTTAATTCCAATTCGAGAGAATCGACGTAGTCGAAGCCGATCATGATATTGCCCTACAAATTGCCAGGCTCGGTCGATCGAACGACAAAGACTCGGGCGACCGAGTGACACGTCTAGTCGACCGAACACGCCTGCGTGTCGGAACAAATCATGACTACTTCTTAACGCTTCTAACCTAAACACATGGGTTCGTAAATAGATCTACATCACGCAATCAATACAAATAAAATTACTCCATAATAAAACACAACATGATCTACGAATAAAGATTGCATAATTGAATAGTCATACCTCGAAGGCGAGAGCGACTCCCACTCTTTAATGCGCTCCCTAATCGGAGAATCCGACGAATCCACAATGAACGAACATAAAGAAAATAAAACTTAAAAACTAAAATTGTATGAATTGTTTTTTTTTGTGTTGTAGTGGTGTGTCTTCTCAATTTCGTATTCTTTGCTTATATATAGGAGTTGTAGCCGACATAGGAGAATCCGTAAGATTGACACGCACTTATCACCTTAGGCTTGGGTGACCGAACCGTTACGCTCGGTCGACCGAATGGCATCTTTCGGTCGACCGAGCCACCTTCTCTACGCGTTTTCAATTTGGCTCCGTCGACTTGTTCCCCACTTCACTCGTTTGTCTTGATCCGATTAATCTTTTCTTCAATGCTCCGATTTTCTTCTCTTTTATCTTGAGATCTCGATTGTGTGATAATTATCTTCCCGATTTATCATGATCTCGCAAAATCAGCATTTATCACACAATTAATTGCTCTTTTATAATAAAAACAATTTAAATACCAATTATCATATTAATAATCACTTATCATTAAATAACAAATATAAACACGTGATTAAATATGAAATATATATAATTGACTCCGATTTAAGGTTATAATTGATGACATAAATAGGTATATTTTAACCGTCATCAAGATAACAACAACTCCGATTTAGAAGAAGATAATGGATACATTTTGGCCTTCGCCCATAATGAAAAAACAGGGAAAACAGAACTCGGAGGAGACGACTTTAATGTAGCGGCGTCGATGCTAGCGACTTCCGGTGTTGAAGAAAAATTCGAAGGAAACGACTTTAATGCAAACACAATCATTACCCTATTCAAAGGATTGTTTACAGTTCAATTTGACTACGGGTTGTGTCTTCATACATTCTTGGCTTGATATGAGGATTCCCAGCAAAAGTGTTGAGGGATTCTTTAAAAGTTTTCTGTTAAGATCCCTTTTCTTATTTGTATTCACAATAATGATATATATGCTGTTCAGTATGATTTTGAAGGTGATGATGGGATTGGAAAGATGATGTGTAGACATTTTTATCATATTCAATACATTACGCAATGTCTTGAAAACAAGAACACTTGTCTTGTCTTATGGAAAAGCCGATCATTTTTTAGGTTTTGTTATGATGTATTTGTTCATTACAAGTAGTATTTTGGAATTTTGATATGTATGTATTTTGTGGTGAGATATAGCCATGTTTATCAAGGATGTTAGAATAAAGTCAGTGATAGTAAGAATGTACTAAGCTCCTAGTTCTACTGTGATGCTTCGATCATCAATTGTAGTTAGTGTTTTTGTTTTATTCCTTTTGTTTGTAGTGTTGCTATTGTTTGATATGGTAGTAGCATTAATGATGGTGTTTTTTCTTTTTTGTGGCATCTTTATTTTATTATTTTGCCATTTGCTTCAAGAGCAGGTCATGGATAACAAAGAAAATAATTCAAGAAAAATCCTTCTGGAACTCCTCATGTTGGTTCTGTTTTGGTTGGTGACCATGGTTTGGGGAAAGATTTTGTTGTTGTTCCTCTTGTTGCTTCTGGTTTGCAGGTTTTGGAGCCTCTAAATGGGAAGATGAATGGCAATACAAGAGTTTTACCTGCTAGTTTAATACCGTTCCTGCTGATTCTGTGGTGTACACCCCTGTTGTGTGTGTTCAGCTCAATAGCTTGAATTGTTTGATGAATCCTGCTCATGTTGCTACTTCTATTGTGAATGTTCAGAAATATAACTTGAAGATGGGAAATGCTGCAGTATCTTCTGCTACAAAGGTTGTGGTTCCAAGTGGATATCTACGCTGGATGATTTTTATGAACCTTTCATTAGATTTTTGTACTATGTACCCCTTGTGGTTAAGGTTTTGCTACTGTTTTGCTTCTTGTTGGACTTGGTATGAACAAGCTATCTTCTTCTACAAAGGTGTGTTCCAAGTGGATATCTACTATTTGGATGATTTTTATGAACCTTTCATTAGATTTTTGTACTATGTACCCATTCTGGTTAAGGTTTTGTTACTGTTTTGCTTCTTGTTGGACTTGGTATGAACAAGCTAGTTTTGGCACAAGTCTTTGTTTTTGTTCATAAGAAGAAAATGGAACAACATTGTTGGTTATTGAAATAAAAATACGTTTATTAAATTGTGAAAATTTTGACAACTTATATTTACTACTCTTTTTGATTTGGATATATGTAATATGTAATTGCATCGCGGTGTCTCTGATCGGAGGTGGCCTTGCGATCGAGGTGGTCAATGGATTTAGGGTGGTCAATGCATCGCGGTGTCACTTCATCGAGGCGTCTCTCAGATCGGGGTGTCATCGCATCACGGTGGTCATTGAGTGTCACCGCATTTATTGCATAAAAATGTGGTCATTGAGCGTCACTTCATAAAATGTTGGTCTCAATGTGTGTCACTACATAGGGTGTCACTTCATCGCGCGCGTCTCTTCATCGGGGTTGGTCACTTTGCATCGCGTGTGTCTCGCATCGGGGGTGGTCACTGCGTCGCGTGTGTCTCGTGATCGGGGTGGTCACCTGCATCGCGGTGTCTCTCAGATCGACGGTGTCACTTCATCGCGTGTCTCGTGATCGTGGTGTCACTTTATCGCGGTGTCTCTGTATCGCGGTGTCTCTACATAGTCAAATGTTATAACATCGCGATGTCTCTACATCGTGGTGTCACTTCATCGCGTGTGTCTCTTCATCGCGGTGTCTCGTGATCGGGGTGGTCAGCTGCGATCGCGTGTCTCTGTGATCGGGGTGGTCATCGCTGATCACGGTGTCTCGCATCGTAGTGTCTCTGCACGGGGTGTCTTTGCATCGGGAGTGGTCACGCGATCGCGGTGTCACTTCATCGCGTGTGTCTCGTGATCGTCAAATGTTATAACATTGCGATGTCTCCATGTATCACGGTGTCACTTCATCGCGGTGTCTCGCAGATCGGGGTGGTCATCGTGATCGTGGCGTTTCGCATCACGGTGTCTCAGATCGTCAAATGTTATAACATCGCGATGTCTCGCATCACGGTGTCACTTCATTGCGGTGTCTCTGATTGGGGTGGTCACCGCATCACGGCGTTTTCTGATCGGGGTGTCATCAGATCGCGGTGTCTCTGCATCGGAGGTGGCCACTGCATCGAGGGGGTCAATGGATATGGGGTGGTCAATGCATTGCGGTGTCACTTCATCGAGGTGTCTTTGCATCACGGCGTCTCTGCATCGCGGTGTCTCTACATCGGGGGTGGTCATTGCATCGGGTGTGGTCATTTCGTCGGGGTGGTCGGTCATCACGGTGGTCAATGTCAATGATCGCTGCGCCATCGCGATTTGCGGTTAATTCTTGAATCGGGGTGATCACCGAAAAAAAATTTATCATCCAGAAAAAAAAATAATAAATAAATTTAGTTTCCAGGAAATAAAATAAAAAAAAATTAAAAACAAAATAAAAAACCAACTTCCAGGGCATGTTTATATTAGCGCTTTTCATATTTGTATGCTCACAGCGTCGGCGCCTCCTTTGTATTTATGAATTGAGGGTAGAATGGTACATTTACTAATTTTATGTCCTTATAATCAAATAAGATTTAAGTGTGTCATTCTATTTCGCTTAATTAAGTCTAATATACGCCATTTTTAGATAATATCATTTCTATAAGTATACTATATAAGTATACTATGTTCCTCCACAAATATAATACAAGGGTGAAATCGAATACAAGGGTGAAATAATTCCTCCATTGAATGCAATCTTCCAGAAAATCTGTGCTATATCTCCTCCAAACCCCAAGAATCATGCCCCTCTGTTCATCTCCTTACTTATGCAAGGGTGAAATAATTCCTCCTCATTTTCACCCTTATATTCGATTTCAATGGAGGAATTATTGCATTTAGTATTCGATTTCTTTCCTTCTAGACTTGATTCTCATATTCTCTGCAATTAATGTCTGGCTGATTTTGTGCAGATATGATGAGGGCAATGATTTCTGCCCGGTCGAAATCAACTGGCCGTTTTAAAGGGATGAAGTCTGGGATTTCATCACCCAGATTTCTTGCTGATTCGGTGGAGAAATCAAAGATGGAAATTTATGCAATTTATTGTAGTGGTCATCTACATTCTCTCTATTTAAGAACTTTTAAGCAATGATGAAGACACATAGCAGCAACATATTTTGAAATCCAGATCGAATAATAGCATGATGACTGGAAATCATCAAATCATTTTAATACTGGTATTTTCATTCCTATTACCTTCTTTTCACACAAATGCTGCTTTCCGTTTAAACGATCTAATTCATATCCATATCGTCAATAAGCTTCCAAAAGATACCCACTCGCTGCTGAGACTACATTGCTTCTCCGGTGATAATGACTTGGGTTTTCATAATCTGAATGTGGACGACGACTACCAATTTCAGTTTGGAGATAATGTCTTTTCTCGTACCAAATTTTACTGTAACTTTTGGTGGGATCAAAAGGCGAGAGGTATGGCAGTATATGACTTAAGGTTATATAACAATTATTGTGGAAGTCCTGCCAAAGATAACGTCTTGTGTTGGTGGGTCGTGAGAGAAGATGGATTTTTTGTAGCTAGAAAACTAAATCCTTCTAATAAAGATCTTGTTTTCATGAATTGGTGGTCAAATCATACTCTATGATTGTCTATGTAATTTTCAAGTTTATTAAATTAATCAAGTTTACGATTCGATCCGGAAATATTTTGTTTGATCTTTGTTTATAAATGCCCTAGAGAAATTTACTCATAAAAAAATACACTTGTCAATTACAAATTACTTGTTTAAAGAAAAAAATAAAATTTATTTTTCTAAGAGGTTATGATTGATAACAAATATTAAGCGTTTAAGATGATTTGACAAAATTTAAGAACCGTAGTGTGTGTGCGTTTTTTTTCTTCTTCCAGAAGATAAACAGAAAAAGTTAAAATTACAACGAAAGTGGTTAACCATCTGCCGATGTACATAACCGTAGGACATTATAAGCGAAAAATGTTGTGTGGTAGGAGCGGTTATCCCATTTTTGACATTAAGGACATTCTTGTAATTTGCATTTGTGTGACATTATAACCTCTGAGGGTGCTTCTCATCGGTTAATTTTTTCTTATACCATTAATATCTGTTTTTGTCGACACTGTCTCTTCCCCATTGCATGAGATTTATTTCAGAAGATATGAAGGCCGGACAATATTGTTAAATCCTTTATGAAAGGTCGCCCTCGAAAGGGTTTAGTTTTGAAGCTATATAAAGCCCGTCTTGTTTCACCACCCCACCAACAAACCATTTCTTGTTGATCAACTATTCCACGATAAATATCTTTTATCCACGTATGGTGAAATTTTGTACGTACGACCTATGAGATCATCTTCAAAGTGAAATCGGTAGCTAGTCGGCATTCACCTTCGGAAAACTTATCGGTGTCGTGATCGGGTTGATTTAGGTTTGAGAAAGATGGTTTTGGCTATGGAGTTATGATCAAAACATGTCTGGGCTAAGGTGGGAAGGGGGAAATAGTTTCATGAGAATAAATCAAAACCAAAACCAAAAGGGCAATGGAAAGAAAATGAAGAAAAGGGTAATGAGAATGCACTAGAATACAAAATATATATGTCGATGAATCTTTTATCCTATAACATTTGTAAGTATGTCGTAATAAATGACGTCCGTTATTTTTTCAAACATTTCTATTTTATTTTCACATAATAGGGATGGGTGAAAGAGTATAAATATCTGATCCCTATTTATCTATTACACTTGCACGTTTTCTTAGAAATCCACCATATTTACATATTTCTATAAAAAATCTTTGATACTTACACTAATCCATGTAAAATACACGATACTTTTTATATTACCACATATATTCGACGATATTTGCACATTTTCACGCAAAGTACACACAGTGGCACATTTCCATAGAAGATCGTTGATACTTGCACATTTTCACGCCAAATCCACGATACTTGCAAATTCCACATAAAATTCACAATACTTGCACATTTGCTTAGAAAATCCATTACACTTGCAAATTTTCAAAGAAAATCCTCGGTACTTGCACATTTCAATAGAAAATCCACCATACTAGCATATTTCCACAGAATATCCACGATACTTGCACATTTTCATAAAATACACGATACATGGAGATTTCCATGCAAAAACACGATACTTGCACACTTCCACACAAAAACCATGATACTTGCACATTTCAATTGAATATCCTTGCTACTTGCATATTTCCATGCAAAATACACGAAACATGGAAATTTCAAAAGAAATGTCAAAAGAAATTCTTCAAGACAATATCGTATTTCTTTTGACATTTCTCAACTCGTCATCATTCCTCGTTGTGTTTGTGTTGTTTTGGCATTATCCCTAAACAATGAGCTGCTATTTTTCCTTCTTTGAATCCGTGCTCTTGAAAAGACAAGGTGTATAATGGGACTATTTATTCACGCTTATCGTGTTTTTATCGATGCATTGACATCGAATCGATTTTTTTGAAAAAGCCGATTCTTGAGTCGAGAATCAATTTTTGAATGTTGATTACGAGGATAGCCCTTTTGAAAGTTGATTATTGATTTAAAATTTGACTTCTCCAAAATATAAGCGCCTACTACTATAATGGTAGAGTAAGGGTATTTTTGTCCGTTTGAAATTTTTTTGTTCTTTTTACAACTAAAAAAAAGGAATATGTCCTGTTTATTTATTTTGGATCAAAATTTGGACTTTACGCTCATTCCCTCAAAAACAAAATCATGAGTACGCTTCGGTTATATATATATATATATATATATATATATATATATATATATATATATATATATATATATATATATATATATATATATATATATATATATATAGTAACACGTGAAGTAACAATGCAATAAGATGTTGAGTCATTTTGTGGTACATTAAGTATGTTGATGATTAATTTTCAAAGATAACACTCCTTTGATTAAAAGCTTTTATAAGTTATTTTTATGTATTGTATTGTATTTTATAAGCCTTGTATAAGTATACTATGTTTGTGGTTATTATTTATACCATTTGTCACGCTAACAAGCAATGAAACCTACGGTTTACCTTCAATGGCAATTTCCTTGTTTTATTTTGCAGGAATTATAAAATAACTCATTAAATTATTTAATCTTCTCTTCTCTTATCTTCTCTTCTTATATCTATAAGAAGTTAAGGAATGTGTGCCACAAGAGGCCACGTAACCACCCTCTTTGACTAACACGTGGCAATTTTTTTTATTTTTTTTTATTTTGCAGCAACAGCTGAAAATGTATTTTTTTTCCCTTCTTCTTTAAATACCAAAATTTCAGTTATCGGTATATAAAGATCTAAATTTTTGTTCGATTACAATTAACACTCTACAATTTATTTCGGTTAGCGTTATACAGAAACCTGAATTTTTGTTCGATTGCTTAACACTCTGCATGTTATCTGTAAGCGAACCGAAAATCAAACCGGAAAAAACACCACACTTGGCACTTTTTTTTATGAAAACTTTCTGTTTTTTTTTTATTAAAAATTTTCATTTTAAAATCAAACGTGTGCCGTTAGTAGTTTGTGCAGAAAAGGAAAATAAAAAAAGGGAAATACCGACGGGCTTGAAGTTTTGCCGTGTAGTATACGATGAAATATGGGCCAAGTTTAACTATAAAATACAACAACAAAAAAAGTGCCGAACAAATTTCCGTGCCACGAAAATAGTCACGGCGCCACGATTACTCTCTTTTTTTTATCAAACATTTGTGGGTTTTTTTAAATAAACCGTGTGTCATTAGTAGCTTGTGCTAAAAATGATAAAGAAAAAGAAGAAGGAAAGACTGACGGATTTCACGTTGTGCTGTGTAGTGTATGATAGAAGATGGGTCAAGTTTAGCTATAAAATACAACAATAAAAAGTAGCCGAACAAATATCCGCGCCACGAAAATAGTCACGGCGCGACGATTACTCTCGGCACCCTATAAAAAATTGGTATCTCTGACGCGCGTAACGTGGTGCCCAAAAAGTTATTTGGTGGTGTGTAAAATTAAATGAAAATTTAAAAAAAAAAATGGTGCAAATAGTAAAATGGTAGTCTGCAAATGAAATTTGCATCTATTTATTCGAAGTTTTCTTGAAGAATCATTTTTCATATTTGTCTGACTATCTATATTGAACTCATTGGTCGTGTAAGAATGTATGATGTATTTATGTAGCTTCTATCGGCACCACGAAATTACTCACGGCGCCACGAGTACTCTCGGCTTCTTATAAATCACTTTTGACACCACATTAAATGTTTTTATTATTTTGAATACCATAATGTCGGTTGAACCGACGACCGTTTGCAGTACGAGCGTCACTAAATTTGTCGTTGGAATACCAAATCACTTTTTATATTATAAAACACCACACGTGGCACCTTTTTTTAATGAAACCTTTCTGGTTTGTTTGTTTGTCTATTTTTTAAATCAAACGTGTGTCGTTAGTAGTTTGTACAGAAAAGGGGGAAAAAAGGGAAATACCGACGGACTTGAAGTTTTGCTGTGTAGTTTACGATGAAACATGGGCCAAGTTTAACTATAAAATACAACAACAAAAAAAGGGCCGAACAAATTTTCGCGCCACGAAAATAGTCACGGCGCCACGATTACTCTCTTTTTTTATCAAACATTTGTGGGTTTTTTTTTAAATCAACCATGTGTCATTAGTAGCTTGTGTTGAAAATGATGAAGAAAAAGGAGGGTGTGCCACAAGAGGCCACGTGGCCACCATCCTTGACTAACACGTGGCAATTTTTTATTTATTTTTATTTTGCAGCAATAGCTGAAAATGTTTTTTTTTCCCTTCTTCTTTAAATACCAAAATTTCAGTTATCGGTATACAAAGATCTAAATTTTTGTTCGATTGCAATTAACACTCAACAATTTATTTCGGTTAGCGTTATATAGAAACATAAATTTTTGTTCGATTGCTTAACACTCTGTATCTTATCTGTAAGAGAACCGAAAATCAAACCGGAAAAAACACCACACTTGGCACTTTTTTTTTATGAAACCTTTCTGTTTTTATTTTTATTTTTAAATCAAATGTGTGCCGTTAGTAGTTTGTGCAGAAAAAGAAAATAAAAAAAGGAAATACCGACGGACTTGAAGTTCTGCTGTGTAGTATACGATGAAATATGGGCCAAGTTTAACTATAAAATACAACAACCAAAAAAGTGCCGAACAAATCTCCGCGCCACGAAAATAGTCACGGCGCCACGATTACTCTCTTTGTTTATCAAACATTTGTGTTTTTTTTTTTTTAAATCAACCATGTGCCATTTGTAGCTTGTGCTGAAAATGATAAAAAAAGAAGAAGGAAAGATTGACGGATTTCACGTTGTGCTGTGTAGTGTACGATGGAAGATTGGTCAAGCTTAGCTATAAAATACAACAAGAAAAAAGTAGCCGAACAAATATCCGCGCCACGAAAATAGTCACGGCGCGACGATTACTCTCGGCACCCTATAAAAAATCGGTATTTCTGACGCGTAACATGGTGCCCAATAAGTTATTTGGTGGTGTGTAAAATTAAATAAAAATTTAATAAAAAAAATGGTGCCAATAGTAAAATGGTAGTGCCAATAGAACTCGCCTCTATTTATTCTGAGTTTACTTGAAGAATCATTTTTCATATTTGTCTGACTATCTATATTGAACTTATTAGTCGTGTAAGAATGTGTGATGTATTTATGTGGCTTCTATCGGAACCACGAAATTACTCACGGCCACGAGTACTCTCGGCTCCTTATAAATCACTTTTGACACCACATTAAATGTTTTTATTATTTTGAACACCATAATGTCGGTGGAACCGACGGCCGTTTCTTGTACGAGCGTCACTAAATTTTACGTTGGAATACCAAATCACTTATTATATTATAAAACACCACACGTGGCACTTTTTTTTAATGAAACCTTTCTGGTTTGTTTGTTTGTCTTTTTTTAAATCAAACGTGTGCCGTTAGTAGTTTGTGCAGAAAGGAGGAAAAAAAAGGAAAATACCGACGGACTTGAAATTCTGTTGTGTAGTGTACGATGAAATATGAGCCAAGTTTAACTATAAAATACGACAATAAAAAAAGTGCCGAACAAATTTCCGCGCCACAAAAATTGTCACGGCGCCACGATTACTCTCTTTTTTTATCAGACATTTGTGGGTTTTTTTTTAAATCAACCGTGTGTCATTAGTAGCTTGTGCTGAAAATGATAAAGAAAAAGAAGAAGGAAAGACTGACGGATTTCACGTTGTGCAGTGCAGTGTATGATGGAAGATGAGTCAAGTTTAGCTATAAAATACAACAAAAAAAATTAGCCGAACAAATACCCGCGCCACGAAAATAGTCACGGCGCGATGATTACTCTCGGCACCCTATAAAAAATCGGTATCTCTGACGCGCGTAACGTGGTGCCCAAAAAGTTATTTGGTCGTGTGTAAAATTAAATGAAAATTTAAAAAAAAAAATGGTGCCAATAGTAAAATGGTAGTGACAATAGAACTCGCCTCTATTTATTCTGAGTTTACTTGAAGAAACATTTTTCATATTTGTCTGACTATCTATATTGAACTTATTGGTCGTGTAAGAATGTATAATGTATTTATTGTTGGAAGTAGCGCCCGAAAGACAATTTCTGTAATTGTTTTTATAATTAATAAATGACAGATTTATTCTCATCTTATTATTTGCTTCGTGCTTATATATTATATACTACTGAAAACCCCAAGTTGTATCATATGTAGCCATATAACTTAGTGTGTGTCACACGCGAAGATTAAGTTTATGGTGATACACTTGAATGTTAGTCCGTGGTGAATTTAATCAATGTATGAGGTCTATTGATTAAACTACCATTAATGCGCCCAGAACACTTTATGGTGTGACCGTCTTATCCGGACCGTCGACATTGGTTGTCTAAGTGGGGCATTTATATATGATAAGAGTCATATAGGACTGGACCGATTTAATCTGAGTTTCTTATATAATTCCGTGATTGAGAAATCTTATTAAATCACAAGATGATCATATATGGATTAACCTTAATCCTGAAGTGATTGCATACTCATACTTGTTTCAAGACAGGGTTTGATGTGTTCGTTAAGGATTGCTAAGAGGCACGGTCCGACTCACTTTCACGTTAGCACTATTCTGGAATTAGTGAGGAGTGTGTGTCTCACAGATATTGAATCCATTCTTTCCTGCGGGAAGTAGAAAGACAATCCCCTTATTTGTTGATCCTAGAAACTGATCGATCGGCCGAGTTCATATTGGTTGTGAACTAATTGATCACTAGTGGGTTATTGGTAAATAAGGATAAGATGTAATGAAGAATGTTTACGGAAATAATCCCGCTTCGTTACGGATAGTCTATGGAGGGTTAGTCTATATGTAATAATTATATCAATGGATACTTATTGACTCCACGTTTTGAGAATAAGTAATATCTATAATCGATAGAGTTCAGTTTCGGATTTATGGTGGCGTAATTCTGGAATTAATAAGTTGAGTAGAAATATTATGTTCGATGAATGTTTTATTCAATTTATTGTAGCTACTGGTTATAGGTCCATGGTCCCCAGGTTGACTCCTAACACGCGAGTGAATTCTCGTATTTTGGAATCTCGAGAATAAATTAAATAGTTGGTCTATTTATTAATGAATATGCAAATATTATTTATTTGATAAATAATATGTAAAATAGAAAAGACATTTTCTATTATCCCAAATGGCATAAAATGGCTTCATATTATTTTGATTTTGGGAAAAGAAATTTTCTCCTAATTAGTGTAGATAATATAATTATTTATGTGTTAAATAATTATAAATAAGAAATTAGTTTTCTTATCGGATAAATAAGAAATTTGTTTTCCTATTGGATAAAGGTTTAATTTTCCTAAAAGGAAAAGATAAATCCAACGCCATTTATCAAGAAAAACACGCATGATTTCTTTTTTTAAAAAGAGAGAAATTTTGGTTTCTTGTTTTAGCCATTGGGAAAAAGAAAAACTAAATTTTCTTGAAGGCATATTCGAGGAGGTTCGAATGCGGGATAGACGTCCACCAGTCGTCGTTTGGAGATACAACTCGGAAGATCACGGCTTCTCTCCGGTTGGGTAAATCTTAAACCTTCTTGTATTTGATTAATTAATCATGTGAATCTTATCGTGGTAAAATCGTAAAACGAATCTAATTCGTAGCTTCCATTGTGCATGATCGAGCGTCTCGATCGGTGCTGTGGATCAGATCTGACGATCCAATTATTGATTGGATCCGGATTCGGGTTTCTGTATATCCAGCATATTTATGTGGCTTCTATCGGTACCACGAAATTACTCATGGCGCCACGATCGAGTACTCTCGGCGCCTTATAAATCACTTTTGACACCACATTAAATATTTTTATTATTTTGAACACCATAATGTCGGTTGAACTGATGGCCGTTTGCAGTACGAGCATCATTAAATTTAACGTTGGAATACCAAATCACTTTTTATATTCTTCAGACCATTTGACACGTGATTTTTCCCACCAAATGAATGAACACGAGATGAGTGGCGTATTGATCGGCCTTTTCTAAGTGTCCAATCTCACCGGCAAGTGTACCGGGTCAATCAGTAGCCTAGAATTGGTGAGTCAAGGTCTTATCCCACGGGAATCGGTTGAGTACCAAAGTCGGTCTCGCCCCTAGTTCAGTCAACACAATAATTGAACGTGGTGACTTGTCGGATCCGGTTCTACAAACTAAATATGCACAAAATGAAGATTTAAAACTATATAAAAGAGATAGCCGAGCTATGATCCAATCTACTACTATCTAACCCTAACTCGTAACTGTAAGTGATTTGATATACTCTAATGTTCTTGGCATTGTTAAGGATGTCGTCTCCTATTTCCGAAACTAAGCGCCAATTTCAACAACCTAGTTTCCTATGTCGAATTCAACAAATCCACGACCGGATTTAAGCCGACTCAACACGGTCACGCTCATGAGACGCTCGACAAGTCGATACAAAACTCACAACGAAACCGAGTCTGAACAACTCAGTCGGTTTTACACAGTGATCCTAGAACCCCTTTTCCCGTATCCTCTCGCAAAATACATATGTAAAGAAGACGCGTGATATACGATTATCAAGTCGCGAGTTCAATAAAAGTCATTTACGAATAAGTTCTAGAACGATAACAACACCGAGAATCTAACAATCATAACATCAAAACACTTCAATCAACGAGCTAAGGATTCGATTTCATAGACTATCACATAAATCGACTATTGGAAAAACTAGCTACTCATCTTATCAACAAAAACAACAAGAAATCAACAATAAATATAACAAAAACAAAGATTGAAAGCAAGAACAAGAAAGGAAAACGAATTACCAAATATATTATGTCGTAGAAAATCGATCCACCGAACGAAAACCCGTCAATAACGCGTCAAGCAATCTTGAGATCCTCCGGATTACAACAATCTACAACTAATCTAAGCTAAACTATGTACAAAATTGATCTAAGCTAAGAAAAACGCAGAAAAACTGAAGAAAAACGAGTTGGGGAAGAGAAAGTTGTGATCTAGATCCAAAATGGGGGTATTTATAGTGTTTTATATGTTCTGGACGCTAGGAGTGCGCCTAGGAAAGTGTAGGCGCACGCCTATGATGATAAAAACACGTACTGAAACTTCTGGCCAAAATTGACTGCTAGGCGTGCGCCTAGCATTTCTCAGGCGCGCGCCTAGCCGACACACCTTCAGAAAAACAGCCATAACTTTGTCTTTAGACCTCCGATTTGAGTGATTCAAGATGCGTTGGAAAGCTCATTAAATTGTCTACAAGTTTCATGAAGATGTCCAGCCCAGAAAATGCCTCTAATTGGGATCAAAATGCAGATCAATGGAAGGTATGGTTGTAGTACCACCGCGTTTTGATCCGTTTAAACGCTTAAGCTTCGGGCATACGTTCCAATCCTCGTATCTCGCCTTCCGGACATCTCAAACACCTAAGTCCTATACAAAATCACAACAAATACCACACATAATCCCTACAGGACACTAGGGTGACCGAGAATATAGTAAATTTCACCGAAAAAGACCGAGGATCCCGGACTTTACGTCCTAGGTCCCGAAATGATAACCAAGGTGTAAATACATCAAAATACAACCAAATGTCTCAGATAACATATAAAACAAGGTATAAACAGGGTATAATTACATAGAAAATGATAGCCAATTTGACTCTCATCAACTACCCCCTACTTAGCTTTTGCTCGCCCTCGAGCAAAAATGAGCGATTAAAAAATAAAGACGGAGTCAACATTGCAATCATACATCTAGTCTATAAGAATTAAAATGGTAAAACACAAGTAATTGATATAAATGCATAATATTTAAGTTCTACCTTGTATTGAGAAAAGAATGTGTGTGTGTGCAAAGCTTCTTCAACATTTATCACCAATGACCGGTTGAGATTATAGACGTATAATTTACGAGGTTACACCATAAGCTTATACGTCGTAAACATCTCCACTAATCGAGGTCAATCAAAGTCTAGTAGGTCAGCGGGACTTGAAGGGTTATAACGTTAGGCTAGGGTTGGGATTAACGAAAGGGATATTTACGATAAAATAGAAAGTAGAAAGTGCAAGTGAGCTTAATCAAACATCAAACACTAAAACCGAAGCTCTTCCTTCGTAGCAACGGAAGACTCAACTCCTCATAAGGATGCTCGTTTGAATAGTACAAACCATCAAACGAATTTCAACCTATAATTCATCCAACCTTCCACCTCTCCACATCATTCCACAAATTTGGAGACATACGTCGTATCAAGTCTAGTTCATACCTAAGCTCGTCAACCAGAACAAACCTTGAGAACACAACAACATCTCCTTCTCCGTACTAGATTAGATTAAGAAGTACCCTTCACCAACATCAACACAACAAAAATCAAACCCCAAAATTGGCATTCCAAGAACTCTTATATAAATATATACAACTTTTTTTCTTTTTCTTTTTTTTTTTCATTTTTTTTTCAAAACCACAAAAAAAAAACGATCAAAGGCCGAAAAGCCATAATATTCCACCTCCTCCGGGATATTCTCATTTTTTACCAACACCACTCGAGAGATACGTTTCATAATCACCCCACACCATATCAGAAAATGTGAAAACAATAAGCTCAATCTTGCAAGGTGGTCAAGGAAACGTAGACCGTAATAAAAGCTAAGGGCATTGGTAATTATGAGTTAGTAGCACAAAAGGTTAATTCGGGTGGCGGTCTAACCACAATACAAAGGCTTAGAGGGGGAATTGAGGTTATACATATAAGGGATGGAATTTGGCTCTGATCGGGTCAAAGAAATGCCATAACCGTCATCCCGTACCTAACCAAGACCGACCTTTCTATTTCGTCTCGAAGTTACTAATATAAGTTCTAGGTAACCGGGTCATTAATAGCTACCATAATCGTTCACTAGTCAAGGTGATTCATGAAGTCGAAGCTAACGTGATAGAACTATTCCATTCTCAATACAAGATCCCAACTCAAATGAAATGCATCTATACAATAACTAGATGTTTAATCAAAGCAATACTATAGGCTCAATGTATCAAAATCAATGTCAAAGCCATCAAAATTCTCTTTAATCGACTCATTTAAACTAAAGGGATAACAATCGCTAAGTATAACTCGTTCGACATGAATACGGGACATTTAGGCTAAACTAACCACCCCCTACTTTAAAACGAAACACGAAGGATAAGGGTAGAAAAGTTAGCTTACAACCGGAAAATGGTGCGAGTACGATCACGTGGCATCCGTAGTAAGTCCTCCCAGGGTACCTGTGCTAATATCAACAGAAACAACAACTATACGAGACACACAGGTATGGAGATATCAAAAATGAAAAATAGACGGATCACCATGATTCATCAAAAACTAAAAACACCACACTAACCCCCAATAATACACACTACTTTCGGGTTATATCACAACAAAATTTACCCGAATACACACTAAAGAAACACGGTGAAACACGAGGGGAAAAAAGCAATAAAAACACATTACGAGTTTGAAGTCCTCATTTCGACTTTCTACCCCCAACTATGTCAAGGATAGTTATACCAAAGGAGAGCAAACCGTTGCTTCTCCCTACCAAAATCATAGGAATTGAGCACCCTTGAAAATGAAACAAAAGAAATATGGGGCTCAATCCCACCACCATGAATGGTTCGATGAATCCGTTGATGAATCCGCACTGAAACAACGAATTCACTTTCCCGAACTAAAACATATCCCAACTAACAATGACTCTAGCACCAAGTATGAACAAAATAGCTCAACATCAACAACAAACTCAATAGGGTGCACCCCGAAGATATAACAATAGGGCTAAATGAAGACGGAACAGGTGACTCAATAGATACAAGAGTCATACCATCCTCGTAGTGTTCCTCCGGGTGATTTCAATCATACTTTCTTGCTCTCTCCTCTCAAACTCCTCAAACAGTAGTTGCACTTTAAGCTCCAAGTTTTGTATGGCTATTTGCGTTGCAGTCTGGCCATCTCGAAGCTCATTATGGTGCTCTTGGACCACTTTACTCAACTCCTCAACAGTTTGCTCAAGTGCCATCCGTTGCTCCGTTGAGGTCTCGATTCGGGGTGGAGAAGTATCGAGTTGTTGATCAAAGTAACTCGGGCATTATCCCACTCATTTCCATAAGATGCGGCGTATGGGTTGAATCGATAAAATGGTTGTGTTTGGTAACCCATAGCACCGTAATTGTAATATCCGAATGGGTAAGGATAGGGGCCGTAATTGTAGTATGGATTCATTATCTCGCAAACAGGAAACAACACGAACACAATCACGGTAACTTGTCACTACCACTACCGAAGTAAATGGTGTGACACTTCAACAAAAACAAATAAAAACAAACTATACAAAAAAAAAACAAATAAGAAAAACGACTAATCCTAAGAACTTAACCAACTTACAAGCTATCAACCAAGATTCCCGGCAATGGCGCCGAGAAAACTTGATCGGCCTTTTCTAAGTGTCCAATCTCACCGGCGAGTGTACCGGGTCAATCAGTAGCCTAGAATTGGTGAGTCAAGGTCGTATCCCACAGGAATACGGTTGAGTACCAAAGTCGGTCTCGCCCCTATTTCAGTCAACACAATAATTGAACGTGGTGACTTGTCGATCACCGGTTCTACAAACTAAATATGCACAAAATGAAGATTTAAAACTATATAAAAGAGATAGCCGAGCTATGATCCAATCTACTACTATCTAACCCTAACTCGTAACTGTAAGTGATTTTGATATACTCTAATGTTCTTGGCATTGTTAAGGATGTCGTCTCCTATTTCAAACTAAGCGCCAATTTCAACAACCTAGTTTCTATGTCGAATTCAACAAATCCGACCGGATTTAATCGACTCAACACGGTCCACGCCTATGAGACGCCGACAAGTCGATACAAACCTCACAACTAAACCGAGTCCGAACAACTCGGTCGGTTTTACACGATGATCCTAGAACCCCTTTTCCCGTATCCTCTCGCAAAATACATATGTAAAGAAGACGCGTGATATACGATTATCGAGTCGCGAGTTCAATAAAAGTCATTTACGAATAAGTTCTAGAACGATAACAACACCGAGAATCTAACAATCATAACATCAAAACACTTCAATCAACAAGCTAAGGATTCGATTTCATAGACTATCACATAAATCGACTATTGGAAAAACTAGCTACTCATCTTATCAACAAAAACAACAAGAAATCAACAATAAATATAACAAAAACAAAGATTGAAAGCAAGAACAAGAAAGGAAAACGAATTACCAAATATATTATGTCGTAGAAAATCGATCCACCGAACGAAAACCCGTCAATAACGCGTCAAGCTATCTTCGAGATCCTCCGGATTACAACAATCTACAACTAATCTAAGCTAAACTATGTACAAAATTGATCTAAGCTAAGAAAAACGCAGAAAAACTGAAGAAAAACGAGTTGGGGAAGAGAAAGTTGTGATCTAGATCCAAAATGGGGGTATTTATAGTGTTTTATATGTTCTGGACGCTAGGAGTGCGCCTAGGAAAGTGTAGGCGCACGCCTATGATGATAAAAACACGCACTGAAACTTCTGGCCAAAATTGACTGCTAGGCGTGCGCCTAGCATTTCTCAGGCGCGCGCCTAGCCGACACACCTTCAGAAAAACAGCCATAACTTTGTCTGTAGACCTCTGATTTGAGTGATTCAAGATGCGTTGGAAAGCCCATTCAATTGTCTACAAGTTTTATGAAGATGTCCAGCCCAGAAAATGCCTCTAATTTGGATCAAAATGCAGATCAATGGAAGGTATGGTTGTAGTACCACCGCGTTTTGATCCGTTTAAACGTTTAAGCTTCGGGCATACGTTCCAATCCTCGTATCTCGCCTTCCGGACATCTCAAACACCTAAGTCCTATACAAAATCACAACAAATACCACACATAATCCCTACAGGACACTAGGGTGACCGAGAATATAGTAAATTACACCGAAAAAGACCGAGGATCCCGGACTTTACGTCCTAGGTCCCGAAATGATAACCAAGGTGTAAATACATCAAAATACAACCAAATGTCTCAGATAACATATAAAACAAGGTATAAACGGGGTATAATTACATAGAAAATGATAGCCAATTTGACTCTCATCACGTATTCATTAATGATAAGAAAGAGAAATGCCGTATAGAAAATGAGTGAAACACATTTTCAAGCATATTAATGATCTGAAAGCTAAGGCGTCCCGGGGATTTAATTTGACCGTGTAGTTATGGTCCGCTTATTGTTTTTGTATAATGTTTCATTACGTAAAGTCGAAGCTAAATGGATCGACTTTATGACATTGTTCTCAATTACATCGTATTGTGGTTTATTTTGTAGGTGGAAATTCCTGATATGACTGGAAGAGAAATGATTCACAATCTTTACGTCTCTAAAAAAGAGCTATCTCTTGCAGAGGATGTGATATGTTTCTGTTGCTCTTTTTGTCTTGTGCCATGGATTTGTTACGGTTTAAACTTACGCGATTTATTTCACGTTGAGCATCTATTCTTTGGTATTATCGTTGGTGACAATTTATGTTGGATTCGCCGTGCCTTGCACGGCTGACATTAATTTAATTAAGTGGATTATGCTGCCTGACCGTTTCATTTAGTATTCGATTTCTTTCCTTCTAGATTTGATTTTATATTCTCTACAATTAATGGCTGATTTTGTGCAGATATGATGAGGGCAATGATTTCTGCCTGGTCGAAATCAACTGAACGTTTAAAGGGATGAAGTCTGGGATTTCATCACCCAGATTTCTTGCTGATTCGATGGAGAAATCAAAGACGGAAATTATGCAAATATTTTTGTGGTCATCTACGTACATTCTCTCTATTTAAGAACACTTTGAAGCAATGATGAAGACACGTAGCAGCAACATATTTTGAAATCCAGATCGAATAATAGCATGATGACTGGAAATCATCAAATCATTTTAATACTGGTATTTTCATTCCTATTACCTTCTTTTCACACAAATGCTGCTTTCCGTTTAAACGACCTAATTCATATCCATATCGTCAATAAGCTTCCACAAGATACCCACTGGCTGCTTAGACTACATTGCTTCTCCGGTGATAATGACTTGGGTTTTCATAATCTGAACGTGAACGACGTCTACCAATTTCAGTTTGGAGATAATGTCTTTTATCGTACAAAATTTTACTGTAACTTTTGGTGGGATCAAAAGGCGAGAGGTATGGCAATATATGACTTAAGGATATATAACAATTATTGTGGAAGTCCCAGCACAAATAACGTCTTGTGTTTGTGGGTCGTGAGAGAAGATGGATTTTTTTTAGCTGGAAAACTAAATCCTTCTGATAAAGATCTTGTTTACATGAATTGGTGGTCAAATCATACTTCATGATTCTCTATGTAATTTTTAAGTTTATTAAATTAATCAAGTTTACGATTCAATCCGGAAATATTTTGTTTGATCTGTGTTTATAAATGCCCTAGAGAAATTTACTCATAAAAAAATACACTTGTCAATTACAAAGGAAAAATCTATTTTTCTAAGAGGTCATGATTGATAACAAATATTAAGTGTTCAAGATGATTGACAAAATTTAAGAACCGAAGTGTGTGTTTTTTTCCCCAGAAGATAAACAGAAAAAAGTTAGAGTAATGATACGGGCAATTACAACGAAAGTCATTAACCATCTGCCGATGTACATAACCGTAAAACATCATAATTGAAAAATGTTGTGTGGTAGGAGCGGTTATCCCATTTTTGACATTAAGGACATTCTTGTAATTTGCATTTCTGTGGCATTATAACCTCTGAGGGTGTTTTTCATCGGTTAATTTTTTCTATACCATTAATATCTGTTTTTGTCGACGCTGTCTCTTCCCCATTACATGAGATTCATTTCATAAGATATGAAGGCCGGACAATATTGATAAATCCTTTACGAAGGGGTAGGTTTTGGATTCTATCTGTGTATTCCTTTTTATCCCTACAAAATACCAGATAAAATAGGTCGTCCTCAGAAGGGCTTAGTTTTGAAGCTATATAAAGCCCCGTCTTGTTTCACCACCCCCACCAACAAATCATTTCTTGTTGACCAACTATTCCACAATAAATATCTTTTATCCACGTATAGTGAAATTAATTTTGTACGTACGACCTATGAGATCATCTCCAACATGAGATCGGTAGCTAGTCGGCATTCACCTTCGGAAAACTTATCGGTGTCGTGATCGGGTTGATTTAGGTGGTGCTGGCTAGTTGAGAAAGATGGTTTTGGCTATGGAGTTATGATCAAAACATGTCTGGGCTAAGGTGGGAATGGGGAAATAGTTTCATGAGAATAAACCAAAACCAAAACCAAAAGGGCAATGGACGAAAAAGGGCGACGACAAACGAGAATGCACTAGAATACGAATATGTCGATGAATTTTTTATCCTATAACATTTGCAAGTACGTCATAATAAATGACGTCCGTTATTTTCAAACGTTTCTATTTTATTTTCACATAATAGGGATAGGTGAAAGAGTATAAATATGTGATCCATATTTATCTTTTACACTTGCACATTTCTTAGAAATCCATCATACTTGTATATTTTCATAAAAAATCCTTGATATTTATACTAATCCATGTAAAATACACGATACTAATATATTTCCACATATATTCAACGATATTTGCATATTTTCACGCAAAGTACACATAGTGGCACATTTCCATAGAAGATCGTTGATACTTGCACATTTCCACCCAAAATCCACGATACTTGCACATTTGCTTAGAAAATCCATTACACTTGCACATTTCTAAAAAAAATCATCGGTACTTGCACATTTCAATCGAAAATCCACCATACTTGTATATTTCCACAAAATATCCACGATACTTGAATATTTCCATGCAAAATACACGATACATGGAGATTTCCACGCAAAATACACGATACTTGCACATTAATTTCACGCATAAAAACCACGATACTTGCACATTTCAATTGAATATCCTTGATATTTGCACATTTCTACATAAAATACACGATACATGGAGATTTTCAAAAGAAATGTCAAAAGAAAATTTTCAAGACAATATCGTATACACTAAAGTCGTTTATAAAATTTCTAAAAATTTCTCGACCATGTCGAGAAAATATAGCCATCATACATCTCTCAAATGTAGTGGTGCATTACATAAACCAAACGGCATTCTTTTATAAGTTTAAGGTTCCATACGGACAAGTGAAAGTGGTCTTTTCTCTATCTCCGCCGCAATGAATATTTGTAAATATCACGAATAACCATCTAAGAAACAAGAATACTTATGTCCACTTCATTGTTCCAACATTTGCACTATGAATGGAAGTGGATGATGATCTTTCTTAGTATGATCGTTAAGTTTTCGAAAATCAATGCACATTCGATATCCGGCAATTTCTCTTGTCGGAATCCATTCGCTTTTATCATTTTCTCATTGTGAAACCTCCTTTCTTTGGTACCACTTGAGTTGGACTTACCCATTCACTATCGATATAGGAAAGATTATCCCCATTTCTAATAGTTTAATAACCTCTTTCTTAACAATTAGCTGCAAATTCGGATTGAAGCGGCGTTGTGGTGAATACAAGGTTTAGCGTCTTCCTTTAGAATAATTTTATGAACGCAAATCTCGGGCTAATTCCTTGAATATCGCCATCTTGTCCAACCAAATGCTTTCTTATGCTTTTTCAACATTCTAAGTAATTGGTCTTCTTGTAGCTCAGTTAAGGTTGACGAAATAATAACCGGCAATAGATTATTAGTTTCAAGAAAAGCATACTTAAGATTTAAAGGAAGTGGTTTCAACTCTAGATTATTCGGGTGGATCTTTCTATCAAGGTTTTAGAACTGGACCTTCTAGTTCTAATTCCAGATACTGATGCCATGGTGGTTTAGGACTAAAACTTCCTTTATTCAGATAAAGGATTATTTCTTTCATTTCAGTGTCCTTCTTATCCTCTTTATAGATAGACAATGCTATGCATTCTTCTAATCTGTCTTCATAAGCTGGTAGTTGAATATCATAGACATTATGAATATCCTCTATAAAAGAACATGATTCTGGTGATCTGTATGGATGTTTCATAGCTTTGAATATATTGAAAGCAATTGTATCTTCGTTAACTCTCAGTATTAATTCTCCTTTTTGGACATCGATTAACGTTCTTCCTGTAGCTAGGAATGGTCGACCTAGAATAAGTGGCGCTGAATATCCTTCTTCCATTTCTATGACTACAAAATCTACTGGGAAGTAGAATTTATCTATCTTAACCAATACATCCTCGATAATTCCTTTAGGGTATTTAACTGATCTATCTGCCATTTGAAGAGTCATTTCAGTATTCGTAAGTTTTCCTATGCCTAGTTTCTTATAATCCTCATAAGACATGAGATTAATACTTGCCCCAAGATCACATAGTACTTTTTTAAACAAAAATCCTCCAATTTCACAAGGAATTGTAAAACTACCTGGATCTTTCATCTTAGGTGGTGATGTATTATTTTTATATGATTAAATATACGTTATATTATTATGTTTTATGAACAAATTCTATGTAAAATATATGAAATTATGATATAATTAGTATAAAATATTAATCTTTATAGTTTAATATAGTTAGTAGTAAAAGTTAGTATTTATAGTAAAAAGTTGTAGTTTTTGTACCGGTTTTAGTAACCGGAGTATTGTGTCTATTTTACACGGTATTTTGTGTTTATTTCATTGCAGAATCCTAAGATGAATTGAAATCCCGAGTAGAGACACTTTTTGAAGTCAATTCAAGTCGTTGGGAGGAAGTTATAAAGCGTCACTCAATGGTCAAGTGGCTAATTGATTCGTACTATTGAAAAATCTCGAAAAGGACACGTAATACAAATGGCTCATCGAGAATACATTTTCTGAAGAAGTGGCCTTGATGAAAGTTGTAGAGAATTCAACGAGCTTTTCAACGGAAGTTTGATTATGTCATTCTGATATCAAGAATTCAAGTTACGATTTTTAGAAGTTAGCTATGTAATTATATATAATTATATATATAATTACACAGCATTTGTAATGATTAAGGGTAACATGGGGTCACATGCTTATAACTAATCAGTAATGATTGTCATCATTACACCGGACCGATCCGCCAATTTTCAGGACCGGTCCGGGAAGGAGGAAAGTCTATAAAAGGGAGATCGAGGCTCATTTAGTGGTGTACCAATATATATACACAATATTCTATATATATTCTCTATCCCTCTTTTCTTTAGTTTGTAAATAGGCCTTAAGCCGGGAATAAATTAGTAGTAGTAGTAGTATCGTGATAATACTCGGAAATTATCGAAGTCCGGTGTTGCTAGTGTAGTTGTTATGTCCGGAAGAATACAACTTCGAATCAAAGATCTCAGAATCGGGTAACTTTTTCAAGTATTTATGTTTATGTTTGTTATTTTCTTCTTTTAGTTTTTATAATGTTATTAGGCTAGATCTAATAACTAGCCAAAGTTATGTAATCATATTATTTCGATATTTTCGTTAAAAGAATGATGTTAAAATAAAAATGATTAAAATTGAGTTAAAATGAATCTTTTTCTATTTCGCTACGTATTGATAATATATTCGGATTGACGTAATCAACCATGATGAATACCACATATAACCTGACGATGAACCCACCTGAGAAGTCGAGGATATGAGTAAAAATAGAAAACCGGAGGGTAAAAATGGCCGTCGATTAACGGAATCCTATTTCCTACCGGGGCGATTTGTCCTAGTAAAACAAATCTTATTAACTTTGTACTCGAGATCTTAATAATGTTAAAATCACGAGTTTAATTGAAACTACACCGCTTGTGTTAAATCGATCCGCTTGACAACCGGAGCCTCTTGAATAACATCGCCATCCGACAAATGGAATCACCTCTTTTATCCGGGATAGAATTATACTCGGCACTGCTTTTGACTAAGTTTAGCATGGGGCGATTGTGGACATTGGATCGATGACAATTTGACATATGACAATTTCATACGCCGTGTGAGGAGGAATTGTTGACAATAGGAGTACACCGTTTCATTTACTCAATTGGACCTAATTAAAAGGAAGATCGAACACATTCTATTAATTGAAAAGATCGAATAAATTGATTACATATACTTTGGCTAGTCTAATCTATAAAACTATATATTGGTATCTATATATTTATATATATATATATATATATATATATATATATATATATATATATATATATATATATATATATATTTTACTATTTATGTACATCTATATATATTTATATATCTATATATATTATATTAGAATAACTTTTAAATTACGCATTTATTTTATGTTGGTTAGAATAGTAGTAATCTGTGTTATAAAATTGCGGTTTAGATCGAGTTAATAGCAGCTCTTTGGTGTTTAACCACACTTAAAAGAATTACCACTTTTTCCCTGAGGATTCGACACCTGACTCACCACTTTATCACTACAATTTGACCCGGTACATTGCCGGTTAGGATCCGTCTAACCTAGAAAAGGTCTGTCCCTTTCTTGACGCCGTTTCTAAGGTCTGGTTTTGGTGACGTCAGCTTTCTGGCGCCATTGCCGGGGAACAAAGTCGCTACTTTCTTTTTTTGTGTCTATGGTTACTACTTGTATTAGTTTAAAAATTCTCGAGGATAAACCAACACTCTTCTTATCACATTTCTTTTTTTTTTATTTTTCGTTGGTATCTACTATCTTTTAGTACCAATTTTCTTCTTCTTTAAAACTCGAGCATTTTTCTATTTTCTTTAGTTGATGACCAGAAGCGGTAAAGCCTCACTTACTCCTTATAAGCCTGATATAAACGCTACTTAAAGGCGATTGCGGATAGAGAGTAAACGTGGTCAAACCACTTAGGACTCCTTGGAAAATCTCCAACGGAATCATCTTCTAATCAAAATAAAGAAATGGTCAAGCTTGATGATGAAACAAATGAACAGAGGCTAGATCATGCTTTAGGGCATGGCCAAAACCCTGTTAATCTTAATAATAATCAGAATAATAATAATAGACTCAATCAAGATCGGAACCAGAATAATCGTAATAATCCGCCAAAACCCAGCACTCATTCGTGATCAAAGCTGTTAGGAGAAACCGGACTAATAATCCCATACTTTTACCTAATGAAGGAGCGAATAATTTTGAAATTAAGTCTCATCTTTTTGGTTTAATTGATGCAAGAGCCCAATTCCTAGGAGAAGATGATGAAGATCCACATCATCATCTCTATCTGTTTGAAGAACTGTGCACATCTGACCAAAAGTCAAGGTGCTCATAAGGAATTAACAAGGATGACTATGTTTCCTTTTTCTCTAAAAAGGACGAGCCCGGGATTGGTTTATGTCTCTTCCACACCACTCGTTAACTAGTTGGGAGGATATTCAAACCGAATTTCAAACAATATTTCACTCAGGACGGAATTTGGAATTAAAGGTCGAGGTTGCTAATTTTAGACAAGGATCAAGAAACGCTTGGGAATGCTCGGGAAAGGTTTAAAAATTGTTAAGAGCTTGTCCCGATCATGGTTATTCTTTAGATATGCAAATTCAACTTTTCTGTCGTAAACTAAGAAAGGATTCACGTGCAGATGTAGATCATGCATGTGGCGGTTCGTTAATGATGAGTGAAGCTCAAACAGTTTACGATGCTATAGAAAAGATTTCCAAAAATAACAGAATGTGGGAAACCGGTTCTAGCACTAGAAAAGTAGCTTTTGCAGGAGAATGTACGTCAAATACGGAATTTCTAGCACACTTGGAGAATTTGAGTAGAAAGTTTGATGGATTACAACAAGTTAAGAATCAAAATTCAGAAAATAGTACGCCAACTGAATACTCAAATCACGATAATGTGTCATTAGGGATAGAAGAACCAACAGGATATTCAAGAGAGGAGGTGAGTTTTCTTCAGCAGCATAGGAATTTAAACAATGCATATTCAAACTCGTTTAATGCTATTAGAAGAGACCACCCAACTTTTAGATGGTCTGAAAACCCTAGTAAGCCAGGACAACCGCCGTATCCAGTTTAGTATAAGAATATGAATAATAATCAAGTTTATCAAGGAAATACATCTAATCAGAATTTACAATCATTACCTAGATCCTATCCTCAACATACCCCTCAAAGTATACCAGTAACTCAAAGTTCAACTCAATCTGCAGAAGGGGTTGAAAAATGGGAAAAACTGATGGAAAATATGATGGGTGTAGTATCTACTCAAGCTAAGAATATGGAAACAATGATGACTTCTATAGGTTCAGTCAATAAGGATATGAGTTCAATGAAAACATCTATGAATGGACATGATACGAGTAATGAGAACGATAGAAGCTTCATTAAGGAATATGGAAGATCATTTGAGTAGGGAAGGTGAACGTAATAACAAGAGACCTCCGAGGATTACCAAGTAACACTTGAAGAAACCCAAGAGAGGTAAATGTTGTAGTTACGAGAAGTAGGAAACTCTACGGTAGTAATGGAGTAGAAAACTTCGGGAATAATGAAGTAGAAAATGATTTAGATAGAAAAAATGAAGAGACTAAAGATGAACTTGACTTTACTGATGAGGAAGAAGAAATCATAGAGAATTTCTTGAAAAGGAATAGAAGTTTGGAACCTGAGAATGAAGGTGAAAAATGGGTAAAAATCCCTAGAATTTTGAAAGATCCCATGGATAAAGATTTAAGGAATCTATTTAAGGAACATGTTAGAGTAGAAGATAAAGAAAACAAGGATGAAAAACAGGAAGAACAAAAGGAATCTGAAGTAGAGATTGATTCAGGGAATATTTTAAAAGAAAAAATTCAAGAACCTGAAACATGGCGATCAAGTAATACTCAAAAGTTTAAGGATAAAGGAAAAGAGAGAATGACTTCGGAACCAAAGGTTATAGATTTAGAATCTTTACCTTTTCCTCCTAAAGATCAAATTAAAAGATTAAGACTCGATCGAAGTATGCTCGTTTTCTTGATACTTTTCGTCATATTCATGTTAATATCCCCGTTATCGAAGCTCGATAAATATGCTCGCCTATGGAAAGTTTTTTGAAAGATATACTATCAAATAAGAAAAAATTAGAGGAATATGAGAATATATGCCTAAATGAAGAATGTTCTCGCAATTTTGCAAAGATAAGTTACCACCTAAACTGAAAGATCTGGAAGTTTTACCATTCCATGTGAAATTGGAGGATTTTCATTTAAGAAGGTCTTATGTGATCTCAGAGCTAGTATAAATCTCATGTCTTATGAGGATTATAGAAAGCTAGGCATAGGAAAGCTTTACTAAGACTGAAATGACTCTTCAAATGGCGAGATAGATCGATTAAGTACCCTAAAGGAATAATTGAGGACATATTGGTTAAGGTAGACAAGTTCTATTTTCCAAGAGACTTTGTAGTTATGGAAATGGAAGAAGGATTTTCAGCGCCACTTATCTTAGGACGTCCATTTCTAGCTACTGGGAGAACTTTAATCGATGTTCGTAAAGGAGAGTTAATTTTGAGATTCAATGAAGATGAAGTTGCTTTCAATATTTTCAAAGCTATGAACCATCAATATACATCACCGTAATCATGTTCTTTTTATAGAAGATATTCATTACGTCTATGATAATCGATTACCTACTTTTGAAGACAGATTAGAAGAATGCTTAACTCGTCTATCTATAAAGAAGATGAGGAAGACATTGAAATGAAAGAGATAATCTTATCTCTAAATGAAGGCGCTTTTACTTTTAAACCACCATGGCATAAGTATTTGGAGTTAGAACTAGAAGGACCGCTTCTTCAATCATCAAATAAGATCCGCCTAAGAATCTGGAATTGAAACCGTTACCTTTAAATTTGAAATATGCTTTTCTTGAAACTAATAACCTTTTACCAGTTATTATTTCATCGTCTTTAACGGAGCAACAAGAAGATCAATTACTTAGAATGTTGAAAAAGCATAAGAAAGCTTTTGGATGGACAGTTGCCGATATTCGAGGTATTAGCCCTGAGATATGTGTTCATAAGATAATTCTAAAAGAAGATGCTAAACCTTGTATTCAACCGCAACGCCGCCTCAACCCGAATTTGCAGTTAATCGTTAAGAAAGAGGTTATTAAGCTATTAGAAATGGGAATAATTTTTCCTATATCGGATAGTGAATGGGTAAGTCCAACTCAAGTTGTACCAAAGAAAGGAGGTTTCACGGTGAAAGAGAATGATAAGAATGAATGGATTCCAACAAGGGAAATTACAGGATATCGAATGTGCATTGATTTTAGAAAACTAAATGATCATACTAAGAAAGATCATCATCCACTTCCATTCATAGTGCAAATGTTGGAGCGTTTAAGTGGACATAAGTATTATTGTTTCTTAGATGGTTATTCAGATATTTACCGATTTTCATTGCCAGCAGGAGATAGGGAAAAGACTACTTTCACTTGTCCTTATGGAACTTTTTGCGTATAAAAGAATGCCGTTTGGTTTATGTAATGCTCCCCGCCACGTTTCAAAGATGTATGATGTCTATATTTTACGATATGGTTGAGAAATTCTTAGAAATTTTTATGGACGACTTTAGTGTTTACGGAGACTCTTTTAATGGTGTTTGTTACACTTAGAACGAGTGTTACAACGCCGTGAGGATACCAATTTAGTGCTTAATTGGGAAAAATGTCATTTGATGGTATCGAAGGAATTGTACTAGGTCATAGAATCTCTCAAGTAGAATCGAAGTTGATAAAGCTAAAGTCGAGGTAATCGAAAAATTGCCTCCACCAGTTAATCTAAGAACGCTAAGAGGATTTCTTGGACATGCAGGATTTTATAGGAGATTTATTGCGATTTTTCAAAAATAGCAAAACCTCTAAGTCATTTGCTTGAAAAAGAAGTACCTTTTAATTTTGATAGTAAATGTATGGAAGCATTTAAGACCCAAAGCGAAGTTGATTATCGCACAAGATTGGTAGCACCAGGTAGGATTTACCTTTTGAGATTATGTGTGATGCAAGCGATTTAGTCAGTGTAGGAGTGTTTTAGGTCAAAGATATAATAGAATTCTCAAAGCTATTTACTATGCATCTCATACGTTAAATGCACTCAACTGAACTATGCAACTACTGAAAAAGAACTGCTGTATGTGATTTTTGCCTTAGATAAGTTTAGATCGTATATTGTTGGCTCTAAGGTAATAGTTTATATACAGACTATTCAAAGATTGAAATATTTCTTGAGTAAGAAAGATGCGAAACCACGCCTTCTTAGATGGATTCTCCTACTTCAAGAATTTGATATTGAGATTAAAGATAAAAAAAGGAAGTGAGAATATAGTAGCAGATCATCTAAGTAGAATGGAAATCGATGAAGAAATAGGAATTGAAATTAAAGACTCATTTCCGATGAACAATCTGTTTAGAATCGATACTCCTTCAACCATGCAGCTTATTAAAGAAAAGAATTCCTTCTAAGGAAAATTCACCTTGGTTTGGAGATATCATTAACTACTTAACTTGTGATTACATTCCGTCTCATTGGACTTGGCAAATGTAAAAAGAAGTTCTTTTATGACTTAAAATTTTATTCTTGGGAGGAACCGGACCTTTTCCGTAAATGTTCGGATGGGATAATCGAAAATGTGTGCCACGATAATGAAATTTTAAGTGTTTTATCGTTTTGTCATGATCGTGAGGCAGGAGGTCATCGTGGAGGTTGGAGAACTGCTTTTAAAGTTTTGCAATGTGGTTTTTATTGTCCTACACTTTATAAAGATGCGTATACATATGTTAAATCTTGTGAATCATGTCAAAAATGGGGAAATATTTCGAAAAAACATGAAATGCCTATGCAACCTATTTTAGAATGTGAGTTATTTGATGTTTGGGGTATAGATTTCATGGGACCTTTCCTATATCGTTTGGAAAAAGATTTATTCTTGTAATGGTAGATTATGTCTCGAAATGGGTAGAAAAGTGAAGCTCTTCCCACTAATGATACCAAGGTTGTCATACGATTCCTTAAAAGAACATATTCACTAGATATGGCATTCCAAGGGCGATCATTAATGATAGAGGTTCACACTTTTGCAATCGACCATTTACTAAGTTGATTGAAAAATATGGTGTAACGCATAAGTTAGGAACACCTTATCATCCGCAAACCAGTGGTCAGGTAGAGGTGTCGAATAGAGAGATTAAAAGAATCATAGAAAAGACAGTGGACTCAAACCGTAAAAACTGGGCAGTTAGACTAGATGATGCGTTATGGGCATACAGAACAGCTTTTAAAACTCCAATTGGTTGTTCTCCCTACAAATTAGTCTTTGGTAAATCTTGTCATCTCCCAGTAGAGTTAGAACACCGAGCCTTCTGGGCTATTAGATTTTTAAATTTCGATCCTAAGGCTGTCGGTGATCATAGATTACTTCAGTTAACAGAATTAGAAGAATTTCGCCTTGATTCTTATGAAAATGCTCGAATCTACAAGGAACGCACGAAATCTTTCCATGATAAGAGAATCTATAGTCGTGAGTTCCATGTAGGTGATCGAGTGTTATTGTACAATTCACGTTTAAAGTTGTTTCCAGGAAAGCTTAAATCAAGATGGACAGGACCATTTAAAGTAACACGAGTTTATAAATCTGGAGTCGTTGAACTAATCGATGGGAATACAACTTTTATAGCCAATGGTCACGAGGTGAAACTATTTTCGGAAGGTGAAGAAGTCTCTCATAAATGAAGTGATGTTGCTAATCGACCCTCCGAAAGACTAAAAAGCAAAGGCTCGATAAACCGAAAGTATCAAATTACCAGGTTTTATCTTTACTTTTATATGTCTAAACTAGTTTCGTCTTTTACCGGATGAGCGTAAAAGAACTGGATGTCTTTTTAGATAGATTAGGAATTTTTGTTTTACTTTTAAATTTAGGTTTTGATAGGGATATTGCCTTTACTATAGAAGCTTTAGTTTTTGGAAAGAACAAGCAATTGTTGAGAGAGAAAAAATTGAAAGAAGTTTGTAATGGTACGTCGAGAAGCTCGATAAAGAGAAGGGCTAAGTTTTTAAGGAAGTGCAGAATCTGTGGAAAGATTGAACACAGTGGGCAATGTGGGAAAAATATAACTCAATCTCAGAATGAGTGTTTGAATGTAATTAAGAAGGGAACGATTAGGTGGTTAACCGAAAATCCCGATGGAATTCCAAGACTTAATTCAAACGCTACTTTTCTAGGATTTAGTTTGCTTGAACGGTATGTTAGAAATCTGGAGTTTGTAGAAATTGAAGAATTAGAAACCCCGTAAGTTCAAGTCTTTTATTGTTTTTAGTTTTATAAAATTTTTGCATAACTTTGAAAATTTTATAAAATTGGATCTTTATAAAATTAAGGAGTTTTATAAAAGTTTTATAAAAAGTTTTTTTTTAAGTTTTTAGATATTTTAAAGAATTAATATAAATTTATTGAATCTCTATAAACTTTTAAATAAGTTTTATAAAGATTTTATAAATTTTGAAGAAATTGTTATAAAATTTATAAATTTTATTTTCTAGTTTTATTAAGTTTTTATTGAGTTTTATAAGTTTTTATATCAAAAATCAAAAAAAAAAAAAAAAAAAATCGAAAAATCATAAAAATTTCACACGGACCGATCCGGCCCTTATCCAGGACCGGTCCGGGTTCGAATTGACCTAAAAAGACGGGATGTTTCTTTCTTCTTCATTTTTCCTCTTTTCTTCAAACAGCCGCCGCACCATCACCTCCACCCCCAAAAAAAATTTATTTTTCTCTTTAAATTAACAAATTACACTATACCATTACATATATTCTTCCTCTTTTACTCTCCTCTCTTCAACACAAGTGAAAAATTCGAAAAAGATCGAACACAAGCTCCATTTCATCCCGGTAGCTTCTACGACTTTTCCGGCCACTTTTCACCGTTTTGTTCACTATAAGGTATAATTTGTTTACTCTAGTTATCAATTTCATGAATTTTATAATTTTTAGATTTATTTTCAACTGTTTGGATTTTTAAGTGTGTTGTGACATTTTATTTGTGTTGTTTTTTTTCTTGTTTTTGTTGTTCTTTTGTTATTCCAAAATTCGTAGAATGGCCTCATCTAGTCGCAAAATCTCTAAGAAACGAAAGCCTAATATTCCAATAGAAGTACCAGTCGTAGGTCTTAAAGATTTAACACCGGAAGAAGAGTCTGTTAGTTTTCTTCTTCCGGCTTCACCTCAAGCTAAGAATGCTTATAAGAATATCTATAGTAAATGTGGAGTTGTGTTGGAAAGAGGCTTAGATTTTGATGACTTAGGAGAGGAAGTTAGGCGTATTTTTGCAAGACGCCAATGGTTGGATTTTGCAGCTCAGAGGACAGGAGAGATCAATACTACCTTAGTGGCAGAGTTTTATGCAGTTCTGTCTACTTTGACACCCACTGAGGATAGTATGATAGAGTCTATTCCCCTTAGGTCTAGAAATGTGTCTTTTAGTCCGGAACTTATCAATGCTGTTTTAGGGGTAGAAGTTTTTCCAGATGAAGAGGATTACAGAGCTGTTTATAGATTAGATGATCCTGCTATGTATGAGCAGATTGCTTCTAGAGCTCAGAGGGAGTTTGATGCTACAGCAGAGTGGGTGGACAACAGATTTAATTATGGGAAGTGTTTTAGAGATCTGAGGGCAATCAAAAGATTTTTGAGCCATACTCTCTATCCCACTACCAAACACACCGCCTTTGGTAAAGAAGATTTATGCATTACTTGGGTGATGATTCATGATATTAAGGTGGATGTGGGAAGATCATGTATAGAAGGGTTTTCGAGTTTATTGTTACTGCCAAGGCAGGGAGTCACATGTACTTTCCTGGCTTTATTTCGGATTTATGTCGTAGATCAGGAGTTCCTTTCCTATCCAACGATAAGTTAACTATGGCAGATGAGTCCCTGATAGGCCCTAGTCTGAGGAGGTCTCCAGAGGGTTCGATAGACTCGATAGTTAGACGTAGTGAACCTCCACCCGATTCCACCCGCCAAAGACATTTTCATCTTTTCGATCAAGCAGCAGACTTCTCTCCCAAGCACCATTACATACGATATGTTCCAATCCTTAGTGTCGGATGTAGCCGAGGACAAAGCTAATATGGCTTTGTTTGTCGAAAGGCGAGTAGTAGCGGTGGAGTGATGATTTGCGTAGAGGGATGTTGAGACATGAGCAGATGCATCTTAATCCTTCTTTCGATAAAACTGCCTATCCGCCCTGTCAATATGACCCATATACTTTACCAGATTGGATAGCACCTATCCCACCATCTCAGAGCTTTCATCATATGCCAAATCCTTTTGGAAGCCAGTCTAGTGGTCCAGGTGTCTTTTATACTGAGTTCCCAGTGGTGTTGTTACATCTAGCTCGGGAGGATTTTCGGATTTTGCAAGGATGACGTCGAGTATGAGTTCGTTAGGTCTCGGCAGATTCGATTCGACCACGACTACGTTTCCACAGCCAGTTACGTCATCGGTTCCAAGTTTGAATGATCCAGTTTATCCAGCTGAGGATGATGATGTTGACATTGTTTGATTTCGAGCAACTTTGTTAGTTTTAAAACATTTTCTGTCTGTTTATTTTATTTTCCGCATTTTAACTTTCTTAAATGCTAAGTTTGCTAATTTAATAGTTTTTCGTTTTCATAATCGTTTTATGTCGTAATAGTAAATTTAATTAATTTTAGTAGTATTTAAATATTTCATCAAAAATCTAAAAAATATTTGTATCATTCGTATGTCGTTTTTTTTCATGTATCGTTTTATCCGTATCATCTAGATAATCTTTATTAATCTATATAGCTTTTAATAGGCTTGAGTCTATTTTTAGATAACCAAGCGAAATTGAATTTTACAACCTTTACACGGTAAAACCATTTTGAAGCCGGACCGGTCCGGTCAGTTTTCAGGACCGATCCGGGAGTTAAATTTGCTTAGTCATATTGAGAAGTGTTAATATGCAGCCACGTATACTCTCAATGTTTGCCCATTTAAGGAAAGAGAGCTGAGAGTGAAACATTGCAAATTTACTTAGTTACTTTCACCTTTCTATCTGTTAAATTATTTTCATCTGTTTCAACTAAAATGTCAAACCGGTCATCACCGTCAGACAATTCATACGATCCGGAGGCATTAGATGTTTTTGTCCCGGAGTCTAGCGCTTCAAATGTTAATTTATTGGTGAATGCGAGGTTTGCAAATTCTCCAATTTTGGTTGAGAAGGGTATCAACTATGAAAAAATTGATCAGTCAGGGAATGATTTAATTCAGAGTAGAGGTTGGAGAAAATTTGTAAGGAATCCAAGAGGTAGAATAAATGTTTCAGTCGTTAGGGAATTTTATTCCGCTCTCTCTACTGTCAGTACTGTCGATCCGTCACAACTTGTATCCGTTCGTGGTACACTTATTCACTTGTCACCTCATATTATCAATCATATTTACGAAATACCGATTTTCAATCAAATCCATAATCTTCATTTTGAATATCAATGGGCATTAGGGAACTCCTGTAACGTTGTCAACTATGTCACGGAAGCTTTTCCATATTTGTTTTCAGAGTTTGATCAAAATTACGACTCTACCACTTCAGCTCTACCTGCTCATCTGAGAGCATGGAAACACTTCATTAACTCACGAGTCTATCCGACTAGTGACTTTGCGTGGGTTAGTGATAATGAGATACTTTTGTTGTTTGCGTTGATAAGCGGAGCTCATGTGGACTGGGGGATTTTGATTTTTAGGACGGCAGTAAACTTTGCAGTGGAACGGTATAATAATGGAAGGCCGATGCCTTTTGCTTGGTTAATTTCAAGGTTATGTATTCATTTGAATGAAGTCCTTGAAATTGCTTCTGACGAGATATATCCGTCTCGTGATTATCGTAGAGGATTGCTACCGGTGGAGAATCCGGGTTGTTCGTCAACTATTTGAGATAGTTGTTGTTGGTTTTATTTAAGTTTGTTTAAGGTTGGTTTGCTTTAATAAGTTAGTAAGTTGGTTAAGGTTAGTAAGTTGGTTAAGGTTAGTAAGTTAGTTAGTAAGTTTGTTTTATTTTGAATCTTTTAGTTTGTAATAGTTTCTTTTTGTTTAATATATATGTTTGTTTGTATTATCAATATTTATAACGATCATCTATAATTTTAATTTAATTTTCGAACCTACTTTTTCATACTCATTGAACATCGGGACGATGCCACTTCGTAAGTGGGGAGTAGAGTTAGGTTTGAAAATTTCATTAAAATTTTCGAAAAAAATAAAAATAAAAATAAAAATAAAAATAAAAATATTTATAAAATATAACCTTTTTCATATAAATTAATACTTTAATTACTTATTTCTTAGTTTTAATTTTTCTTGAATGATTTAAGTTAGTTAATATATGAATAAAAATGATATAATTTGAGAAGATTAATTTTTGATTTAGTAAAATATATTAGATATATTATGAATATGTTTTATATCTTTTATAAGATTTTTAAGATTTTGAGTATGTATAACTAAATAATTTTTGTCAAATATTTCTTTTATTGAATTATTCAAGTAATTTTTATATTTATAAATAAATTTTAGATAATTTTCTTTTCAAGATAAATTATGAATTTGGAATCAAAATTAGGAATGATGATTTTTGGCACCACAAAATATAACTATAGCCAAATAAGCCTCACCCGAATAAAATTTCCAATTTTGACCCTACCTCAATTTTTTTAAAAAGAGTGATCAAGACCTCACTCGAATTTAGCCATTTTGATTAAATTTCCGACACTTAGCTTGTTTTGGTCTACATTTCTTTGAAATCCTTCGAGTTTATGCATTTACTTATGAGAGGAGATGATGACAAAAGAGTTAAGAGTTGAGAAAAATGGTATATCTTTGAGATTGGAATGGGTAGATAGGTTCTAATATAGATGTTCTCACCTCATGACGCTTACAAGATAGCTGATTTTGGCAATGAGTTCAGACATGTTAGTATCCTATGAAAAATTTATATTAGGAACAAAGCACCATTTTTTACACAGAATTAATCAAATATCAGGTATCTTCCCTATCTTTGATCGACTATATATATGAATAATAATAATGCCTGATGATAGTAGTCCAGCTAGGGTATTATCTCGAAATGTCCTATTGCTGGGAATGAAGGCATAAGTCGAATCATTAGATCTCAAGAATGATTACGGGTTTAAGGAAACCGGACTCGTAATTTTAGATCAGAAGAGTAGTACTCCGATCAATCTTGATGAAGCAATGCTTGTAAAATTTGATTTTTCTACACACACTCACGCTTTAGTTCTTAATATTAAAAAAAAATTAAAAAAAAAAAGTAGAAAAAGAAGAGAGAAAATCTGAAAAATAGTTGGAATAAAAGGATGTTACTAATCGGAATTATTTTTGATCAAGAATGTGAAGACGTAGGTACGTACGACTTGCTTCTTTCTCTTTTTGATTTCCTGTTCTATCTTTTCGATTAACCAATGTCCTATCTTAATATATTATAAGCCATTGTGTCTTCTATCTAACTTAGTTAATGATTCCAGAAATTCGTAATAATCGAGACAGAAAGTAATTCTAATATTTTATTTATATTTATGAATTATTGCATGCATATTTCCATCTGATTAACATTTGATACTTAATTTATTTAAGTTATATAAACTTTCTCTCTTATTAAATTTCTATAAAAGTTATAACTTATATGTTTGTAATATTGACGATATATATTACTTTTGAAATTTTAATCTGATCAATTATATTATCTGTTATTTATATATTACCGCTTATTTTTGCTCGAGGACGATCAAAAGCTAAGTGGGGAGTAATTTGATGTTTTATTTTTATATGATTAAATATACGTTATATTATTATGTTTTATGAACAAATTCTATGTAAAATATATGAAATTATGATATAATTAGTATAAAATATTAATCTTTATAGTTTAATATAGTTAGTAGTAAAAGTTAGTATTTATAGTAAAAAGTTGTAGTTTTTGTACCGGTTTTAGTAACCGGAGTATTGTGTCTATTTTACACGGGTATTTTGTGTTTATTTCATTGCAGAATCCTAAGATGAACTGAAATCCCGAGTAGAGACACTTTTTGAAGTCAATTCAAGTCGTTGGGAGGAAGTTATAAAGCGTCACTCAATGGTCAAGTGGCTAATTGATTCGTACTATTGAAAAATCTAGAAAAGGACACGTAATACAAATGGCTCATCGAGAATACATTTTCTGAAGAAGTGGCCTTGATGAAAGTTGTAGAGAATTCAACGAGCTTTTCAACGGAAGTTTGATTATGTCATTCTGATATCAAGAATTCAAGTTACGATTTTTAGAAGTTAGCTATGTAATTATATATAATTATATATATAATTACACAGCATTTGTAATGATTAAGGGTAACATGGGGTCACATGCTTATAACTAACTGTAATGATTGTCATCATTACACCGGACCGATCCGGCCAATTTTCAGGACCGGTCCGGGAAGGAGGAAAGTCTATATAAAAGGAGATCGAGGCTCATTTCAGGGGTGTACCAATATATATACACAATATTCTATATATATTCTCTATCCCCTCTTTTCTTTAGTTTGTAAATAGGCCTTAAGCCGGGAATAAATTAGTAGTAGTAGTAGTATCGTGATAATGCTCAGGAAATTATCAGAAGTCCGGTGTTGCTAGAGTAGTTGTTATGTCCGGAAGAATACAACTTCTGAATCAGCATCTGTAATCGGGTAACTTTTCTGAAGTATTTATGTTTATGTTTGTTATTTTCTTCTTTTTAGTTTTTATAATGTTATTAGGCTAGATCTAATAACTAGCCAAAGTTATGTAATCATATTATTTCGATATTTTCGTTAAAAGAATGATGTTAAAATAAAAATGATTAAAATTGAGTTAAAATGAATCTTTTTCTATTTCGCTACGTATTGATAATATATTCGGATTGACGTAATCAACCATGATGAATACCACATATAACCTGACGATGAACTGACCAGAGAAGTCAGGATATGAGTAAAAATAGAAAAACCGGAGGGTAAAATGGCCGTCTCGATTAACGGAATCCTATTTCCTACCGAAGCGATTTGTCCTAGTAAAACAAATCTTATTAACTTTGTACTCGAGATCTTAATAATGTTAAAATCACAGTTTAATTGAAACTACACCGTTTGTGTTAAATCGATCCGCTTAACAACCGGAGCCTCTTGAATAACATCGGCCATCTGACAAATGGAATCATCTCTTTTATCCGGGGTAGATTTATACTCGGTACCTGTTTTGACTAAGTTTAGCATGGGGCAGTTGTGGACATTGGACTGATGACAATTTGACATATGACAATTTCATACGCTCGTGTGAGGAGGAATTGTTGACAATAGGAGTACACCGTTTCATTTACTCAATTGGACCTAATTAAAAGGAAGATCGAACACATTCTATTAATTGAAAAGATCGAATAAATTGATTACATATACTTTGGCTAGTCTAATCTATAAAACTATATATTGGTATCTATATATATATTATATATATATATATATATATATATATATATATATATATATATATATATATATATATATATATATTACTATTTATGTACATCTATATATATTTATATATCTATATATATTATATTAGAATAACTTTTAAATTACGCATTTATTTTATGTTGGTTAGAATAGTAGTAATCTGTGTTATAAAATTGCGGTTTAGATCGAGTTAATAGCAGCTCTTTGGTGTTTAACCACACTTAAAAGAATTACCACTTTTTCCCGAGGATTCGACACACGACTCACCACTTTATCACTACAATTTGACCCGGTACTGCTCGCCGGTTAGGATCCGTCTAACCTAGAAAAGGTCTGTCCCTTTCTTGACGCCGTTTCTAAGGTCTGGTTTTGGTGACGTCAGGTGGTAATTTATGCTGTAAAATTGCAGAACATTTTTCATTGAGGCAAATATTCTCATATTCTTCTAACTTTTTCTTGTTTGAGAGAATATCTTTCAGAAACTTTCCATAGGCAGGCATATTAACTAGAGCTTCGATAACAGGGATATTAACATGAAGATGACGAAAAGTATCAAGGAAACGAGCATACTTCTTATCAGTTTTTATTTTTTTAATTTGATCTTTAGGTGGGTAAGGCAAAGATTCTAAATCTATAACCTTTGATCCTGAAGTCATTTTCTCTTTTCCTTTCTCCTTAAATCTTGGAGTGTTACTTTGTTGCCATGTATCATGATCTTGAAATTTTTTCTTTAAAACGTTCCCTGAATCAATCTCTACTTCAGAATTTTTCAACTCTTCCTGTTTGTCATTCTTGTTTTCCGTATCACTTACTCTAACATGTTCCTTGAATAAATTTCTTAAATCTTCATCCATGGGATCTTTCAGAATCCTCGGGATTTTTACCCATTTCTCACCTTTATTTTCAGGTTCCATACTTCTATTTCCTTTCAAGAAATTTTCTATAATTTCTTCTTCCTCATCAGTGAATTCATGTTCATTTTTAGTTTCATCATTCTTACCATCTAAATCATCTTCTACTTCATTATTTCCGAAACTTTCTACTCCATTACTACCACAGAGTTTCCTACTTCTGGTAACTACAGCATTTACCTCTCTCGGATTTCTTTCAGTGTTACTTGGTAATCCTCCTGGTGGTCTACTGTTTTTACGTTCCCCTTCCCTACTCAAATGATCTTCCATATTTCTTAACGAGGCTTCTATTGTTCTCATTCTGGTATCATAGCCACTCATAGATGTTTTTATTGTACTCATATCTTTAGTGACTGTACCTATAGAAGTCATCATTGTTTCCATATTTTTAGATTGAGTAGACACCACACCCATCATATTTTCCATTAGTTTCTCCCATTTTTCAATCCCTTCTGCAGGCTGAGTTGAACTTTGAGTTCTTGGTATACTACGAGTGGTGTGTTGAGGATAGGATCAGGTAATTATTGTAAATTTCGATTAGAGGTATCTCCCTGATAAACTTGATTATTAGACGAATTCCTATATGGAACTGGATATGGCGGTTGTCCTTGCTTACTAGGGTTTTCAGACCATCGAAAATTTGGGTGGTCTCTTCTAATAGCATTAAACGAGTTTGAATATGCATTGTTCAAATTCCTATGTTGCTGAAAAAAACTTACCTCCTCTCTCGAATATCCTGTTGGTTCTTCAATCCCTAATGGCATATTATCCTGATTTGAGTATTCAGTGGGTGTACTATTTTCTGAACTTAGGTTTTTGTTAGATTGTAGGCCATCAAATTTCCTACTCAAATTCTCCAAATGTGCTAGAACTTCTGTATTAGATGTACAATCTCCTGCAAAAGCTACTTTTCTGGTGCTAGAACCGGTTTCCCACATTCTGTTATTTTTGGAAATCTTTTCTATAGCATCGTAAACTGTTTGTGCTTCACTCATCATTAAAGAACCACCACATGCATGATCTACATCCGCACGTGAGTCTTTTCGTAATTTACGACAGAAAAGTTGGATTTGCATATCTAAGGAATAACCATGGTCGGGACAAGCTCTTAATAGTTTTTTAAATCTCTCCCAGGCATTCCCAAGCGTTTCTTCAGATCCTTGTCTAAAGTTAGCAACCTCGACTTTTAATTCCAAATTTCGTCCAGGAGTGAAATATTGTTTCAAAAATTCGGTTTGAATATCCTCCCAACTAGTTAGTGAGTGATGTGGAAGAGACATAAACCAATCTCGTGCTCGTCCTTTTAAAGAAAAAGGAAACATAGACATCCTCGTTAATTCACGACGAGCACCTTGACTTTTGGCTGTATTGCACAATTCTTCGAAAAGATAGAGATGATGATGTGGATCTTCATCATCTTCTCCTAGAAATTCGGCTCTTGCGTCAATTAAACCAAAAAGATGAGATTTAATTTCGAAATTGTTCGCTCCTTCATTTGGTAAAAGAATGGGATTATTAGTCTGGTTCCTTCTTATGGTCTGATCACAGATAGGTCTCGGGTTCGGTGGGTTATTACGATTATTCTGGTTCCGATTCTGATTATTCCTATTATTAGGATTTTGATTATTATTAGGGTTAATAGGGTGTTGTCCATGCCCTAGAGCATGTTCTAGCCCTTGTTCAGGTGTTTCATCACTGATTTCGGCCATTCTCGTTTCTCGATTTGATGATGATTCGTGGTCAGGATTTCCCTGACTAGTATGACCACGTTTACTCTCTACTCTTAACTGCCTTTCGTAAGTATTTATGTCAGGCTTATAAGGAGTGAGCGGGGCCTTACCACTTCTGGTCATCAACTAACGAAAATAGAAAATACTCGACTTTGGTAAAAGAATAAAATTGGTAACTAAAAATAGAAATGAGATAAGAAAAAGTGTTGACTTATCCTCGAGAATTTTGAGCTGATACAAGTAGTAACCATAGACACAAAGAAAAATTAGCGACGTGATCCCCGGCAACGGCGCCAGAAAGCTGACGGACTATTTCTAGACTATTATAATCCTTACCGGCAGTGTACCGGGTCAAATTGTAGTGCTAGTATGGTGAGTCAGGTGTCGAATCCTCAGGGAAACGTGGTAATTCTTTTAAGTGTGGTTAAACACCAAACAGCTATTATTAACTCGATCTAAATCGCAGATTTATCATACGAGTCACTAATATACTAATAAACAGAAAATAAATGCATAAATTAAAACTAACATAATATATATAAATACATAAATAGTAAAAGAAAAAAAAAATATATATATATATATATATATATATAGATACCAATATATTAAATACTAATAATTATTAAAGAACTAGCCAAGATATATGTAATTGGATAATTCAATCTTTTTAGTTTAATTGATGTGCTCGTTCTTCCTTTTTATTAGGTCCAATTGAATATGTGAAACGGTGCACTCCTCAGCTCAACAGTTCCCTCTCACACGAGCGTACGAAACTGTCATATGTCTCATCAACTGTCCAATGTCATCCAAAAGATTGGGTACTCCGTTTTGTCATGCGGTCAATGTTAAGGATCTTGATCAGAACGGGTGAATTAACGTAATTAGATCTCGAGTACAATTTTAATAAGATTTGTTTCTCTCAAAACAAATCTGCCCCCGGATAGGAAATAGGATTCCGTTGCCACGTTTTCACTCGGCCATTTTTACCCTCCGGTTTTTCTACCTTTTTTCTCATATCCTAACTTCACCGTTTAGTTCGTCATTAGGTTATGGTGCGATTCATATTGGTTAATTACGTCAATACAAATATTTTCAATACATTTCAAGTAGAAAAAGATTCATCAAATTCAATTTTTAATCAATTTTAGTTATAGTCGTCATCCATTTTACCAAAAAGATCGAAATATTTCAATTACATATCTTGGCTAGTTATAGATTTAGCCTACTAACATTATAAAGAAAAACATAAAAACAACAAACATAAAACTTTAGAATATTACCAGGTTACAACTGCTGATTTAGAGGCCGTATTTTCCGGAAATTACAACAACTTCTTCAACATCGAACTCCCGATAACCGTCCAAGCATTACAACGATACTACAGCTTCTACATTATTTATGGCAGAATGTCTACTAATATATACATTATTACTACTAATTTAAGAGATTAGAAGATAGATATATATATAAACTAGTATATATATATTGGTACCCCCATTTCTGTCTGAGATCCTGCTGTATTTATAGGCAATTTTTTCAAGGCCGGATCGATCCGGGGTGAAGCCGGATCGATCCGGGAATAAAAAATATTATCCCACGGCTTATCCTCTGCAGAATCACATGCTAATCATCATTATGTTTCCTAACTGAAAGGCCGGATCGATCCGATGTTAATCCGGATTGATCCGGGTAGCATTTTTCAAATCTTGATCTGAAACTTGATAAAATCATAACTTGAGCTCTGGATCTCCAAATGTCATAATTCAAGAAGCGTTGGAAAGCTCTTCAAAAGATATATAACTTTCATGAAGGACTCTTCTTCAGAAAATGCCTTTTTGATGGGCCATTTGTTCGTCGAAAATATAATTCGATAATAATACTACGAATTGATGATCCACTTGAATTTTAAATCTCGTGGCACTTCCTTACTTCCTTCAAAAGATATGTTTTCCCTTCAAAAAGTGCCGTTACTTGGGGTCTTGGTTTACCTAAAAATCTGCAATAAAATACCAAAAAATACCCACGTAAATCTGACACGACACTCCGGTTACTAAACCGGTACGAAATTTATACTTTTTATTACTTTGACTAGATTTTTATATTAATTAGATGTATTCATAACTATTAATATTTCATAAGATTATCGTTATAATTTCTTATATTTTATATAGAAAGAGTTGATAAAATATATAAAACATCGTGATTTTTATCATATAAATGTTATACATCAGTAAGCAGCCTCCACATCACTGTTGAGAAACGAGCCGTCGTCATTCTTATGCTTGCTCGCCCATACATGGATAGGATCATGCCCCAAAGGATCTTCACTCAGACTCATATTACCCTTGAAAAAACAAAAGTATTAGTTATGAAAATTCAAAAAAATGAAGTGATAGGGATTTTTTTCCTAATACTTACCCTTCTTAACCTTTCCCATCGAACTACGGCCATAGGCGTACGTCCTTGGTGACCTACATATTTACTCCCGGTGCGATTCTTCTTATTCTGAACAGATCTTTTCTGCAAAAAAATGGTACTTTTGTATTATATATAAGCAGTAACAAGTAGTAATAATTGAATCTACGTAACACATGTAACGGAATAACTCGCTACTAAGGTAGCGGAGATACGCTTCCCATTTTTGTTGTGAACCCACATCCCTGGGTCGGGGACAAGGCCCTGGCAACCCCTTGTTGTTGTGTTCATCTACCTCTTCTCTTAGTCTAGTCTTCCATTTTCTGAATAAAGTACCGGCGCTTTTCAGCACGGCATCGCTGTGAATAAGCTCAAGGGGTTCGAACGATGCCTAAAAACACAAGAAATGAAACGGTTGGTATCTAAATTAATATAATGAAACTTACAATTTGAAAGTGTTAACAATTTGATTAGCTAAGTACCCGAGGTTCTTGCCAGATTAATTCTTTAAGTCGGTCTTCCACCTTTCGCCATTGTGGGATGCAACAGGGAACATGGGACCTCACGACTTTCCCTGTCTCGGACTCAAAATCCTTCGCGTATTTTCCCAAAACCTTCTGAACTTTGGGAAACCTAGGATCCCATATAAGAGGAATCAAGCCCCCTAACTTTTTCTTGAGGGCTTGGACGGTGAAACCTTTTGCAGGTCCACGTTCACCCTGCTTCTTTTTCGGGGGAGGAGATGGTGGTACCCATTCCTCACACTCATTATATGCTATATGATATGTAGTATCGGTGTCAATGTTAATTCAACGAAATAAGAATAATCATACTAGACAAAAAAAAATGAAAGTTAATTAATTACCGTCCTCGCATTGGCCCGGTAGCCTAAATGGATGCTCGTGAGATGGTTGAGAACCACCTGCCAATCCCGCGCAAACCATTCACCTATATGATCAAGTATTTGAATATAATAAAAAAATTGTATAAAGAACACAAATATGTTGATGTAGTATAACTAAAGCACTACTATTATATAATTTTTAAATTCAAGTATATTTGAATGAACTTACTAAAAGAATATTAGATTTATAGCATCATTCATTATCACTTGCATAGTTTGGTGGGATCGAGTCGTATATGTCATTATCTACACAGTTATTATCATCATCGCAATCCGTTGAAGCATACTCGTTACTGTCATCCTTTTCATATTGATCGAGATCGTTTTCATCGTTTTGATCTGTTGAAGCGAGATCGTTTTGATCAACATGTGTTTCTACATCATTTGCACTCATGTATAACGGTTCCATCGGTGGCAGTTCAACAACAAGTTGGAAATTTCCATGGGTTGTTTCGTCGATTACCAAATCATCAACAACCACATCAACATTAATATTTGATGCGTCTACGATATGACGGTGTTGAAAATGCTCAACAACTTTCTAGTCACATCCATTATAAAAATCATCTATGTAGAACACTTGTTTTGCTTGTGAAGCAAGAATGAATGGCTGCTCTTCGTACCAAGTGTTGGTAGTGCGTATACTTGTTCTATTCTTATATACACGGACACCCTTCTTAGCTGCACTAGTATCGAACCATGTACATTTGAAAAGAACAACAGTGTTATCATTGTTAGGTGTAGTGCCCGAAAGACAATTTTATTTAAATAAATGACAGAATTATATATTCATTTTATTATTTGCATTTTTATGCTTATATTAATACACTGCTGAAAACCCTAAGTATATCGTATAGGTATGTAATCACATAACTCAGTGTATGGCATACACACGAGGATTGAGTTAGTGATGATATGCTTAAAACTAGTTAGTCCGTGGTGAATTTAATCAGAGTATGGGTCTCATGATTAATATACCAATAATGCGCCCAGAACACTTAACGGTGTGACCGTCTTATCCGGACCGTCGGTATAGGGTACCTAGTGGGGCATTTATATATGAAGTCTATCATATAGGACTGGACCGATTTGATTTGAATTGTCGATATAATTCCGTGATCGAGAAATCTTATCGAATCACAAGATGATCATAGATGGATTAATCTCAATCCTGATGTGATCACAGTCTATTGCTTGGTTCAAAGTAGGGTTTGATGTGTTAGTTAAGGATCACTTGGATACATGTGATCTGAACACTTCTCGTTGGCTCTATTCTGGAATGAGTGAGTAGTCTGTGACTTCAAAGATATGGAATCCATTCCTTCCTACGGGAAGTAGACGAACAATTCCCTTATTTGTTAATCCTAGAAACTGATCGATGGGCCCAGTTCATATTATATTAGTTATGAACTAATTGATCACTAGGGGGTTAATGGTAAATAAGGATAATATGTTTTGAGAAGGGTTTACGGAAATATCCCGAATCAAAACGAACAGTCTATGGAGGATTTATCTGTATGTAATGATTATATCAATGGACGCTTATCGACTCAGTGATTAGAGTGTAAGTATATATCAATCGATAGAGTTCAGTTTTGGGTTTATGGTGGCGTAATCCCAGAATTAATAGATTGAATAAGAATTGTTCTGTTCGGTGAATAATTTTATTTGATTTATTGTAGCTACTGGTTATAGGTCCATGGTCCCCGATGTGGCTCCTAACATGCATATGTTTCTTGACGTTGGGCCTCAATGATAATTAAGTAGTTGGACTATTTAATTGATGTACGAATAATTATTTAATGGCTAAATAATTAAATACATGGAAAATGTATTTTTCGTGGACTATGCCCATTATGTGAAATTTCGTGTGCTAGCCTTATTTGACTAGGGCATGGCATGTTCTACATGTTGTGATTAGAGAGAAATTAGTTTTCTTGGATAATTAAATGTCATGTGATTAATTGTTTATTTGTTAAATAATTAATAGGGAGATATTAGATATTAGATATTATATATATCTAAATTAGTTTTAGAATATATTAGATTTATCTTATATTTATTAAAGAATTATTATGATTGATTATTAAATCCTTGGAGGACAATGATTTCTCTCCTATATAAAGAGAGTTCTCCTAAGCCTTTTATTAGACATGATACACCCATATACACACAAAATACGCTTGGAATTTTCGCCCAAGCTTAGGGTTTAGAGTTGGGAAAATCTTCGGGATTTTCCGGGTAGCATATCAAGGAGGTCAAGCATCAAGGATCAACATCCACCGGTTGTTGCTTGTAGATACTCATCGGAAGGTCGTGGCATCTCAAATTGGATCTCGACTTCATCAATCTTTTAGATCTTCTTTTTTGATTGGTAAGTAGATCTCACCTTTTTGTAGGTAGATCTTAAATTATGTGGTTTAATTTTATATGATCGTGATCCTCTTGTTTATTCCGCTGCGTAATCGGGCGGATCTAGATCCGTCCGGCGATATTACATCCAACAATCATTTGGATAACTTACGACATATATGTCTTCTAAGACTCCATACCATGTAGTGCCTTCGGTCCCTTAGGTAGATCTTAAATAATGTGATTCAACAACTTCTACAGCAGGCTCAGGTATAAAAGTCTGCTGTGATTCTCCAGTAGGTTGCTCAACAACAACCTGTACAACCTCAGTACGCTTAATAGTTGTTAAAGGTTCAGCTTCAATAGCCTCTTCTTCCTCATCTTCCCTCTGAGCCTCCAGAATCCATAACTGTTTCCCTTTGCCATGTTTCTTTTTCTTGGCAATTTCCTTCATTCTCTTAGAAAGTTGCTCTGATTCAACTTCAGCAGCTTTCCTCTTCCTTGTAATTTCAGCAAGATCAATAATTTCAACTTCAACTGGACCCTCAGTTGACTCAGCTGTCTCTGCTGTCTGCTTCCCTCAGTCTTATGTACTGTGAAATGGGACATTGATAGTATAACCAGACTAGCACGTATTGGATGTCTTCTATCTTATAGAAGGTAGGGATAGATCTCGTCTATCGAAGTGTAGAGACACTTGGACTGTACGTGGCCGTGTATTAGAGAATGCGTACGTTAGACTGACCCACTTACTCACACTATGTGGCGGTTGTGTAATTATCCTTATGACCGGAGTCTTCATGGAATCACGGTGTGGATTGTTATGCTTTGGTACTATTGAGATTTCCCCTAGCCACGGGACGATCATGCGGTAGTGACTGGGTATGATAGTGAAGCATACGGAGTATACATGATTGGTCGTCCGGGAATCGCGTATCCTATGATTGGGATTGATTATCCGAAATGGCCTTCTTATAAGGAATGTCTAGTTCTCGAGAATCTTTGCAAAGTGGGAGTATATGTGTTATCCAGAGAGAGCATGATTTCCAGATTATAAGATACGGTCGTTAATGTATTGACACTTGAGATTAGGCATGTAAGTGAGCCTTAAAGTTCGATTCGATTCGGCGTGTTCGGCTCGAAAAAGTTCGGTTCGGGGCTCGGCTCGTATCATCAAACGTAGATTAGGGCCTTGGAAATTGGTATTCGGACAAACGAGCCGAACATGTTCGAACATGTTCGGCTCGTAGAGTTGCAGGGTATTTTTGGACATGTTATATTATATTTTGGAATAGGGCCTTGAACATTTTGGACATGTTATGTTATATTTTGAGACATGTAATGTATTATTTTGGTTTTGGACATGTATTTTTGAACTAGAATTATTTATTGGGTATTTTTGAATTTTCGGATTGAACGTGTTCGAACTATTCGAACTGTTCGAGCCGAATAGTACCGAATTTTTTCCCTTTTTTTAAGTTCGAGCCGAACCGAATCCTGATATTTAGGCTCAAAAATTTCGAGACGAATCGAGCCATGTATTCGAACATGTTCGAGCCGAACCGAACTACTCCAGGGTTCGGCTCGTTTACAGGCCTACTTGAGATACGATCGTATGGATATTATTACAGCAATAGGATTGTAAGTTACACGGTAACTGCTTCACATGAAAGGTAGTAGTCATTGCTTTTGACTCTTCCGATGATTGGGGGTCACGGTGTGTTGCTAGACGCTATCCCGTGATCGTTAGGCATGAAGGGCATTTTAGTAAATTGCACTTTGTGTCTACGGCCAACATATTCGGAAGCCTATCGGGTCACACACATATGAACATCGAGTCGGATTAAAATGGGCTTATAGTTGATAACCAAATAAGGAAAGTTTATCTCTAGACTATAAATGTTATAGTGGTAAATTAATATGGTGGTATTTATTTATTATGAATAAATAAAATACAAGATATTAATTATATACAAATTATATTAATTAAAGAATATTCCGGAAGTCAATTTATTGACTATTGGGGCGCCACATCTAGGGTATAAGATACACTTAGATTGTGCACTTTAATTAATAAGATTACCATAATATTAATATAAGATATTAATTGATTTTGAAAAAATAGATTTATGGTAATAAGATAATTATATTCAATATAAGATATTGGCAAAATTAATTATAATAAAAGAGATAAATCAATCTAGAAGATTTTTCTTATTTTATTGGGAAAATGTTTTCTTTTGTACATCACAATTGCAAGAGCTAATAGTTCTTGTGTAAAATAGAGAGCATCCTATAGTGAGTTTGTGAGAGAGGAAAAAGGCCGGTCTAGCAATCGGAGTTTTCCAATAGAAATCCAAGGAGGATTCCGGCGAGGAGTTCGTGTGGATTAGCGATAGAGGCCGGACACGTGGACGGCTTGCACACTGTACTACTCTCCGTTGACGGTCAAAGCGAGGATCTTATAGATCATCAAGGTATAACCGTCAAACTACTTAACGTGTTTATTGCATTAAACGAAGAACGATCTAGTAAAAGGAAATCAAATTTTAAATTCCGCTGTGTTAAACTAGTGATTTCCTAACAGAGGCAAGGCCACAGTACGATCAAGAGGATGACGTTGCGACCAGCGGACCTGTCTATCAGGCCGCTTGTTACTTATCCACTTAAATGTACTTAATTATGTCACATCATACTTAATCAGGTCTTGTCGTATGATGACAGTTAAAATAGTCTATCATACGGCATCAACATTATATCCATTATGAGCTAAAGATAGTTGTTCGACCTATAAATATGAACCATTTAAGTTGAATATCATATGTCGGGTTCGTGAGTCGAGAATTTTGCACTTAGCGTTTATTTTCCCTATTTCGATATTATTTCGTGCATTATTTGATTATTTTCAGGATACGAAATATTGGGATGAGCATTATGGACGAATCTGGAGTGGACTGAACGAAATGATTGGGCCTAGGGTATTCAAGAACCTTCCAAGCTAAGTCGGCAGAGGGAAAAAGACAAAAATGCCCTCGGTTTACCGAGAGCTGCCGCTGACTTACCGAGGTTCTAGAATCATCCGAAACGCGTTTTCTTGGACGAGGGGTAGATCTAGGTGTTTCTGAGTCGGTTATTGTAACTATAAATAAGAGGCTTCGCCTCAGAATTGAATACATAAATTTCAAGGCAAAATTATGCAATAAAAGTTCTTTGTTCCTTATTTTATTATTTTATGAGTTCTGGTCGGAAAGACGACGGAGTCGCCGCCTAGGGAGAGATCCGAGGGAGATCTACACTCGTCTTTGAGGGTATGATTTTCTATTTTTTCCAAGGTGTAGATATGTCGTTGTTCTATTCGACTAGTATGTTTTAATTGTTTATTTAGTTTAATTATGTAGTAGTTTATTTTAACCCATGTGTTATAGATCTAATTCGTTGGTTAAGGAAAAATCATGAAATAGTGATTGCGTTCTTCAGCTCTCATGAAATAGTGATTGCGTTCTTCAGCTCTGCGACGGTCTATATCGCTAAATCTGAATACCTAGTAAATTACTAGTTCGTGATAATCGGCGTCAGCTACGTTGATCGACAGATTTAAATTACATGTTAGTAGCCTGATCAACTATTTGCATGTCTTCGTAAATTAGCATGAAGTACTGATAGTGAAGTGTTAGTTTGGACATTGTTTTGTTGGACCCTGGGAACGTGCTAATCAGTGTCGATAGTTGTCTAGGCGGGTTAGCGGTATGGGTTAACGCTCAATACCGACAGCTCTAGTTCTTTATGTGTATAGGCTATTACGGACCAATTAAGGATGGGAAAGTTAAGAAATCATCATGTATAATCCAGAGATTGCAATAGAAAAGAAATAAGAGAGGTTTGTGATGATTTTTCAATCTTTTCTACTAGGTAATCTAGTATCCTTATGCGTGAAGATAATCAATTCGGTCGTTGTGGTCGGACTCTATTATGGATTTCTGACCACATTCTACATAGGGCCCTCTTATCTCTTCCTTCTCCGAGCTCAGGTTATGGAAGAAGTAACCGAGAAGGGGGTATTGCGTATAGATTGTCTACTACTATGGTCGGAGTAGATAAGGTTAGGAGTTGTACCCGTAGCTGAACAATGAATTAAATTCACCAATGGGGAGGACTATTGCATGTGTGTGGGGAATAACTAATTACTTATAATTGAACTAATACATTAGAAACTCTTGTTTACTCCGTGTGAACTAGCGTAACCTTGTTAGTTTGTGGCACCAATTTTACTACTGTCTATATCATAGTTGGTCGTAGACCGTTAATTGTGACAAGCTCAATCTTGATATTTTGACATTTTACGAGTCTCTGTGGGATCGACCTTTACTCGCCAGTACTCTACTACGATAGACCTAGTCATCGGAATATTAATACAAGCATACTAGACTTTGCCTATTTGTCGACTCTTTTGCTCGCCATCTTAATAGATGTGTCCGCCGCTGAAATCTTCATACAGTTCATAATAACCACCACCTCCAATCGGAGAAATCATTCACACACAACCAGATATCCACCTTAAAAGTTTGATACCGCAAGCGTGATATTTCCAGCAATATCAGTTTTGTATCATGTTTTCCATCAAATGCTTTGCATTACTAATCTAGTTTAAGACTCAATAAATTATTCTTTGCATCTTAAATAAGAAAATTCATATAATAACCATGTAAAACGACATTTTTTTCTATTACCATGTGATAATTTAAATTATTTTCGAGTTAAATTTCATATCCTATTAGACTCGTTAAACTCGATACAAAACTCGAGCTTGGCTCGAGTTTGTAAAACTTCCTTGAATCTCAACTCGAGCTCGAGTTCGAAATACTCGTACTCGGATTCGGACTCGGACTCAATAATATTTTAAAATACTCGACTCGTTTAGAGCAATACTCGATTCGACTCGACTCGTTTACACCCTCATCCTAATGACAATCCATCCCTGGTGTTGGTGCATCCGTTGATATGGCAACAATTATTTTCCTTTGAGGATGTTCATGTAGATGGTGTTAATCACCAAGAACAAGTATAGCTTCGTAGATGGCAAAATTAAAAGGCCAGAAGCAGATTCAGCAGACTTGAAGACAGTGTTGTGAGATCTTGGATCTTGAACTATGTTGAAAATACTATTGCACATAGTTTGATGTATTTTAAAAGTGCCCCATTGTATGGAAAAATCTGACTGACAGATTTGCAAATGTTGATGCATTATGACTTTCTGATCTTCTTGAGGAGATGCATGTTTTGAAGCATGGAGCTGATGCAAGAGGATGTGCACATCTGATCAGGTAAGCTCAATACATTAGGCCAGCTGAACAAGTCAGCCTAGCTGACCACACAACAATCAATAGAGTAGTGTAGATTCAATTGAATAGTGTTGATAGACTGTTATTCGGGTATGACGATATAAATACACCATGATTAGCATCATTGTAATTAACTCATTCATTATTCTAGATTAATAAGAATTGCACTTTTATTTAGTTGTGTTTTCAGTTTTCACAACTTCAACAAAATTCGTCTTCCCAGAGGTTGAATGTGGTGCCTCAAAATTCGACTTTTCAGAAGTCGAATGACATTCGCCTTTCCAGATGTCAAATGACAGTGGCTCAATATTCGACTTTCCAGATGTCGAATGACAGTGTGATGCCCAGTGTGATGCCCAGTGTGATTCGACTTTTCCTGCTATTACTTCAACAGAATAATAATGACACATTCATTACACAGCAAGTGTTGCACCATAAGAAAAAGAAAAAAGGTTTGGCTAATAGGCAAACTAACATCTCCAAATTACAATCCCTCCTTCAAAAAAAATTACAATCCTTACTACTCAACAAACTAAACTCTTTACAATCAGTCATCTTCACAACACACACACACACCAAAAAAAAAAAACAAACAAAAAAAGTTGAATTTCACAGCTAACAACATGCCTAACAAGGTTTCATATATGTCCACTAGAGGAGAAGAAGCTCAATTCCACAAATGCCCCTGAAGCTTCTTCATCTCTCTTTCTTGAAGATCCTGGCTTTATGATTCCTGAGCTAAAATCGTCAGGCGGGCTTTGGTTAGCAATTAGCGGAACAGTAGCGTTATGTTCATCACTGATTCTTGTCCTAGTAGCTTCTATATCTTTATGCAAATTCCTCAATGCCAAAGAATCTGCAACTGGAAAATATACAAGCATGCATATACCAACACCAACACAACACAAAAGGGAAAGGAAAGCCAAGAATGCAAGAACCTCAAACGCCAGCTGTCCTGGTTTAAACAGGACGGATAAACCGAGGAATATAATCCTTAATGGAAATAAACCAGAAATAGAGAAGATTAATATGTATATCCTCTTCTGCAAACCCTTATTGATCACCAAATGGACAAGTCTTCTTCCAATCAAGAACAAATACGCGGTTAATATGGTACCGAAAAGACCTAGAAGAATAGTACTGAATAAAGGGTATGTGCATTGCACTACCACCACATCATCACCATTGCCCCGTGTGGTGTTATTAGTTGTTGTTGCAGTGCTTGTCAAGTAATTCCCTAATTTTCCAGGGTTTCGTCCTTTCAATTTTGGTGATATCACTATAAAAGTGAGTTGAGAGACAAAAAAAGGAAGGCAGTAAAGAAGCACCAAACCAGCTGTTCTGCGATTCCACGTCTTGCCTAATGTCCCGGATTTCAGTAACGATGCTCGAAGAAGAAATACAAGGGTGAGGAAAAAGCAAGGTTCTGCAAACCCGAGGTTTGATACAATGTAGCATTTGCAGACTGTTTCTTGCAATTTAGAGCTCTGGGCATAGAGTAATATACTGTGCTTCCTCAAGAAATTCAACCGGATAATCTCACCAACACCCCACCAGATGGCAAACAAGATTAGAATGATTCGAATAACCCAAGGACCACTAAAGTAACCGAGTTGAGGAAACCCTTGACCGCGGATATGGTTACGGAAATAGAAGGAGTATAGAATGCAGAACAAGCCAAGAAGTATCAAGACAACAACAAGACAGATTGTTAACACACTAAGTGCATCAGCAACAAATCTTGTAACGTGCATCACCCGAATCCCAAATTCTACGCATGCTTCTCTGCCAGTATGGGTACAACGAGATCCCCTATAACATAGCTCTCATGCTTCTGAATGACCGGAAGTGTATGGGTTGCATGTGGAATATAGATACCACCATCTAAACTTTCCGATCTAAAAGCTGGAGAAAAGGCGCTATAAATATACCTCCGTTTAATAGTATAGTAGCAATATTCTCTTAAAGATCTTCTTCAGAAAAGCGTTGAGATAAAAGTAACTAAAATCGGATGCGCTTCGAAAACCCCACAGAATGAACCCTTTATAGCATTGAACAAGCTACCTGCAGAATGAGTATAGCAACAACTTAATGAAGAGGTGAAAAGACTTCAAAAAACACACAGAATGAACCCTTTATAGCATTGAACAAGCTACTTGCAGAATGAGTATAGCAACAAATTAACGAAGTGAAAGAAATCAAACAGGAATTTCATTTATCAAACATTGAGAAAATTTTCAAAACATCTCAATTCAAAGGGCGTCTTTATTAGTGGCACCACTCAACATCTACTGCGGCACCACATCGGGGACTTGGAATCAACCTTCCAGAGATCGACAGTAACTGAGGTGCCCCGAAAAGTAGGTTTGGTGTGGTGCCCCGAAAAGTTGGTTTGGTGTGGTGCCGCCACTTTCAAAACCACCCCCAAGTTAAAATATTAGAGATAAAATCACAGAAAAGGTGTGAAGAACAGAGGTTGAAGTAGTAAGAGCAATTGTAACGACTTGAAATAGACTCCATCAATAAAGTCAAGTATTTCAATGTGGTCTTCCCTCTTCGTATGAAGTAGTTAGAAGGGGGGAGGGGTGGCCATCTATTAACGTAATCAATTTCAGGGGAAAAAAATGCAGCCAAACATTCTACATCACCTTAAAACAAAATGGCAAAGGCACAGAAGCAAAAGATGCAAACTTTGTTTATTCACAGTGATCACAAGATGTTCACTTCGATGTGTTGTTCTCCGCACAAATACAAAACCAACCACAATTCACTAGCGTAGCACACTCCACCCAGTCATCATGTCACAATTACCATCACCACACCACACACACAGCCTAGTGCAACCTTAGACAAATAGTAGCACAGTGCACACCCTTCTAATGACAGAAGCATGCTAACAATTGCATACCTACAATTCACTAGCACAAATTACACCAAACAATAGCTCCATAATCCTCTTGAAATTGATAAAACAAAGGCGAAGCTTTGGCAAAATATACTGTTAAATAGCAACTGCCAGACTGATTCAGAAAAAAACAGGCCTCCAATACCAACCAGTAAGGTGATTTCCTCTGATTACTTTGGCCTTTTAAACTGTAGAACGACACCAATTGATCATCAAACCGTAATAATGTTTTAGGTAGAAGAATGTTTGGGTGATTTAGAATCTTCTAGTCACCACTTCAGACAAGAACAGGCCTCCAATACCAACCATACATTCCTTATAGACGTACTTACGAATTAAACAACACACCAACACATTTGTAGCACAAGCATGAATTGAACTCATCTACTTTTATAGAAGAATGGCTCGGCGCGTTCTTAACACCTAATTCACATCGCGTAAGTACTAACACAATCTCACGGTATTATTGCAATAATCCTAAGTAATGCAAGTGAAACAATATTATACAAACCCACACACACATCCAACAATAATATGTGCTAGATTTCACTAAATTCAAACCAAACGCAAGCAAACTTGCACAAATGTCTATATGCACATAAACAATCCCAAAAACTAGAAAACCTAAATACGACACACAAAATCAACCAGTAAATTGAACAATCGGTATACTTGACATGAAATTAAAAAGTAAAACAAATAAATACCGACATGAACTACAATCAAAACGACAAATAACATAAGAAAGATCTCATGTAAACAAAAATCAAAACCTAAAAAATGCTGCTAAATAAACCTTACAAGTCTGAGAATCACGAATTCCGAACAGTTCAACTTGAAAGATGCCCTCTACAGAGCGCAATAGCAAATCCTGGAAACAAAAAAAAATCTTCCGTATTCAGACGAGTTAGAAAGAGAAACACAATGCAAACGAAAGGGAACGAAAAAAAATGTGAAAGAGAGAATTTGACAACCCACGGCAACACCAGGTGGGGTGTTTTGTTGATGACAATTGACAGGCTGTTGCCAGCCAGTAAAACCAAACTTAAATTGACAGATTTCTTTTTTTTTTTAATCCGTAAAAATACCTATATGAAACTTCTATTTTTTTTTTTAAACTCCTCTATTTCTTATAAATGACGTTTAAGGCACAGTTGAGCAAAATAATCAAATACCTCACCCGAATCAAATCTAAAAATATCAAATCAGTTGAAATCAAATTATTCAGATTGATTTGAAATCAATTCAAATTGAACTGGTTTTGTTACACTTATTTCGATTAATTTGCATACCAACATGAATCCAACCGAATCTTGTTACCCTCCGGAATTTATTAGGTTAACATAACGTCTTGAGTAATGATCTGATCTGATCGATCATTCTGACGATGACGTATATTATGTATTTACGTCATTGATTATATGATATAGGACTATTAATCATTTTGTATAGTATATCCGTCATAATCTATGGTGTAAATACACATCATGTCGTTTGTTAGGGTTGAACGACTGTGCATGTATCATTAATCTAACATTTCCTTTATTTAACATAATCAACTATTCTTTGTCCCTAAATATATTTGTGTGTGTTTTTTCGGGGGAGGGGGGCAAGGGGAAAGGCATTTTTATTCGGTAGGGGATGTGAATCGAATTCTGACACCAATAAGTATAATATCATGTACCACTGAACCGAATCAAATTCTCATATTTATGGTTATATTTCTTTTATTAAATTGTTTTGTTGATGCTGAATTTATAACCTATGAACTGACTTATTTGCATAAAAATATTCCTCAACCATATGTTTATCCATCAAAGTGTTTTGAGTGATACAAATCTCAACCATTTTCATTCATCATAAATCTTTTTCATTTTTCGTTTTTGCGTGTTTGGATGCAAAAGAATGGAATGAATATTCGTTCTATTGGAATTAGGGATGAACAGAAATTCTGGAAACCAAATCAACCTGCCGAACCAAATCAGAAAGATATAAACTATGGTTTTTCGGTCGGTTTTCCTATAGCTAAAACCAAACCGTTTAATACAATTTGGTTTCAATTTGAAAAAATAAAAACCGTTTAAAACTAGATCAAACCGGATTAGATATATATACCCAGTACTATTAATATTTTAAATCATCATTGTGCTTTTTTTAGTCCAACTCAACTTATATAAACTTTGTATTTGCAATATATTACTGCTCAATTATAATTTTTATATCCTTAAAATTCAGATTTTGTTGATCATTTCATGAGAACATTATCAATTTTCAATCTTTTAGAAGAATCTCGATTTCATTTCAATTCACAACTCACCACCGCTAACTCTTTCTTCACTTTATACTCCTCTGCACCAATATTTAAAAATTGTGGATGTTGATTTACATGACTTCTCTTAACGATGTTGTGAACTTCATCATATATATTATGTTGGTCAATAACATTGTTGAGATAATAAAAAATAAGAGCTGGTGTTTTGGAAAACATAAAATCACAAATATGGCCTAACTAAGTGAAGATCAAAACATATCACATATTTTTTTCATTTGAAATATGTGAAAGTTGGCTACCTTCCATTTGTCTCACACTTACTTATGAAACAAATGCATTCTCATTTATCCCTTAACCTTACTCAAATATTATTTTGTCTGATGCATTTTGATATTTATATATGGTATTCAATAATATAGCCGTTGGTTCATTATTAGTACTTTTTGAAACTGACGATTCATTAATTAATTGAAATTAGTAAGATAAAACTCTTTTTTTCATCTTCTTTGTCCCAAACTAAGGAGTTTGATAGTAGGTGTCAAGTTTGTTATGTTAGATGGTGGTTAGAAGATGGTTGGTTTTTGGAAATTACTTACAGCAATGGGTATATGTTAGTTAAATATAAAACGTTTGTTAAATCAAGAGTGATAGATGTTCCAAATGGCATTGGGTTGGTGTTAGTTATTTACACCATCATCATCTCAAACATATTTTCCACCTTAAAAAAAAACTAAAATTTGAAAATTTGAAAAAATCACAACCACAGGATTATAAGTGTAGATTTGAGGGGATAACTCTATTATTTCCCTTGTTAAATCACTTTAATGGATTTACTGACACAACAGTACTAATGTATTACATATATTATCATTTGTTGTTACTAGAAAACTTGTGATTTATTATCAATAATTTTACTTGTTAATGAAAACCGTAAAAAAACAGAACCAAGCTGAACTTAACCGGACCGAACAAATGGTTTTCGTCTTAAAACCGTTCTAGTTTGGTTCCATAAATCAAAAACCGTATAAAATGATTCGGTTTTAAAAATAAAAATAAAAAAACGGCCGAACCGGACCATGTTCACACCTAATTGGAATGAATTTTTAACATTTTCATTCCATCAAAAAATGGATGGAATGGACGGGATGTTTCGGTGTAATGAAATATAAAACATAACATAATGACAAAAAACCAAACAACACCACCCACCCACCCACCTTCCCTTGTGCCACCCGCCCATCCCACCACAATCCACCACACCACCACCCGCCACCATTGTTGCTTATCATGGCACGACCCTCATCACAATTAATCACCATCCCCATCATAAAACAACACACAACCATCTCGCCCCACCGTGATGCACCACCTCGCATCGTATTCAATCATTTCATCAATACCCTATATCACCACTTACCTCACCACCGTCTTTCTTCATCGTCACTCATAACATATCCCACCACCAACATCGCCCACTTTCCTGCGTCACAACCAACTCGATCACCACCGATCTTCACTCGGCCACCACCACCCACTTCATCATCATCCATCACAACACACCCCACCACCCGTGTCACCACAACCACCACCACATCCCACCTTACCATCACCCTTCACCGCACACCACACCACTCTCATCACCCCAACCACCGCCACCACAACCACTAATATCGCACACCACACCACGCGTCACCACGGTCACGATCACGGCCACCGCCACCACAACTACAACCACCGTTATCGCACACCTTACATCATCCGCCACCACCCACCACCGCATGCCCCACCACCATGCACCCGTCACACTCATCATCACGCATGCCAATCACTCAACGTGACACTTGACACATCTTATAGAAACTCACATTCCATTCCGCTGCATGTCAAACATTAGAATGGAATCACTTCAATTCATTCCATTGTATTCCATTCTATCATTTTCATTTCATTCCGTTACATTCGAGCAATTCAAACGAACCATTCTCTCTCGTCCTTATTTTAACGAAGAATCAAATATATTAACATTACATAAAGCAATATGCTACATCTACGACATCGATGGCCATATCGGTGTAATCAAGTCAAACCATTTATGAGTAGCTCGAAATCGACTTAAAGCAACTCGAATTTAAAATCGACTCGACTTGAAAGTTAAACGAACGATACACGAGCAATACAATAATCCACTCGATTACTTGCAAACAAACTCAAATTCATTCGTATATATTATATTTTTTTTTAGAAACATTCGTATATATTATTATAGATAGATATGCACATGTATCTCTATATTTATATCCAAATGAAATTTCATTGAATTATATCTTCTCTACCTTGCCGTCTATCAAATTCAGTGTACTAAAAATATTGTTTGGTTCTCAATTATATTTTTCATGCATCATTAACCATTGTTCGTATAATAATTGTCCATAACAACACTTAAATCACAATCGTATGATAATTTAAAACTTTTTTAATTGAGTTTCAAATAGCATCAAACTCGATAAGATGATGGAAAACTCAAACTCGGCTCGAGTTTTTAAAACTTCCTTGAATCTCACCTCGAGCTCGAGTTCGAAATAATCATGCTTGAACTTAAACTAGAACTAAGAATATTTTAAATTGCTCGACTCATTCTCAACATTACTCGGCTTGACTCGACTCATTTAGACTTCTCAAAGGTGACTTATGCAGACTAAGGATATACAGTGTATAATATTAAGCTCAAAGTATAATAATGACAAGACAATTCATAACACATTGAAAACCACATAACAATGCAAAGAATCCAGAATCATAAGGTACAAAAGTCTACCTTAATTAACTCGAAGAACAACATTGCTTCTTAGTACTAGTCTCCTGGACTCCAACATTTAAGGTAGTCCTTCTTTGATACTAGCAGGTGCTGCTGTCTCGTCAGGCGAGGCGTTTTCTTGCTGATTATTCTGTATATTTCAGCCAGAATTGTCTGAAATGCCCTTTCCACGTTTGTAGCTTCAAGAGCGGATGTTTCAATAAAAGAAAGCCCTTCTCTTTCTGCAAATCCTTGAGCATCTTCTGTAGCTACAGCTCGAAGATGCTTCAAGTCCGTCTTGTTTCCAATGAGCGTGATCACGATGTTTGAGTCTGCGTGATCACGAAGCTCTTTTAACCACCTACTTACATTGTCAAAAGTTGTTGGTTTTGTTACATCGTATACAAGAATTGCGCCTAAGGCGCCCCTGTAATAGGCACTTGTTATAGCCCTGTATCTCTCCTGCCCGGCTGTGTCCCAGATTTGAGCTTTTATGGTCCTTCCCTCAACCTATACAAAAAACCATGGTTGATAACACGATGACACAACCGAACAAATTAGCTACAACACACAAAGCAACATCTTCCCACAATAAATCAACCAGCTATTTATAAACGGAAACACATCTAAACATAAAGCAAACGATCCAATTCAATCCCAAGATTTGAAGTTCAAAATGGAAATTAGTCAGTAGGATACCAGAGAAGAATTTTCAAATGCTGAAAATGTGATTGAAATCGAATCATCAACTTTGTTGCTCCTGAATAAACTACAATACAGGCTTGAACAACAACTATTGTGTTAGTTTCTACATATTCAGGGAGATAAACCCCACTAGAAAACATTGGTTGGTCAAAGATCAAATCTTCGTCTCAATGGAAGAAGATTTGGAAATCGCCTGGCGAGCCTCAACCTCAGTTGCCTGAAAACTAATGAAATAATAGCTAACGGTCAGCCCAATTTGCTCTGTTTGTAATAGTCATACTGAATCTACTCTTCATGCTGTCATGGATTGTTATTGGATCCATGAAGTCTGATTTCTTTTAGTTCCTGATGTATGGCATAAAACCTTCTTCTCATTCAACATGTCATAAGCATTGGGCGGACTTTAATTTATCACCCCCTGCTTATGTTCGTACACACTGATAGAAAGGATATTTTTGTTCAGGAAACTGCTCTCCGGTCCTTGGCTAGGGAGAAAAAAGCACTCGCTCGATCCAAACATTGTCCTGCCGCCTACTTGTTTTTGGGCTTCTTTTTCTATAGCTAGAGTAATTTCTTTGCTTCTTATTATTGTTCATACAAAGCTAGCTTAGAGTAGCCCTTCCTAGAGGCTTTTGCTCTGTTTTTCATATGGGATTTACACAGTTGTGCTGCGTTTCTTGACACTACTTTTGCTGTTTTTCTGGGTTGGTTATCTGTATTCTGTGGCATTGTGATCCACATTTCTCAGAGGAAAAGAAATAAAATAAAGAAATAAATAAAATTGACACCTCAATAGAATCTAATAGCCGGCAAATCCAACTGCAACAGTAGAATCTAATTCCTAAAATAGTCCATTCAGACTTACTTAACCTAAACGACAAACACCGCTGAACATAACAAGTTGAAAATACAAGTTGCTTTGCAGAATCCAAACTGTTTTCTAGTTGTCTATAGACCTTAGAAACCGATGAATTTTTCATATAGTTCTAGTCTTATAACCACAGACAAATACATAATTCCAAATCACAATCAATCACCAACGAAAACAACAATCAGAAAATGAAAGATCTCAATTGGAGACAACAGCTAAAAAAAGGAAAGCAGCTCAAGCAAGGAAAGAAATGCAACCAAAACATGAATTACAGCATGAACACGGATCTAAATCAAGCAATTGCATAAGAAATTTTTTGAAAAAAAAGTAGTTACTACACAGTTACAAGTAGAGTAGACGTACTTGAAGAGTACGAGTGGCGAATTCAACACCAATAGTGGACTTAGATTCCAAGCAGAACTCGTTTCTAGTGAATCGAGAGAGTAAATTGGATTTACCGACTCCAGAATCGCCGATTAACACCACCTTAAATAGATAATCGTACTCCTCGTCCGGTCTCCTCGCCATTTCACTCCCGGTCTTCCTTCGGAATCGCGCTGTTCTTCCCCTCTCTCTCCCTGTAACTGTCACGTAAAAGCTTTTCGGGGTTTCAAATTCATACACTAAAATATATCTTCAAAAAAAATCTAGAAGAAAAAAAATGGAAAATGGTGGCGGGTTTGATGGAGGTCGTTGATGACGACACGTCATATGGCAAGTGCAAATGACGGAAATGGACATTGATTCCATTATTTATTTGCTAATAATTTAGAAAACACTAAAAACATCTCATTAAATTTATCATTATACTTCGGACATCCGGCCCATGTCTATTTTTAAATTTTGATGTGGTATCCTTAAAGACTCCATTAATTTTGGTGTGGTATCAATAATTTTGATGTGGTATTCTTAAAGACTTCATTAACTTGTGTTATGGAGAAGGGACATTTGACATCTAAATTGTATACTGATATCAATTCTGGTGTCTTACTATTGTAAGGTGCTTTCGAGTTTTGATTATGAGTAATGGAATGATTTTGAATGATCATATTCAATTCAACGTTTAACACACGAAACAATGAAATGACTTGATTTCATTAATGTGTTTGACACGCGACATAATGAAATAGACTAGATTCAATACGAGGTGAGAGGTGGTATGATGGGTGATAACATCAAACAGCATATGATGGTAGCGGGTAAGAGTAGTAGAGTGTGTGGTGGCAAAGTGTGGAGGTGGCGCGCTTAACTAAAACGACCACGCGGATGGTGATGGTGGGATGAACCGTGGCCGTGAGTTGTGGTGGTGGTGGAGGTGTTATGAATGGCGGTATTGATGGTAGTGATATGTGTGGGTGAAAGGTGGGGTGGTGCGATATGTGGGACGGATTGGTGGTTTGACGAGTGGTGGTAGAATGCGAAGCGATATAATGTAGTAGTGGTTAGGTTGTTGTGACGAATGGTGTTTGGTAGTGACGGTTGGTGTTAGTGTGGTTAATAGTGAGTGTCGGTGATGGGTGGTACGCATGCAATACCGGATGGTGGTGTGGTGTGCGATGACACGTGAACCATGTGATTACCAGTAGAGATTTTATGGTGCAACGGTTGTATGAAGGTTGTACCAAGTGAAATAAATTAGAGTTTTTTATTTAGCAACCAGAATACAACAATTGTTTAACTAAATTGTAAATAACTGAATGTAAATAATGTAAATCTATTTCAAATGTACACTAAAAAGGAGACTAAAACATAAACAACTCCATAGATATACTTTTAAGCCAGACTCCAAACTTATAAATCACAGTCAACATGTATCTGCAACCTTTTTATTCCAAACAAATGAGTGTTTACTAATACATAATCTTAGTATGGAGAAAGAAAACCAAAAGAGAGATTAATTGTTGTCAAATGCCGGAAGACATAGCATGAATATACTTAATCCGGATACAAAATAGTTTAATAGCATAACTTGAAGAATACCGAATACATAAAACATCTTTGAAAGCATATCTTGAAACACGATGAAATCTACATTAAAAGCATAACTTGATCAATGCATAAAAACATGCCGATTAACTAAATTCGATTCATCTTACACACACTAGTTAATTTCATTAGCTTCTTACTTACCGTGTTGAGTCTCGCTAATCAAACTCACGTAAGTCATATACTAATACACACTTTATTTGTCTACTATTCATAACATGTTCGTGTATTGTTCGTCATGATCTTGTTTTGTACTTACTTAGCATATCCATGTCCTTGTCGTGTTCTAGTATTTCATGTTCCTGGTTCGAATGTACTTAACACGAGGGCGCACGGTACATTTCAGCTAGTATGACTTACTATACTGTTGGAAAAAATTAGTACTTAGAATTTTGACGGATTATGAATAACTTCAAGGCACGTAAAAACGTTGTATTTTAAGAGATGTTTCATCCCACATGATTGTCACTCAGGGATTCAACGAAAATCTCTATCGGGATACAATGGAGTTGTTTGATTCAAACAGTGACTTGTTTGAATCAAACCCGAGGACACTCAAGTTTTTGGTCTGATTATACTTTCTGAAACTATGTGAAATTCGTTTGCATGTAGTGCCTTCTTATAGGCTAAATGAACCCCGTAAACGAACCGAGGTATTCTTACACGAAAGGGTAAGGGACATCACCATTCGCATGCAGGGGTGCATCAGGTCGAACCCCGTTTCGTTGCGATAACGTTGATTCGTACGGCAACTCGTATGCAAAAGATTATAAAATATTTACTTTATGAAAAAATATCTAACATATACCACAAATTTAGGACTTTGAATACCCAAGGCACTTCGTACAATGCATCACTTAAGAACAACATTGCTAATACGGCTAATCACACTTTCCGAAATGGGTCTTACTTGTGCCCAAAGTACCCCGTATGATTCGTTTCTTAATAACGAATATCATGCTAAGTAAAATTGGGCAAACACATAAAGCAATTAGGAGCACGTAAAACACATAAGTATACATAAAACCCATATATAACCTACGAGAGCATACGGCGGCTAAGCAACACCGAACTACCATCCTATCTCAAATACTTACAACTTTCGAAACACCGTTTACATAAAGAACTGGTAAACAGAATGACGTTCTGAAAATATAGTTTAACAAATACCCGACGACACGTAATCATGTATATTTTCGTGCAGTTTAACGGATAACAGTATCTGAAACAACTTATAAACACAATATTTAAACAAAAACGGAACATTTTGATAAGAATAACTCATTACCATAAAGACAGACTGAACTATGAACCGAACAACAACTAATTTCCAAGTATACGTGAATCTACAAATCTATAACGAATTTAACATAAATATTACAAGAAACTGACCTTACCAAGATCAAAGCTAAGAGCGACTTTGAAAAGATTAGATCTTACATTCAAGAAGAGATTCCGATCCGAACAACTTATACACCCCAAATCGCTTCGATTTTAGCTCACGATCACGCAAGACGCAACGGAAAAGTCAAACCGGGGTTGATTGGTGCGCATTCATGAGAGGAGCTCTCGGTTCGGCGTGCCACCCTTTATCTAAAACTCGAAAACTAGAAACCCGGAGAAGTCTAGGGCTATCAGAGGTCTTTTATAGGAATTTTCAACACTTAGATCGGTTTTAGGTGTCTTTGAGGCCAAGAAAAACTTAATTAATCCTTAAACCATCAGAAAAGAAAACCTAATGGGCCAAAAGACAAAAATACCTCAATGAAAATTTGGGGTTTCACATACAATCATAAACCATCCATGTAATTTAAATCCTCATGATTACAATCCTATACTATCGATTTTACATAATGAGACCCTTAAATGGCGTGGGTCACAAATCGGACCATTGACATGTCACCTACCGCGCATTATTTGTAAGCTCGAGTATGAACACATTCTCTTTAGGCTATATTTTCTTTGAAGGTTCTTTAGGCTATTAAGAAAAGCAAATGACATTGTCAGATTATGAAATGGCGAGCATAACTTATGGTCTCGACATAGTCAACTATCATACATACTAATCATCGATAGTTCATACAAGTCTCGGGCTCGACATGCGAGCGGGCGTACATACTCTTACCCAAAACATTTGTGGACACCGTTGAAAAACAAAATTACTTAAAAAAATTCATGGACTCATTGAACAAAAAAATCATCGTCCGCCTCCGACACGCACTCGGTAATCATTCTATAGTCTCTTCAAGCAATAGACAGGTCCGGGCTCAACATATACTTAACATGTGTTGTGAACCATACTCCGTTGCCATGGTAAGCATTTACTTTTTCACGTGTGTTGATCTTGCACGCTTGGTTTACTTACGTGGAAGTTTTGGACTAGTTTCCCTTTTCACCGAACGTAAACATAGGCCATGCTCTCATTTTTATTATTACAAGTGTCCACCAACACCACTCATACATTATGTAAACGAAAGCTCCATTCAACGTTGGTACAGGGCATATAAAAACGATTCTTGTCAGAAGTACATATATGAAATATGACATAAAGTTGTAATTTATTAGGTAAAATAATTTTGAAATTTATAAAATTTATATGACCGATCATTGCAAAGATAAAATCTTGTAAAAGTATTATACTTATAATATTCTGTATTTTATCTGTATTTTTTGATAAAGCAATTAATCAATATCAAGCAGCCGTATCCCATATAAATACAGCTATCTCTCTCTCTTACGCTTACGCAAATCCCCGTTCATCGCTAACGTAGCAATTCATATTAATCCCCTTTGTCTCTAAGTTTTTCGTAATCTCTCGTCAATTGCAATTAGGGATCAAGTCTGGAATTAGGGTTTGAGTGTTGTTTATGTATAAATATTATGGGATGAAGATGTGATTCCGGTTGTTCCTGACCGTTTAATTGGTTGGGATTGGGAATTTTAGTCAGTCCCACAAAAAAAAGCAGTTAGGGTTTCGTAGGAATTAATTTTAATTTTGCGTATGAAAGGTCCTGTAGGTAAAACGAAGGTGGTGCTTCGGCACTTGCCGCCGTCGATTACTCAGTCGTCGCTGGTGGAGCAGGTTGATTCTCGTTTTGCTGGTCGTTATAACTGGGTATCATTTCGCCCCGGAAAAAGCAGGTTAGGTTTTACCCACATATGCAATATTTGTACTTCTTCTGAAGTATATGTGTGCTTTTATGGTTTTGCTAATGCTTTTGTCATTGTTGATTGTAGTGGCTGTTTTATTGGCTTTGATTAATTTGCAAAATTGCTTTTCTGTTGCGGTTTGTTGAGTGTGATTCATCTTCTGAGGAAATTTAAGCACAATTAAACAAGTAGATGGTTGGTTTGCTTAGGATTTTGCTTGTTACAATGTACTACTACTACCTTCGACCCTCAATAGTCGACACTTGTGAAAAATATTTTTCGTATAATATGGTCATTTTATAACTCGTTTAGATCATTTATTACTCTTTTTCAAATATATGTTAATCATCGACCCATTAACTATCCATAATCCCTTCATCTGTCAAGAGTAGCATTGAATAAGGGTATATATGTCCATATAATAGCAAAAGGAAACACGTTTATTAAGTTTCTTATTCCGTGTGAAAAGCAAAAAAAGTTGCACTTTTTTAGGGACGTAGGTTGTATTGGTTTTCATTATCTTGGAGCCAAAATGTGGGGTGTGTGAGAGTATAGGCTACAGCAGGCGTTATGATTTGTGTCGGTGAACAGGGGAATGACAGATTTTTTTGAGCTTGTTAGGCTGACTAATGTAAGTTGGAGAGATTGTAACTGATAACATTTAGAACGGTGTAGAGGTTTTGAAGTATCTGTCAAATTGTGACTATTCATTGTTTTCAAGATTATTTTTGTCCGTTTCAGGTTGGTGTCGTTTGAATCCAGTAGCTTTACTTCTGGTTTCCTTAGATTGTCTTGCTGTTTGATATAAATGTATTGATTTGTATCTTTTTCCTAGTGCAGCAGTGTGAAAATATTTGATTTGATGATCTGTAACGCACTTTTATTTGATTACCCATATTTGTGTTGATTGTGATTTTGTGTCATGGTGGTATCATAATTAAGTAGGACCATTCTTGTCGAATTGAACTTCCGTTTATGTGCCACATGCTTTGAATCCCCAGCAACATTACTAGCCTGTCTCCTTTTTCCAAATATGCTTTCTGGCTTTCGGCCATAAAATCTCAGAGGAATCTGGACGTCTCCTCTTCCTCCCTCCACTCCCTTGCTGTTGATTTTCAAGTCCAGTGTTTTCATGGTCTGTGATGCGCGCCATGTTATGATGGTGGTGTATCTCGTATCGAATGCTTGCAGGGTATGGTTCATCCTGAATACGAGTGCAGAGTGCAGATACGTAGTTGGTGTATCTGCAAATAATATGACAATTTGGATTCTCTGGCAGGTTCGCTCACCTATATCTAGTCTAGACACAGTTAACGAGCATCAGGTACACCACAGTAGCAGAATGGTGTTGGATCTGCAACTTACCGGATCGTGATTTCTCTTCAACTTCTCCAACTTTAGAGTTTCCTTAAGTGTCCTTTCTTTTATAATTTATTGATTCTTGTTGTTGGAAATCGTGGAAAGGGGGAAAAAAATCAGAAGGTCCTGCTTCTAGATCTGCCGCCGAGCGTCCAACCCCACACTCGCTTTCCACCACTCCTTCAATTCATCTGTTAATAGATCCTTATTTTTTCGGGCTGTGTTGCATGATATTAATATGAAGCATTTTATACTTATTTATAGAAATTTTTCAGAGACGTATGTGTTCTTTGGCTATATTCTTGTACAACTTTTTCATGGTTGTGTTTAATATTAATATTAATTTATTGTTCGTTCGTGTTAGTTTCAGCATGTTCATTTACTCAAACAATAGTCTTTAGTATATTTTGGGTGTTGAAGCTCGATTATTGCTATGACTCTCATCTAAGTAGTGAAACGTACATTGTCAACTCTGTGAAATACAACTATTGAGGCTACCATGTGGATTGTACATTTTTTCTGATCATGTCTTTGGTTAATTTTTGCAGTCAGAAGCACCTCTGTTATGCCCGAGCTTATATTAATTTCAATGAACCTGATGATGTTATTGAGTTTGCGGAGTTTTTTGGTGGACATGTTTTTGTGAATGAGAAGGGTATTCTCTCTGAACTTTTTCTAACAAAATGTGATACAAATAAGAGCAGATTCTTTGAATGTTTTCCCATCAAATAACAGCTGCTTACTTTGTATAATGGTTCATTTGGTTGTATTTTTTGCATGTTAGTATGTCATTGTACTTCCTTCTCTCTCTACTAGGTACCCAATTCAAAGCAGTTGTCGAGTATGCCCCTTCACAGTGTGTCCCAAAGGAGTGCACTAAAAAGGACGGTCGAGAAGGAACCATTTTGAAAGGTATCAATTCGCTTGCTTGTTATTGCCAGGTGTTAAAATCATTTTTATTTTTACAGTCTCATTTAATTTTATTGACGTATATGTAGATCCTGAATATCTGGAGTTCCTTGAATTTCTTTCAAAGCCTGTCGAGAATCTTCCAAGTGCAGAGATTCAGTTAGAAAGGAAAGAAGCAGAGCGAGCAGGTCAGTGAATAAAATATTGCTTACTATCCTTTTGTAGCAAGTAGAATCGCGAATAGAGATAAGAATTAGATTTAAATGAAAATTACCGTTTCTTGTAACAATTATTTCATGTTCTTTTCTGGTACTTAGGCGCTGGAAAGGAAGCTCCTGTGATTACTCCTTTGATGGATTTTGTTCGGAAAAAAAGAGCTGCAAAGATTGTAATGCGAGTATGAACACTATTGCTTATTATTCCTAACCGGTTTCTTTTCTCTGTTGATCTTTCTACTGAAGTAATACTATGGCTGCTTAAATTTATGTCATTATTAGATTGTTTGCAGTTGTGTCTTGTTGTTGAGTTGTTTTTGTGCATTCTGCCTTGTTAAGGTGCTGAACTCCTGATTTAGTGTGGATTTATTTGTCTTCTTCTGATGCTTAACGTTTAATTTTGGGGGGCTAATTTTATTGAGCCCCAATGAAGTGATAGTTTCTTGAGGCTGTTTAGGAAAATTCGTAGAAAAGGATATAGAAAATAGTCCTTTGAACCACTAATCTTTCAGCATTTGCTTTGTTTAAAATGGATAGGTAACAATTTCTATGCTGATATAGCTGACAGGATTAGTATGGTGAGTTAACTTGTCTGCTGATGTAGCTTACATGATTAGTATGGATAGTTAACTTGTCTGCTGATTTTTTGAGTACTTACGAAGTCATGATTATTTTGAGCCTCTTGTATGAATGATTAAGGTATAGATTTAAACAATTCCTTAATTTGCCATGGACTATTCTATTATCCCATCTTGCCATGTATTACTTTTTCATTCAATTTTTACTTTTATTGTTCAAACAGCAGCTTCAGTCAACAGGTAATTTGATTTGGCTGGCTGCTTGGCTAGGGCTTAGAATAATATGTTGTTAATTTGTATTTGTATCTGTTGACAGCTATATATGGTGTTAATTTTTCTCATCCTGACATGTTTTAGAGGCCCATCTCTAATCCAAAATCCACTAGAAGGGTTGGGGAGCAATGAGTTATAGCTCAAGTGTATCCAAACGTGGTTCTCCGAAGAGGAAGGTTACTGCTGCTATGGTATGTAATATTATGTTGTACACCATAACATTTAGGATATTAAAGTTGGTTGGGAGGAATAATGATATTCAATGCATTTATTTTCGTAAGAATTCTCATACTTTCTTTAGTTAATTGAGTCTGACTCGCTTATTTCCCGTATCATGATGGATATAAGTTACTATGCGAGTTGCACCTGGCACTAGTAGTGATGTTCATGTCAACTTCTGTTGTGATTTTTTAATCACAGATGATGTTTGTGCACCGCTTTTGAAATGAGTATCGCGTATGTGAATTTGTAACAATTTTACATCTTACCCGTTCAGAATTGGGTGGCTGAAGAGTTTTTTTATTAAGGGCCTATTGTTTTGCGAAATGGAAATCCGGCTGAAATAATTGGTTTAGTTTTTGGAGTCTGTCATTCTTTGTTGTCAAGTTGTTCTAAGAGAACTTTTGGCTGTTTTCTAAACAGTATGTTCCAAGGGATGCTTCAAAAGCTGGAAGCGGTAAAGAAAAATCCACCTATATCCTGGCTTCTAAACGAGATCCGCAACTTACTGACAAAACTGTTTCCTTAGCGTCTGCAACTTCTAATGATGCATTGGACGAAGAAAGCGGTATGGTTGATTATGCATATTTTTGTCTTTTATGCTGACCGATATTTTAGGAATACCAATCCTGCAGCATGCGAACACCTTACCCTGTGGGCTCTGAATAGCGTAGAAGTTATTGCTTTGTTTGGCAGAGTCACGCTGACCTTTGCCATTTTGTGGACCATACATAAGTAGTCTGTCTGTGTGGAGACCCCCTACCCCCCCCCCAGCGTCCCCCAAAAAAAAAAAAAGGAAAGAAATCCACAAGTACATATATCCTAGTTTTGAGGATTTAAATATTTTCCTGTGGGCATTAGCGCTCACGGCAGGCTGTGAAAGAAACGTTATCGTTGCAATACAATGAGCCGTAAGTAGGTATTGTCTGCTTCACTCTCTGTATGGAAATTGTTTTAATTGTCAGAAAACGGAAATCTTTTGACGAAAGCCAGCCCGGCGAGGTATTTTAAAAATTACTTTGTATAGTAGAAGTGTTAGAATTTTCAGGTGTGTTCTTATCTGTATTTTCCATCAGCTTGTGGAAACTTTGATCCCAAATGCAAATATAAATAGGCCTGTTAATATATAGGTTCATGGCTTTTGACTTGGTTTAGTCGTCTTAGTTTTTGCCAATCATGTTGATGTGTTGATTAATGTACTTATATTTCAAAAATGGCTGTTGAAAAGTGGAAACATTTCAGGAGTATCTGGGGCCATCGACTCTGGGAAGAAAATTTTGCTCCTGAAGGGAAAAGAAAAAGAATCTCCTGTGGTAAATTTTTCCCTCTTTGAAAGTAATAAAGAAAAACGGCGAATGTTGACGATTTATTGTTATCATAACATTATATTCCCTCCGTACCACTTTGTTTGGGACATATTCTATTTATGGGTGTCCCAAAATAAGTCCGATATCTAAAATTAGACTAAAAATTGTTCATTAACTGTCTAAATTGCCCCTAATAAAGTCTGGCTCTTTTCTACTTGTTTTACGTTGGTTCCCTAGAAAAACTCATTTACTCCTAAAAAGAATATGACTATAAAAAAAATTGTGTCTGTTAGAATTCCTGTGTACTGTTTTCAAAAGAATTTCCTTTTACATAAAAAAAAAAAAAAGAACATACAGCGTACAGGGAAAAAAAAAACGTGACTGGTACCCACTCCTCCCTCCAGTTGTAGCCACTTTCTTGGCACTTTTACCGAATGACAACTGTGAATTTTTAGGAGTAATAAATATTGGACTAATTTTATACAGCAAGGGAATTGATAAAATAGAAAGGATAAAAATGGAAAAGTCTTATACTAGACAACACATTAAATGATGTTTTCTTAATTTTTATGAGTTCCCAAATGTCCCTAACAAAGTGGGACGGAGGGAGTAATTTGCTTATCTTGTCTTGATGGCTGTAAGTTTCCTCCTAATAAAAGCAGCTTGTTTAATGGTTTTCATGTCAAATCATTGTTGGGTTTTTTTTTTTGGGGGGAGTGGTGGGGGGAGCGGAGCCTGGTGGTGGGGTATGAAGGAATGGAAGAAATTTAGTGCTTGGGACAAGTTCTTATCCTCACTTGCATACGGATACTCCTGTTGTATTAATAGGGTGGTCTGTGCTTTCTCTGTCTGGTAGGTAACTGTGGCATCACATTCAAAGGACTCACCTATCTCAAATGTGTTGAAACCGAACCAGAGGCGTGAGGCTAGTGGAAGGATTATTCGGAGTATACTACTAAATTCTGACAAAAGCCAGAACCGTCTATCAGGAGTTGAGACTGAGCAATCCCCGACTACAAATCCTGACAAGGACAAGAGACCTCCTCGGCCAGCACGTGTGCACTTGCTGCAGAAGGATTCAAATGGGACTCTGGAAGAAAGGGTTTCCAATGATTTGCATTCTGGATACAGTGAAAAGCAAGATAGACGAATGGGGAACAAGGATAGGCCTGATAGGGTGGTTTGGACACCTTTACGGCGTCCTGATGGTTCACGTGCTAACGGGGAGTCGTTGTCATTGTCTTCTTCTCAATCTGCTGAAGGTACTGTAATTTGATTAATGAAGCGTATGGTAGGATAATAACAACGTAATTTAAATTAAATTATTACAACTGTCCTGCATGGCTGGTGCTTTTGCAATAACGTTCCATAGTTTGTGTACTTGGTACTTACACTGACATACCATCAAATCCTCCTTAAATATATTTTTGTTCTTCTTCAAGAAATGTCTTTTCAGTGTTATGTCTGTATTGTAGGAACTCATAAAGCAGGATATGCTGTGCAGAATACTCATTCAGAATCCAAGTTCGGTGGAAATGGTCTTGGTGGCCCTGTGAATAATGGTTGGTTTTGTTAAACATTTTGTATACCTGAGTCCTTTTGAATACACATTGATATCCGTATGTTCCTGTGAAAAATATATAGGATCTTATAAGCGTGTTGGCCGTCGTGGATCACCACATATAAAAGATTCTGATGGTTATTCAATGTCAGAAGGAAAGCCTCCTAGAAGAGGTCCTTCCGGCTATGGCTCCCATGAGGTATTTTACTCAAAGACTTAGGCATGGATTTTACTAATTCCTCTTCTATGTTCAGTTTTTATTTGTGTTGGATTATTCTGTCTGAAATTATGCTTTTTGATTGTGGGGTGCAGAAACAAGTGTGGGTTCAGAAGCCAAGCTCGGGTTCCTAGTTCAGGTTAAGCATCGGACAATTCTCTCTCCCGTATATCTGTTTCACCTGGAGAAATTTTATAATACAACCGTTGTTGGAAAGTTGTATCAAGTGGAAGCATCATGTCCATCCATTTCTAGCCTCGTTCACTTAGTAGGGGTGCGTGAATGAGATTAAAAATGTATTGACACAATGCATCCATTTGGTACCATACATTTTCTTCTTTCAAATGATTAGTTATTGGAGACATTTTATGATACAACCGCTATAGGAAGGTTGTACCAAGTGACATGCATCATACCCCACCCCTTTTATTTCCACTAAACTTCACTTGGTACAAATCTCTCCAATAACTGGTCATTTCAGAAAGAAAAAAAAATTTACGGTACCAAGTGGATGCATCATGTCCATATATTTCTACTCTCTTTCACCCACACGCATCCATTCTGTGTGCAAGAGGCTTGAAATGGATGGACAGGATGTATCAACTCCATACAACTTTCTTACAACGGTTTTATTGTCAAAAAATTATGTGATTTATTTGTTGGTCTTATTGAGTTAATTTCTCTGCAGTGGGGTTGTTGATTATTTGAACAAATGAAACATAAATACATGCCTTCTGAGTCCCCTCTTCCCTTTTGCCGGAGTGAAAATCAATCCCCCCCAAGGGTGAAGCCATCTGTTAAAAAAACCTAAACGATGCAAGACTGATAATAATAGGTAAGAACGAAGACGCTGACCCTCCCCATTGCTTGATTGAAGAAGAGATTAAAAAAAGAATACATATAAAGCATAAAGAAGAAGACGACATAGTTGGTTGGCTGAAGTCAGCATAAAATAACAAAACAAAAAAGGTATTTATGGGTCATCAACGGAGCGCCGCTGTCTTGTTGATGAACTGTAAATATACTATATATAAATGTAAGTGTGCTCTGCTCTTCTCTGGTTCTAATTCCTGTGTAACTAAGTTGCTTGCTTGCGGTGTGGGACTATTATTGTTTGATCGATGAGGAGATAGAATGCTCGTTGCCCCTCGACGATAACGTGGATTTTAGCCCCGAGCTGGTGCCCATGGATATTTGATCGGTAAAAGACGTCAAAATTTGGAGTTGCGCTGCTATGTTCTATGGTCTATGCTTAGACAGAGGAATTGTGAAGTTTGAAACTTGAGGGTGATGGGGGGGGGTTTATGAATGAATGAATGTATGTAATATTGGAGTGGTGGAAGTGGGTTTTTGCAGATACTAACTACTACTACTACTTATTAGTGAATGAAAATTCAACGGGAATGAAAAGAGTTTGTTGGTTTAATATTGTTATGGTGTTTAGTGTCTAGCAGCTTTTGGTTGTCGATTTCAATGTATGGTGTTAATTCTTTTATTTTGGTGTGGTTTCATCCATTCGAGTAGTGTTTTACCCATTATCAATCTCTTATTAAATTATCAGGAAATTAATAAATTATGTTAATTTTTAACGTCCTATAGATGGAATGGCTGTTGGGTGTTATTTTAATTATACAAAGTAAAAGCACGTGTGCTTTTATGTGTATTACGCATTTATAATGTGAAACTTGTTGAAAAAGTTCACATTTATTTGATATGTACAAAGAAGTCCGTTCAATGAGAACCTTAGAGGGCATAGTTTAATATGGGTGTGTGCGTATTTCGTGTCCGGAAAAAAGAAGAAGAGAACCTTGGACAATATTACTTAGTTGTTACTCTAACACAATCGTCACACCGATAATTGTTGCTGCAACAAGACGGTTGACCTGCCCGGTCAAGTCATGGTGGATCGAGGGCCAATCATAGGGGCAATGCCATTGAAAATGAAATTTTAGTTTTATAGTTGTGTGAACATGTTTTTGAATTTTTTTGTCGATGATTTTGAACTTGACGAGGATTTAAGTGACTATCAACAAATGAGTGCGGAATTTGAACGAGATGAATCTGTTATGGATGTTGAACATGTTATTCAATAGTCTCTGGCTCCTCTAATTGAGGAAAATAAGGAGGATGGTGAGGGTAATAAAAATTGCATTTTCAGTCTGTGGATGATATTAAATTTTTTTCTTCTTCCAGAGACTCATTTAGAAGCCAACAATAGAGCGTTTTTGCCATGTACACTGGCACTTGGGGGTAGAAGCATTGACATCACTTTCTTTTTTTGGTGCTAAAAATAGATGAGAAACTGATGAAGGTAAATATGAGGGCAGTAATGGTTTGTCCATTTGTAGGGGTTTCGGATGATGCTTACGGGGATTATCCACAAAGAATAAAAGTTGAATCATAGATTTTGGATGTACCAATAAACAGTGCAAATGAAACAGATTTGCAACCCACTGCACCACGGATGTTTACCTGAGATTATGAGGACAACCCTACACTCAGGGGCGGATCCACCCACATGTTGGGGGGGGGGGTGGGGTTTCTTGCTCTCCAAAAATTCTGTTTCGCTTGTAGATCGCCTCCCTCACCTGTGAGGGATCTTGCGTCGTCCTGCTACACTTCAAGCAATGCTTAAGGTGATTAAAATGAAGAAAGAGATTCATGTGGGGAAGAACAAAAGACATTCACTTCATAAGTGATTTTGAGAGATTAGTTTAGGGAGATTTTTAGGTAGCATCTTTACATATGAGGAATGTCTGGCGTGAAGGCATCTGACCACATGCTTGTTTATTCGCATGTGAAGCCGCGTGGTCAGGATATTTACACTGGTCTCGTCTCACAAGTAGAGATTTTACCTAAAAATTTTCCATTAGTTTAAAGGTTGTTGAATAGGAAGATCTTTTCTGGTTTGACTCACCATTGAACACCATTACCCTTTCCTCTTAGTAAAATCTTCTCCCGAGAGATTTTAATGAGGTATAGTTTGGTGCTGAGGTGTTATGTATTTTAACAAGGCATATTATGTCGCGTACATTAAAAAAAAAAGTAATTTTTTTTGAGAAAAAAAAATGATATTAAATCAATGATTGTGAAATTCATAACGAATGACATATTACAATCTTTTATCACACCATACATAACTCATCATTATTATAATATAAATTCACAACAGTTATTCTAGTATCATCATCAATCATCAGCAGTATAAAATAATGATAAAGAAAAGAGACTATTACGTGGCTAACTGTATACTGCAAAGCGCTTACCATCATCATGTGTATATATATATGTGAGGTGGAGTTTCCTGAAACTGACCTTCACTACTTTCCAGCAATGGCGATTGCAGCCAATTCTGCTTCTAGCTACTTTCACCATCCACCTCTCTTCCAGTACCAGCCTTCCTGCAAGCCATTTAGTTCTTCTCACTCATCAGCAGCTAGAAGGAAACGAACGTCTTTACTTCTGCCCCCAATTTCATGCGCATTGGAAGTGAAAACCTCTACTACCGCCGACTCCTCTTCTCCTGTCGTTGATTCCAAATCATTTCCAGGCAAGTTCATCATCACCTTGATCATGATACAAATCCCACACTGATGATGTAGATTTTTTTTTTTAATAGTGAATTTGGATGATTTGAATCTATATTTTGTTGATTTATTAGAATCTCTAAGACGTGTAATTTGAATAGTGAATTTGTATTTTATGCAGCATATCTAAGTAGGACATTGATGTTGCAGATGGTTTTTAAGTGAATTTAGATGATTTAACTCTATATTTTGTTGATTCATTAGAATCTCTAAACGGTATAATTTGAATAGTGAATTTGTATTTTATGCAGCATATCTAAGTAGGACTTTGATGATGCAGATGGTTTTTAAGTGAATTTGGATGATTTAACACCATATTTCGTAGATTTATCTTGTTATACATCATTAGTAACTAATACAAGTGCTCTTATGCTATGTCTTATGTAAATGAAAAACTTTTATTAGAAGTATTTTCATGTAGGCATGTTAATTGGTGCGATGCATACGATTAGTTTTCGATTTTATGCCACTTTCTAATCGTTTTTTTTGGGGCTGTTTTTAATGTGGTTGCAGAATGATTGTTGCAGGCAAGCCTGAAGCAGATGTGGTAGTGATTGGCAGTGGTATAGGTGGATTATGTTGTGCTGGACTTCTAGCTAGATATGGGCAAGATGTTCTGGTACTGGAAAGCCATGATTCGCCAGGAGGTGCTGCTCATGCTTTTGAAATCAATGGCTACAAATTCGATTCCGGTCCATCTTTGTTTTCTGGTTTTCAATCCAGAGGTCTACAGGCAAATCCATTAGCACAAGTAAGAGCATTCACATCATTTTGTTTAACAAAATCTCTTTTTTACAGACCTAAACATAAAATTTCTCTATTTACAGAGCTTGTATTCATAGTGAACTGAATCAAAATCTTTACACCTTATAAATAGAATCCAGAATTGGTACTATATAGAGAATTTGTATTTTATGCAGTACAAGTACTGCATAATTTAGAGAACCTGTATTTTATGAGTAGAGATTCAGCTGTAGATGGTGTTTGTTGGATCCGAATGATTTCTATCTCTATTTGACAGATATACATTATTTTTTCTTTACTATATGGTTCCTAATTTGATTACACCGGTATTCTTCAAGCATTAATTTTAATATTTCGGTGTTCAGGTAAGTCATATATAAAAGCATTCTACACTCATATAATATAGGGGGAATGAGGGAGAATGACAGAAATATTTCATCAATTGAGTAGAAGGACAGTTTTTGAAACTTTTGCATAAAGGACAAAACTATTTATTCACATCGTCGAAATTCACTTGTGTTCGAAATTCATTTGTTTAAATTCATTTGATTGAAATTTCATCGCCGAAATTCACTAATTTTCAAAATTCATCGTCGAAATTCACTAATTTTCGGGATTCACTGTCGAAATTCACTGATTTCGGGATTCACTGGGGAGATTCACTGATTTTCGGGATTCACTGTTTGTCCTTCTCGCTATAAAAATTATGCAGTTGTCCTTCTCCCTATAAAAAATATGTAGTTGTCCTGTTACTTAAAAATATTTCAGATTGTGTCCTTATCCTAATTTTCCATATAATATATTGTTCAAATGAGCCCTTCCTGTCTGACGTCTGGATGCTGAATGCCACCAATTTGTTACACTGCCTTGGGAGAGGGATTATTCTGCTGTTGAGCCTCCGTACTGTTGATACTTCTTAATAACACTTAAAAGACACCAGCGTTTGTAGGTGTATTATGCAATAACACGTAAGACGTTAGTGTCTGTGCATGTATTTAGGAGTTTTCGTAGGTGAGGCCTAGGTGATGAGGTGGTGGCTTTGAGGGAATATGAGGACAAATTTATACTTCTTTTTGTCCTAAATGAATTGGTAAGTAATGTAGATAATACTACTGATGTTGACTAAGTTGATTATCAAATAGTTTGTTTTTTTGCTTAGAGTGTAAATTTACAGGAATGTGTTGGTGTTAAGGACTTAAGGTCATCTGAGGAATTATTAGCCATTGACAATACCTTTCCAGGTGCTTGATGCATTAGGGGAATCGATTCCCTGTGCCACATATGACAGTTGGATGGTATACATTCCTGAGGCTGAATTCTTGTCACGCATTGGACCTACCGAGTTCTTCAAGGTAAACATAACAGTCCCGCTCGGTTTTATGTTTTGTAAAGAAGGCATCAAAACTAGTTCTATCTCCATTTTTTAGCATCTTGTCTCTTCTAGAAACATAAATGCAGGAGCTTGACATTTCTAAATTAGTTCCGGTCCTGATATTTTTATGTTCTATGAAAGTACAAAATGATTGAACCCGTGACCAAAGCAAATCCAAGCTTGAGTTTTCCTTCTATCCTTATCCTTACAATTAGAAAAATTAAGTCGCCACTACCCTTCTAATGACAACTCTTTTTGCCTACCAAATTGTTAAGAAAAGGCTGGTGACAAATACTCCCTGTCTTTTTAAGTCTGTTTGATATACCAATAGGGGATTTATTACTTTTCTTCATCTAACTCTAATTTAGTTCCGATCTAACAACTTTTCATTATTTCACAACTATTGCATTCATGATAGTCAAAGGGTATTTTAGACATGCTTCTTTGAAATTTACGACATTCATCACTTTTTTTAATCTCTGTGAAAATCTCTAATAAGATTTATAATTTGGGACGGAGGGAGTACAATAACTGGGTTAGCCATGCATTCGTATCAAATATATAGTCTGAGTTTTTATTCACCATAGCCTCCTTGAATCGCTCTATCTACTGCAATGTGACTTAGAATCTTATTTGACAGGACCTTGAGAAGTATGCAGGTCCTGAGGCTGTGAAAGAATGGAGAAAGCTTCTTGTGAGTATCTCTCCTGCATATGTATTTCATACAAATTTCTTGCCACAGTTATTTGCTTCCCAAACTTGCAACCCATTCGCCAAAATATATGCCATCACCTGCTTGGCTTTCCTTTCAAATATTATTTGTCATAAATTATAGGGATGAATACACTTTTAGTCCCTTTAGTTTCACGATTTGCACTTCCATCCCCAATGGTTCACCTTTGCAATATAACCATTTATCTATGCATTTTTTTTTACCTTTTCAATCCAAAATGCCACATGTTGATCAACGAGCATAGAAGATACGACGTGCTCCAACTAATAGAAATTTAACACTTAGCGAAAATGGTCTGAGAAGGTAAAAAAATGCATAGATGAGGGGTTAAAGTGCAAATATGAAACATCGGAGATTGAACTGCAAGAATCGTGAAATAAAAGGGACCAAGCATGTCTTTAGGCGTCTTTAGTGGCACCACACCAAATCAACCGTTGTGGCACCATAGTGACAATTGACTTTTTCATGGTCTATTCTCAAGCTGAGAAATGACTATCATAATTTATCGACGGAAATTCGATTCTAGAGCTGAGAATCTACTTTTCGCCAGTTAATTGTTTTCGGTATGGTGCTACGGTAAAAAGTTAAAACCACTGCGGTGCCATTGAAGACGCCCATTATATTATCATGGTTCTTGGTAGAATCTCTCAGTGTTTAATTATGTTTGAAGTATAATATCGTCTGTGCAGGATGCTATTTTACCCCTATCTGAAGCTGCCATGGCCCTACCGCCTCTATCTATCCGAGGGGACTGGGGTGTACTTTCTACTGCTGCTGCTAGATATGCTCCTTCTTTGTTAAAATCCTTTGCTAAGATGGGACCTCAGGGTGCCCTTGGAGCCACTAAGCTTTTAAGACCATTTTCAGACATCCTAGACTCATTGGGATTAAAAGATCCTTTTGTCCGGAATTGGGTGGATCTTCTGTCCTTTTTGCTTGCAGGAGTAAAATCAGACGGCGTGTTGTCAGCAGAGATGGTAAGTTTGCAAAAATATGACCTCACTTTTAGTCTTTATGAAGTAACATCTCTCTTTAATTCAGGTTTTTTGGTTGGCTAGTTACACTAAATCGCTGCACAGATCTATGCTTGTCAAAGTATCATGCTGATATCTTGTGGCATATTAACACAGTACATGAAAGTTGTTGGATAGGCGATCTACATATACGCGTTTCAACAGTTTAATCCGACCCTCGTGACAATTCTTACCTCCCAGCAGTTTGAAAGCTTTTTGTTTAGTAATTTGCATTCAATAGTTTATTGAGCAACTTTTACATATGTTACTGAGGCACGAATAATTAGAATCACAAATGCATCATTCATCATGCGTTTTAGTTTCTGTATGGTGTCATGCATAACCCCATCTTTTGCTGGAACATTGGATTCTAAATTTGTCATCGTTTGCGAAGTATTACTAAGGATATCGGTGACTTCCTGGTTTCCGTTATTAAGGTTGTTCTATTTTCATTACTTAAAATTATCATGTCTTTGATTGCTTAAATATGTCATTGGTACTTGATTTGAGGCTTTCTCATGCTTAGTCGGTGGCAGAGCCATGTTGTGAGCGTGGGTGCTGTTTGCCAAATTTTTATGCCTAAAACGACGTTTTGACAATTAATACAAAAGTGCCCCTGGTAAAAAAAATGTCAGAAGAAATGACCACAACACACTTTTACACCTTTGCTCGTGGTGTAGGACCGATTGATTTATATGGGTCCCACCATAATCGATGATGTAAAAGTGCGGTGTATTGCGTGTTGCGGCTCTAACAGTTCTCAATTTGTTTATATCTAAATCAACATCGTTTTGATGTTTAGCAAAATTTACTCCAATCTATCCCATGATATTGTGCCCAAGTGAATTTTTAAGTGGATCCGCCACTGTGCTTAGTTATTCATAATACTTACTGCTAGCCTCTTTCTTTCTTTCAGATATACATGTTTTCAGAATGGTACAAGCCTGATTGCTGTCTTGAGTATCCTTTTCATGGAAGTGGGGCATTAATCGACGCTCTTGTCAGAGGACTGCAGAAATTCGGTGGAAGGATATCACTAAGGAGCCACGTGGATAGTATTGTCATTGAACGAGGCCGAGCTGTTGGTGTGAAGCTAAGAAATGGCCAAGTAAGTTAAAGACTGATGAATGATGATGTAATACAACTCTTTGATTTTTGTTAGTTAAAAAACCTAAGTTTGTTGGTGTAGTTTGTTGGTGCTAGAAAGGCTGTTATCAGCAATGCATCCATGTGGGACACACTAAATTTATTGCCAAAAGAAGTGGTCCCAAAATCGTACGAGGATCGAATCAAGTCGACCCCACAATGTGAATCGTTCATGCACCTACATTTGGGTTTTGATGCAGCGGTATGTAATTTTGAAAGCATGGAGAAGTTCTACTTTTTTTTTAATTTTTTATTTGTCTTTCTTTTGTGTTTTATTAGTTAGTGTCTTTCTTCCTAAGCTAATGTTTGTTGAAGCTAACAAAGTTACATAATTGAACACACAACATTTCAAACACGTCCCTCAAATGTGAGCATATAACAATAAGATTCGGTCAACATAGGGCTCACAAAGACACATAAAGGGCACAATAAGACCAATAAGGTGGTTCAACCTGTGTTTATTTTTAAGAAACAATATATACCATACTTTTCGGTGAATTATTTTCCACATAAAATGGATTATCAACTGCATATACGGGATTCAAACCTAAAACCTGCACGGCAGCGATCTTTGTCACTTGAGCAATGCCTCAACGGCAGATAAAAACCATGCTTAAATAGTCTCTAAAATTAACCCTGAAAAAAAATAGTCTCTAAAACTGACACATCCTGAACAGACTGATTCTATCATAGCAAAACATTCATTTTTTTTTTCAAGCAACTTATATTGCTGCCTTATTGTTTTGAAATGCTAGGGTTTCTGTCACTTCAAATGAATGGTTTGACATACTGTAAGTCTCAATTCTATTATAATTTAAATTGCTAGAACATTCCAGAAGACCTGGGAATCCATCATATAGTGGTGAACGACTGGGACAGAGGTGTAGATGCGGATCAGAATGTTGTGCTAATATCAGTACCGAGTGTCCTTAGCCCTGACCTTGCACCACCTGGAAAGCATGTGCTACATGCTTATACTCCTGGCACTGAACCTTATGGCGTTTGGGAAGGCCTAGACCGCAGAAGTAAAGAGTATAAAGAACTAAAGACACAAAGATCTGAGGTATGTTGATAGATATGCTTTTTGTGTACATCTGTTTGGTAACGAGTTTCGTATCTGATACGTATCCGACACTGATACACATACTTTGGATAAATGTATTGAGTGACTTTGCAAATTTTAGAAAGTTGGAGACGAGACCATTCATAACTTGTAAGACTACGTACACTAGGCCTAAACGACCCCGGTCCATTCCTGAAACATGTAGACGCGGAAATTTCATACGTTGCATTTGACACATTTATGAATCCATTTCCTTGTTTTCCAGGTATTATGGAAAGCCGTGGAACGTGCACTCGGGCCCGGTTTTGATCGTGAAAAATGCGATGTAAAACTGGTTGGAACTCCATTGACACACCAAAGGTTTCTTCGTCGAAACCGAGGGACTTATGGAGCAGCCATTGAAGCTGGTAAAGCAACATTTCCTGGACATTCTACACCAATACCACAGCTGTATTGCTGCGGCGATTCCACTTTTCCGGGCATCGGAGTTCCGCCGCCGCCGCCAGTGGCGCCATTGTTGCTAATTCACTTGTTTCTGTTTCTCAGCATTCACAGCTTCTTGATGCTATAGGAATATAATACAAAGGGTAATGATATATCAACTATGAATATTCAATACATATTTCATTACATACATTTATTATCATTGATTATTATGAGATTTATATCAATTAGTGGGTCATCGACGCTAAATAAAATGTAATAAAATATATTGCGACTTAATGTATAGTGCATAAGTATAAGTCATTCTACCTTATTGTGACTTAATGTTTAGTGCATAGTCTCAAAAAATAAAAATAAAATTAAAAAAGAAAAATTAAAAATGTGAGACTAATCGGCTTTGATGTCTTATCTGACACCAAAGATGATGGCCTCTCTCAATAAGAACGATCATCCACGAGGACTAATCCAATAAGGTTTTGCTTCATACATATTTAATTTTTACACATTAATCCTTGATCTTGATAAAAATTATAAAGTTTATGTTATAAGGTTTTACTTTATTACAAGGGCTCTCCAAATAAGGTTTTACTTTATACATAAAGTTTATGTTACTTTTCGACCTTGGAGATGTCGAAATTATGTTTTTGAAATTATGTTCGAAATTATGTTATTGTGTTTTGGCCTAATACGATGTTTTTCAATCCACAAGAAAGTTTAAAGCACATGTATCAAATAGTTGCAATGTTCATAATTTTTTTTGCATTGAAATGATTTTTTTGACCGGGTGTAAGTCAAAAACAAAGTCAGAAGGTTTAGGTTAATCTTCAGCTGTCAAATTTTAATTTCAACTCTAGGTTAGTTGAAATCAAGATTTTCGACCCTTATATGGTCAAAATTTCAGGCCATTTTATTTTATAATATTTTTTTTTGTGAGAATGGATATAGGTAAAATAACGTGGTGTCATAAGTGGGAATAATATTTTTGTAATTAAATACTAAGATCCCATTAAAGATTTTAGAAAATAGGTGCAAATACCGTGACGTCAAAGTAAATATACGTGGGGAAAATGTTTAATAATAGACATGTATTGAGGTGTCTTTTTAAAAAAATGATAAATATAATAATATATGATACCTTTAAAGTCTAAAATAGGACCACTAAAATATGTTCCCCAACACGTGCCATGTTACATTTTTTAGTATGTCACAAGACTCACAACCCGTTGGGCCTACCTACTGTACTATATTGAGAAGCCTAACTCGGATTTCTTGTATATGGCCATAGTTCAATGCTAAAAAAAAATTAAAGATTTCGCGGTGACAATTTTACTTTTGATGGGGTGGGAAAGTTTAATTCTCTGCATCATGTATTCATATTCTCTCGGTGAATTTCAAGGCCCTAAGGCAAATACATCCAAGAAATATTCTCTAGACAATATTCATCTTTCAATCTTGATTTTATTTTTAAATGGTTTCAATTTGCAATTTCTGCCGACTGTTGCACTACAACTGGAAGTTTGGACTGTAAATGTAATCACATAGAAAAGAGTGAGTCGTGAGGGGCTGTGGGCAGGGCAAAAGTCGCTAGTAGTAATGAAAGGGAGGTCTATCGTCAAAGTCGGTTTTTAAATATAAAATCCTTTTAGGCTTTTCCTAATTTTCTTAAAAAACGTGTTTTTAACAACAACAAAAAAGTACTACCGGGCTGCTGAAACATGAGTTTTTAGTTCTATAATACTATTGGCTTATTTTTTAGGTGAGCCTTTAAAATAATATAATTTTGGTAGATTTCTCTAGTGCATTGGCGCTCACTAAGGCACGGGTCTGCTCCTCTACAAATTTCTAGTGTGGTTCTATTTAGGGCCATTGGCTGAGACCAGGGGCGGACACATCTTTTATTAAATGGGGTCAGTGGATGCATGAAATATGATAAAAGCTACATTTTTCCAAACGAAAAATATTTTGACCGTAAAAAAAAAAATATACATTGAAAAATATTACGGACCTACTGAACAAAATTATGGATCCTCCACTGGTTGAGACTATATATATATATATATATATATATATATATATATATATATATATATATATATATATATATATATACTACATCCGTCTCAAAATATGTTTCATCCTAAATGTTTTTCACACAAATTAAGAAAATGGTTGAATATCATAAATTTGATGGTTAATGCCTAAAATCGCTTTCGATTATTATTAATGCACTGATAATCGTTAAGTAATGAAAAATGATTAAATTGATAATAAATTAGGTTAAGATAAAAAAAAATAGTAATGTTGAATTGGTAAATATATAATTACTTATATTATGGACAAAATTAAAAATATAAAATAACTTATATTTTGGAACCAAGATAGTACTGGGAAGAAGACAATAAAGAATAAAAACGACCTTGAAATGGGAAGAAGTGACCTATGAAATGTTGCTATTGATCTTATCCTTTTGCGGTCACGCTTGTTTACTTTTATGCCTCTTGCATTGACAATTTTTATTTTTATTTTTTTGAAGGAGACACAAGTTCTAAATAAAATCAAATCCCTAAAAATATTCAAGTTATTTGCATTAAAAAAAATGTAGAATGTACCATATCTAAATGTTATTTTACATGTACCGTATACGTATAAATATAGGATGCTGTTAATGGCACAACGCCATATCTATTTGAGCGCCACATATTAAGTGTTACCACATTATCCAAACAAAATCTACTTCGGCACAACACATTGTAATGTTATTTTTCAAAACCTTAAGTGGCATCACATCGATAATTACGAAAATGTATACCTACCTGCCATGTGCACATATTTTACCTATCTTCAATCTTCTAAAAATAATTACACAATGGTTCATAAACTATTGAAAATACATAATTGTAATATTACCTAGGGCACCACACAATTTTCCATCAAGTTTATGAAAAACCCATATTATAGGGTTAATGTAAAGCGATTTTTTGTGGGTTTGGAAGGTTGAAATGGAGTTTCTTAAAAATTATGGAGTCATTCAATGAAGTTTTGTTAATGGAGACATCCTATGAAGTGATATGGCCAAGAAGAAGTGGAAATGAAGGTAATGAGCATGTTAATGCTTAGAATTTATTGTTCTTTGAAAGCATAATCATGTGTATTAGTTGATAGGTTGTAGTCTGCTGGCATAAAGATGTAAAAGATAAATAAAAAACGATTTTAAACATCTCATACACGAATTCGACTCTACGGGGGTCGAATTCGTGCATTTCAACAGCTGCAGAGTCGAAAATTGTTTCAACAGTTTAAAAGTCAAAAATTGCATTCGCATTCAACAGTTGAAGAGTCGAAATTTACTTCCATTGATACACAGTCGAACAACTCAACATTGTTCAACTAGAACATAGTCGAATATGGGTACTACCCTTGCACTGTCGATGTTTACGTACTACATTCGACTTCTTTGAAAGCATATGTTCATATGTTGGTCCTAAAACCTTGTTTATGCACTATAGGTAGATGAGCAAGTAACTCAAGCTGATACTTTATCACAAATTCCTCTTCTAGGCGAAATAAATGAAGGTGTAAAAGAAGACGTACAAATGTGAATATACCTAACAATTTTCTTTCATTGTTATACACTTTGTTTTGTTGTATGGTTGGATTATAAAATTGTGGTTAAATAATGTAGGTTAATGGTCAAGAAATCCGAAGTATTGATGAAGAATATGTCTTGCCAAGTGTCGGCGAAATAATCAAGGAAGATATGCGTATTCAAGAAGAAAAGAAGACTGAGAAGAAAGAAAAATGTTTCAGATTATAGATAGTGATCTCCATGTTGAAATCGAAGAAATAATACCAAACAAAGTTGATACTAGAATTGTGAAAATAAATCATTGTACTTGTGTCATCATTTTGTATTTTGGAGGGTATGTTAGTGGTGAATATATATTTTGCTGGTTGTTTTGTATGTTGATGTTGAATTTGAATGCTGGTGGTTACCTTTTATTTTGGTGATCATTTTGTGCTTTTGGTTCTCATTTATTACAATTGGATTGAAAACATGATGAGTTGGTAAAACAATACTTAATGCATAATATTTAACCCTTACAGAGTCAAAATGTTAGTTTCGACCCCGAAAAGTCAAAATTGCACATTTCAACCTCCACAAAGCCAAAAAGTGCACCGTTCTTACTGACTTTTCAATTTTACTTAATTGAAATATGTATTTCAACTTAAATAAGTGTAAAACACATACCAAGATCTTTTACCCCTTTCATAACTTTGGTAAATATGTTTTGACATGTGTTGGATTGAAAACAAAGTGACTTGGGCCAAAACAACACGACCAGACAAGTTTCAACCCTTAGAGAGTCGAAAATGGTAATTTCTACATCCCAAGAGTCAAAATTGCACATTTCAACATCCACAAAGTCGAAAACTGCATTGTTCTTACTAATGTTCGATTTCAATTTACTTAGTTGAGATGTGTATTTCAATGTAAATAAGTGTAAAACACATACCAAGATCCTTTAATCCTTTCATAAGTTTGGTAAATATTGTTTAAACATGTGTTGGATTGAAAACAAAATGAGTTAGTATAAAAACAACATGATCAGACAAGATTCAACCTTAGAGAGTCGAAAATGGTAATTTCAACCGCCCAACAGTCGAAATCGCACATTTTAACCTCCAAAAAATCGAAAAGTACATTGTTCTTTCTGATTTTCTACTTCAATTTTTACTTAGTTGAAATGTGTATTTCAATGTAAATAAGTGTAAAACACATACCAATACATTTTTTCCCTTTCATAAGTTTGGTAAATATTGTTTAAACATGTGTTGGATTGGAAACAAAGTGAGTTTAATAAAACAACAACGTAATGTGCACAAGATTCAACTATTAGAGAAGTCGAAAATGGTAATTTCGACCGCTCAAGAGTCGAAATTGCACATTTCAACCTCCACAAAGTCAAAAATTGCAATGTTCATTTAGAATTTTTAAAAATTTAGGGGTTCGTTTGTAATAAAATAAATATGTATAAAGTATTTATTGTCTGGAAAAAGTATTGTGTTTTATAATACATGTGGTTTCCGAAGTAGACATTTTATCCATAAAAATAAATAGTATGGCGCCCCGAATATATTGTCATTTTCTTATTTGGTGGGATGCCGATGGTAAATATGACATGGTGCTATTAACCGCACCCATAAATATATTCATATTATATGATGTATTTATTATACATACTGCATTTAATAAAAATTAGAATTAAAAAAAAGGACGTAATACGTTACAAAGTTTTTTTTTTTTTGTTTTGTTTTGTTTTGTTTTGTTTTGTTTTTAATATAGAACTAACTTTATTACTTTGACTCACTTTTCAACTTTTAGGGTCACGTTCTCGATACTCATATTTTTAATACACAATATACCCTTTTTTTTTTAATACAGTTACTATCTATTGGCCAGACGTGTTAACAATTATTTTCTTGGAGTTTTGTGCATAAGTAAGTGTGTATTTTAAGATATCATGACCCTAATAAATAATTGACACTTCCAAAATTTTGTCCCCCTTTGCCCCATTTGCATAATCCATGTCCCAAATGTCCATTCTAACAGCCTACCACTTGGTTCAATTTGGATAAATGGTGGATGAAGAATCACATATATGGGAGAAGAAAATATTTGATGTGAAGTTGCCAAGTTGGTGGTAAGTTTGTTTAGTATAATATGAGAGTTGACTATTTGTAAACTTAGTGTTACAAAATGAACGCTATATCTAGAATTCTCTGATACGATTGTAATGGGTTAGCATATAGTTTAGAAAGGATAGATTGAACTATTACACACCGAGAAAGAGGTGAATATGTCTAAATATAATTAAGGTCGGTAAACAATGAGTTTGAGTAACTTGGTTAACAATGTTTGACCATACAAAGTCGATATGTCTAAATAGCTACTTGATCAATTATGAATGAAGTAACGATTTGACATTAAGTAAGGTTCTTGCATAAACAACAACCACACCCGGCCCATTATTCAAGTCATTATTGATTGCGAAAACCGTCGTTAGATAATGAACTTAATAATCGATTGATGACTTGTAAGATAAGCGTGATTGAAGGTTACTTGTTTTAGTCTTTATTTAAAGACTAAAATATCATTTTTTTTCTCTATTTCACACAATCTCTATTTACGTTGAAATCATTGGCATGACTCTACATATACAATAGAGCAAGAATCGCCTCCTTAATCCGAAAAAATCCTACTAATATACGTAGTATGTATCTTGTTTTCTCCCCCCCTCTTAAATTTATTATTTGTTTCATTAAATTTTTTTAACGCTTTCCTTACCAGAGATCCTACGTCCGCCATCTGTCTTGAAATGCATTATAATCTCTATACAAGATGAGAATTTGAAAATCTGCAAATCCCCGTGAAATGAATGACACATACACAAATTTTACAGATCACTTTTGTGACTTCATTTGGATTGAAGGAATTAGATAAAAAGAAAATGAAAGATAGTGACATAAAAGAAAAAAGAGGGGATGACAGATTGTGAAGTTTATTTTGAATGTTGACATAACTAGACAAAAATGAAAAGGAGATATAGAGATTTTCAATTCAATTTTACTAAAAATGAATTGTTTCTTTCCATTTATCACATAGTTTGGAAGGAAACGATATTACTTAATTTGTAAAGAACTTTATCTCTCATCCTCCCTTACTCTCATTTTCTTTTATTTCAAACTAAAACACACCAAACACCAAAATTTGAATCATTTCAAATCATATCATTCTTTTCCCTTCAAATCTTTGTGTGTAGTTTTTTCATGTCTGTCAAGCTCAATAATAGTTGAAGTACACATGGGGGTAGATGTTGGTTTACGGTTTTCCAACTTAAACTTCTTGATCAAGTCTTGCACATACTTAGTTGGAGTAATGTGTAGGCCTTGTTCGGTCTATTAAATATGTAACCTCATACGATAATTGTTCTTCATGCAATGTTAGGCCTTGTTCCCGTATATGAAATTTCTAATTTATTCTTCATGCAATGTTCAAAAGGTTTACACAAAGATAATTTCACCTACATAGATTTCAACAATTAGGAAATCTTTCTCATGTATTTGGACAAATAGCGTGCTATCCACTTCGTTATATGGTAACTATTTTATTCAAATCAAGTCAAAACATTTGATGTCCAACAAAACCGATCCGAGTGATCTTATCCTATACAATATGTCTTTTAGCGTTTTTTAGACATAACTCAGCAGTAAAAGAGTAAGAATGAAGTGGTGAGATGTAATATCCCGGCTTTTCAGAGAAGGACAGACGCGTCTTTTTGTGAAAAACAGAATGTTATATTTATTAATATTGAATTTATGATTAAAAGAAAAAGACAGTGGTTTTATGGTGGTCCAGGATCACCATGTCATACTTGGTCCACCAATAAAAATTATTATAAGAAAGGTAAAAATGGAAAAACATGGCATTTATATTTTACACGGTGGACCCTTGTGTGTTTTGTTGCTTTCCTATTGGTCCTGGATCACCAAGTCATACTTGGTCCAGGACCATAATAAAATTTCTGAGAAAAAGAAATGAAAAGATTTATTGGAAATTTATATTAATTATTAAAAGGAGTTAATGAGATTAATTTAGAAATTAGTGTGGGAGTTATTTTCGGCAATAACTTCCCACTAGTAAAGGAGTTGTCAGAATTCCAAATCTTATGATCATCGTTCGAACTCGGAGAAAAGAAAAGAAAACAGAGAAACTAAAGAGACAAGAGAGTTCTTCAAAATTCTCACAGGATCTTTGTGATTTCGAGAACCGATAGAAGATTTGGAATCAGCGGGAAGAGAGCATCGTGAGGATACATGAAAGTGGAAGGATTGAAAGGTAACGGTTTTAGCCCTGGTTCTGGTTTTGATCAAAGTATGATGGTTTAGTTGTCTTAAATTCGTAGAATTCATGTTATAAAAGCATGTGATCAAGTCTAAGTCTTTTTAGGGTTGATCACATAGGTTTTTGGTTGAAGAATCTGTGTTTTGTGTAGGAAAAATTAGTTGTCTGATTTCGTTTATAGTAATATGTTTTTATCGTTTATAAAAACTTTCCAAATAGAAAAAGCAATGTTGAACAACAGAGATGAAGAAACAAATTTCTGAACATGTATTTCATATTTATACACACAACACAACAATATGCACAGCAAATTGAACGACACAAAGCATAAGTAAATGCGAAAACTTATTCGTTAGACTAAGGCGCAGAAAGCGTTGTCCTTAAGACTTTATTGCCCCGATTAAATGCCCACGGTTATGGCAAAGAGGTCTCCCAAGATACAACAATCTTTTCCTTATTCAGTTGCAAAGACTTCAATTCGAACAAGCGGCGAACTAATCTGGCCTTGAATATCTCTGACTATGCAAAATGAGTTTTTACAGAAATGTTTGTTTGCCTTATTCAGAAGTTAAGAATGCATAAAATTGTTTGTGCAGTTTTTGTAAGTATGCAAATGAATTTTTCGTCTAAGTTTTCATTCAGGACAATGGGATTATATAGGTATTATGACAACCTTTGGTAGATGAAGCAACTGTTCAGACGTGGAAGTTATTAGTTGGAAATAACCGAATTTTGAACGGATGCCATTCTGTTCATGAACATAATTCGAACATATGCATTGATTCAACAAGTTCGATCTGAACTGATGTCTGCTTCGGCTCACATATATCACTCTACCTTTAGGCATTAATTTCTCATTCACCCGATATCGGAAGCAAGTGATTCAAAAGCCTACATCAACTACTATCTTAGTAGTTTCCAAAACCGTTTTTAGCTCCTGGAAATTCATTCCATAACTCATTCAAACCGGCCTGAAGTTGATTGTTCGTCATTTACACTTAAACCCATTACGGAGCTAAAATACCATGAAGTTTCAACACTTTGGTGCTGTTGTGTTTTGAAGGTTGCTTGGATTCCTTACATATAGGTAATAGGCTCAATGTTTAATTAAGGTCTTATGATGATGTTAAGGTTGTGTTTTGGGTATGATTTGTGGTTAGAAATCATGCTAGTTGTTGTAGTTGTAATACGAGGTGCTATAGTATGATTAAAGCCTGATTTCTTGCTGTTTTGATGTTTATATTGGTGATAAACATGTTTGGAATTGGTTAGAAACCGATAAAGTGCAGAAAACTGTATGTTGGGGTAAAATTACGCTCAATGCGTGCGCATTGCTTGAACAGGATGTCTGGTTTGTTTTTCTACCGCTGAATGCATGCGCATTCAAAGGCATGCGTATGCATTGCCACTGTAGAATTTTTAGGAAGGTTTCTGGTCACTCAATGCATATGCATTGAGTAAGAATGCGCACACATTGAGACATCTTTTGGGGTTTGGCTTGTTTTGAGCCCCGAATCTAGTTTTAAATGTTGTTTCTTGATCTAATAACATTATGTAAATATGGACAAGCCTTGATTAACTTTTTGATGCTTTTAGTTCCGGCACCGAATGTACTATTCCTAAGAGTTGAAGTTCGGGACCGTCGAAGAGTGTGATTGACTTGTGCTTTGGTGAATTAGCATTCACCAATGTCTGTGTATGTGCTATGCTTGTCCGTGTCTAGTCGTATAGGAAAGAGAGTAGTAGATGTGATGGAGTTACTTGAAAACACTTATGTGGCTAGTTAATAATCAATAACGAACATACTTGTGTAGTTAAAAGATTAAACATCATGTCATTCTTGGTAAGGCACTGTCTATATCGCAATGTCTGGGCGGCCAGATAAAGTGAATAACTCTGCTGACCTCTAAATGCTAAATGGCGGGAGGACTTCGCCGAATGCATGCACTATCAGAGTCTACTAGAATAGACTTCTGTGGTTATTGGTATAATCTACCAATATGTTGCACCCAGATACTTAGTGGTGAGTAGCACCATGCGTAGTGCCCTTGAATGCGGTTGTAACAAAGACAGGCTAAGTTAGAAACCAATAGTCACGACATGTTGATGAGAGTGAAGTGAACCCTAGATTTTGAGTCGGTCTCATAAAGATAACTTAATAATAATAATATGAACCTTTTGTTGTAAGACTTATTTATACATTAGCTTCTTCCTCTTATCTAAGTACGTTGTACTTACCTACATTGCATTTAGTTGTATGCTTTGTGGGGTGAGAAGCTGAACATGTTGACTTTGAACTTGCTGAGGATGATGCTTTCGCTTTCCTATTTACTTATTAAATGTTGTACAAGACTTGTTGTACTTTTATTTACAGACCTTTGTAACATAAGTTGTTGTACTCTTTCGTTTAAGACATCGGTACGTTGTAAGTTCTTTTGTTTCGTTGTTGTAAGATAAACTTTCCATCTTTAGTCGGTTTGTAATCTTTTCTTAGCAGCATTTATGATGTTATGCCAATTCTTTTAAGTTTCGGTTTGCTAAACTCGATACGACGTAGTAGAGGGTTACGTATAATATTGATATTATACGTGCGAACGCTTTTTTTTCCGGATAAGACTTCAGATTCGGAAGCGGCGCGCTATGAGAGCCTCGAGGTGTGGAATTCAATAAACCTCGTGATCGATTTCTCTAAACAAAAACGCACTTGATATTTGTAAACTGAACACTGAGATATAACTCTCAGTTCACATTAGATTTAAACTTAACCTTTTTTATATTGGTTGAACTCCAACTCAAATGGTCCTTTACCACCCTTTCATTAACATTAATGGATGATATAAACCGAATGACGTATCTTAATGATTCAATGAACTCAGACATTTCCTCATAAACATTTTTTTTACTAAAAAATGTCGATATAATTTTGATTCAAACTTCTCATGACAATTGGGCTAGACCATTACCCAAATACTAACATCTTTAAATATTGAGTTATGCCCGGACGTGGAGAGAATAATTTGAAAGTCCTTCAACCTAATTTTTCTCTTTGGAAAAAAATACTCAAATTACATGATGTGTTAGTCCACTATTACTATTATGCTATGTCGGACTTAACCCTTATAAAGTAAAATTATTTTGGCTACCTAAAAAGAAACTCTAGAATGAAAAGAAATGTGAACCAAAAAAAAATACAAAAATGATATAAACTTGCACAAAGCAATCAACTCAATCAGTTCACTCTCTCTTTGTGACTTTGATCCACCGTTTCCTTTTTCCACTTCCACCATCATGCTTTTCTTCCTCTGTCATTCTTGTTTACTTTTTGATTTATGCATCATCGCATGAAGTACATGCTTTTTTTTTTTCAAAATTAAGCACGCGAAATCTGCTTTGAACCGTTGCTGAAAGTAATCCAGGTATGTGATTTATCTTTTCCGGCCAGTTGGTGGTCTATTTGCTGACCATTTACTTCGCAGAACTTAATTGGAAGACCTAAGTTTGTTGCTATGAACTTTCAAGAGTTTAATTGAGCTGTTAGATCTGGATTACAGGGGAATTTGGTGTATAATTTGCGTGATTCAGTTGAATAGGTGTTTAGCTGCCGTATGGTATTTTCTTCGAGCATGTTTTGTGTCAGAAGTTAATCTGTCATAGTGCGGATAATTAATTTGTTGTTTTCATTTTTAATCTTGAATTTTTGGATATAATTGAACCTCAACTTAGTGAGAGTTTAGGAAGACTTGTTCTTGACTAGAAAGCGGCAGCTTGGATCTTGATTCCTCTGCAAGAGTACCTTTGAGTTTACACTAAACTATTTCAAGTTAGCGGGTTTAGATACTTTTTAGTTACAGGTTGAGGACATCTTTAGCTCCTAAGGCAGTTAAGTTGAATATATCGAAATGTTATAGAGCACGGAATCCTTATGCCTGTGATTCGTTGGGAAACTTTTAGCTGACCTAATTCTAATGATGCTTTTTGTTGCTGAAATGAGGATGTTTAATTAGCAAAATGTTTTCAGATACATTGGCAATTCGCTATCATCACCTGAAATATTATTATTATTATTATTATTTTTTTTTTGCTGATATATAGTTGATATTGCTCTTTTTCTGCTCGTTTTCAAGTGATGGTAATCACTTTGATATCGCAGTATTTATCCCAGGCATTCACATATTTACGTTCGTTTACTGATTGCATTTTGCAATTTCTCTTGAAGGGTATGTTCTTCTATCAAATTTTGTGGTTCTTGAATTGATCGGAATGCCTTTTCCCCAAGAATTATGTGGGAGGAAGTGAATGCTAGCATTTGCGACTGTTATTGCAAAAATACATGGCTTCTACTGGCATGGGACATGGAGGCATGGGCAGTTCCAGAAACGGTAATGGGTTCAAAGGGTCATCATCTGGTTCAGTTGACTGGTTGGGAAGGGAGATGCTGGCAATGAAATTGAAGAACAAGGATGACAGTGATACACAGGATGATGATAGGGTGAGTTTCTAAGAATTTGCAGGGCATGATTTATTTCCTTGAGATTAGAAAAGATTAAAAGATGGTATTTCTCTTCTACTTAGCGTTTTGAGTCGTCTGTCTTTTATTAGACTGAAGGTTCTTTTAAGTCAAAAGGAAATTCTTGTTTTAGCTGATTCCCCTAGTATGTCGATTAACTGACAGGATTTGGTTTTACTTGGCTGAAAAGATTTTCCTTTTCTGCTATCTGTATTGCAGGACAGTGAACCAGATGTCATTGAGGGTGTTGGTGCAGAAACAGGACATGTTATAAGAACAACATTAGGTGGTCGAAGTGGACAATCTAAACAGGTAGGTGGAAAATTATGCGTGGAATTTTAGTGGTAAAATTACTGATTTTTCTGTGGGAAGATTCTTATTTTATATAACTCGACGATGTTGGAATCATATAGGCTGTTAGTTACATTGCAGAACATGTAATTGGAACTGGTTCATTTGGTGTTGTGTTCCAAGTAAGCTTCAATACAATACTCCCATATGCTTAGGATTTGTGCAGTCATTAATTTATAAAATAACAGAGTCTGCTTGAATATTGTCTTCCAGGCAAAATGCAGAGAAACTGGAGAGATTGTTGCTATTAAGAAAGTTCTTCAAGATAGGCGTTACAAGAACAGGGAGTTGCAAATCATGCAAATGCTGGACCATCCGAACATCGTCTCCCTGAAGCATTCATTTTTCTCAACAACAGACAAGGAGGAGCTGTACTTGAATCTGGTCCTTGAATTTGTCCCTGAATCTCTAAATCGTATTGCTAAGCATTACAACCGAATGAGCCAGCGGATGCCGCTTATATATGTCAAGCTTTACACGTATCAGGCATGGAATAGTTTTGCTTATAGCTTTTGAAATTCCTTAATCTTTACGGTGATTTGTTTCTACCTACATAGCATTTACCTAAAAGGGTTTTTGTTTTGGTTCCCTCTACCTACCTACAGTAGTCTCAGAGATGAATTCTTTATCATTGCTCTCTCATGAGATTTGTTGGTTGAGTTTCTCTGTTCATTTTTATACTTATCAGCTTGTCACCTATTTATATTGCTAAATTTCTTAGCCTTTTCATATTGTTATTGATTCAGACACATTTTCAGTATAAAAATTATAGATATTTATGTTATTTAGAATTATTTAGATTGTAGTGATGGGGTTGTTGGTGTTGGAATACTTTTGTAGTTGTTGGTGTTGTTTAGGACTTTCTTTTCATATTCTAGTCACCTTGAAAATCTTGGACTGCCCAGAACCCATCAATGTGTGTATGGACAATATCTCATCCTAACTTACTACCAAGAAATGGCACATGAGAGAGAGATAGAGGGAATGCACCGTGTACTTTTATTAGAATTCATCAATTTAAAGGCCAAATGGCATTCTTGACACTTCAGTGATGCTGTGTTTGCTACAACTGGGAACTTGCTGTAGCATTGGCAGGGTTGTGAAGGGGACTGGGGGTGGGTTGCCCTTGGTGGTATAACAAGAGCCTTGTTGGTGGTGGTTGTGAAACGCGATGCACATGATGCCTGAAAACAGCCTCTCTGTTTCAGAAAGGCTGTGGAAACATAACCATTACATATTAAAGGGGTGGAATATGAATTATGTTTTGCTCTTTTTGGGGTTTTCTATTGATATTTATAAAAAATTTCTGTTCTATTGTAAGATGTCTTGCATCATTAAAGTATTTTATTTTTCATGCAGATTTGTAGGGCTCTGGCATACATGCATAATTGCATAGGGATTTGTCACCGCGACATCAAACCTCAGAATTTACTGGTTAGATTTAATTTTTGAAACTTAATTCTTTTATTATTGCTTGGGTAACGAGATTAGTTGGGGGAAAGTACAGTTCTGAAATTCATATGTTTTAGTGAGCTACAGAGTTTTAGACATGCTTATTGATTTGAGTTGTTGATTAATGAAAAGTACCATCTGAGCCCAAAAACAAAAAAAGAAAAAAGAAAAAAAAAGAGCTTCATGTCATATTGAAGTTTATTAGGATAGTGCTCTTTCCTTCAGTTTTTATTTATTTTCAGAAATTAAATGGCTAAGTCTTATGTACAGGTGAATCCTCATACTCATCAACTGAAACTTTGTGATTTTGGGAGTGCAAAAGTTCTGGTAAGGCTGGTGTGATAGCAGATACGTTTTCCGGCAGTGAATTGGTTTTTAAATGTTTTATTCAGATTTGTCTACTGTTTTTCAGGTGAAAGGAGAGCCAAATGTGTCATACATATGTTCCAGATATTACCGTGCTCCTGAACTTATTTTCGGTGCCACGGAATACACGACTGCTATTGACATTTGGTCTACAGGCTGTGTGATGGCTGAATTACTTCTTGGAAAGGTTATATTATTATTATTTTTGTTTGATTGGGAGGGGAGAGGGAGGGGTGACGACTGAATTACTTCTTGGAAAGGTTCTATTATTATTATTATTATTATTTTTTTGATTGGGAGGGGAGAGGGAGGGGTGGGAGTGGGGATAAAGGGTTGCTTCAAGTTTTATGCCGTCTTCTTTGTGACCTTTGTTTTTCTAAGGCATCTGTTCAATCTTATCTACAGCCATTGTTCCCTGGAGAGAGTGGAGTAGATCAGTTGGTTGAGATTATTAAGGTGATAACTCCCACCCTTCATCTTTTGAAAGTTTTATCAATGATTATATGGAATAAGGATCTTATCCTTGAAAATGGAGGAAGATTAAGGTTTTAAATATTTTTTCCAAGTTTAATGAGATTTGTGGAGGCCACCGGTAGTTTTACAGAATAATATATGGTTTTAGTGTTTAGATTTTTGAGCTGTTGAGATATCATGTCCTTTTTGAAATTTGAGCAATTAGAGAATAGAGAAGGTTGAGGACACAAGGATGAAATTGCTGCTGCTTCCATGTTTTAAGCTCAAAATCAAATTATGTTATTCTCTTAAGTATACTAGTGTATGATTTTAAATAAGTAGTTCTCATGTCTTTCAGTCTTGCATTGATGGGACTGATTCCTGGTTTATTTATTTATTTTTATTGTTTTTTCCATGCAGGTTTTGGGGACACCAACTAGAGAAGAGATAAAATGCATGAATCCAAACTACACTGAGTTTAAGTTCCATAGATAAAGCCCCATCCGTGGCATAAGGTTAATTCTTGTGTATCCATCCATTTTCCTCTGTTTCTTGAGCTGCTCCATTTTGGTAGATAAAGGGGGACACCTTTTCATTTATTTCTCCTCTGTTAGTGGCAACGGCACCACACCAAACCTATCGCTGTGTCAACACAGTGACATTCGACTTTTTAAAAGTTGATTCTAGACCTTAATCGACTTTTAAAAACTCATTTGCTTCCGGTGTGGTAAACTTAGTGGTGCCACTAAAGGCACCTAACATGAAATCGTATCCATGTTCTAAACCTGTATGAGATACTGTTCCTTGTTCTCTAGGTTTTCCAAAAATGTTTACCCCCAGAAGCTGTTGATCTGGTTTGTCGATTCTTTCAGTACTCCCCAAATTTGAGATGCACTGCAGTGAGTTTATAAACCTTTACTTAAAGTTGATTAAGCTGGATTACTTGAAGTAGTATTGTTTAATTTTTTTTTTAATCCTTTGGTGTGACCTTGCAGTTAGAAGCTTGTGTCCATTCTTTCTTTGACGAATTAAGAGACCCTAATGCTCGGCTTCCAAATGGACGGCCTCTTCCACCACTTTTCAATTATAAGCCCCAAGGTAAATAGTGGGTGGATCATTCATGCATGTAGTTTTACCTTATTTTCTAGGGTGTTGTTAATGACACCATTGAGGCACCAGACTGACAATCGATTTTCACCTGGTCAATTGTTCAGTGTGGTGCCAAAAATACCGTGGTGTTGTTTAAGGCAATCCGGTTTCTATTACATTCACGAACATGTCATGTGCAGGATTATTTTAGTTGTAGTTGATGTTATCTTCCATATTATGATTTACGACACCATATGCTTCGATTACTACACGAATAACAGCAATATAACTTTATAAAAATGATGTGGCAGAGCTGGAGGATCCCACCAGAAACGATACGGCGACTTATTCCAGAGCACGCTCGAAGGCAGAACTTATTTATGGCTCTTCACTCCTAATGACTCTTTCTTGGTTTGGTACTAATCACATACTGCTTTACCCACAGCATTGTTCTCTCTATCAATCACCCTTTTGTAAAATCATTTTATTAGCAGAATTCCGTTTATATATATATATATATATATATATCGTATATATGTAAAGAAGTTGAAGTGAATTCTCACTATGGTTTTAGTTCTTGATAGAGGGAGGGATGCGCGATATTCGTGGATACTTGAGAGGGCCCTTGTACTCCCCATTGGGTGGAGTCTGATACTGAATGGTAAACTAAGCAGTTGATTGCTTGTAATTTTCGTGCTTCGGTTTCCTAGAGGCAAACATTATCTATGGTGTAGTTTTTGCCAAAAAAAAAAAGAAAAAAATACACATTAACATTATACAACACTCGTAGAAAAGTTGTATCAAGTAACATACATCCTTGGAATTCGGTTATCTTTCACTATGTAGAAGTGCTTGTAGTGAAAGATACTAGATATGGAAGGATATGATGTATGTTATTTAGTACAACATTTCTACGATGGTCACATAAGAAAGTTTCTTGTAGTTTTTCGTGCTGCGGTCCAACTTCCTCTAACCGACCGGGCTAACAGTCACTCCTAAAGGCATCTAAATTCGAGGAAAAAAAGGTGCTGAGATACCTTTGATGTGAAATATCAGATTGTTTGATATGAAAGTTAAAAAAATGCATTTAATATTAAATTCAGATGTGAAAATGCCTGATATTATAGAACCAAAAAAAAAAAAAAAAAACTAAAACTAAAAGACCCTATAATACGGGATGGTTGTAGGTGCTGGAACGTTTATGAACCAAAAACAAAAATGCCTATGAACCAAAAACATTAATGCCTATGTACCAAAAATGTACCATAGATCCATTGTTGGAGAAATACATAATACTTTAATTCTTGAATTCATTGTAAATAAACATGGAGAAATACATAAACATTTTTGTCAGACTAGAGAATGTCACAATTCCGATAAAAGTATAGATAAGTTAATTTGAAGGTAGCCGTATGTTAATTCTGCACATTTCTTACCAGATTTATCTATAAATCAAGGGTCATGGATCCTTTGATGGTCATCTTCTTCTATTAACGCGCGTTGGCGTCATACGAGTACAAATATCGTTATGTAGCTTAAGGGTGTTTTAGCATTCAGGATTCGTATATGCATAAACCGTGTTGCACTCGGTCGTGATACATCATCAAACACCAATGCATAAGGAAGAAAACAAATCTAAGATGATATATAATAAGAAAAAGTGTTTCATAAAACATCCATAGTCCTACCAAAAACGGACTTCCTAAAGACAAAACCTTCCTAAAAGAACTTTATTCATTGGAAACAAAAAAACCAAAAAAAAAAAACAAAAAAAAAAAACAAAGAAAGAAACTGTTTGTAGCATTCTCTCTAAAGATTGAACATGACTTTGATTGCATTACCACCACGAGCACTCGTCTCAAACGCCGTCTCAACCTCTTTCTGTGAAAACCCGAACCTGTGTGTGATCAACGGCTTTACATCAATCTTCCCCGAGCTTATGAACTCGATACACAACGGCCATGTGTTCTTATACCGAAAGATGCCCATCACATCGACCTCCCTAGAAGCAGCAGGGGTAAGAGGTAGAGTCATGTTACAATGACCCATTCCCACAAGACACACCTTCCCACCATTACGCGTAGCAGCAAGTGCAGTCGTCATTGTTTTAGTAAAACCCGCACAATCCAAAGTCACGTCGATATCAAACCCGATTTCCTTCTTCAGTTTTTCCACCTCTTTCGGAATGTCCTACGAATTTTATAAAAAAAAATTAATTTTGTTATAAAGTTTCAAACTCGAATGAAATCAATACAAAAACGTATTTGTGTCACATCATCACACACCTGCTCCTTTGTTGGAGACTTTAAAAGACGGCGTTGGCACCGAGTTTTTAGCAACCGAAGACGGTAATCATCAACATCTACAACCACAATCCTCGGAGCTCCAAATGCACGAGCCGAAAGCAAAGACACGAGCCCGATCGGACCCGCACCGAGAATGAGAACATTCGTCTCTGCAGAAATCTCAGCACGTCGACAAGCATATACCCCAACACTCAACGGCTCACACATCGCACCTTCCTCCAAGCTCATGTTATCCGGCAGCTTGAAACACAGACTCGCGGGATGAACAATCTATCCGTCGGTCGGTCCCACAACAACAATAACATCACATCAAAACACAAACAAACAAACAAAAAACCGGAATAATAATCACATTAATGTCAAATAGCTTAAAACCTGATTAGCAAGAGAACCGTGAATAGGAGGCGTAGCAAAGAACTTCATCTCAGGACAAAGATTGTATCGGCCTTCCTTACAGCGATCACAACGCCAACAACCAATCCCGGGCTCTAACGCAACACGATCACCCGGGGCAACGTTCTTCACATCACTCCCGACTTCTTCGATGATTCCAGCACATTCATGCCCGATTACCATTGGCTCCTTAACATGATAATCTCCACAACTCATAGTCTAACAAAATATGTAATTGATTAGTACACATAAAAATGATTTGATCGATCATAAGTCAATGATTTGTATAACAATGTATGATGATTATATATACCTTAAGGTAATGTACATCACTCCCGCAAATACCGACGGCCTTGATACCGACACGAACATCATTCGGGCCTGCATAACACAAACATATGAGCATGATATAGATCTAAAAAACATGTATATACATACCGAAAAGATCTTAAAAAAATGCGTATATATAATCGAAAGATTACCGAGAGGAGGGAGATCATAAGGTTGAAGTTTCAATTGGTTAACACCAAGAAGCCAAGCAGCAATATTTCCACCTTTTCCCATTTCTGGATTTTTTTTTGATTGAAATTTAAGTAATTGAAGGTTTGTGTAACAATGACAATGAAGAACTGGTCGTGTGGGTTCTGTTTATATAATGAGGAGAAAGGGTAGTAGGTTAAGTTTTTAATTTGGATAAATAAGAATTTAAACTACCGAATCTTATCCTAAACAAATAAAATTTGAGATTATCGAATAACTAAGTTATAGATAATTTGTGTTAATGGATAACATAATATCCAAATTATAGATATAATTTGTTAGAACGGATAACATAACTATCCAAATATAGTTAATTTGTGTCAATGGATAACATTATTATATTATTATTATTATTATTATTATTATTATTATTATTATTATTATTATTATTATTTTTATTATTTTTTTTCCGGTGGATAACTTTTCTTTACGTTAAAAGTTACATAATTTGTCACAATGGATAACAAAACTATCCAAATTATAGATAATTTGTGTTAATGATAATATGTTTATTATTATTATTTTTTAAAACCATGGATAACTTTTCTTCACGTTCAAAGTTAGAGATAGCTTATTTTTGTGTAAAAGATCACATATTTTTGGCAAAAAAAAAAAGTTAGAGATAGCTTGTCACAATGAATAATATAACGGATAATTGTTTCCTAGTCACTCTATCTGCATCGTAGACGTACGTGGATGATTTTGGACCACACAGTTTGAATTTGAATTAAAACTGTATGGTCCAGATTCATCCACATGTTGTACTCATCAAATGGACTCACCATAAAAAAGTTTCCTTAATATAATTATCAAAATTATAGATAATTTGTGTCAATGGATAACATTTTTATTATTGTTATTTTTAAAACCATGGATAAGTGGATAACTTTTCCTCACGTTAAAAGTTACAGGTAATTTGCGTCAGTGAATAACATAACTATGTAAATTACAGATAATTTATGTCAATGGATAACATTTCTTCACGTTAAACTTAAAAGTTAGTTATCCGTTAAAAATAATTAAAAATTTAAAAAATTATAAGCGTGATAAAATTGCAATGCAAAGCAATAATTAGAAGGATTAAGGGAAATTAACCCTACATTTACCACTTATTATATGGAAAAACTGCGTCGTTTTTTCCTTAAAATACATAGTTTTATGAATTTTGGGATATGGGTCAGTAATTTATTAGATTTCGTAAATCTGAAACTTATGCTTATATATTTTAGCTCTATAACAATCTAGATTTAACAATGTATCATTTTTTAATGTGTATTAACTAGCTGATGGTGAACCAAATATAACACGTAGGTGTGTATGTCTCGATTAGATGCCGTAAAGAATACGAAAGTTAGGCTTATACATTTTAGCTCTATAACAATCTAGATTTAACCATGTATCATTTTTCTAATGTGGATGTGGATTAACTAGCCTGATGGTGAACCAAATATAACACGTACATTTGTATGTCTGCACATTTTACAAATTTACATATTGTCATGAGAAAAATCAGTATGAAAATCACCACAAGGATGCTAGTGCCGCACGGCTTTCATAAAAAAATTGCCAAATTCCAGACATGTGTGTATCTACCAAACATAAGGGAGCATCTTTTCGTACACTATATTCTATTCTGATCAACATAAGTCAGAATACGTTTGGTTATTATGACTTAATTCGATCGAGAAATTAAGTGTTTCTGACTCTAATACCAAATTCCAAAGTCTCATTTCATACATTCGACCAAAATTCAGACAGAAAAAAAAAATCAAGGTCTAAATTTAAGACAGAATAAATAAGAACGAAAATTTAAAGGTTAAAATTGGAAGAAAAAAAATGTGTGCTAAAATATTTTGTTTTTCTTTATCTGATTCAGTTTCGTTTTTAAAACAGTATTGATTGTGTTTTCTCCGTCATATCCTTATTTACTACGGGATGAGAGGTTAAAAATGACATTGATTAATTATATCTGAATATTTTTAATTATTTTATGGTTTTTATTGTTATGAATTATTTTATTGTCAAATACTATTTTTTCTAAGGGGATTGTCAAATACGATTAGCTCACATTTTCAATAAGATCATGATCCTCTACGGTGCAGTGTATTCTATAAGATCATGGTCCTGACAAAGCCTGCTGAACGTATAGAATGCTGTGTTAAGTTGAGATGTCCAAAACGACAACGTGTTAAGACCAAATTAAAAGAGAAAAAAAAAAAAAAAAACTAAAACATCGAAGCTACAACGTTTTGGTGTTATACGCTTGCACAACATGGGTACTGTAATGGGCTTTATGGGATCCCCATTTGCCCTACACTGATTGCTACTCTTCAAAGATATGTGTGATTTTCACTTCGTTCAGTTTGTTGAAGAATTAGTTAATTTTGCAAGCCGCGGGTGGTACTTCTCCTAACAGATGTTGGAAACTTATTTGGAAGTTGCCGGGTCCTGAGCGCCTTAACCTTCTTCTTTGTGAGTCCAGACACAATATTTCAAAGACTAACTCTCTGTTGTGCTCCTGCTGCCCTGTTTGGTTTCGAGTTAGATTGAGGTTGAATGGATCTAGGAGAGAGAAAATAAAATAAATTAAAGTGAAATAATGATTATAAAGTTGAAATGTTGTATTGAAATTTGTGTAGATGAGATAAATTTTAATGAACATTATATTGATAAAGTAATGTTTAAATACGGTAATGGGTGAATAAAGTAAATTGATTAATATTATTGTATTTATTGATGGTGAAATGATTGACGAGAGAAATTATAATAAATTGATCCAACCCAACCCGAAACTAAACATGGCCTTGTTGTTCTCTTTGTAATGCGGCTCTCGAATCCAATCTCCATGCTTTACGGGATCGCTCATGGATTAAGGAAATTTGGGAAATCATTATTCCCGAGTTTTGGCTACGTTGTTTTTTCCTCTTCAACAGAATTGAGTCTTGGATAGATTTTAATCTTGCCCAACGCCCTAGCGGCTATGACAGTGATATGGATTGATACCTCATCTTTAGAGAGATGTTGTCATGTGCTTGACATTGGCATAACAAAGAAATTTTCGGTGAAAAAAAGTATTTACTCCTGACTATACATTTGGTAGCAAGTATTTTAGCTAAAACTAAATCACTAAATCTCTCGTAAATTCTCTTACGAGAAGCTCATTCATTAGATGTTACTCCCTCCGTTCCAATTTATCTGATACAGTTGTAAAAAATACACATATTAAAGAAGTAAATCAATACTTTGACTTTAAGAATGAAATAGCAAAAAAGCCCTTGAGTATAATGTAGTCTTTTTTTTTTTTTTTTTTTTTTTTTTTTTTTTTTTGTCTCTCATGTTGTAATAAATAAGGGTAAAACAATGAAATATACATTAAATACTGCATTGAAAATGTAACTACCTCAAATAAAATGGAATAATTATTTTGATAACTACATCAGTTATTTTGGAACGGAAGGAGTAGTTAAGGCACTCTCAGCAGAAGTACCAAATTTTATCTCTAAAATAATATAAAATAATACATATCTCTATTTTACAACATCTCAATCAAAAAACCTCCACAACAGCATCTCTATCCTTATCCCTATAACATTTTAAATAATATTAAATAATACATATTCTACCTCACAACCCTATTTATACACATTAAATATTTATTATTTCACTCAAAGAAGATCCCTATCCCTATCCTTATAATCTTTAATAATTAAATATGTTTAGGCGTGAATAACAGATCACATGAGTAGAGGATCTGACTACATTCACATCCCTAAAAATAAATAAAGATCGAGGCTATCGCTCTGAAAGTTTATTTTAAAGTGAAAGCTGATTTTATCTTCATTTTAAAGATAAAACCATATAAAGAACCTCACGGGAGTCGCTTTTAGTTTCTGCGTGTAATGTACAATTTTACACGGCCTTTTGAAATTATATACATTAATTAAAGATCCTTTTCGGGGGGTTAAAAAATTTTAATTTATCAAAACAAAAAATATATGAAAGGGCGCGCACAAAAATAATAATAATACAAAATCAAAACAAAAACCTCCGTAATATTGGTCGGGAAACCTTAAACCCTTGCCGGCGCCAATCAACTTTAATTTCATGGCCTGCTTAGCATTTGGCGCCGGCGCTGCTGCTACGAAGTTTCCGGCCACCTATTACGGCCACAGTTCCTCCAAAATTTTCATCAATTTCAATACAATCCGTTGCTTTCCGTCGCGCGCCTTTAGTAGAGACTCCTTTAAACTTCGCCTCAATGTTGATTTAGGCTGCTCATTCAAGGTTCAAAGATCTTTCACCTCTGTTGTCAATTGTTCATTCTCCTCCGGAAATGTTGTCCCCGCCGGTAAGACTTTTCCGTCAATTTCATGCCTTTTCATTTATGTAGGGGGCTTTCATCGGCACCACAAAATAGCTTCATTAGTCAAACCACCGCACAAGTTATTACATAGCACCACATTTTTCTATAACTATTTTTAGCCATATGTCATGAACATCACTCAGGATAAAGATGGTGAGCAACCTCAGTGTCATTGTCGTTAATCTGTCCAAGTACTCGGCAGTTGGGGTAACATTTTTCTCGGATCAATTTTTAGTTTTGAGTGTGTTGGAAGTAAGTGTAGGGTGTTCAAAGCAATTTCGTGGTGTCAATGGAAGTTGTTGTATGTAAATATTGAAACAGTCAATTGTTGTCTTGGATAAAGCACACGATCGATAATTTCAAGGTGTTACTTTTGTGTGGATCCTTTGTTGCTATTACACCACATCTTATACTTTTATCATTCCCAATACTAAATGGTCTCCTTTTCACCTAAGAGTTGAAAAGAAGATTTCTTTAGGTTTCATGTATATGCTGGTATTGTAGAACTTATTGTTACACTATATGTTCATGGTTTGCTGAACTAACCAAACTTTCGGTATGGGGATCGTAGGTGGCACCTCACCAAGTATACCGTCTTTAGCATCACAATACAATCAACCTTTGCACACTCGATTCTTAGCTCTACAATCAATTTTCCTCCGGTTGATTGCTTTAGAGGTGTCCTGCTAAAGACACCCAATGGTTAAAGTTTGACCACTTCAATGCTTGTCGATAAGATGGATAAAAGAAAGACTGGCCACTAATTATACTATAAGGAAGTAAAAATAATTTGAATGTTATGCTGTTTTTGTACTAGTTGATTGAGATTATTTCATGATTTCTTACTACAACTGTATATAGAGTGTTTCAGTGAAGTGTTGAATGCCTCCATGATTACTACTCTGTTTTGATCAGTTTCTAATTAACATTAACATAATTTTGTTTTGTGTACCCATTTTGGCAGTAGAAAGGGCGGTTGTTTTAGTTATCGGAGGAGGTGGAAGAGAGCATGCTCTTTGCCACGCGTTAAAGCGTTCTCCATCTTGTGATGCGGTCTTTTGTGCCCCGGGTAATGTCGGAATCTCCAGCTCAGGGGATGCAACTTGTATTTCAAGTTCTGATCTTGACATTCGTGATAGCTCTGCGGTGATATCGTTTTGTCGTAAATGGGATGTTGGACTCGTCGTTGTGGGACCGGAGGCTCCACTCGTTGCTGGGCTAACTAATGATCTTGTTGAAGCTGGGATTCCGGCCTTTGGCCCTTCTTCAGAGGCTGCTGCTTTAGAAGGTTCCAAGAGTTTCATGAAGAATATTTGTGATAAATACGGAATTCCTACTGCTAAGGTTTCTTCTCTCTCTCTCTCTCTTGGTGTGAATACATTTTTCTTCGAAAATATTACTCCTGTGTTAATCTACGATGCACACATACATCTTTCCCGTAGCATGTTGTATATCCGATACGTATCCGACACGAATACGCACCATATACTTAGGATACATACATAGGGTGGATTTATAATTTTGGAAAGTTGGATATGAGATCCGTATACGCATATCCATAACTCGGATATGTAAAATGAAGAACCATAGTGAAAATTGAGTGAAACGGTTAGATAATGAAGGAAAAGTTGTCTCAATTGATGAAAAATTACAAGATAAATGAAGAAAGCCACTACAAACTGTTTTATTTTACGCGTTTGGATATTAAATAGTTGGTCCTTGTAGTTTTATTATTTACAACTTGGTCCCTATATTTATAATATTTTACATGTATGCCTTTTGTACTTGCATCCTGTATTTTTTATTTTAAATCCTACGCCCTTGTGTCACGTATCCGTGTATCTGTGCTCACGTGTCCGTGCCCTTGTATATAATCCAATAATAATTAGCTTACTGATGATTTCCTTTCACTATTTTTAAAGAAAAGAGTTGCAGTTTTTCAAATGGTAACCACTGTTATGATATATATATATATATATATATATATATATATTTCCATTTTGCTAGCTATTGAAAATCCTACTTCATTGTGTAATGCAGTACAGAACATTTTCAGACCCTTTGGCTGCAAAAGATTACATAAAAGAGCAAGGGTCTCAATTGTTATTAAAGCCGATGGGTTAGCTGCTGGAAAAGGCGTTATTGTGGCCATGACACTTGAGGAGGCTTATGAAGCTGTTGATTCGATGCTTGTAAAAGGTGATTTCGGTTCTGCAGGTTGTCGTGTTATCGTTGAAGAATATTTAGAAGGAGAAGAAGCATCGTTCTTTGCAATTGTTGATGGAGAGAATGCAATCCCACTAGAATCGGCACAGGATCATAAAGCGAGTTGGGGATGGTGATACTGGACCCAATACGGGTGGAATGGGAGCATACTCTCCTGCACCGGTTTTGTGAAAGAACTCGAGTCTTTGGTTATGAATGACATAATCCTTCCTACAGTGAAGGGAATGGCTAATGAAGGTGCAAGTTTATTGGGGTTTTGTATGCTGGGCTAATGATTGAGAAGAGATCAGGATTGCCTAAGTTGATAGAGTATAATGTGCGGTTCGGAGATCCTGAATGCCAGGTCAGATTCTGAGATATTACCTCCCTTTTTGTACCCCCCCATATTGGTGGACAACTGCAAGTTTTCCTCGTGTTTTGCAGGCGTTAATGGTGCGTTTAGAATCAGATCTTGCTCAAGTTCTACTTGCAGCAAGCAGAGGAAAACTAAATGATTTAACCCTACAATGGTCCCCTGGTTCTGCCATGGTTGTTGTCATGGCTAGCAACGGCTATCCCGGGAGCTACGAGAAGAGAACGATAATACGAAACCTAGAAGAAGCAGAGCAAATTGCGCCTTCTGTTAAAATATTTCATGCTGGAACAGATCTTGATGAAGAAGGAAATATAATTGCAGTTGGGGGACGAGTTCTTGGGGTTACAGCAAAGGGGAAGGATCTTAAAGAAGCAAGGGATAGAGCATACCTAGCCATTGAACAAATTGATTGGACCGCAGGTTTCTTTAGGAAAGACATTGGGTGGAGAGCTTTGTCCCCAAAAAAAGGTTAAACCGGGTTGCCGGCACAGGAATACCATTAATCAATTTTGGGCAAGGATATTGAAAGAGTTGACTTGGTTTCGGTTTTAGTTACCATCTTGGTCTTGGTTCAGGGTTGGCCCCTTGGTTCTTTGAATGTATACGCGGGTATTTACAGATAACCTACCAACACAGCCCCACCGTTGGTAGTAGGAATCGAACCCTCGGCCTTATTGAGGAAGTGACTCGTTCTTACCAGCTGAGCCAACTTGTGATGAAATTTAGAATAGAATACAGTGAGTCGTCTATTTATCAATCTTGGTTTCAGATTTGAACATCATTGTCATGTAACATGTCACCAGTTCGATATTTCAATCAATTTAAGTGATAAATTACAAGTGTTATTTACTTTCTGATGTTCTTTGGCTTTGAACAGTTTAACAACATGCAGAATCTCTACATTGTTTATGATTAATTCTCATCAATAGTCGCACAATGCACAAATTAGCTGTTTTGGTACAATGTATAGTCATATACATTGCTTTAAAAGTAGATGAGTGGGGTACAGTTATACAAAAGTCCATGATTCATGTGGACTAATACATTAATACTCTGTACAAGGTGCAGCATTTAGCATTAAGTAGTGCATTTTCTAAATTAGCATTAACTGCACCTGGTAATATTGCACGGAGGATGATATGACCACTACATTTGTCACTGCACAATTGTAGACCATTGGTCATGGTGAAACCGATTAATGAATATATATCTCGCTCATTGATCAAACGGTCTACTTAGTGGTCATATCATTTTCCATATTGTTCTCTAGGTTAGTATGGTATCTCCACTTAATGGTGGAACACGTAAGTTCTGTCAGGCTAGGCTTCAAACACCTTGTGGACAATGTGAGTGTGGCTGTTGCTATTGCGAGGACTCAGAGAAAGTGGACTTGGAGACAAACTACGTGGTCTTTCCATCCTCCAATCTGATGAACAAGAAGCATACTCATCAAAATGCGTGCATTTGGAGGAACCAAATCTGAAATCTCCGGCATGCTTTGAATAATAGTAATGTTGGCTTGGGGAATGATCAACTTGATATCTAACCCCTTCAATTCTTCCAAATGACCTAACTGAAATCAACCTTTCAGGTCGACTAGAAATCCTTTGTTTCAGATCAATCATCGGTGTACTCGACTGGTAATGATTACGGTTATGCTTTTGGAGTTGATTTGAATAATTAGGGCTAATTTGATGATTATATATAGTAGGTGAGCTCTGTACTCTGTGCATATGTCCTCTTCTATTCTGCAACAATGGTGGCTTGGCTTCTGTGTAATTGCTCTCAGGTGATGTAGGAGAAGTGCTAGACGATGAGATGACCGGTGAACCGTTAGGGTTTATGTCGAGAACCTGATGTTGTTTTCTGGACGCTGTTGCAGCCGCCATGGTTCGAACAATGCCATTAATGGCGTCTACGTATCTCTGCTCAATTGCTGCTTTAGATTCACCATGATTATTCTGAATCACTATAGGATGTGCTGGGAAGAGAAAAGCTCGAAACCTCGGTCTCCCCGTGCTTTCGTAGCGGTCATATTCATCGAACATGTGGCGTAGATCCTCATCGGTTTTCACCGTTACAAGGGCATCAAGATCCTCTGCCATTAACTGGTATTTGAGTACCATTTCACCTCTATTAGGTATGTTAGTTTCTTCATCAGCTCTGCGAGTTCATACATGATCAAAGTTAAGATTATGCACTCATTTCATCAAAGAAAAGATCCATATAAACCATAATCATACACACGGAAACAACGTATCACTACGTATTTGTAGACCATTAATCATTGTGGGACCCACTTGATTGATGCGAGTCCCAGTATTTGGTCAATGGCCTATAAATGTGTAGTGACACAATGTAGTGGTAGTATCAGAAAGAAGGAGGGTTCAAGGTTCAGGGTTCAGGCCTGGGTTCAGGGTTCAGGGCTCAGTGGTTTCAAACATGATCAATGTTTAAGATTATGCACTCATTTCATCTATAAGAAAATATTCATACAAACTAGATTCATGGAAAGAAACAATGTATAAATACGTGTTTTTAGACCATTAATCGTGGTGGGGGCCAACGATACGAGTTTCATTAATTGTGTAGTGATTGATACATTGTTGTGACACAATGTAGTGGTAGTATCAGAAAGAAAGAGGGGACATACCTTGGAATTCAATGTCCCGAGAGACAGAGATCACGCGTGTTTCACCACCGACGACTTGAGAAAGCCATTATCTGGCCTAGGAAGTATTTTTCCTCCATGGCTGCAGAAAACTTCATCTTGTTCTTATTAGGTGAGCCGGGACGGAGCCCCACTCGAGGCATTATCTACAATAATGACACCTTCTGTTGATGACATTTTGCAGAAAAAGACTAATATCAACAAAAGAAGGATAGCCAGTTTTATATCGAGATATATGGCAATGGATCTATATCCTATATATACACATATATGTGTGTGTATGTGTATATGTACAGAATTTACAGGGAATTTTGGGTAAATGAACAGGGTTAGTGATAAATGATGTTAGGTTCTTATGTTCAAAGTGGTTTGCATTTGAGTTTGAGGCCATGAGGGTAGGAGATGGTGTATTTATAGGAAGATGAGATTGACTTTTCTATTTCAAGACAAAGAAGATGACTAGGATATCTGGTCTGTTCATAGTGTAAGGAGAAAAGTTGGCCTCAGGATTCTAAGTTATGGTCAAACATGGATAAGATTCCTAGGTTAATCCCCTCCTAATTTCAGGGACTTGATTTTTTTTTTTCCTTCTTTCTTATAGAGTATTTCTATATTAGGAAAGTGGAAAGTTGGTTTTTTTTTTTTTTTTGAGAGAGAGGAAAGTTGGTTTTTTAAGTGGTGGAAATCAACAGATTTATGGAGTTTAGGGGGTTAACGAAATAACCATCTGCCTGACTGAATTCGAAGTTGATCTCTGAGTTTTCGTAGAATTTGACTCTTATTTATGGGTTTAATTTGGCTCAGAGTTCTCTCACACACCGTAAGAAAAAACCCCCCCGACATTTTACCTATTTTAATAGAGTAGGGATTTTCACTACTTTTTCCTTGGCTTAGATGGTAAAGGAAGGTAATAACTTGTCATATGTTTGTTATATTATTATTATTATTATTATTATTATTATTATTATTATTATTAATTGAAAAGGAACTTGTCATATGTTAAACGTGGGAAAATGTGGTGTACTCAAAACAGAAAAAAATAGACAATCCATTTTAATCACACGTTCTGAAGATCGTTTCATGTACGTCACGAATAGTTGCTCAAACCAGATTGCGCCAACTGTTTAAAGATGCGTCCATAATTGTCTGATTTAAGATGATTGTGCCTTTGCATGTTCACACAAAAGTGACGTACATACTTTGAAAAACCACCTACCCGGACGGACGGACGGACGGACAGATAGATGATGTAAATCGAAGGATTTGTCTCTCAATTATAAATTAGTTTGCAAACATATAAAACGGCTTGAATATGAATAGTTAAGGTATCCCAACGAATTCCCTTTAATAACTTACAAGCAAATCTAGCCAAACTATAATTACTTCAGATTCGAAGATAGAGATTCTGGTCTTCCATGGTACTTTTGCATATGAATGGATTTCCTTGACTGGCTCGATAGCATTGAGGATTATTTTGAATGTATGATTCCTTCCGGTAGCATTAGATGCAACCTTGTTTCTTACAAATTGAAGTAGGGGGCTAGGGCTTGGTCAATAATGAAGCAACTATTGATCGCCAAATTATTCCTTCTGATTATGCCAACCAACAGGTCTAAGCATAATTACACAACCGACATATAAATGTGACACTTAATAAAGTAAGTGAGTCATTCTAACGTACGTATTCTTCAATACCCGTCCACGTACAGCCCAATTGTCAATGCACTTCGATAGACCACATATATAACTATCTTAACAAGATATACGACATCCAATACATGCTGATCTAACCATATTATTAATGTTTATTTTTATAACATATATGACTAGGGATATTTAAGAATTAAACCATTTACTGTGAGTTGAGATCTCATCAGCTATAATTACCATTATTTCTATATGGTTTAATCCAGATACATTATTATATACACGATTAAATTGGTTTACTAAATAAACACATATATAATAACAAAACTGAGAGTCGGCTTACGCTTTTAGCCGTAACACATGATACTAAATATCGGCAGCTAAGCACCTTACAGTGGTCTTTTTAAGCATATACCTAAAAGCCAAATATCGACAGGTAAACACATTACACTATATAACATCATCTACTTAAGTCACGACATGTCACATATGATTTTATGTGTAAAAGCATATATCGATCATATTATGTATTTAAAATATATTTTATCTAATAAAAATCACGATATTGTAATAAATCGATCAAATTATTACATTTTTTTGATAGGAGTATTATATTTTGTTTAGACCACTAAATAAAAATCATCGGTATTTCGTGGACACTGGTCTTCTATTAGTCCACGTTACGGTCAACGTGAGTCTTTACAACAGTCTTCTCCACTCCAATCACTTTCAATTTTATACCAAAATCGCCTTTTTATTATTATTTGCATAGACCGGAAAAATATTTGCGCTCAAGAATATATTCTCTTTTTTTTTTCCACATAAAATAATATATTAATGAGAAAAATCTATTCTCTTTCAAGTTTTTTTTCTCTCTCTAGATCTAAGCTAGACTTCATTTTTAGCTCCACAACCCAAAAAATTTTAGCTGTTCAGCTAGGGTTTGAAGTTTAATTATTTAGCTGGTCTGGAAGAATGGTATATATCTTTGGGTTTGATTTTGGCTCTGCGAAATTCTAGGTTTATTTGGTGCTATTTGATGCAGTGGAAGTGCTGAAGCTGCGTGTTTATGGTGAATTATACTGTGTTTACTTGTTACTGGAGGTAATAGATTGGTTTTTAAATACATTTACATCTGAATCATTGAGAATTTGTGGTCACTCGCAAGATTGAATTCTGGTTTAAGAATTGAATGAGCTACCTGTATGCTGAATTATTGAAAATTTGTGGTCGATTCCAAGCTCTGCAAGCATGAATTTCGGTTTAAGAATTGAATGAGCTAGCTATACAAAAAAATGGAATGAGCCTACCTGTCTGTATGCTGAATAATTGAGAATTTGTGGTTGATTCGAAGTTTTGTAAGTTTAAAATTCTGGTTTAGGAATTGAATGAGCTACCTATATGTTGAAGTATTGAGAATTTGTAATCAATTCGAAGTTTTGCAAGCTTGAATCCTGGTTTAAGAATTGAATGAGCTACCTGTATGCTGAATATTGAGAATTTGTGGTCAATTTGAAGTTTTGCAAGCTTGGATTCTGGTTTAACCGTTTAAGAATTGAATGAGCTGATGTTATAGCGTTTTATGAGATTATAAGTGATGTTATAAGGAATGGCTCTTAAACCAGCTTCAGAAGCAGCAAAGGTTGCAATTGACTCGATTGGACGTGGATATGATGTTTCTTTAGATTTGAGGCTTAAGTATTGTAAAGGAAATTGTAGCTTGATAGAGATTGAAGAAGATCAGGATCAAGATATTGTGCTACCCGGAGGCATTTTGATCCCTAATGTGTCTAAATTGATCAAATGTGACAAAGGGGAGCGCACACGTTATCGGTCAGATGTTCTGCCTTTTCAGCAGGTAATACTCTTGCCATGTAGAATGGATAACCTATTCAATTCTTCATTGATGTTTTCTATGTTCAGTTTTGGGCGTCTTTAGTGGTAACACAAAATATATACCGTTTATGGCACCATACTGCGATCGACTTTTGCACGGTCAATTCTTGAGCTGAAAATCGACCAAGTAAAAGTCGATTATTGGCTATAAAATCGAATATCCGCTGGTTGATTGTTTCCCATGTGGTGCAGTGCGAAAACAATGTTGTGCCAGGTGCCCTTAATTTTTAGCCATGTAGCATCTGTTGTTTGATGCCAACTATGCATTTTTGCCATGTACCATATGTTGTTTTGGTGCCACTAAAGGATCCCTTAATATTTAGCCATGTACCATATGCTGTTTGACGCCAACTGTGCATTCAAGCATAGTGTGATGGCACTAAAGGTGCCCTTAACTTATAGCCATGTACCGTATGCTGTTTGACACCAACTGTGCATGCTAGCATAAAAATAGATCTGTTTGTACTGCTTCATCTTAGGTGATGTATGCCTCCTATCCATGTATTGGCTTTTTGCCGTGTATCATGAAGTATGTCATTATTACTTAAATAAACATTCTTGAGAGGATGTGGTACACGAGGAGCAAAATGGCTGTAAGATAAAAAAAGGTTGTGATGGTTCAGAGTTTGGGATTGGCTACACTAATATGTTACCGACAACACCCAACATTGGGCTCTATCTTGTGTAGTCCATAGTTGTTTGAAGCAGTTGCTTCAGAAAGCACTTATGTAAATCTGAATTCTGAATGGATAAGCATAAATGAAGCTGCTTTTTGTTTATTTGAAATAATTTGTTTGGGGATTATAGGATAAGGAAAGTATCCTTTTATAATAATATGATGCAGCTAGTTATATTTGTCTGCTGAAGTGATTAAGGAACAGTCCCATTGTCACTTGATTACAGAAGTATGACAGCCAAGGGTCCTAGTCCAACCAAGAATTCCGTCAGCACTCACACCTTACAATCATTGATATTCACTTGATCTAACTTTGTTTGTTTGTATGTATGTTTGTTTGTTTATTTTTTATTTATGTTGGTGATGTCCATTTTCACATTCTTACCCTCGCTGATTTTACTAGAATATGTATGTTTTTGGTGATGTCCATTTTCACATTCTTACCCTAGCTTTGTATGTCCCACATGATTTTGTTTCCATATTATGAATTTTGCTCCATTTTTTTTTATGGGAAGTACAAAATCCCCCCTCCCCTTGTGTTATGTAGTTCAATACTTATGGTTTTTCGGCTAAAGTGGCCACGTAACTAGTAAGTTCTATTTTCATGTGTATCCTCTAGATGTCAGAGCACTTTAACCAGGAGTTATCTCTCACTGGTAAAGTTCCGTGTGGACTCTTCAATGCCATGTTTGAGTTTACTGGTAGCTGGCAAAAAGACGCATCAAACACGAAGTCTCTAGCCTATGATGGAATATACATCATACTTTACACAATTGCTCTTGAAAAATCTCAGATGGTGCTACGTGATTATGTGAAAAAGGAAGTTCCATCATCTTGGGATCCAGCTGCATTGGCAAGGTACAACTTGAACTCATGAATTTGGTTTGATTTTTATTTTTTTATAATTTTTTTTCCTTTGTTTTTGGCGAAAAATGAGCAACCTGTATTTTTAATCCTCTTAAAGTTGTTTGCCATATTGACTGTTGAAGCTTATACGTATTAAACGACATGCCCCCCCATTTTGGCTTCTTTTTGTCTACTTCTATCTTACCTAGTTACCTGTTCTCTATTTAAGTTCTCAAAATGTGTTGTATGACTTGTAAGCATGATCCTTTTACTTCATATCCAGGTTCATTGATAAATTCGGTACTCATATCGTTGTTGGCGTGAAGATGGGTGGGAAGGATGTAATATATATAAAGCAACAATATTCTTCTTCACTTCCGTCTTCTGATGTTCAAAAAAGGATAAAGGCAATGGCAGATGAAAGGTTTTCGGACACAAATGAACAAAATGGATTTGTTTCTGATTCAAAATACCATACTGATAAGGTTTTAATCAAAAATTTATTTCCTGCAATTTGTGGTTTCTTATTTACTGTAATATGTATGAACCGCTGAACTGTTACTTCTAAGTTGATCTTGCACATCTTAGATTAGTCTTTAATCAGTATTGAAACTCTTATTGTAGCTGTTAGTACACTAGTCTGCTCGTCTCAGCATACTCGAAATCGTGTAAAAGAATATGATCTGTTTTCTTACTTATTGTTGCCAATGCCATCCACATCGTTTCCATGGATCGACAATGCAAAAATAATTCACTCTGCATGATCAATTGATTATTTAGCTTAAATGATAAAGCTTAGGCTTTTGGTGAGGTAGTGGTCAATGAAGGAATCTTCTGCATAACTTTTCCAAATTTGTTTGTTTGCACATAATAAGACTATTTATTCTCTTTTCCTGTCTTTGTGTGTGTAAAACCACCACCCTTCCAGATTAATAAAAAATCAAATGGAATTCTTGTATGCTAACATTACATGTTACGCAGATTATGCAGCTTCCGGTGTCACTTTTGAATTCCCAGTCCCCTGTAACTGTTGCGATGTAGTCATTGGTTTACTTTCATGCGTAATGTTATTCTGATCATCGTCTAGGAATTCTTGTCAAGATTACGCATGCAATTTATTTTTTCTTATGCTTCAGCTCTGCTTAATGCTCGTAGTTTGTGCAATAAATTACACAAAGTTCATACCGAGATACATGCTTGTTTATCAAACACGTCTGTCTTGTAGTTCTTACTCTTTTGTCCTTACAAATTTCAGCCCAAAACCAGGGAGTCAATGCTAAGGTTTGTTGATATCGGGACAAGTAGTTCTTATGCGCAAAAGGAGGTAATATTTATTTACATTTGTTTAATATTCAGTTTTTTTTACAGCATTGACCTTGCTTGGTCCAATAAAAGTGATTCTTGTTGTGAATTTTTTGGTGCAATCAAAGGACATTGTCAGTATTTTCAAGAGGAGAGGAGGAAATGGTAGCCGAAACTTAAGCCACGACGAGTGGTTACAAACTGTACAACTGGAGCCTGATGTGATTTCAATGTCCTTTGTCCCTATAACGTCACTACTCAATGGTGTCCCAGGAAGTGGATTCTTGAGCCATGCCATCAACCTATATATGCGCTGTGAGTTAGATATACACTCTCTTTCTGACTGGACAGCTGATTTTTATTTTTATTTTTGAGTAAAAAACACTGGAAGCCCCTAAACTATTGGGATCGTAACATTTTGGCTCTCAATATAATTTTTTCTTGAAAAATCGTCTCTTAAACAGTCACAATAGTTTAGGGTTCTCCAATGTCATTTGCCTTTTTTCTTTCTCTTTACTTAACTTTTGTATGTGTTTAAAGTTTGAATAATCTTCTTGCGTCATTCCTTTATTTTATTTTATTTTATTTATTTGCAAAAACCATCCTGTTGAAACACACAGTTCCTTTAATTATGTATTTTATAGTGAAATCTTGGTTTGAACTTAGCAATCTGCAAAATCTCCATCAAGCTGTGGTGAAACAGCCTCCTTGCTCAAATTTGTGGAAGCCGTAATGCAGTTTTTGCCAATGCTTTCTGCAGATAAACCACCGATCGAAGAGCTTCATCAATTTTTGGAATTTCAGTTGCCGAGGCAATGGGCACCTGTATTTAGTGATCTCCCACTCGGTCCGCAACGAAGACAATACAGCACCGCATCCTTGCAATTCAGTTTAATGGGTCCCAAGCTTCTGGTGAACACATCTCTGGTAAAAGTTCCATCCCTTTTCTGAATGATAGATGAAAGATAAACCTCGCTGAGTTCAGTCACGAAAAAGTCATCTTTGTTACATTTTGGTAAGTGGTTTAAAAAATGCATGATTTAAAATATACATGAGGTGATGATTCTTCTCCTAGTGATTAAGTTATAATGTAATCTAGCAGTAAGTGGTCACAATATTGCTCAAGAGATAATAATTGTAGTGTTAACAGTAACAAGAATAACAATTGAGTTTAAGTATCTAGTGTTGATTTTCTTTTAACTGTTTCCGGATAGCCGAATGTATAAATGCATGCATCTATCTTATCTTCTACATGCTTTGCGTGGAACATAGCTTTTCTCTTATACATTCTAACCTTCTTGCACTAATTTTCAACCTAACGGAGAAGTGGCCTTACCATAAGTTTGAATCCCATAAATGAGTCGTAGATGCATGGATATATCAGTGTGGTAGCGTGTCCTGTCCCATATCATACACGGATACGCACCAGATACTTAGGATGTATGCTTGGGGCTCATTTGCAATTTTTCAAAAGTTAGATACGGGATTCAAATATACATTTCCATAAATCGGTTATGTAAAATTAAGAATCATGTTGAATTGCAGAAAAACCGCCCAAAATAATAGAAAATGTTTTACCGAATGATTTTTCATTTTTATAATATGATCCTTGTAGTTTTATTATGTATAGTTTGGTCTCTATACTTGTGGTATTTATGTATATTTCCTTTGTACTCGTACCTGTATCCTATATCTTTCAAAAATCGTGCACCCATGTATCGGTATCCCTGCAACCTATATTTGTAGTTATAGTCATATTTTGATCATGGTATTGTTTAAAGTTGCATGCTTTTCATCTTGTGTTCAGGTGGATGTGGGGAGAAGACCAGTGACAGGTCTTCGATTGTATTTAGAAGGGAAAAAGAATAACCGTTTGGCGATCCACGTACAGCATCTCTCCTCTCTCCCAAAAGTTTTCCAACTTGTAGATGATCCAGTTGGATTTTACCAAGGGGCGTACGACCGTAAATACTTCGAGAAAGTTCAATGGAAGAACTTCTCCCATGTATGTACAGCACCTATTGAATCTGATGAAGATCTTTCTATAGTAACTGGAGCCCAATTGCAGGTTGGTGACTATGGTTTCAAAAAGCTTCTGTTTTTACGTCTCCGGTTCGCGTCTGTTGTGGGTGCCACTGCAGTAAAGCACCCGGAATGGGACGGCTCCCCGGGTCTGGCACGTAAATCCGGGCTTATATCCACTTTGATAAGTCATCACTTCACTTCAGCTCAAAGGCCACCACCTCCACAACCTGCTGATGTGAACATAAACTCCGCCGTCTACCCTGGGGGCCCACCGGTCCCTATCCAAGATCTCAAACTGTTGAAATTCGTTGACATGTCGGAGATGACACGGGGCCCACAAGAAGCTCCTGGTTATTGGGTTGTTTCTGGTGCAAGATTGATGGTTGAGAAGGGCAAGATCTCACTTAGGGTAAAATATTCGTTACTCACCGTTATACAACAAGATGACGACGAGGACCCTTTATAAGGGCAGATTTTGTTTCAAGTTGTCTTGCAAAAAAAAGAGTTTGGTACCCGTAAGGGAAATATCCGGTACGTGTATTGTTAGGGCTATAACTATGTTAATAGATTTTGCCATCTATTTTTTTGAGCATACAGAAAGTTGGGGACAACCATTTTATAGTGAAATGCTTTTGTATAGTCCCTTCTGATAATTTTCTATGGAAGGGAGAAAATAGTGACAGCCTGTGCTTGTGCTTGCAAGGCACCAAACCCATCAGGCTTTACAAGATTGTTCTGAGAAATAAAACTTCATGAAATCCTACTCTATACACCAAGCGAGCCGAAGATTTCTTGCTCGTTCAACTATATTTGAAATAAAGACATAAGAGGGTGGCCTCTCTTCATCATAGTCATGTTTGATCCTATTTCTCCATATCCAAATTCTATATATTGTCTCTCTCCAAGTATATTTCCAACGCGTGGTGCCAAACCAACCACTCCCATTTGAGTTCATATTCAACCGCAACTAGCATTTTTAGATGGGTAAAAATGTCACGTCTTTCTGCATGTTTTGTTTAAATAAAAAGTTTGAAGAATAAGTCATTATGAGCTTTTAGATGCGTCTTTATAAATTTATATAATACAAAAACGTTAAATAATCTTAATTGTTACAGAATGATCTAATGTTTTCATTTTTTCATACGATCAATTGGGGTCGGGTCGTCTGGCTGTGAAGAGGGGGCGTGATGATGGTGTGAAGCAAAAGGCGTCGTTCGGCCCAAACGACGCCCGTTTGGTTCCGACCTTAAAAAAACACGGCGTTGTTTTTGTCCGAAACGACGCCGTTTCGGGCACAACAGAGGATCCCAATCCGATCAATTGGCTTTCTCTTTTTATACAAATAAAATCATAATTTAACACTTTGCAGACACGATTCGGGTCGAACATCAGATTAGTCGGACCAGTTGGTTACCAGGGGCATTAAGCCAAAACAATCATAATTTAGCTGTAACATATATCATTTTTTTAAGGATGAGAACAATTTCGTATTATTGAATCATTATTGGACAAGTATTGGTAACGGTTGTATCTTCACATAGTAGGAGTGTATATGATGAAAAACTACTTAATATGTAAATAAATATTTCGATAAATAACCAAAACAAGATATCATTTGCTACGGTCAACGTAATTCTTTCTGAAAGTTTACATCCTTTAACTCTTTACTTGATTAATATTTAAATTTTATTTAGTCATGTTAAGATTGTGTTTCTTTTCACCTTAAGTCTCTATTCACATCCTCATATTAGTTTAATTTTAAAAACGATAGTTATCTCAATAAAAAAAAAACAGCGTGTTCTCCCAATAAAATATAAAAAGAATAGCGTATTGATGAGAGTCAACTTTACTATGCCTCGGTGCATGTTTTAACCCCCATTTATGACACTTTTGGCTTGTATTGGGTACTTTTAGACCATTTATAGGGCAAAATGCATTGCACACTCAGTTTGAGGCAAACCGTCAAATAGATGGAAAACCTCACTATTTTACGGTATTTTGACGCCCTAGTTATCTTGCGGAGTTATGCTTGGTATGCGTTTGAATGTTGCGATGCAGGATCTAGGTGAGTTATGAGCCCAGAAGACAAGGCATGAGACTTAGAGTGCCATAACCGAAGCCCGGGGATGGAAACGGATCAAAAATAGTTGGTGCTTTCGCCTTACATTTAATTTATCTGAAATTTTCTCCAAGATACATGCTTTTTCTGGACTTGTGTTCTTCACAGAAGTTGTAGACAATTGAATGAGATTTTCAACACATTTTGAATCACTCAAATCGGAGCTCTACACGCAAAGATATCGCCAAATTACTGAAGGCCATCAATGCTGACAGGGCAATGTGCACGCATTGAACTCTATGCGTACGCATTCCTGGAGCAGAATGTGCAGATTTGGGGCATTTTGAGCAATGCGTACGCATTCGAGTGAATGCGTACGCATTTGGACGTTCTTGGGCACCTATATATACTTTTTTACACAGATTTTCAGCATGGTTCATCCTCCCAAACCCTAAACATTAGATTAATTTCGATCCCCTTCCTCTTTTACTCCCATAAACTCTTTCTTACTTTAATTTCTCTTAGATTAGACATAAATTAGCTTAGATTGTTAGCTCAAACCCTTGGATTTTGGTGTCTTTTGAAGTCTTCCTCTTCCTCCAAGTGACATGGGTTTGTATGGAGATTGAAGAAACACATCTTCCTCTTATTTTGGTAATTAATTCTAGCATTTCCTTTCTTGTTTTATGGATTTAATCCTCTCTTTGATTGTTATGTTATGCTTTGCGATGAGTAGCTGATCTACTACATAGTCAAACCATGTGATAGTTGAAGAAACCACCCTCTAGTTGATTAATTGGAATTGGGTAGCGTTTAATTGTTGTTATATCGATGAATTCATGTCTTAAAACTTGTTATCAATGCTTGAATTAGACTGTACACCTAGTTCATTAACACACACACCACTTTTATAAATGTATGTTGCGAAGGGGTGTGGGAAAAGGGTTTTAAGATCGTTATCTACAATTGATCGAGTTGTTCGGATCGATTGGGTAACGAGGTTTGTCGGTGCAAATCGAGCTGCTCTGAGCTTTTATCTTGTTTCGTCGATTAAATCCTTAAAGGATTTGTTGAACCGGGCAAAGGGTACTAGATTGTTGCATGGCGTCTAGTACTATCTTAGGAGTTTTCACCCATGAACGAGTCGATATAAGTGTTAGGATGGTTGGTTGGTAGTTTCCATTCCCAAATAGTCGATTAGAGGGGCGAAAGTATTCAATTTGATCGTGATTTGACTATGTCTCTTTTTCTCTTTATCTATAGTTTATATTTCATTTTAGTGTAATTAAACTTGAAACATCTTGGTTAACCTAAACTAAGTCCAAAAACGACTTTGGTATTCGATAAATTCCTCGTGGGATACGACCTTGCTCACCACTGTAGTACTCCGACCCGGTACTCTGCCGGTTAAGGTTGGTCGTTACTATTTTGGTCATCAAGTTTTCTGGCGCCGTTGCCGGGGAGTTAATCGATATCTCTTAAGTCATTGGAAGACTTAGGCTTAGGTTGTTTTTATTTTATTGTTTTCTTGTTGTTTGAGTTTGTGCAGTTTATGATCTAAACTCATCATGGAATTTACTAATGAGCAACCTATGTTCCAAGCTCAAGTACCTCCACCAATTTTCAACCAATTCCACAACATTAACCTCATACCAATCTCCCAAGTATCACAAGTCCCAATTCAACAAGCTCCAATTCAAGGCCAAGGCCGATTACTTAAAGATTATTTCATGCCACGTGAAAGATTTATACATAATGCCATTCGCTTACCTCTTATTGATGCAAGTGACTTTGAGATCAAACCACATGTGTGGAATTTGATAAAAGAGCATGCACTCTTCTATGGAACTGAGAGAGAGGATCCATATCAGTTTTTGATGTGGTTCACAAATGTTTGCGGGACAATGAAGATAAGTGGGGCAAGTGATGATGCAATCCGATTGAGGATATTCCCTTTTGCATTGAGAGATAGTGCTGTTGATTGGTTAGACTCTCAAGCTCATGATTCATTGCATACGTGGGAAGACTTGACTTCGGCTTTCTTATCGTACTATTTTCCACTCCATAAAACAATGGAGATCCGGGCTGAGATCTCAAACTTTTCACAACAGCTGGGTGAACAACTTTATGAAGCATAGGACCGAATGAAGGCTTTGCTTAGAAAATGTCCACATCATGGGTATGAGATATGGTCACAAATGCTAATTTTTTATTACGGATTGAGAGATGATGCAAGAAATGTCTTGGACTTGGCAAGTGAAGGATCACTATTGAGCTTGACGGCCCCGGATGTGTATGCCACTATTGAGAGGATTACTACTAACAATAGGCAATGAGACAATGGCAAGACTCAAAAGAAGGTAGTTGAGACCATAAAAATAGATCAACAAAAATTGATGATGGCACAGATGGAATCTATGGAGAAGGGAATCATGGATCTTGAAATGGGTCAAAGGCTACAACAACAAAGTTTTTCTCACCATTTGAATCAAGATCATCAACCATTTCCACAAGTTCCTTGTGCACCCCCGGGATTGTCTCATCAACCACAACATCAAGAGAGGAATCCCCGATAGGAAGCGGACGATAGAAAGCATAGCAAGGATTATTGATGCTTTTGTGAAGAATGTGGAGCAATACAAGACCATTCTGAGATACTCGTTTGGTAAACATGGGAGATTCATTGAAAAGTCTTGAAAACCAAATAAGGCACTTGACCGATTACTTGAATACCGCACCGGTCCAAGGCCTACCAAGCAATACCGAGACAAACCCGAATGAGGTAAATGCTATCTTTGCTGAGTATCATGATGGTAAGGATGATGATGTGGTTACAGAAAGTCGTGAGGCAGTTAGAGTTGTAGGGTTGGTAGAGAAGACAAAAGAAGTGTTAGTTTTTGATGAAGCAGCTGAGCAAGACATGAAACTCGAAGGAAATCTCTTGGGTAAGCATGTGAACAACACTTCTGAGGGCAAAGAAAACTCAGGTATATCTCAATCTAGCATTCATTTTGATTTGAGTTCCCTTCCCTTTCCCCCATCTCATGATAAGAAGGCGAGTGTTGTAAGTAAAAAGCGAAATCGTTTCCTTGACATCTTGCGTAAAGTGACGATAAACATTCCATTAGTTGATGCTTTAATGAACATGCCTTTGTATGCTAAATTTCTTAAAGATGTTTTATCGAAAAATCCTAAAAGGCAAAGTGTGGTTTATTGTAATGAAGAGTATTCTGTGATTTGTCAAGAGAGAGTTCCGCCTAAACTTGGTGACCCCGGGAGTTTTTCAATCACATGCATGATAGGTAGCTCTAGCAGTCTCAAGGCCCTATGTGATTTAGGAGCTAGTGTGAATCTTATGTAAGACGCTACTTATAAAGAACTTGGTCTTGATGGTATCGAACAACTAGAATGGTTCTTTTCTATGGCGGATAGGTCCATTAGGTACCCTAGAGGCATCATTGAGAATGTCTTTAGTCCAAGTTGATAAATTTGTTTTCCGGCTGATTTTGTCATCTTAGACATGGAAAACAACTCTAGAATGCCTATATTGCTTGGTAGACCATTTTTGGTCATGGAGAGAGTCTTGCTTGATATGCAAACTGGAGAGATCACTTTGAGAGTTCACAATGAGAGCTCTACCATCAAGGTTTATGAGCATGTAGATCATACATATGATGATTGATGTAAACATGAGAGGGTTGATAAGGTTGAGGTCTTTCAAGTGCGTCATAGCAATCAAGAGTTGCCAAAGAGCGAGAAGAGTGAGTTTAAGGCCAATGAAGGGAGAAAGAATCCAAATGTAAAATTTGGTGGATTCAAGTCGTGTCAAGGACTTTAAACTTGACATTCCTACCTGTATAACTCCATCATTACCCTCTTTCTATCCACCATTTCCACCTTTGTGTCAACAGTATAACCTGAAATTTGACACCGTATAAGTCATTCCGTCGAGCCAACGACGTAAAACAAAGGCGCTTGGGGGAGGCAACCCACCTTTTCTTTGTTTTGCTTTAGTTTTTGGTGCTAGGAGTGGTCTAGGGTGATACTTTGGGGAATCTTTGTACCGTTCTTGGGTAATCTTTCTCTGACCCGTTTTTGGCTCATATCTTTATGCATGGATGTTGTTTTACTTGTTTGATTGTCTTTTCATCCCATGCGCCCCGAGTCGGTTCCCTTTTTTTGGTTTCATATGATCGTGTATGTGACTTTGAGCTTTTTGATTATATCTCGATATTTGTTGCTTGCTTGTGGCACGGTGGCTGTTCCCCATGCATGCGTTTTCTTGGTGTTTTTGTCATATGGCTTCAGGTATTCGAGTTAAACTTTCATGGATAAGTCATGTACATGGTTTGCGCCTCTCTCCCGGGTTAAGCTAAGCCTTCTTTCTCTTTTATCATTCACACACTAAGGACAGTGTTGCATTTAATGTGGGGGGTGGTAGGCTTAGCTTTGATATGTGCTTCATTGTTTTTCTGGCCATTGTGTTGTATGATTAGTGTTTGGTCACTTCTTTAGTAAAAATTTGAGCACTTTTTAAATTTTTCCATGGTATTGATGTTGCATTCGTATGTTGAGCCTTCACATTGATAGGATAAACAGAGTAGTGAATGTTTGAATTCATGTTACTTGGCTTACTACCTTATCTTGGAAATGAGATTTTCATGCACGTATAGCTTCGATTTCATGAGCCATGGTAACTAGTGACCGATTATGGTAGACTTAGGCACAATTCGGCTACCTAGAACTCATATCATTAACTTCGAGACGAATTAGAAGGGCCGACCTTGGTAGAGTTTGGGATGACAGTTATGGCGTTTCTTTGACCCGACCAGAGCCAAATAGCCATCCCGTGACATATTCCACAGTAACCCCTCTAAGCCTTGGTAGGATGGTTAGACCCCCATCCGACATTTAACCGTTCTTATTTAGCCCATAATTACCCGACCCTTGAGCTTTATTGTGGTCTACATTCCCTTGAACACCCTACGAGTTGAGCTTAATCTTTTCATCTAGATCACACTTGCTTAGGCAAGTGTGGGGTGGTAGAGTGGTGTGTATGTTGAGAGGACTTGGTGTTTCTTTTTACGAGCTATTTCATGATATTGGAGGGTAGGAGCTCGATTCATTTTATGTGTATGTGATGGCCTTTGACTCAAACCTAATAAAAATTCAAGTTCAAAGTCAAGAAGGAAAGAAAAAAAAAGAAAAAAGAAAAAAAAGAAGAAGAAAAGAAGAAGAATAAAAGTCATGAAAGGAAAATAAAAGGTTGAGTCAAAGAAAGCCAAATGTATGGGACTCATGTATTGATTTAGTATGTGATGTTGGTGGTTGGGATGAGATTTTAGTGAAGAAACATGATTTCTTATACATTTTTGCCTCGTTACACTTGAGACATAGTGCGATATGGCATTTTATTTCTTGGATCATGTTTCTAGTTTCATTTTGAGCTAGAGAAGGGTAGAGCTAGCTACGTTTTGTATTATTACACCCCATGATTAAGCTTGCTCGTGTTTTCTCTCTTTGTTGTTTATTCCCCAGAATTTCCGCCAGTTAGCCCATCCATAGCCTAACGTTACAACCTTTCAAGTCTACTTGACCTTGCTTAGCCTCGGTTTGGCCCGATTAGTGGAGATGCTTATGAATTATGAGCCAATGGGGTAGTCGTATTAACCGAAAGCGTCCATAATCCAAACCGGTAAAACCGTGGTAAATGTAGGAGAAGCTATTCACACACACATATCCCATTTGCTTGATAAGGTATGGTTAAGTTGCATTCATTTACTCTTTTACTTGTCGGTTATCTTTGATATGTGATTGGCTTGACCTACGCGTGTAACGTTGACTCTTTGGATTCTTTTAAAACGCTCATTTTGCTCGAAGGCGAGCAAACGCTAAGTGGGGGGTGGTTGATGAGAGTCAACTTTACTATGCCTCGATGCATGTTTTAACCCCCATTTATGACACTTTTGGCTTGTATTGGGTAGTTTTAGACCATTTATAGGGCAAAATGCATTGCACACTCACTTTGAGGCAAACCGTCAAATAGATGGAAAACCTCACTATTTTACGGTATTTTGACGCCCTAGTTATCTTGCGGAGTTATGCTTGGTATGCATTTGAATGTTGCGATGCAGGATCCAGGTGAGTTATGAGCCCAGAAGACAAGGCATGAGACATAGAGTGGCATAACCGAAGCCCGGGGATGGAAACGGATCAAAAATAGTTGGTGCTTTCGCCTTACATTCACTTTATCTGAAATTTTCTCCAAGATACATGCTTTTTCCGGACTTATGTTATTCATAGAAGTTTTAGACAATTGAATGAGCTTTTCAACGCATTTTGAATCACTCAAATCGGAGCTCTACACACAAAGATATCACCAAATTACTGAAGGCCATCAATGCTGACAAGGCAATGCGCACGCATTGAATTCTATGCGTACGCATTCCTGGAGCAGAATGTGCAGATTTGGGGCATTTTGAGCAATGCGTACGCATTCGAGTGAATGCGTACGCATTCGAGTGAATGCGTACGCATTCGGACGTTCTTGGGCACTATATATATATATATATATATATATATATATATACTTTTACATGTGATTTTCGGCATGGTTAATTCATCCTCCCAAACCCTAAGCATTAGATTAATTTCGATCGCCTTCCTCTTTTACTCCCATAAACTCTTTCTTACTTTAATTTCTCTTAGATTAGACTTAAATTAGCTTAGATTGTTAGCTCAAACCCTTGGATTTTGGTGTCTTTTGAAGTCTTCCTCTTCCCCCAAGTGACATGGGTTTGTATGGAGATTGAAGAAACACATCTTCCTCTTATTTTGGTAATTAATTTTAGCATTTCCTTTCTTGTTTTATGGCTTTAATCCTCTCTTTGATCGTTGTGTTATGCTTTGTGATGAGTAGCTAATCTACTACATAGTCAAACCATGTGATAGTTGAAGAAACCACCCTCTAGTTGATTAATTGGGATTGGGTAGCGTTTAATTGTTGTTATATCGATGAATTCATGTCTTAAAACTTGTTATCAATGCTTGAATTAGACTGTACAACTAGTTCATGAACACACACACCACTTTTATAAATGTATGTTGTGAAGGGTGTGGGAAAAAGGGTTTTAAGATCGTTATCTACAATTTGGTGAGTTGTTCGGATATATTGGGTAACGAGGTTTGTCGGTGCAAATCGAGCGGCTCTAGAGCTTTTATCTTGTTTCGGTCAGTTAAATCCTTAACGGCGGACTGTTGAACCGGGCAAAGGGTACTAGATTGTTGCATGGCGTCTAGTACTATCTTAGGAGTTTGCACCCATGAACGAGTCGATATAAGTGTTAGGATGGTTGGTTGGTAGTTTCCATTCCCAAATAGTCGATTAGAGGGGCGAAAGTATTCAATTTGATCGTGATTTGGCTATGTCTCTTTCTCTCTTTATCTATAGTTTATATTTCATTTTAGTGTAATTAAACTTGAAACATCTTGGTTAACCTAAACTAAGTCCAAAAACGACTTTGGTATTCGATAAATTCCTCGTGGGATACGACCTTGCTCACCACTGTAGTACTTCCGACCCGGTACTCTGCCGGTTAAGGTTGGTCGTTACTATTTTGGTCATCACGTATCCTCCCAATTTTTATTCACATAAAAATCAATATTTGTAAAGCCATGGTGGGTAAGGAGTTACTTTGTGCTTGCCACAGCAAGAAGCTGAGTCTCCCTGTCCTCTTCAACTGCCAAATAGTTGTTCAGATGCGATCTTCCACAATCGGATCATGGTACTATAGGAGAGGGTAGCCCTCAGCAAAATAGTATTTCTTCTTCTGACATGCGTCCCGTATGATGTCCACATCACGATCAATGAACCCTTCCTTCAGTGCAAGTGCAGCTAAACATATACTCTTCCAGGTATATGATACATTTGCTTTGGGTTGGACATGGGGGTTTCCATATTTTATGACCAGGACCCTCACCCAAAGGGATTGATCATCAGTGAGAATTTCCCAAACCAATTTACCCAAGAGGGCAAGATTCATACTCTGCGGGTATTTAAATCCAAGTCCTCCAGCCATATTCTTAAAACAAAGACTCTTTTGAGATATGTAGTGCATTATTCTCTCAAAATGCTCCTCACCCCAAAAGATTTTTCTGGCTAAGGAGAGTTCTCAATGGATTTTTGGTATTTCCAGAAAAATGAATTCTAGGTTTGGAGGAGCTCGGTTTTTGACTAGAATTGCTGCAGAAGTTGTCAAGAACAACTTCAATAGTGTTGGTATGGGCTATATATAAAATCTTCCCCAAACAAGATCAAGTCATCTGCAAAGAACATGTGTGGGGGGGGGGGCTGCTGCGACTAACTTTCATTGATTTCCACCCACCCTCATGGACAACCTTGTCAATGAATGTGCACAAGGTTTCCATACAAAGAACAAACCTATAGGGGAAATGAGATCCCTTTGCCCCGGTCCTCTTTTTTGTTTGATGGGATCTAGTTTCTTTCCATTCCAGATGACTGAAAGCTTAGTGGTTGGCGTAGACATGTTTGCAGTTCCTCATTGTGCTGGGGTTAACAAGATCTTTCTTTCCATTCCAAATGACTGGAAGCTTAGTGGTTGGCATAAAAATGTTTGTAGTTACCCTTAACCAACATTTGTCACCATGAGGAGAACTTTAACCTCTATTTGTCACAATGTTGTGAGGTAATTCAGTTTCATTTTTGTGTATGCTAATCAAGATAAGATAATAGAATTGACTCACTTGAAAGTTATGTAATTGTTTTTATAATTAATAAATGACAGAATTATTCTCATCTTATAATTTACTTCGTGCTCATAAGTAATACACTACTAAAAACCCCATTTTGTATCATATGCAGCAATATAACTTAGTGTGTGTCACACATGAGGATTAAGTTTATTGTGATACGCTTGAACTGTTAGTTCGTGATGAACTAAATCAAAGTATATGGTCTATTGATTAAACCACCATTAATAAGGGCAGTTATATTCTACTTTGTGTTATATGTATGTATATTTATAAGAACTAAAAATGTTTAGCCATATTTACAAGAAATCTTCACATACCATTGTGAGTTACTGATTCCAAGATCCCAATCCGCCACCACGAACCGCCAAATATCACCTTCAAGCTTCAACCTGCTGGCAAAAAAATTAGGAGGAGCAAAGAAGATCTTTGCAAATCCGGCAATTGTAAACCCAAAGCCATCGCTAGAAATCTCACTTTATAATCCGGAAGGTCTTCAAACAGGAACATATCTAAACATGCAAAGGGAGATTACTGACAAACTCCCATAGACATGCAAGCCGATCTCGATTTGCACAAACCGTCAAACCATCATGAGATCTCCATCTCCGGCCGGCCAACAACTATTCAGCAGGAAATCATCGCCGAAAAAAATTCTCCTACCAAAGAGCCATCAGTCTAAAACAGAACTGAGGGAAAACCATTTTTCGGTGAAAACCGCCGACCAACCGGTCAAAGAGGCAAGAGATACAACTCCGCATCTGTAGATTTGGAGGAGGAAAAAGAACAGCATAGAAAGAGAAAGGAGCAACAGAAACGAAAAGAGAATAAAAGCAACGAAAAAAGCGGCCGGCGCCGGAAAAGAGGCGCACCAGAGAAAGGGGCCGTAGGATACTGAAAAGCGGGCAGAGCAAAATTTGTTTAGAGAGTGCTTTTGGAATTACTTATGGCCATCTCCAATTAATTATCACCACTAAAAGAGACGCACCAAAGAAAAGGGCGAAGGATACCAAAGAGAGAGGGCAGAGCAAAAGTTCTTTTTTATGGAGAGCTTTTGGAATTACTTACGGTCATCTCCAATTAATTTTACCACTAAAAATTAAGTATTTTCTTAATTTTTATTTACATTAATTCATTTTTTTGGACCCAAATTCATTTATTTTAGATCTAAAAACCTTCAGAAAATCATAGAATCTCTCTAATTGATTTATGATATTAAATTAGAAGATAATGATACATAATAATAAAAATATATAAAAATACATAAATGATCCAAAATATCTTTGCCAAGGAAAAAGAAAAAGAAAAAAACAACGTGTTTTCCAAATTTAATTGATTTAATAACGTGTGATTCCATTCACCATTTAATTGATTAAGAAATAATATCTTTTTTAACGGAGAAATAATATTTCAAGTAATTTAATAAATTAATTTTAATTAGCGAGAAACATTTTAGAGGAAAACACACTGACATTATATATATATTTTTTTTGAGGGCACACATTTTTTTTTTCCTTTCCATTTTTAGAACATACTCACACTTTTAATATAGTAAAAATAGAGATGTATGTTGCGGTTGAATCAAATTCGGTGGCTATATAATATGCTAGGGTGATAAATCGTGTCACAACACACTTCTAGACCATAAATCAATAAACTCATATCAATCAATCAATAAGTGACCCAATGTTGGTGCCGTATAATTTCCATGATTATTTATGGTGGTACTAAGAGCACCTCTATTAGAATCTCTTAACATATTGTCTAATTTACATATTCAAACATCATTTTTTTTCTCCCTTACGGAATCTCTATCCAAAATTACTGCATCAGAATCTCTAAAGCAATTTACAAAACATTAAAATATTACATTTTTCAATATTATCATTCAACATTGATTCTTAAATGAGATTAATTCTGCTCTACACCTAAAAGAAATTAATTCTAAAGGCTATTTTCTCCACAACAATATTATAAAGCCTAAAGTTAGAATTACTTGGTAACGATGAACCATTAAAGTTTTTCCTTATAGAAAAAAGCCACTAAGTTTTTTTTTTCCCCATGATATATATAAAAATTAAGTGTTATATACTGTAAAAGTTTCTAGGTACGTAAATATTTTACAGATAACTCTCGATAAAGAATTATAGCCGGTAGATTAAATAAATCCAAGCCGTTGCTTAGAGAATTATTTTAGATATTTTACGAATAACTCTGGATAAAGAATTATAGCCACTAGATTAAATAAATCCAAGCCGCTGCTTAGAGAATTGTTCTAGATATTTTACAGATAACTCTAGATGAAGAATTATAGCCACTAGCTTAAATAAATCCAAGCTGTTGCTTAGAGAATTGTTCTAATACAAATAGAGACCGTGTTGATTACTTATGAGTTATGAGGACAAACATATCATTATTTTCTTCTATTTTTAAAAAATAAAATAAAAGATTAATTCGTAAAAACATTTCAATCTTATCCCGCCCCCATCAATTTGTAAGATTTTTTTTTTGTTTTACGGTGAAAAATAACAACTGCTCGTAGAACAAGAGGTATTTTAAGCTTTAACGTAGACTCTGTAATCTGTAATTATTAAAGCTGTATAGCTGTTGAAATACCATACATTGTTACTGTATATTTTGTTATCAGTTTCCAGGAGGAATTGGGTGGGCAAGGAGTGTAATCATCGACCTAAAATAGAACGTTTTGGTGGTTCACTTGATATAATCCTACCACAGGTACTTTACTTTCTACATTTTGTTCATCAGTTACCTTAGAAATTAATGGTGACAAGTTCGGATGTTTTTGTATCCTTTCAACACTATCTAAACAATTTCCCCCCTCTTTTCCCCTTGTTTCCAAATAGAGTAGGAAATAGTCGTTGACTGAACATAATCCTTCTTCTCCGACTAACAATGTCGGCTATTAATGACAGTCAGGCGACTGGTCAAGAAAACCAAGGGCTTTTGGCCATTGAATCTTTGGAGGTTGACGAACAAGAAAATCGATAGATGTCCATAAGAGATTACCAATTTACAGTTGGTGATTGTGCAATCTGCCTACAACCAGTAACAAACCCGGCTATGCTTGCATGTTTTTTGCTAGAACTGAATCAATCAATGGTCCGGCGAGGGTGGAAATTGCCCTGTGTGCAGGTCATCGTTCACCTCTGCTCTCATTCAAGAGAGAATAGTGCATTTTAGACAGAGAAATGCATCCTTACGGCTACCGGAGGTGGCGGATTCATGGGAGCAGAGAATTTCGCAATGGAATTAGGAATCGAAGTGGATGGAAGAAAGAGATACACGGATAGAATTGTTGTTCTCCTCAAACGCCCACCAGGACATCTTTGGATCCCTGGGAGGATGGACGGATTTACCGAGAAGAGATGAAATAATCGTTGTCCCCAAATGCGGAGCGCAGACAAGAGGGCGTGGTTGTGCGAGAATCCTGGGAGGATTTGGGAGGTTGTAGTGACATTGAATCAAGACTCCAAGACATGGAAATAATCGACATAGTTCTCACCAAGATGCCGAGCAGACCAGAGGACATGGTTGTGCCGGAATCCTCCTCGAAGGAAGAAGAACTAGAACAAGATCCGGGAAGTTCTGGTGTTGAACCATTGTTAAAGAGACTCGAAGATACGCAAAGAGTTGAAATGGTTCTCCCAGAAATAATGTCAAGCAGACCTTAGACAAGGCGTCCTAATTATCGAAGGTCTAATGATGACGATGACACATTTGACATGATTGATGAATTGTCAGAGGCTTTCATGGATAAGTATGAAAGAACTGGTCGTAGAACAAGAGGTATTTTAAGCTTTAACATAGACTCTGTAGTTTGTAATTATTAAAGCTGTATAGCCGTAGAAATACCATACATTGTTACTGTATATTTTGTTATCAGTTTCCAGGAGGAATTGGGTGGGCAGGAGTGTAATCATCGACCTAAAATAGAACGTTTTGATGGTTCACTTGATATAATCCTACCACATGTACTTTACTTTCTACATTTCGTTCATCAGCTACCTTTGAAATTAGTGGTGACTAGTTCGGATGGTTTCCTTTCAACACTATCTAAACAATTTCCCCCCTCTTTTCCCCTTGTTTCTAAACAGAGTAGTAAATAGTCGTTGACTGAACATAATTCTTCTTCTCTGACTAACAATGGCGGCTAATAATGACAGTCAGGCGGCTGATCAAGAAAACCAATAGCTTTTGACCGGTGAATCTTTAGAGGTTGACAAACAAGAAAATCGACAGATGGCCATATGAGATTACCAATTTACAGTTGGTGACTGTACAATCTGCCTACAACCAGTAACGAACCCGGCTATCTTGCTATGCTTGCATATTTTTTGCCAGAACTGTATCAATCAACGGTCCTACGAGGGTGGAAATTGCCCTGTGTGCAGGTCATCGTTCACCTCCGCTCTCATTCAAGAGAGAATAGTGCATTTTAGAAGGAGAAATGCATCCTTACGGCTACCGGAGGTGGCGGATTCATGGGAACAGAAAATTTCAGCAATGGAATTAGAACTGAGGCAGATGGAAGAAGAGAGATACACGGATAGAATCGTTGTTCTCCCCCAAATGCCCACCCAGGACATGCCGGATCCCTGGGAGGTTGGACCGGATTTGCGAGAAGAGACGAAATAATCGTTGTCCCCAAGTGCGAGAGCGCACAAGATAACGTGGTTGTGGCGGAATCTGGGAGGATTTGGGAGGTTGTAGTGACGTTGAATCAAGACTCCAAGACATGGCAATAGTCGACATAGTTCTCCCAAGATGCCGAAGCGAGACTGGAGGACATGGTTGTGCGGAATCCTCCTCGAAGGAAGAAGAACCGAGAACAAGATCGGGGAATTTACGGTGTTGAACCATTGTTAAAGTGACTCGAAGATACGCAAAGAGTTGAAATGGTTCTGCCAGAAATAATGTCAAGCAGACCTCAGAAAAAGCGCCCCAATTATCGAAGGTCTAATGATGACGATGACGCATTTAACACGATTGATGAATTGTCAGAGGCTTTCATGGATAAGTATGAAAGAACTGCTTGTAGAACAAGAGGTATTTTAAGATTTAACATAGACTCTGTATTCTTTAATTATTAAAGCTGTATAGCTGTTGAAATACCATACATTATTATTCTTGTATATTTTATTATCGGCCAGGGAGGAATTGGGTGGGCGGAGTGTAATCATCGACCTAAAACAGAACGTTTTGGTGGTTCACTTGATATAATCCTGTCACAGGTGCTTTACTTTCTACATTTTGTTCATCAGTTACCTTAGAAATTTGTGCTAGAGCTTCTTCATAGTCAAATGGGTCTTTCTTAATGTTCTTTTATTATAGAAATTGCAGGAGGAGCTTGTGCAGCACTCTGGGTCTCATCTTTTTGATGAGGTAATGCCTATTTTTCTAACCTTTTCTTGTTCCACTGCTTTCAGGGTTATTTGTGATGTTTATCGATACAAAATAAACGAGGTAATGACAGCAATGTCTTGTGATCTAGTAACATTGTTCAAATGAATCAAATATCTCGGGGCAGATTCTTGCAAGTCCTGTCATGAATCCTCCAATGGTTGGTGTCATCCTTTAACATTTCGTATTCCTCAAGTTGAACCAAAACCAGAAGTCCATTTGTGCAAACGGCTAGACTAAATAGGTTTCTATTACTCAAGCTTTAGCAAGTTCCCTCAAATCCTCAAACATGAAGTGGTTATTTAATTATTTTATCCCTTATTGTGCAGTTATGACTACTACTAAGAGGACATGCAATAAGAAACCCCTTCACATTGTCGTTTTTACTAAAAAGAATCAAAATTTGTCTAGTTGGCAACATCATCCCATTCATTATCACATTGTCATCCACAATAACAACACAAAAAAAACACAGACTTCTTTTTTTTTTTTTTTTTTTTTTTTGTAATCTTAAAAATAAAAATTTCATTTTTCTCACCAAATCTTCAAACTCTCAAAAAAAAAAAAAAAAAAAAAAACACATAAACAAAAGCATAAAGAAAAACAAACAAATCCCCAAACCTTTCGTCTTCAACCATCCATTTGGTTCTCAAAAAACAAAAACCATCAATTTGGAGTAAGAATTATACAATGAAGACTTTTACGAATCATTCCTGCCGTCCATTTGCAGTCATCTTCATTTCCATGCCGGAAATTAACATGAAAGATTAAAAAAAACAAAGAAAAAGAAAAGACATTTGAGTTTTTATTGCAACCCACTTGGTTTTTATTTGTTTAGGCAGATTTATTTTAAAAAAATTTAATCAGGTTTGAACGGAGGATTTGAAGAAAAGGAAAGAGACTAGGAAAAAAGGAGAGAAACACATACCGTACTATTTGGTCGTGAAAGTGAAGGTGAACAGACTCACCTTCCCATCCCATCCAAACTTATCCCGACGTGGTAAATCGAGCTATTGCAAAGTTAAAAAAATATTCACGACGTCGGTTCTGATAAAGTAACCTTTCCCAATGTCATTTTAAGAGCTATTGAACATGCTCTAACTAATAAGTGTCCACTGTGCAGGCAAGTTTCAAAAGTGTGTTTATTCAAGGAAAAAAAATTCCAATGGCGCCCAATGCTAGTCCTCCTGAATTGACACATACAGAAACAGGCTCGCTTGACTATCGAATTCACATCAAGAATATATATTTTCCTCTCCATTTTCTTGAGGATGGTGGGACTCATCGATGTTTGTTGGAAGATTCATTCTTGTCGTCGGGCATTGGAAACCAAGACATAAATTAATCCGGGCAATTAGAAGGGACAAAGTGTAGTGTTTTTTTTTTTTTTTTTTTTTTTTTTGAAGTATATTCATATTGTTATTTTTCACCGTAAAACAAAAAAAAATCTTACAAATTGGTGGGGGCGGGATAAGATTGAAATGTGTTTACGAATTAATCTTTTATTATTTTTTTAAAATAGAAGAAAATAATGATATGTTTGTCCTCATAATTCATAAGTAATCAACATTTGTATTAGAACAATTCTCTAAGCAACGACTTGGATTTATTTAAGCTAGTGGCTATAATTCTTCATCTAGAGTTATCTGTAAAATATCTAGAACAATTCTCTAAGCAACGGCTTGGATTTATTTAATGGCTATAATTCTTTATCCAGAGTTATCCGTAAAATATCTAAAACAATTCTCTAAGCAACGGCTTGGATTTATTTAATCTACTGGCTATAATTCTTTATCCAGAGTTATCTGTAAAATATTTACGTACCTAGAAACTTTTACAGTATATAACACTTAATTTTTATATATATCATGAAAGAAAAAACTTAGTGACGATGCAAATCATATTTTTTTTGTCCTCTTTATTCTGATTTTTTATTTGATAATTTTCCGACTTAATTTTTGAAAATCGAATTATTTCTTCATAAAAATCGATGCAATACATCGACACCCCGATGCAGTGACATGTGAAGATGCAGTGATATGTGAAGACATAGTGACGATGCAATTCATATTTTTTCGTCCCCTTTATTCTGATATCTTATTTGATATTTTTTGAAACTCTGAGTGAAATTTCTCGAATAATTAACCGAGCCGATCTCGAGTTTTAATATATAATAATCGAATACCTCATGAGCTAATCGGGCTTCATTAAATAAATATTTAAATAATTATATTTATTAAATTATAATAAAATATGGTTTTTATAATTCAAAAGTATTAAATATAATAAAATATGGTTTGTTATATTTTATTAAAAACAAATGAATTCTACGAAAATAATCAGAACTACAGTTGAAGTGAGATATATCGAAGTCTTGTGAGTGAGTTTGATCTTGCCTTTATTACTCGATCAAGCCCAAACTTTTTAGTCGAGCTCGAGCTACAGGGACTATCGGTTTGGCTCGATTACACCCATAATGTAAATGATATTACATTTATTTTACAAATTTACCAAATTTGTGTATGAAGTGTAAATGCGATGACATCAATATCGCGCGTCAATTTCTAATTGTAAATGCAGTGACATCGATGTCATTTGCGATCAATTTTATTTTAAATCATACACAAACCCACCATCAAATTAATGTCACTGCACAAATTTTCGTTCAAATCAAACTTAAATTTATTGGATTAGTGGTCCATGGATATGAAAGTGTTCGGTTAACCTCCAAACACCATTTACAGCACAAAAGAGATTTGAGACTCAAATGAGTCAATTTACAAGTAATTATAGAATTAGGTTCTTATTTCTAGGGAACATGTTTTCCTCTCCTGTGTATCCGACATTGAAACATTGCATCCACCATGATTTTGATGTCAAATTTTCTGCTTCGTATACTCCAGGTTCAACTCGTTTTTCAGCCTAGAAACACTTGATTTTCTGCTCTAATAAAACATCAAAATTTTGTTCCAAAGTGAATGAATATGCTTCTTCAAATCAGCCTTAAGAACACACCCAAAATTTGCTCAAAATATTTACTGACTAAGCTGCCATATGGTTGAGGTTTTGGCTCATCTTTACTCCTTCAAAACTTCGTTTAAGAGACCGAAATAACTTCTATAATACTCATAAGTTTCAGCTCGAAATATGCTTTAATTCTTCACCGATTCAACTCGAGCTTCATCCTCAAACACTACAACTTTTCATTCTAGTTGCAGCTTGATTAACGATTGATTTGCTGTTGCATTTTTCATCTATTTTGCTATTGTGATAGCTCAAGAAAATAGCTCTAAAACACAACTATTTCATCATACCAACAACTCGTTTTGTTCAAGCATACACATCTTGAATTCAGCATGGTTGGAGCTTGTTCTTCAACTCTGTTCTCTAACATAGCTCGATTAAATCAACAATTTCTAAATCTTTGAAGCTGTGAGGAGCAAAAGCAATAAGGACTAATGATGAATAATGCCATGGAGTTCCATTTTCTGCAACAAACAGGGTTAATTTGAGAACTCACAAGAACAGATTTTATTAAGCACTAACGGATACACGAGAGGAAAACATGTTCCCTAGAAATAAGAACTTGATTCTATAGTACCTGGTTCTGCAAAATTAAAAAAATATACACCTTTTTTAGCTTAACAATAGGCAGGGCCAATCCCCTTTCTGTTAACAAAATTGAAGAAATAGGAAGAAAAAAAAAACAAAAACAACAACAACGACGACCACTTGAAGCTTGTGAACAACAAATAATGAGTTTTCTTCAAAGATAACATGAAAAAAGCCTCAGAATATAGCCATAACCAAAAGCACACGAATTGGGTGCTGGAAACTAGAATCGACTATTGTCCATGGTTAACGCCGGCAATAGGAGCTAATGACGGTTTTTTTAGATGGATAGGGTTAATTTTATCCAAGATGTGTTATTGTGTCTTTATAACCGATTTTCTTTTAAATGTGTAAGTAGTCACTTGCAATTAAGTCTCAAACTAGTCTCATAAACAAAATCTAGAATCTTTTATCCTTGAGTCAACCCTAATTCATATACACTCATTTGCTTCTCTAGAACCCTCCATCCATTAACTCTCTTCCACCCTCACGTTATTTGATCCACCGCGAAGTCCTCCACTCCGGTGCCCCTTAAAGGCCAAACAAAGTTATTTACTTTATATTTTTAACTACACAAGTATGTATATTATTAATTATTAACTAGCCCCTTAATTATTTTCAAGTAAAAGCTCAACTACCATTCTACTCCCTCGCCTTAGACATCTAGACAATCCTACCACACAGATAGACATTGATGAATACCAACTCATCATAGCACAAAGCCAAGTTTAATTAGCTTTCAACGGTCCCGAACTTCAACTCTTAAAAGAATCAATTTGGTGCCGGAACTAAATGAATTAGAAGTTAATTCTGGGCTTTGTCATCTTCATTTAACTTGTTTATAGGTTCATAAGAAGGTTAGGATCCAATCCCAACTTACTACGCTCGAAAAGCACTTAAAAATAGCAAAACAGCATTTTTGGGCCATAGGCCCACGCCTACGGATTTGATGGGTGGGCACCTAAGAATCTTGAGATTTCCTGAACTCTCGTCAATACGGCGTGGCGTGCTCTACGAAAAAGCTATCGCGAGTGCCTACGAAAAAGATAGACGTGCGCCTATCACCTGTGACTTATGTCTGCACATTTTTTTACGATTCTGCACAATTTTCAGCCATGTTTAACCAATTTTCTAGGCAATTTCAACCCAAAACTACAGTAAAACAAGTACTAAACATACCATAGCACCTCATACTTCAAATAACAAACAAAATCATGAATTTAACATCAATTAGTAACCAAATTACTCAACCTAAACATCATAATACTTTAATAATTCAATATGAAAACCTTCTTACTTGTTTAAAGCATTTCCAAAGAAAACTCCAAGGAAAACTACATCACCTCTAGTTCTTCAACAAAAAAACTTATTTTGATAAAAAAATTAGACTATAATTAATTGTGATCAAGGTTTCTAATCAATCGGAAACTACGAATTAGACCACAAGCACAATGAACTTGATCAAAGCCAAAACTAAGGCAAACCAGACCTTCTCAAAACTCCAACCTTCTGTACCAAAATGATCATCTTCTCTCACCGATTCTCTCTCTATTTGAATCTGAAATCCAAGCAATACTTGAGAAGATCCATAGGAGATTCTACTTTTCAACCCAAGTTCATACATAAATTTCTGAAAACTTATTTGGTTGAAGAACTAGGAGTGCTGCAGTTTTCTTGAAGTTTTTGCCTTTGGATTGCTTAATAACAAGTAAGAGTATTTTTATATTGAACGGTTCAAGTTTTATAATGAACATGTTGTGTAATTTGCTTCCTTTTGTTGTTAGAAATTACGTTTAAGTTGATGCTTGAAGTATGGTTTGTTATGGTGTGTTTGGGACTTGAATTGCTGCTATTTTCTGAGTGTTTTGCTTTCAAAAGTGTTGTTTTTGGGTTGAGAATCATAAATGTGCAGGAAACTGATGTCCCTGGGCTACCCGACCCTACCGGCGTCCGCCGGGAATGAACAGTGGCTCCGGCGTCCGCCAGTCTTAAGCAGAACATTTCTGCTGGTTTATGGTTTGTTCTGGCTTCCGCCAAAGGCCTTTCATGTTGGGTTTGGGGTTTCTAGGGCTTCAAGTTGAGTTTGGATTGTTGTTTTTCTTGATCTAATAACATTGAATGAACATGAACAAGCCATGATTAAGTTTATGATGCGTTTAGTTCCGACACCGAATGGATTCTTCCTACGAGTTGAAGTTCGGGGTCGTCGGAACAGTATGAATGGCCTTGTGTTTTGGTTGGTTAGTTTCCACCAATGTCTGTGTACTTGTTAGGCTTGTTGTGTCTAGTTGTTCAGGCGAGTAGAAGTGTAAGCTGTGTAAGTGAGCCTAGTTTTGAAAACATTTAGGTGACTAGTTAACAATTAATAACATACATACTTGTGTAGTTAAAAGCCTAAACATCATGTTATTTTTGGTAAGACACACATCTATATCTCAATGTGTGGACGGTCGGCATAAAGTGAATAACTCTATAGGTTACTAAAACCCCTAGTACGGAGGGAGTTCACCGAACGCGCACACTATCCGGCTTCAAATGCCTAGCATCATTCCATAACACCCCAATGTCAGTATCAGTACGAATTACAAACTGGTCTCTGCCTTTCTCATCAGTAAGCCATTGTTGTAGATTTACCTGAACCAAAACAAAGAAGACATCCAACAAAGAAAAGTCGGATGGCCAAGCCTATCGAAGAGAGATATTAACAAATTAGATGAATTTAAAATAAAATAAAAGGAGACCAAACCCCTGGTGTTAGTGTATATGGTCTAGTGATCCATGGAGGAGGAGCCCACTCATCAGGAACTTGCATTGACTTATCAAATTCATCAGGGCCGGCCCTGGTATTAATTTGGCTTAAGGCCAAGTCCCTGAATTGGATCTTTTAGTTGAAGTTTTCTTTTAAATATTCTTATCGCGCTTTTAACATCAAAGTAAATCAAAATTTGATTTATTGATAAGCGCAAAACATCTTCTTACAAAGTAGTCTTTTCTAAGCGTATTTAAACAACCAAATTAAATACGTATCACAAAACATACTATTTATTTTTCTTTGTGTGCTTTTTTTTTATATCGATATATAATAATAATATAAAATAATGTTCGATATTTTTCATAAATTAAATATTTTATAATCGTTTGCATCTGAATTCTCATGACGAATTAATGTTATAGCGAGAAATTAGAAGCGGCGCCAACTCGTGGGGTTAAGTGCAAGCGCCCGAAACCTAAACCAATACATCATCGATTCATGAAGCGATATGCATTTTGGATTTTCAGATACATGCATTTTGAAATCATTCGTGTAAGAGTTGTATGCTTTCATCCGTGAAAACATTGACAACGCTTACCCTTTTCGTGCGAGGAGTACCTCCATTCATTTATAGGTACTTTGGCTATATAAAAAGCACAAGTATGCGGCGAAAATTCATAAGTTTGGCAAAGATCATCGGAAAAACTTTTAGTGTCATCGGGTTTGATTCAAACAAATGTTTGTTTGAATCAAACACCTCCATTTTTATCACGAGAGAGATTTTCGTTTGATCCTTAGTGACAAATCGTGTGGGATGAAACATCTCTTAAAAGACAACGTTATTAACGTCGCTGGGAGTTCTCTTCCTCATCAAATCACAAAATCTACATTTTTTCCAACAAATAATATATTCTTTTTAATTTCTATAGTTTCCAAACAAAAATTAATAAAACTTGTTTGTATATCTATTTTTTTGGTAAAAGTAATTTTTTTATTGGGACCTTTATCAATTGGAGTAAAAAAATTTGGGTCTTTATAAAAAAATAAAATAAAAATTAACATATTATATTAGGTTGGATCGGATTGAATCTACACGATTTTTTTTTTTTTTTAGCGAAGCTTGTATCTTGAGGCCTCCAAGTGCAGTTGAGGCTTAAGGCCATGATCTCTACAAGCTCACTATAGGGCGGACCTGAAATTCATCAACACTTTAACAGTAATAGTATGTGATTTGTCCAACTTGTATCCATGTAAATTCAGCATAACCACTTCTCGTGCTACAAATAATAATAATTGTAGAAATCAGTGTTATAGAGGAGAAATATAGGGGAAACTCTTGTTTTATTGCTTAGATACTTATCGGGTAGGATAAGTGAGAGAGTTACATATATAGGAGGCCTCTAACAGCTATAATAAACTAAAAGATCCTCCACTACCAACGGCTCTTGAACAGTAAAAACAGTTTATTGTTCCAACAGAGCTGTGTAGAAAGAACCACCTACCTCTTCCTGCTTATTAAATCTTGACATGCATGTACGTACTCAATCACACAATGCAACCCGGTAATGGAAATAACGAACTGTGTTCTCATGTAATATATGCCCCACAGTTCTAGGCAATGGCAGGAGCAGGATCTCGGGTAAGGAGACAATGATAATTTTAAAGAGACAAATAAAAAGACTAAGAAGGATAAACAATATATTTAATACATATATTAGTAATTTTTCACGTATATATAGCTTAGGTCCATCACTGAGCGGGTACGTATATGGTGGCACCAAATGAACCTAATATTTTTAAAAGAATACTTGTCCAAAACATAAGAAGCATATTTAACTACTAAATGAAAGAAAACAAGACACACCCGGGGAGACAGAATACTTGTCCAAACATAAGAAGCATATTTAACTACCAGTAAATGAAAGAAAACAAGACACACACCCGGGCAGTATTGTACTCAATGAAATAGTAGCCACGGGTTCTCTCGGTGGCCGGATCAATAGGCATCCATGATTTTTTCGAATTGAGTGTAGAATCAAATGAACGACCGATTTGGCTATTGATTTTCTGATGAATCACGCCTTCCAATTTTCCAATCTTCTCTATTAGTGAATATTTGTAAATAAAATCAAATCACATTATTTATTGATTCAGTATTTATTATAGAGATTTGTAACCGTAGAAAAGAATATTCTAGAATGCTATAAGTGTATATATAAATATATCTATGTACCTATTACTGAAAATATGCAAAAAAATATTTTCTACATTCTTCCACATGGTATTAGAGCACCTCTATCTCTCCTCCTAATTACCAGAAATCTTCCTCCCTAAAATCAGCCCCTTCTTCTCTCGTCCCTCTGCTCCCGTAGGTTGTCTTCATCATCTTCCTCTCTTTTCTCTATTGCTCTTCCTGCTCTTTTCACTAATGTCTGAATTAATCTCTTCTCCTCCTCAAATTGTGGCTATCAACTCAGCCACTCAAACCCCCCTCAAACTTGACTCTTCCAATTATTATGTATGGCAGAAGCAATTTACCACTCTTCTCAAAGGCTATGAATTACTTGGATTTATTGATGGCACAAAACCGGCACCACCAAAACTGATCGACGACAAAGGCGTGCCCAAACCGAACCCGGCATTCTCTCCTTGGGACATGCAAGACCAATTAATTCTCAATGCGATCATGGCATTCGATCTCAGCAGCACTCTCATCTGATTCTCAATGCCAAAACCTCCGGTGAGGCCTAGAAAATACTAGCTGATGTGTTTGCTAAACCATCAAGAGGACGAATTCAGATGGTTAAGTGATGCTGCCAGAAAATGGGCTCATCCACGTGGCACCTCTTTGGTGGCTCAACACTTGTCTAGGAAATAAACTACTTTTGGCGTCTAGTGGCGAGAGCCAGGGAGCTCGTCCATCCGCTTGGTCTGCCCCGGTCCTCGTGTGTCCGGCCGTGGTGGATCGGGTCATCGCCTAATTTAGGTCGGAGAGGGTGGTGGCCGAACCTTAGGAGATCGGTATCACGATCTCTACCGACCTCTATCGATCGGACAAGGTCCTTGGGCTTATATAACCTCGTGGTTATGGGGCTCGCTCACGGTTCCCGATCTCTATGGCGACCCTACATCAGCGTATCTCGGCAGAGCCGTCTTTAATCTTATACCTCGTTTGCCTAATAACTAGATAACTATCATAAAATCACGAATAATAAAGGCTCGAATCTTTATCACTTAATGCTAATATTTGAATACCATAATTATCTCCTATAATCATGGAGATCACTCAATCATAATCTTTTTTCCTTAGGAATACGTTAATCGGTGTCAATGGCACGCACGACACCTTAAACCCTAGGGCCTAAGCCTCACTATATAAAGCTGTCACTGCAAGGCTACGAAGACTGATTCCAATTGAACCATTGGATCACGTAGGCAACTTGATCATCATCAAGTCTGATCTAAAATAAATCAAATCACCCCCTCCCTCATCGTTTTTACGTGTTCTTGAAGTGTTCTTAGGTCATAATCAAGGAAGTGAGTAGAGAAATTACGTTGGCGATTTTGGATAGTCAATGGTGAGCGACAAGGCAGCGGTTCATCAATGGTAATTTGCCCAAGAAGATTTGGTTGATCGAACCGGCGTCGTAATGTAGTGGTCGTGTAAGGCTTCAATGGTTGTATTGAAGAAGTTGCTGGATGCGTACAAGCTGTTTCGGTGGCAGAGATAATGAAACTATAGAATATATTTTTATGGGTGACTTGACAAGAAACTCGGGTAGCTTCGGCGGTGACATGAATGCCTAACGAAGGTAATTAAGGTTTTCTGCTATGCCAACTGTGTGAATACGTATTTGGGAAGAAAACTGCGGTGACTTGCCCGATTTAATGGTGTATACGGTGGTGATCCTTAACACACTATGGCTGTTTCTTTTTCTTTTCTTGGCACTTGACGGGACTTTGGTATTTAGAAGGATGATGGTGGATGTCTGGGTGATTTTATTGTGTAGGCAGTGGTGAACGGTTGAAAGAAAAGAGATTTTACAGAGACCTCCTTATATTGGAGTGCATTGGAGCGTTATTGATTATTGCCGTTATGCGGAAATATTAAAAGAAGGGGTTGGGTTTTTATTATTACTATTTACATCTTCCAACTCTAAACCGATGTAACTCATCCGAGTAATTAAATAAAAAGATTGTACAATAGCTAATTAAATAATGGGAAATTAGGGATAATGGCACAATCCGAATATTATTATTAAGCGGAGATATTACATATTTTTTTTATAGGGAGAATGGCAATAATTGCATAATTTTTATAGCGAGAAGAATGACGATTGAATCAGAAAATCGGTGAATCTCATAGTGAATCCCGAAATCGGTGAATTTCGATAGTGAATTTTGATGATGAATCAGAAAATCGGTGAATCCCGACAATGAATTTTGAAAATTAGTGAATTTCGACGGTGAATTTGGCGATGAATTTAAGCAGTGAATTTGAACACAAGTGAATTTCGATAGTGGATAAATAGTTTTGTCGCTTTATGCAAAAGTTTGAAAAGATTGTCGCTTCTACTCGATTGATGAAATATTTTGTCATTCTCGCCTCATTCCCCATTAAATAAATAGAAAAGGTGTGATTTAAAGATCAAAAGTGATACGTTAAGAACCAGGCCCCAACAATGTGGATTTTTTCATATATCTACTTATACATGTCTTTATTTGTTAATATATCACTTTAAAGCGATTTTGGTTCTCGTCGGAAAAACACGGATCTTCACCTTTGCCATATGAGCGTGCTTGCGATTTTTAGACACAAATCACTATTGGGTTTAAAAGCCACAATTAGGGTTTTAGAAATTTGCGGAAACAATGGAGGAGCTTAAAAACGGCGGAAACACGGGTGATATTTTGACAATAAAGAGGTAGTCAACAATTGGCATTTTCAAAAAAATGGTATTTTAATGAAAGCTAAAACTTCAATGTTTCCACTTTAACTCAAAAATAAAAGCACATATCCGTTTTGACAGTTAGTACTTAAACAATTACCTGATAGATTTTACGGAAATGTCCAATGATATGTATACGATATTTATTGCTAAAAAAAATGAGTTTATTATATATTGTATAGAATGCTGAAAGTATATGTTTAAATCAAGTACATAATTTAAATTCAATGTGCTTCCCCTTAGACCACATATCCATGAGTCATGCTTGAAGTATCCGAAAGCTAGCATTTCTTCCCAAGACTTTGATAATCAGTGCCCTTCTCCAAGGTTTGCAAAGGGATTTTAGCTTCTCCAATGGAATACGGACTTCTTTCACGCTGGGAAAGGTGACCCGAGGTTTTTCCGCTTTCAATTTCAGATAATGGTCCGCAAAGCTTACCATATCCTCTTCAGGCTAGTCATCTCCTGTGTATAGCTCATGGATTTCCTCAGTTGGACGGACGACGTCAACTCCGCTACGGCGGTTCCACACAGAGCCACCGACGGACGGCAGAGGAGCATCTTCGGTAGCCTTCGTTTGAATCGGTTTTGCTGCTGCAGTTAATGAGATCTTGCTCCTCACTGGAGAGCGGATGAGGAGGTTCTTGCATTTGGTGAGGGTCCCCAGACATCAGTATATCTAGTATGATCATCAAGAAAATGCACATAGTAAGAACAACCACCAGTGGATCTAATAGGTGAGGGTCCCCAGACATAAGTATGAACAAGATCAAACATATTACTAGCATGAGATTCAGACAAAGCATAAGGTAAGGCATGTGATTTTCCAAACTGATAGGATTCACAAAACATAAGCTTTTCATTCAAAGTGACATTACAACTCTGCAGAATTTGATTCAAAAACACAGGTAAGGATGACCCGATCTCTATTCCATACATTTGGATCCTTAATCACATTAAGAGATTGAACTCTACTAGACTCAATAAGGAAGCGAGCGGACTTGATTTTGGAAGGCTGATTGGATTGAGGAGCTCATAACATTCTTAAGTTGATTGCCCATCTTGTATCGACCACCCTTCAATGCTCTCATGAGCGGGAGGTATCTCTGTTTTCTTGGCCATCACAACATAAGAGGAATCGGTAAATTCAATGATAACATCATTGTCACGAGGTAATCTAGACACCACTAAGCAATTTTTAGTGATTGCAGGAACATGAAGAATAGATCTAATATTTAAATTGTGTGATGAGTAAGTGGTTGGAATATTAGATTGACCAATATGAAGGATATTGAGTTGCTCACCATTACCTACTCCAAGAGTGTCGAACACTGTGTAACCGGGCCGAGATGAAGGTTATTCAGATCCACATGATATAATTTGTGGATCCATTGTCCATATACCAGAAAAGTGAGACAACGATTGTGGAGAAGCCATGTATCTTTGTAGGCCTAGGATTAGTTTGATTTCCGGAAGGCTGGGATTATTGTTGTTCTAACTAGGATCGGTGAAGGTTACATCAAACATGTACTGGCACTCAAGAAGAGTGTGTCCATTCTTGCCACAAAGTTGACAAACACTTCTATTGTTTACTTTGATCTGCCACCTCTCGATCTTCCACCTCTATTACCACCTCTTCCTCTATTTGAATTGGCCCGAGCCCTGGTATCGGATGGATTTGAACCCCTAGGATTCTGGGATACAATTGTACCAAATTCAAGGAAGGGTTTAATCATGTAGTAGAGGGATTAAACCCAGCGACCATCCTCTCATAAGTAAGTAGTTGAGATTGAACTTCTTGTGACTCATAGAACCTACCTAGCGAAGAATGTTCACAATGGCGATTCATAGTCTCTCATCAGGCCTTCAAGAACGACCAAAATAAGTTCAGACTTAGATATAGGGTATCATGTAGCTAGCAACTTATTAGAATAGGATTTCATAAGGGCAAAGTAATCACTCATTGATTTGCTTCCTTTCTCTGTTTTTGTAAGGGCACTTTTATACTCTAACATTCTAGCTTCAGAATGAGAGTTACACAAATTTTCAAGGGTACTCCAGACTACATAAGAGGTAGTGCAGCCAATTATCTCAGATAGTGCTTGTTCTGTCATTGAACTAAGAAGCCAACCCATTAAGAACTGATCTGTGGAATCCTATTGCTCAATGGCAGGTGAGAACTGAAGATTCATACCAGAGGATAGAGCAGCAGGTCTTGGTGCAGTCCCAAACAGAAAGCCTTCCAACTTGTAGCCTTTGACAATTGGAAGTATGGTATACTTCCAGAGTAGGTAATTTCACGATTGAGCTTCACAGTACAAGTAGATCGAAGAATTGAAGTAGAACCTGTAACATGCACACTGGGAATTAGACTGGGAAGCGGGTGAGAGTTGATAGATCCAACCATCGGAGAGATGGGAGTGTGAGGTGGAGCTGTAGTAGGAAGAAAAGCTGAAAACGGTCCTCCGGTGGGGAACATCGAAGCACCGATAGAGGTGAACTGAGGAAAGTATGGAGTAGACCATGGTAGAGGTGGTACCATGGAAGTACTGAAAACTGAAGTTACGATTGGCGCTGAAACATTTGTAGCTGCCATGGTCAAACTTTCAGTGGTGTCTCACGGTTGTGGTAAATCGCAGCAGTAGAGGACACCGACGACGCCATTAACCAAGCTCTGATACCAAATTAAAAACTAAGAAGAAGGAGAAGTCATTTCATTCATTTTTGATAATCATAGCATTTCAGATCTTCCATTTCAGTACAGTACATATATGAAAGTATTCTTGTGCAGAAGGTAAAGATCTAACAACTAGATCCGTGAGCCATTTTATCATATGTTATGTATAGATCACGCCACTTTGTTCAAAAAAACTTTTGGTAAAGAACAATCCATAAGCTTCATAGGTTTATTTGGCTAAAAGATATGAAAACTAATTAGGATGCCTCTGTTACATAAGAACTTTTGGCATTGAACGTACTGATGATCCGATCCTGTGGTGATCCGAAATTAGATTTTTATTACCCGATGTTTGATTAATTAATGTAATGACATACAACTTTTGCAAAATTATAAGCCATTTAATTAGCATATATATGCTTTGATTGATCGAGGCATCGTCCCGGTGCTCCATACGAAGGGGTTTGGGGATTCGGGGCACCGATTTGATGCCATTACACTTTTTGGATTAGTTACGGAAGGGCGAAATTGTGTTCATGTGAAGGCCAACAAACACCTTCTCTTTGGCAAGGAAGAGGGGCTGGTTGAGCAATGAAAGTAGGATATGGTTGTCCTGGCATTAATACTGAGAAATCCACTGAATATGTTGTTGCTGTTACCTGCACAATAAATTATTGTAGTAATAATAATTAATTACTTTGGCTAATGATTATGAAATAACAGTATCTAATGCAGGTGCAAATGGTGTTCGTTTTTTTTTTGTGAAAGGGGACATTACGTGCACCATATATATCGAAGCATCATCATCGGAAATCGACTTTAGAAATCAAAGTATAATAAAGTCGATTATATAGTCTATATGATACGACTTTTATAAGTAAATTGTTCATACTCAACTAAAATTGAACTTTTCGAAAGTTGATTTTGAGTGGTGTCACTCTAAGATTGTGGGCCCTTAATGAAAAGTTACATTGATTTTAGTGTAGAACATAGAATAAAAAAACTTCCACAAAATCGAGTATTGATAATAATAATAATAACAATTATAAAAAAATACGATTATATAGTCCATATGCTACTTTTATGAGTCGATAGAACATACTCGGCTTTTTGAAAGTTGATTTGTGTAATAGATGTTGTGTCACAGTACGTTGTGTGGTGCATTTATGATCAAAGTCTAGTAAATGTTTACTCTTTTCTAGCTGCAAAACGCGATTAGGTATATGGTGTGATAAAAGTAACGATAGTGCTGCAACATTGTGTCATTACACATTCATAGTAATTGATCATGGTGGGATCCGCGATACGAGTCCCACCACCGGCCTACAAGCATATAATAACACAATGTAGTGATGGTACCATTTTCCGTAAATAAATTTTATCTCAAAAATGTACATAACCTCAAGTTTCTACGAGATTTACGTTTTAAATCAAACGTATGCACGCGAACACACACAAAACGAGAAGGAAAAAACAAAATACCATTTCTTGATCCCCAAGTTTTTGCAGGTGTGTAGATTCTGAATTCCTATGAGAATGATCAGTTTGATGATCTGAATTAAAAGATTCAGTTGGCTTGAAAAGATGCTCAAAGATAGCCATAATCAAAAACATTGATATCAAGATTGCAGTTGCTACAAAACCAAATGAAATTGCATCCATTGATGACCCCAAATTCTTCCATTGACCGTCTTGATTAGCTTCGGTTTGAGATCGATTCGGATCGGTTCTTGCATATATGTTCCATTGCTTTGATGTTTCTGCACTCAAATTGCTCATGTTTTTCAACTCTCTGGAATTTTTCTGTGCAAAAAAACTGATTTTACTGAATATTATTACAGTTCAGTTAATTACTCAAAAATATTCAATTTATTTTTTGTTGTTTGTGTTAAGTAATCTTGAATTATACAAAAAAATGATAATAAACTTCAATTAATTTAACCGACTTTAATAATAGATAGAAATACCTGAATATTTGTGAGCAGCCCAGAACTTGAAAGCCCTTTATGCAGTTTATCTTCGGCTGTATTGAAGCTAGAACAAATTTAAAATGAAAGCAATAACACAACAATATATGGAATAAATAGCCAAAAAAAAAATGTTTACTTTTTAATTATCTTTCCTCTCAAAAAGAACTAAAGCAACAACAATAATAAAGTATTTGAAGAAGATAGGTGTTCTTTTTTCTTTTTTTTTGGCACATAATTCCAAGGGACATTTAACAATGTAGCCCCAACCAACCTTTGGGGCTTTTATATATATATATATATATATATATATATCAATTATTACAAAATATATCGCTATCTCTATCTATATATATATCTATCTACCTACTATATTAAAAGTATGAGTGTGTTTCCCCCAAAAAGTGTTTCTTCAAAAAGTGTTTCTCCCTCATTTAAATAATTAATCAATTAATTTTAAATAATAATATAAAAACAAAAATTAATCAATTACAAGTATCGACATAAAATTAAAAATATAAAAACGAAAATCTTCAAATCTTTGATTGATTATTGATTAAATAAATATAGAAAAACGAAATTACAAATATAAAACTTAAATAATAAAATAAAAATCATAAAATAATTGATTGATTATTTATTAATTTATTAAAATAGAAAAATGAAATTAAAAATATAAAAGGTTAAAGGTAGTAAGGGCGGGTTTTAATCTAAAATGGTTGAGAATAATGAAACGTGTAAGAACACATATAAGTATACATATAAGAATATAGTATATGATCATCCTTCTCAACCATTTAAGTTTTAAAACGTGTTTTCTATAATGACTCAAATTTCAAAATGAAAATATAAAGAAAATCCTTGATTTAATTAAAAGTATAAAAACAAAATTAAAAATATATATATATAAAAACCATCAAGATCTTTGATTGATTATTGACTAATTAATAAATTAATCATTATCAATTAATTACATTTTCAAGGAAAATAAAAACAATTGAACATACATTGATTGATTATTGATTATTAATTAAAAACCAAAAAATTTAACAATCAATATCCTTGATTATAAGTTTTTCAAAAAAGCGAAAATCATTTAAAAATTCTTTTATTGATTATTTAATAAAAACCGAAAAATCATCAAATTTTTTGATTGATTATTTATTAAAATCCGAAAAATAATTGTCATTTCAAAAATCAATTTAAAACCGAAAATAATTATTACTGCGAAAATAAATTAATATTCTTACCACGAAAGTAAATTTAAAACCGAAAATATTTTTCATACATTAGCAATTACAGCACAAATAAACACTTAACTCCATACATATACATACTTAACTCTATTGAAAATCCAGAAACATAAGAACAATATGATGAAAAAGACATCATCCATCAAAGGGAAATGTAACACATTATATGTCCTTTCAACCAATATGCGTGATGTGATTATTTTTTTAAATCTTACAACATAGTTAATCACAAGATGAAATTTGCATCATACACAACTGAAATGAAAAGTATATTATTATTTTTATTATCATCTTCACTATTATCGCTTCCATCGTTATACTGCGAAAGTAAAAGAAGGTGATGTGCACAGACTATAAAAGAAGAACATATTCTTAACTGACCAACGATGAATGATGCAAATAAAATTAGATGTGTCGTGGAGACTAGAAGAAAAAGAGAAGTTGAATTGATTAATGCTTTAAATCGCAATGATACGTGGAGATTTCTTGTAAATATGGCTAAACCTTTTTAGTTATTATATAAAAGGGTTTATTGTCAAAAAGGACAATTTGAACATAGAAATATGTGAAGAGGACAGTGAAATATTTTTCTAGGTAAAAAGAATATATCCACTACAAAGAAACAAGTGGATTTGGGAATCGATTTCATTCAACAAATAGTGGATTTGGGGTTATGAACAGTAGAATGTCCTTATCACCCAATTTACATTTCCACTGTCCTGATTCCTATTTTTCCTCTCTTTTTTTGTCCTTTTAAACCACTCCTCCTATATAAAAATACATACATATATAACACAAAGTAGAACATATAACCATCTCATCATCCTATTTAAATGGAAGATCAACGCAAGTAATGATTAACGGTGTCATTACACAACTGTCAAATACTTGAGCAAAAGAAAGAAACAACAAGAATAATTAAAAAAAATAGTAATGAAACAAACGTTTCTAATGCATTAACCTCATCGCATTTATCAACATCAATTGCATAAACATTCATGTGAGTCAAGTCTATTATATTATTTCACCAATTTTAAAGAAGATTAGAGAAAAGAAGTTTATTAGAATCTGACCAGAGCATCTCGGAATGCTTAAATAAAGCTTTTGTCATTCAAATGCCTAATGCATTAAGAAAATTGTTTGCAACTCTATTAGTCTCATCATCAACCAACAACGACAACTTTGTACATATTAGAAACCAATGCAGGGAAGGTTTCATGCGAGATCGTACAAAGTCAGTCAAATCAATTATGGCCAAAACTTTGGAATCTATAAATTGTTTTCTGGAAAGCATGGGTAACACTTGACATCATACGACTTGCTAAGTATACAGGAAGACTGCAACAACATTGTAGAAAATATACTAAGAGTGATTCGTGATGAATTGTCTATAGAGATTCCCCAAGAAGATTACATTTTAGAAGAAATGCTTAATCATGAACAACAAAGTATTTTCCAAAATTTCTCTATTAAGTTTATAATGGCTTGAGTGCTAAGTTTTTTTTATTGATGGGCTGGTGGCACAGAGACTACATATTTATATAAGGATCTGCTAGAAAATCTAAGAATGAGACAAATGAGATAGAGTATAGCAATGTGACCACATCAGGAGTTTGGTGAAATTAAGCCAGACATAAACCGCTCATTCACATTTTAAAATTCCAATAAGTGCGCATTAAACAAATATGTGCAATATTCCAATGTAGAGTGGAAATGCAGAATTACTGTGCAAATCTAATCATATGGGATGAAGCACCAATGCCAAAGAAATGGGCAATGGAGACATTTGACAAAAGCTTAAAGGACGTCATGAGAAATTCAAACGCATTTGTAGGTTATTTTAGACAATGTTTCATGTTCCAAATTAACGGTACTACAAACAATAGGCAAGCCTGATGAAGTCATATTTGTGGCCAACGATGAAAAAATTAAATCTTTCCAAAAATATGAGAGCAAGAGGAGATCTACATTTCAACCAATTAATATTCATTAAGGGCGTGTTGTGGAGAAGAACCAACAAACATTAAATGGGACATAGAGTTATCAAAAGAAATGGTCAATGAATATAATGAAAATGACGATGAGGTTTCCGAAAATCATTTAATCATTTCTATCTTTTCATCTATACATGAGAATGCATTCTCAGCAGAATACATTACAAGAAGAGCAATATTGGCCACGACTAATGAACATGTTGATAAGTTGAATGAAAATTGTTATCAACCTTTCCATGGGATGGATATTGTTTCAACACCTTTGATAAGGCTATTGATGATACTAATGATTATTATCAAAAAAAAAATTCACAACACTTTGACACCAAATGAATTGCCTCCTAACAAATTAGTGTTGAAAAAATATTCACCGATAATGTTGTTAAGAAACTTAGATCTAGGAGGATTATGCAATTATATATGTAAATCGTTCAAAGGAAACCTGATTCATACTGAGCAAGTTTTAATCCCACATGTTCCATTCTCACCGGCAGAAAAGGAACATTTCATTTTATAAGAAAGCAATATCATATATCTTTGCTTTGCAATGACGATCAATAAAGCACAAGGACAAACGAAACCATTTGTAAGAGTTTATTCGCATCGACCGATGTTTTCTCATAAACAACTATATGTTGCACTTTCAAAGGGAATTTCGATATCAACAACTAAGGTGTTGATCAAGCCCAAAGATTAATTAGACAACACCCACAGATGTACAAAAAATACAGTATACAAACAAGTTTTGTAGTCTGGTGCGTAAATATTATATTCTTTTATTTTCATTAAAACAATCATACTTATTCTTATGAGTCTATATGGAAAAAAAAAGAGGATGGCGCTTCTTAACGAAGAATGAAAGCAAATCAAGTTTTTACACTTATTAATGACCTTATTTTTCTATGAAAGAGAATGACGCATGATGAATGAGAGAACACAATATCGACAACTGCATCATTAAGCATTGAGTTGCAAAGTAGAATTTTTTATTTCTGTAAATTGATATTGTTTTATTTTATATATATTCAACTTCTTACACTTTTATGTTTATCTGAAATCCACAATAGTATCGAGCGATGTCGAAATTTTCAATGATGAAATTGGATCATATGTGGGTAATTAGGCTTCGTAAGAATAATCCAATTACTTGGTGGTGGATTTTGTGATGAATTATAATTGAGGCAATGTGATTATTTGCTGCGTGCAGGAGGATTAGGGATCAAGTTATTAATAGAGTTTTGAAATTGTGAGGAGCGAATCCTTTTTATATGATCCCCTTTCCGAAGAAGATGACTTGGAGTGCATGATTAAGGTCATGACTGAAATCACGAGAGGGTTGACAGTTCATGCCGTAATAGAGTGGGAATCATGAGGGCGTTATTGTGGCAGTTTTAGTCTACTAAATGACCTGACCGGTCATCTCAAAAAACCTGAAGTCATCGACGATGATCTGCTCCGAGCTGAGAGTCCAGGACCAAGGTGATCCTTCACCATATCGCTAGAACAAGAGTTGGGAGACACTTCATACCGAACTAATACATCTTCATCAAAGTTATCTAGAGTATGCAGCCTTAATTAAATTAGGCTGAACATTTGTGGCCTATATAAGAGGATCTGATGTAGCATATTAGGTGCCACCTGTGTAACGTTGGGTCATACTCATGTCAAAAGCCTCATAGACCTAAGCTAGAACGGAGATCATAGGTTAGTTCTGATTGGAGATGATGTCACACTTCTTAAGAAGCAGGAACCCAAAGATCTCTGACATGAATACGTTTTTCAACTGTCTTTTGAAATTCAAATCTCCATAAACAAAATAATTCACTTCTTTTGAAACCGAAATTCTCCCCGAAATCTCAACGACTTCTATTGATGATTAAGGTACCTCAATTTCAGAAGTTTTTGGTCCATCTAAAAGTACTCAACCAGCTCAAAAGAAAGGTACAAACTCATATGAGGTAGTGGTAGTACTTCCTGGTGTGGAGGATATTCAATCCTCTCTTACCGTCGATGCTTCCATGAAGGAGATTTGCCTGACTTGTGATATCGACCAGAAAATATTCAGTATTCACCTCCCGTCATTTGATGAGAGGGCCAATAAACTTCCTGAAGGTTTTATGACCGTTTACAAAGAACAATTAGTGGGAGGTCTCCGGTTGCCTTTGAATCAAGCCCTTATACATGTCCGGAGATTTGTCCAGCCCAGATGTTTTTTTTCAGTATCCATTTTTTTATGCATCAGCATGTTTATACTCCCTCCATACCATTTTATTTGTCCTGTTTGACTTTTCACACAGATTAAGAAAAGTGTAGTTAATGTTTTGAATCACATTAAATAATCCAATATTTTTACACTTATGCCCTTTAAGTTGTTGTTGGAGCATTTAATGCTACACACTTTTTATTGTAAATATTGTAAAGAGTGAAGGGTATTTGAAGAAATTTAACAATTAATGCACAAAGTGGACACTTATTTTGGGACAAACAAAAAAGGAAACATGGACAAATAAAATGGGACAGAGGGAGTATTATGTTGTAATAATAGACGTGTTTATAAAGTTATTTTGTTTAGATTCCATTTGTATTGATGTTTATTCCATAATTGAATTTATAATTGAAACAATTAAAACTCATACAAGGTTATCATTGTACACTATGCTTTTATTTAATGAGTTAAACACGTACTTAACATTATATAACGTTAAATTACATTCTTAAATTTCATATAAATATATCAATTTAACCAACACCAATACGTGCAACGCACGTGTATTTTGCTAGTATATATATAAAGACAAAGTAAATTGAGAATCTTAGTTGTTGCACTTTGTTATGTTTTTGTTTGTTCTATGGATCTTGATTCTTAACTTAATGAATACTAAACCTTTTGTCTGAATTAGAAGGGAAAAAACTTAATTGAAAGAAATAAAGAAAAAAAAGTAAGGGCCTTACATGTCTCAAAGAGAAAGCTTAAAACAAAGAGTATTTTATTTTATTGGTATTTCTTTAAGCATTTACCAATTTGGTTTGCCACTGGGTTGTCAGCTTTATAGTCTAAAGTCACAACTAGTGACTTCTGATTTCATTAATTGTTTAATGTAATTTATTAACCTTTAAAAATACTTAGTCTTTCTATGTTTTGATTTTGTATAGTTTTTTTAAAATAACCCGAATGAGCATTTATTGTGTTTTTCTTCTTTCATATGTATATCTTATTATCAGTTCACAAATTTTTCATTACTTTACAATTATTTCATTAATAGTAATCAAATGGTTTTTTTTTTTTTTTTTTTTTTTTTTTTTTTTGAAACAATCATGTGGTAATTTAGACTATTGTATTCAAAGTTTATGGAATTCAACTACATTCTTAAAATGTGAAATCAACGGAGGGGTCGGTGGCCTGAATAAGTGCTGAGTCAGTGCTAATATCAGTTTCGGTGACTCTATCATTGTCCTCATTTTATGCATCAATCATGATAAAATAGTAATAGAGATCTTTCACAATAGTTAAATGGGTGACCTGAGGTACTTACAAGTTTAGACATGATATTGTTACAAGATATAGATAAAGGAGTGATGTACAAGAGGATGTGCATACACTCAACTCAGCTGCCTGGAGAGATTCAGCCTGATATACTCAACTCAGCTCAGCTAACTTAGAATCAGGAGAGTTGTAGTGAAGTATACTCTATAAACACTTCAGGATCAACAACATTATAATTACCTTGTTCATTATTTCTCAATAACAATAAGAATTTCGTATTTTATTTTTTCTCTTGTGCTTTTTCATCAATTTCAGGAGATATAGATCTTCATAAATATACAATATTACGATACCTACAATAATCTTTAATGACTCGACTCTCCTTGAACCCACATAGTGAGAGGGATGTTCCTATATGCACATTTTATATACATCAATAATGATCTGATAGTGGTGAAGTTATCAACTACAAATTAAGGTCTATTCTAAATGATATAAAAATTGTATTAATCCTATCCTATCTCATCTCTAAAATGCCCACTTTTTCAATTATACTCTGTTCAGTCCCTTAATAATTGGGGATATATATTATTAAATATATGAACCCCATATGTGCCCAAAGTTTGCTGGCAATGTGTAACAATGCAATGTGGTTATTTATCATCCAATTATTGTTAAAGCTGAATTGAACGTGGCAAAAAAAAAAAAAAAAAAAAAAAGAGAGAATTGAACGTGGCAACAATCATAATAAAGTTGACAACATATCACATAATCCCCACTAAATGAAACAATGAGTGTAATATATATATATATATATATATATATATATATACACACACACACAACTTGATTTACACACTTTCTTATTATTCTTTGGCACACCTAGAAAAATTAAAGAAAATGTGGGTTCAGATCATACTCTAGTGTTTACTAGTTGTGGCCAAACAGGAGAGAATATATGTTGGATATAGCATTAGACCTATTCATATACCATTTTAAAAAAAATCATGATTCATAGAGAGAAAGAAAATGATGTATAAGGGGGGCAAAATGATAGGAACTATAAGCTAGAATGTTTGATATAAGCTAGAATGTTTGACACGTTTGTTCTTATATATTCATTATTGTCTTATGATAGGAACTATAAGCTAAGTTGACTTCTCGTTTTTAAGGCACGTGCATAGGTGGTCAGTCGGACAGACTTCTTGGATGAAGTTTTGAGGATGAGCAGGGCCAGGCTAGGTTGACTTCTCGTTTTTAAGGCACGGCGACCTGGGCCAGGTCGGACTGACTTCTCGCGTGAAAGAGGTACAAGCGGGGCCAGACTAGGTTGACTTCTCGATTTTAAAGCACGGCGAGCTGGGCCAGGTCGGACTGACTTCTCGCGTGAAGTTTTGTGGACGTGCAGGGCCAGGCAAGGCTGGCTTCTAGTTTTTAAAGCACGGCGAGCTGGGTTAGGTCGGACTGATTTCTTGCGTGAAGTTTTAGGACGCGAGAGGGGCGAGCTAGGTGACTTCAAGTTTTTAAAGCATGGCGAGCTGGGCCAGGTCAGACTGACTTCTCGCGTGAAAGAGGTACGAGTGGGGCCAGGCTAGGCTGACTTCTCGATTTTAAGGCACGGCGAGCTGGGCCAGGTCGGACTGACTTCCCGCGTGAAATTTTGAGGATGTGCAGGGACAAGCTAGGCTGACTTCTCATTTTTAAAGCACGACGAGCTGGGCCAGGTCGGACTGACCTCCCGCACATTGTTGAACGTGTGTTTGTTCTGTAATCTCAATAAAGACCATGAGCAATGGAAAATAAAATAATATTAAATTAACGTACCGTTTGCTTATTTGGCGTAATCTGATGGTGTCGTGCCTAGACAGTGAGCGGATTTACATAAGATTTGCTCGGGCGAGATCTCTAAATATGATGCCGAACTGAAGTCGGTCTTATAGAAGGCTCGCTCGAAGGCGAGGTCCAGATATGGTGCCGAACTTAAGTCGGTCTTATAGAAGGCGAGTTCCAAATATGAAACCGAACCGAATCCGGTCTTATAGAAGGCTTGCTCGAAGGCGAGTTCCAGATATGGTGCCGAACTGAAGTCGGTCTTATAAAAGGCTCGCCCGAAGGCGAGCTCCAATTATGATGCTGAACTAAATTCAGTCTTATAGAAGGCTCTTCCCACCACTTCAGGTCGGTAGAGTTCCAAAAATAAGAAATCTCGTCCCGACTCTTTAGGTCGAGAGAGTTCCAAAAATAAGAAAGGAGTGTGATCATTTTAGTTGTAGAAATGTTTTGTTCTTGTTTGTTTGTGTGTGAGATGATATTATACCGTTTATTAGATGTGAAATAGAGACATTAATTCTTCTTGTCAAAAAAAAATATAAAAATAAAAAATCCAACGACACCGGGTTTTCCAAGTAAACCAAACCCGATACATGATTCGCACACAAGTAGATCTCCTCAACTTTGTTCACCAAGTAATATCATGGACAGTATATGTAAATTCAGCTTCCTGCACAATTTACTAGTATGCACTTTGTTCAAAACAACTTTTGGTAAAGAACAATCCATAAGCTTCATAGGTTTATTTGGCTAAAAGATATGAAAACTAATTAGGATGGCTCTGTTACATAAGAACTTTTGCATTAAACGTACTGATGATCCTGTGGTGATCCGAAAGTAGATTTTTATTACCCGATGTTTGATTAATTAATGTAGTGACATACAACTTTTGCAAAATTATGGAGCCATTTAATTAGCATATGCTTTGATTGATCGAGGCATCAATCCGGTGCTCCATAAGAAGGGGGTTTGGGGATTCGGGGCACCGATTTGATGCCGTTCCACTTTTCGGATTAGTTATGGAAGGGCGAAATTGTGTTCATGTGATGGCCAACAAACACCTTCTCTCTGGCAAGGAAGAGGGGCTGGTTGAGCAATGAAGGTAGGATATTGTTGTCCAGGCATTAATACTGAGAAATCCACTGAACATGTTGTTGTTGTTACCTGCACAATTAATTATTGTAGTAATAATAATTAATTACTTTGGCTAATGATTATGAAAATAACAGTATCTACTGCGGGTGCAAATGGTGTTCGTTTTTTTTTTTGTGAAAAGGGACATTATGTGCACCATACATATCAGGGCATCATGCGGAAAATCGACTTTCAGAAAGTCAAGTATGATAAAAGTCGATTATATAGTCTATATAGTATGACTTTTATAAGTAAATTGTTCATACTCAACTAAAGTTGAACTTTTAGAAAGTTGATTTTGAGTGGTTGTCACTCTAAGATGGTGGGGGCCTTATTGAAAAATCACAGTGAAGTTAGTGTAGAACATAGATTAAAAAAACGACTTTCACAAAATCGAGTATTGATAATAATAATAATAATAATAATTATAAAAAATACGATTATATAGTCCATATGCTACTTTTATGAGTCAATAGTGCATACTTGGCTTTTTGAAAGTTGATTTTTGTAATAGATGTTGTGTCACAGTACGTTGTGTGGTACATTTATGATCAAAGTCTAGTAAATGTTTACTCTTTTCTAGCTGCAAAACGCGATTAGGTATATGGTGTGATAAAAGAAGCGATAATGCTGCAACATTGTGTCATTACACATTCATAGTAATTGATCATAGTGGGACCCGCGATACGAGTCCCACCACCGGCCTACAAGCGTATAATAACACAATGCAGTAATAGTACCATTTTCCGTAAACAATTTTTATCTCGAAAATGTACAGAACCTCAAGTTTCTGCGAGATTTACGTTTTAAATCAAACGTACGCACGCGAACACACACAAAACGAGAAAAAAAAAATACCATTTCTTGATCCCCAAGTTTTTGTAGGTGTGTAGATTCCAAATTCCTATGAGAATGATCAGTTTGATGATCTGAATTAAAAGATTCAGTTGGCTTGAAAAGATGCTCAAAGATTGCCATAATCAAGAACATTGATATCAAGATTGCAGTTGCTACAAAGCCAAATGAAATTGCATCCATTGATGACCCCAAATTCTTCCATTGACCGTCTTGATTAGCTTCGGTTTGAGATCGATTCGGATCGGTTCTTGCATATATGTTCCATTGCTTTGATGTTTCTGCACTCAAATTGCTCATGTTTTTCAACTCTCTGGAATTTTTCTGTGCAAAAAAACTGATTTTACTGAATATTATTACAGTTCAGTTACTCAAAAAGTTCCAATTTTATTTGTTTGTTTGTCTTTAGTAATCTTGAATATGCAAAAATGATAATAAACTTCAATTAATTAAACCAGCTTTAGAAATAGATAAAAATACCTGAATATTTGTGAACAGCCCAGAACTTGAATGCCCTTTATGCAGTTATCTTCTGCTGTATTGAAGTTAGACCAAATTTAAAATGAAAGCAAAAACACAACAATATATGGAATAATTAGCCAAAAAAAAATGTTTTCTTTTTAATTATCTTTCCTCTCAAAAAGAATTAAAGCAATAACAATAGTAAAGTATTAGAAGAAGATAGGTATTCTTTTTTTTTTTTTGGCACATAATTCCAAGGGACATTTAACAATGTAGCCCCAACCAACCTTTGGGGGCTTTATATATATAGATATATCAATTATTACAAAATATATATAATGACAAAAGTAAATTGAGAATCTTAGTTGTTGCACTTTGTTATGTTTTTGTTTGTTCTATGGATCTTGATTCTTAACTTAATGAATACTAAACCTTTTGTCTGAATTAGAAGGGAAAAAAATTAATTGAAAGAAATAAAGAAAAAAGTAAGGGCCTTACATGTCTCAAAGAGAAAGCTTAAAGCAAAGAGTATTTTATTTTATTGGTATTTTCTTTAAGCATTTACCAAATTGGTTTGCCACTGGGTTGTCAGCTTTATAGCCTAAAGTCACAACTAGTGACTTCTAATTTCATTAATTGTTTAATGTAATTTATTAACCTTTAAAAATACTTAGTCTTTCTATGTTTTGATTTTGTCTAGTTTTTTGAAATAACCCGAAAGAGCATTCATTGTGCTTTTCTTCCTTTACATCTACTACTTCCGTCTTAAAATAAGTGTCCATATTTTAGAAAACAATTGTCTCATAAAAAGTGTCATTTTATATTACCAATACATTATTTAATACTTATTTTCCAAAGATAACCTTAGTCCAATATTTATTTATGGCAATCATTTCATATCCCAAAACAAACATTTATTATTTGTGAGGGGTAAATATGTCAATGTAGTATAAAACACAACACATTAATTACATTTCTTAATATGTGTGAAAACTAAAAAAGGACACTTATTTTGGGACGGAGGTAGTATATCTTATTATCAGTTCACGAATTTTTCATTACTTTACAATTATTTTATTAATGGTAATCAAATGGTATTTTAGACTATTGTATTCAAAGTTTAAGGAATTCAACTACATTCTTAAAATGTGAAATCAACGGAGAGGTCGGTGGCCTGAATAAATGCCGAGTCAGTGCTCATATTAGTTTCGGTGACTCTATCATTGTCCTTTTTTTATGCATCAATCATGATAAAATAGTAATAGAGATCTTTCACAATAGTTAAATATGTGACCCGAGGTACTTACAAGTTTGGACATGATATTGTTACAATATAGAGATAAGGAGTGATGTGCAAGAGGATGCGCATACACTCAACTCAGTTGCCTGGAAAGATTCAGCCTGATATACTCAACTCGGCTCAGCTAACTTAGAATCAGGAGACTAGCTATGTATTGTTGTAACTTTTATTCTATTATAACTAAATGTAACTGCTGCATGTAACCGTTGTAGTGAAGTATACTCTATAAACACTTCACGGTCAACAACATTGTAATTAACTTGTCCATTATTTCTCAATAAGAATTTCGTATTTTATTTTTTCTCTTGTGTTTCAATTTCATCAATTTCAGGAGATATAGATCGATCTTCATAAATATACAATATTAGGATACCTACAATAATCTTTAATGACTCGACTCTACTTGCACCCACATAGTGAGAGGGATGTTCCTATATGCACATTTTGTATACATCAATAATGATAAGATAGTGGTGAAGTTATCAACTAAAAATTAAGATCTATTCTAAATGGTATAAAAATTGTATTAATCCTATCCTATCTCATCTCTAAAATGCCCACTTTTTCAATTATACTCTTTCAGGCCCTTAATTATTGGGGATATATATTATTAAAGATATGAACCCCATATATGCCCAAAATTTGCTGGCAATGTGTAACAATGCAATGTGGTTATTTATCAGCCAATTATTGTTAAAGCTGAATTGAACATACAATCATAATAAAGTTGGCAACATATCACATAATTCCCCACTAAATGAAACAATGAGTTTTATATATATATATATATATATATATATATATATATATATATATATATATATATATATATATAGTGGATGTACCTTGTATATAATGGGGTCATGACCGAGTTAAAACAATTATAACTCTACATTTTACATATAAAAAATATTTGGTTTGAGTTTACTTTGAAAAATAACTACGAGATGCATTTCAAATAAAATTTCTGGATCAGATATATATATATATATATATATATATATATATATATATATATATATATATATATATATTTGCTTTACACACTTTCTTATTATTCTTTGGTACAACTAGAAAAATTAAAGAAAATGTGGGTACAGATCATACTCTAGTGTTTACTAGTTGTGCCCAAACAGGACAGAATATATGTTGGATATAGCATTAGACCTATTCATATACCATTTTAAAAAAATTCATGATTCATAGAGAGAAAGAAAAGGATGTATAAGGGGGCAAAATGATAGGAACTAAGCTAGAATATTTGATATAGACAATGACACGTTTGTTCTTATTTATTCACTATTGTCTTATGAACAATATAGTAATTAAATTTCTAGTAATTTTTCTTCAATATTCAAAATGTTTTTTATTCTACGTATCTATCTGAGTTATAACTATGCATATCAGATTACGTATTTAAAAAATTGTAAATTCACACCAAACGTGTATTCTAATATTCAATACGTATCCATGTCGGATACATATCTAATACTAGACACGTTGTTAGAAAGAAGTATCCGTGTATCACATTCTTAAACAAGGTTACCTACACGATAAGAAACATGTTAATGCCATTTTCTTTTGTTCTTTTGTGTATATGTGTGTTTTATTTTATTTTAATTTTTTTGTTTGGGTGAAGGAGGAGGGGGGTGTTGGAGGGAGGTGGGGAGAGGTGGTTGTGCCTTTTCCTTACTTGCAGCCCACTATAGTGGTTTAACTTTTTCAACAAGACAATGAGGATGTCCTTGAAAGACATCAAAGGCTATCAAAAATCACCCCCCAAAAATGATTTCAATTATTAAGAGTCCATGTGCATATAGAGTTGTTGTATAACCAAAGGGAAAAGTAACCCAAAATATTGATATCTCTCATATCTCATATATATTGTACTAAAAGGAAGGTGTTCCAAAGATATCCACGCACATTGTATACCATTACTTGTTTTCTTGGTTTTAATTATCAATTTTACTTTTTCTTTTTCTTTTTGTCTCGTCAACAATCTGGAGGGATACCCTATGGGTTAGGGGTTAGATAGTGAGGTCTGACGGTGTTAAACAAGTCATAAATAATTTGGTCAACTGTTTAGATCGTTGTCTTCGTTTGATCTAAAAAGGCTAATCTGAATTAACAAGACATGTATTTCTCATACTTATATGAGAGTGAGCATTCTATTACTTTACCGATGTAGACTTTACAGATAACCCACAAACTACAACCACTGGATTGCACTTAGTAATGTCCTACCAGAATCAAATATGAAGTTACGTACGCGGATATGAGCCACACGGATTTAATAGGGTTGAAATTATATATTTCAGATTCATCCATATATGTAATCGTACAATGTGGAGTTACCATCTAAAAAAATTTCCGCATGAATGGAATGGAATGAAATGATTTTTTTATTATATTCCAATGTTTGTGTATGATTATAAGATAATGGAATGGAATAAAATCTTATTCCAATGGAATGAAAAATGGTCATTTTAATTCCCTCCGAAATTGGACAGAATGAAATGAAACATGTGGGTGGTGGGTAAGATTAAGGCGAGGTTGGGTGGGTGGTGAGGCGGGGTGGGTGAAGTTGGGTAGGTGGTGGGGCAGGATAGGGTAGGGTGGGATGAGATAGGGTAGGTAAGGTGGTGTAAAGGTATGGTAGGGTGGGTATGGTGGGGTGGGGCATGGTAAGCTAATGTATGATAGGGATAGGGTGAGGTGTGGTGGTGTGGTATGATAATGTAAGGTACGGTAGGGTAGGGTGGGGTATGGTAGGGTGAGGTAAGGAATGCTATGGTAGGATATGGCAGAATGGGTATGGTAGGGTAGGGTGGGTGTGGTAGAGTATGATGGGTAAGGTGGGGTGAGGTGTGGTATTGTAGGGTGGGTGTGGGTATGGTAGGGTGGGGTACAGTATGGCAGGGTGGGTATGGTAGGGTGAGGTAAGGTATGGCATAGTAGGTTAGGGTAGGGTGGGTATGGTAAAATAGGGTAGGTGTGGTAGGGTGGGGTATGGTGAATGGGGTAGGCTGAGGTAGCGTAGGTTAGGTAGGGTTTGGTTAGGCAGAGTAAGGTATGTAAGATAAGGTAGCATAGTAAGATAAGGTGGGTAGGGTAGGGTGAGGTAGGGTTGGGTAGGTGGGTGTTAGAGCTACCCCACCCCACCCACTCTACCATTTCCACCCTATCCTACCTTATTCACCATATCCTACCCTACCCCACCCCACCTAACCTTAATTCACTATTGTGCCCTACTCATCACTCAATATGTCACATTTTATATAATTTGTTTCATTCCATTCAAACACAGTAATAGAATGAGATTATAACATTCCGTTCCAATGACTTTATTCCATTTTCTTTTGATTCTTGCGTAACAAACATGCCATTAGTGTATTCATTTTTGATTGAATAGTATAAATTTTTCCTATGGCGAATTGGACACTGATGATGATCAGCTCAGGCCACAGCCACGCGTCATACAGATATTGGCTAATCACAGGTTGAAGAGGGAACGTGTCCCTATCAAGGAGAAGAAGTCCGACCAGGGGCAACTATAGACCCTGAGGGCGAGCAACATCCCTGATACTGACCACCGCAGGACGGTTGGTCCATAAGGAATGCGCAGAGCGCGACCAAACTCATCTATCCAACAGGGCCGAGCGGCCACGCGTTTATACGCACATGACCCTTGAGCAGGAATAAAACGTGCGAAATGAACCTAGCCTTATTAAGGCTCTGATTCATAACTCGATATTAGAGAATCATTCCCTCCTAGTAATCAGGAGTTCAAATCAATCTAATCTCAACTAATCCTTGGTGGATACGGCAAAATTAGGGTTTAGACTCTATTTAAACTGTTGCAAGAACTACGGCCGACTTGATTCCGGTTAGGCAATTGGATACGTAGGCAGATCAAGAATAACTTGAGTTCAGTCAAAACACCATATAACAAACCATCCCTTCTTTTGGTATCGGCCGGTGACCGGAGAACTACCATTAGAACAATCATACCCGGAAATTACTTATTGGTGAAATCCGACTTCATCATTGGCGCTAGAAGGAGGGCCTTCATCGGTAGTTTCGAAGTAACGTCGATCACTATGCCGCCGAAACAAGCGGGAAGAAAGCATAAAAACGCCGCTGGTGGCGAATCCACCATGGTGAAAAGAGGCGGAGGACCGAGGGAAAAAGCGAGGAGAGACTACGGCGACACCTCCCAGTGGAACCCTACCGAGATCCCCGCGACGAGGCTTTGGTTGAGGCGTTATCTAACCTTAATCCGGCCATCTTCAAAACGATTGTGACAAACGCGTTAAAAGTCAGGGGGGAAGATATCACAGGGGAGACGCACACCAAGGAAAACCCAATTATGGATGAAAAGGAAAAGGCCCTCAATTTTTCGCGGGAAGAGCATGTCGAGGCTCTGTCCACCAGTTCCATCCCGGGCCGGAGAGAAATCAAAGAACAGGTTAGAGATGCAGCCCGTATGGAATTGGATACTATCCTGGGTAAAACTCCCTTTTCTTTTGAATCTTCTTTTACTGAGCAGGTTGAAAGTTACCCCAGACCCCTAGGATTTAAGATGCCAAAAATGGATCCCTATGATGGGACAAAAGACCCCAACGATCATATACACCAATACCTGACGCATATGACCTTGTACCACGCGGCCGATCAGATGAAGTGCAAAGCGTTTCCTGCGTTATTGACCGGTCGGGCTCGGGAGTGGTTCAGGAAACTACCACCCAAGTTCATTAACGACTTCACTACTTTAGCCAGAAAGTTCATGCATACCTTCATCACCACACATCCGTTCCAGAGGAACGCCACTCACTTGCTCACGTTAAAGCAAAAACACGACGAAACTGTGCTGCAATTCCTAAAAAGGTTCAATGAAGAATCAAGACAGATACAAGGGGCTGATGAACATCTGATAGTTACATCCTTTATAGCAGGGCTACGTGAGGGTCGGCTATACGCCAAGCTCAACAGTAAACCCCCACTGTCTATGGAAGATTGCGTAGAAACAGTCTTTAAGCAGAGTCAAGGGGAAGAAGCCAACAGACTCAAGAGAGAGCAGGAAAAGGAAGACCCTAGAAAAGGAAAGACGACACGGCAACCCGAGAAAGAGCAAAAACAAGTATGGGACAGGATGACCTCTCCCATTACCGACAGGCTCGGGAAGAAATGAGCTCTCCAAGATAGAGACTTGGTGCCGTTGAATCGATCACGCGAGCAGGTGCTCGCCCTAATGGAAAGAAAAGGGATAGCGCGAACGCCCCCACCTTTAAGGGGGCTGTTAGGAACATTTTATTATGTTTTGATGATGGTCATACTAGCTGTTATAGCAAGCCTGAAATAAGTTAGAATTCTCTGTATAAGTATTTACTTAGAGTCTGACATGTTGTATAAGTTGAGTCAGACAAGTATTGTACTAGTTGGTAGGACGGCAAAGCAAAAACAGATATTCGGCAAAGGAAAGCCAGCCAAGCACCAGCAGAGAAGAAATAAGACATTATGATCTGACTTATAACCAAGGAAGTCTGTGATGACCTTGGATAAGTCTAAGTTATGTTTTAAATGATAAAACTCAAATGTTCAAATATGGTGTACACTGGTCTCACTCAAATCAAGGATCAGTGAAGTTCAAAGACTCTCCAAATACCAGAACAAAGAAGGAAACATTGAATCGGTGAGTACAATCGACTTTCGGCAAAGAGAACAAACAAAGAAAGAATGAACGGCTAAGTCGAAGGCTCACTCTACCGTTCTATAAGCGTGAAGAGACATTCACAAGATCAAATTTGATATACGATGAAGATTCGAGAAGATCATGCATTAAATGCACAATCATTAAAGGATCAATTAAGGACGGATTTTTACGCTATACGTTTGAAGAAAGAATCCGATCACGAAATCAAGGAGAATACAATTAAGGGGAATCAAGAATGAAATCAAGGATTATTCCTCATTAATATAGCCAACGGACGGAATTTCAAGAAACCAAGGTTATTCAAGGCTATAAATAGAAGGCATTGACAGAAAAAGAAAACAACGATTCAAAAAGAAAGAAAGTAGAAACTCTGTCAATTTGAAAAGCCTTCTCTCTGAACTTACAAGGATACAACTAGTGATCAACTCAAATATCAGAACTACAAAGTCATATTCATAACTGAGATTGATCAAGCAAGTGTGTGAATCACATTCACATCAATCTGAAGCAACTGAATCAGAGGCAATCTGAGAAGGAGTTGAATCTGTGATAGCTGTTGAAGGATTTTGATCTCAAGGAGCAGCAAAAGGAAGACTGAATCGCTGAAGCTGTTGCAATCAAGGAGTGATAGTCTTGCAGATTGTGAAGCTTGGGAAGCCAAGGACAATCATACTATTGTATCTGTGAAAAACAATAGTGAATTCCTCCAATCATCACGGGAGAATAGTGGATTAAGGGATTACACCACCTGAACCACTATAAGCCTTGTGTTAATTTAATTTCTGCAATCTACTTTACTGACATTCATTCAATTTGCATACATCATAATTTGCATCTGTGGATATCTAAACCGATTTGAAAACAATATAGTAAGAAGGGACTTATCCATTTGCCCAAAAGCTTTTAACTAGAAGAAGAAAAGTTTTGAAACTCCACTATAGTCGGTCATTCACCCCCCTCGACTATAGTTTCACCCTTCTCTGGGACCAACAGGGCAGTGGAAAAAAGGACCGAGACAAAGTTTTGCAAATATCACAGGGCGTGGGTCATGATTCGTAGAAGCTGTAGAGACTTGATTAGAGACATAGATGTTGCGGCCTTAGAAGGAAAAATTGATGAAGCAATTGATCGAACGTGGAATCCTAACCCAAGAGGTAGAAGAGAGTACAAAAGGAGAAATTATTATTAGGGAAATGATGGTAGATCAGACCAAAAGTTAAGGAGAGTTCCTTCTCCAGATCCTGAAGAGCACATAGATAATAAACCCATCATACCATCAATACTATTGCAGGCGGTCCGTCAGGATACAGACCACCCGGAGAAAGTAGCAATCCCAAGGGCTCACCACCTGAGACAAGTAAGAAGCAAAAATTGACGGGAGAGGTAGTGAACAGACCAGGGGATCCTCTTCCTCTGGTTCCCAACAACGAAGGACTAGTGATTCAGTTAGTAGTTAATAAGCACACAGTGAAACGAGTGTGTGTGGATACGGGAAGTGCGGTAAACGTTCTGTATTTATCGGTGTGCCAGGCCATGAAGATACGGGAAACCGAGCTAACTCCAGTCTCAGCCCCGTTGTTTGGATTCGCCGGACCACCCATACATCCTGTTGGTATGATTAAGGCGCCAACAACTTTGGACGAGGAAGAAAAGCGGGACTCTTATGGTCGATTACGTGGTGTACGATCGGCCTCGGCATATAATGTCATATTGGGAAGACCCGCTCTGATAGATCTTCGAGCGGTAATCTCCCCTACACATATTACCATGAAATTCCCTACTGTAGAAGGGATAGCAGAAATAAAGGGAGATGTGGAGACAGCCAGGAGCTGCTATACCGCCACCATAAAACAAAAAATGATGGTACAACAGGTCCTTATTGACGAACTCGTTCCAGAAGAAGAGGAACGATGGTTAACCAATGACGTGGTAACACAAGAAACCCTATGGGAAGACCAGGAAGACAGGGTCGGCGTCGGGGAATGGATTCCAGAACCCCACAGACAGAGTCTGATCGATTTGTTGAAAGAATACAGAGATGTTTTCACTCTGACCACAGATGATATGCCCGGTCTGTCTTCCAGCCTGACATTACATCGTCTAAACGTAGACCCAAGCAGAAACCCCGTCCGGCAGAAGAGGCGATGTTTCGCTCAGAAAAAAGTAGAATTTATTCGAGAAAGAGGTAACAAAGTTCTTTGCCGCACATTTGGTATAATTAAAGAGGTGGTATATCCTGAATGGTTGCCAATCCGGTTCTAGTTAAGAAACCAGACGGATCTTGGCGCATGTGTGTGGACTTTACAGACTTAAACAAGGCGTGGCCAAAGGATTGTTACCCACTTCCAAAGATCGATAGCTTGGTAGATTCCACGGTCGGATATGAAGTCTTCGCATTCCTAGACGCGTATAAGGGGTATCATCAGATAGCCATGGCTCCAGAGGACATGGGGAAGACATATTTCATCACAGAAAGAGGGACCTTCTGTTATCTTACTATGCCGTTCGGCCTCAAGAACGCTGGAGCCACGTATCAGAGAGCCGTAAATAAAATATTTGAGAAACAAATTGGTAGGAACATGGAGGTATACGTAGATGACTTATTGATCAAGAGAAGGTCTCTCGAGCAGATCATGGCGGACGTCAGAGAAATTTTTGGAGTACTAAGGCAAACACAAATGCGTCTTAATCCAAAAAAGTGTACGTTTGGGGTACGGTCAGGAAAGTTCCTTGGGTACATGATATCCAAGGAAGGTATAAGAGCAAATCCAGACAAGGTAGAGGCCATACAGAGCATGGCTCCACCGAAGAACATTAAGGAAGTACAAAGATTGACAGGGCGTATGGCCGCCCTAAATAGATTCCTCTCACGGTCAGCGCAAAGGGCTCTCCTTTTTTTTCAAGATCTTAAGGCAAGCAAACCCCTTTGACTGGAATGAAGAATGCCAAAAGGCATTCGAAGAGTTGAAGAAATACCTCACAAACTTACCCGTTCTTACCGCACCACAGAAAGGAGAGACTCTATACTTGTACTTGTCAGCGTGCCAAGAAGCACTGAGTGCCGTCCTGGTGAGCGATCAGGATAACACTCAAAAACCGATTTTTTATGTTAGTAAAGCACTCCGAGGGCCAGAGGTGAGGTATACCAGTGTAGAAAAGTTGTCATTGATTTTAGTCCATGCGTCAAGAAAACTGAAACCATACTTTCAGGCTCATCCTATAGTGGTCATGACAGACCAACCGCTTCGACAGATTCTAGATAAACCAGAGACGTCTGGAAGATTGACAAAATGGGTGGTCGATCTGGCTGCCTATGATCTGGAATTCAGACCAAGAGTATCCATCAAGGCTCAGGCCTTGGCTGATTTCATAGCCGAAGAAGTAGCCATAACTCTAGAGCAGGAACGGACTGACAAACCCGTAGACCAGTGGAATTTGTATATGGATGGAGCGTCCAATAAGGAGGGAGCAGGAGCAGGCCTTCTGCTCTGTAGTCCGAAAGGAGAAGAATTTCCTTATGCATTGCGTTTCAGCTTTAAGGCAACCAACAATGAGGCCGAATATGAAGCGCTCATAACAGGGCTCAAACTGGCTACAAAATTGGGAGTCAGGAGATTACATATATTTAGTGATTCACAGCTGGTGGTCAACCATGTTACGGGAGAATACGAAGCAAAGGAATACACTATGAAGAGATATATTTCCATGGCCCGAACATTGATTTCACACTTTGAAGATGTCAAAATGGGTCAAATTCCTAGGTCTAAAAATGCTCGTGCGGATGCATTATCTAAATTAGCATCAAATTTCTTCTCAGATAAAAAGGTTCTGATCGAACAAGTGGCAGAGCGAAGCTATGAACTAAAAGTGGCTCAACAAATCGACCAGCGAGCTACCTGGATGGGTCCTATAGTAGCCTTCCTAAAAAACAATGTGGTTCCGGAAGACAGAGTCTCAGCCCGGAAGATAAGACTTCAAGCAAGCAGGTATTCGTTGTTTAATGATATCTTATACCGCAAATCCTTTATAACTCCATGGCTACGTTGTGCCACCGAAGAAGAGGGAAATTACCTCCTTCGAGAAATCCATCTGGGAATCTGTGGAAGTCATATGGGAGCTAGAGCTCTAGCTCGTAAGTGTAGGCTCTTCGGGTACTATTGGCCGACCATGGGTGCAGATGCTCGCGAATTGGTGATGACCTGTAGAACATGCCAGGTGCATGACAACCGCAAACACCAACCCTCACAGCAGATGGTCCCCTTGGTATCCCCATGGCCTTTTGACCAGTGGGGAGTGGATCTGGTCAGCCCATTACCGAGGGCGCCAGGGAACTTGAAGTTTCTCATAGTAGCCATTGATTACTTCACTAGGTGGGTAGAGGCAGAGCCACTGGCAACGATAACAGGTGGAGCGATTCGAAAATTCTTATGGAAGAATGTGGTCTGTCGGTATGGAATCCCTAAGCATTTGATATCAGACAATGGTACTCAGTTTGAGGATAGAGTTGTCCGAGAATGGTGCTCAGAACTTGGAATAACTCAACACTTTACATCTGTAGGGTATCCACAAGCAAATGGGCAGGTCGAGCAGGCCAACAGACAAATCAAGACCGGGTTAAAAAAGAGGTTAGAAGAAGAGGGTGAGCACTGGGTGGAACAATTGCCCAATGTCCTATGGGCATACAGAATAACGCCTAACTCGGCTACGGGCGAAACCCCTTTCCTGCTATCATATGGATGTGAGGCTGTTATCCCGACAGAGATAGGATTACCTTCGCCCAGAACAGAGCTGTATAGCCAGATCGATCAAGAGACCGAGCTCAGACACCTAAAAGATGAATTGGAAGAAACTCGTGATATAGCTTTAATAAGAATGGCCAAGTACAAGCAACAGATCGCACAATATTACAACGCTAAGGTGAGTGATTTGTACTTTAAGGTAGGAGATTTGGTCCTTCGCAAAAATGAAGTTAGCAGATAGGACCCTCAGGGCAAGCTAAAGCCAAATTGGTAAGGTCCGTATAAGATCATCAAGGTGCACGGTAAAGGTGCCTATCGGCTAGCAAACGCTCGAGGAAGACCGTTCACTGGCGGAATTCAAACTAACTTAAGAAGATTCTACGCCTAAGACAGGTTCAAGGCTGTTTGCTATTTTATTTATTATCTATAGTATGAGAATGTAATAAGTTGCTTTTGTGACCGTTTATTTGTTCAATAAAGTTGGCATTTATTTATTCTATAGCGTTTATGTGCATAACTTCTTTATAAAAATCAACTGCTCAAAGCAGAGCAGGCTCAGAGACTGAGCGCCACATAAAAATAAAGCGCCAAAAGCGAAATGAGCTCGAGAGACTAAGCGCCATATAAAAATAAACTGCCAAAGGCAGAGCAGGCTCAGAGACTAAGCGCAATAAAGAATAAACTGCCAAAAGCAGAGCATTAAAGCAACAGATAACTCTCAAGCATGCTACATCAGAAATAGACAGAGCATGCTTGAGGGGGGAAAGCAGGATCAGACAAGGCAAAGGTAAAATAAAAGTCAAAAATGAACAGCCATGAGTGCTCTTCCTCTTATAAATAAAAATTTGTTTTGACAAGTCTTTACAAATATTAAAATAACAGACCGTAGAGTAGGTCATAAGCATATTAAACGGATTTAGGCTGGGAGCCACCAGCTGAGACATTTTGTTCTGAAGTTGCTTGAGTAGCCGGCTTAGGAGGGGGAGGAACAGAGTATTTCTGAACAATATCTACCCCCGATTTGAGCTCCTGAAGGCGCTCGTTGTACATCTGCCCCATGCCCGGCTTATACAAATTGGCGCTCTTCAACTTTGAAAGGACAAGGCCTGCGAGTTATGCTCGAGCATCATCGATCCCCATCGAGTACCCATGGTTAACTATAGGAATAAGGAGAGCGGAAAGGACCATATCAAAAGGGGCAGTGTTGTAATAGTCCCGGATGCCCTTAGCTACAAGTGCAGGGACGGAACTCTCCAGAGCGCTACAAGCCGATTGTGCAGCCTTCAGACTCTCTTCGGTCTTTGCCCTCTTCTCTGCCTCAGCGGTCAGCTGTGCCTCCAAGTTCTGCATCTCTGTAGCATGTGCCGTACGTAGAGTCTGTATCTCCAGCTCATGCTTGGTCTTGAGGTCGACCAGACCCTTTTTCTTGGACTCATACAAATCTTTGTATTTCTTCTTGGAAGCCTTGAGCTCAGACACTGTCTTCTCATGCTCATCAAAGAATGACTTTGGATTTGGCCAAAAGCGCCGAATACTTCTCGACCGATCCGAGCACCCTGACCAAGTATGACCATAAGGAAAATAAAAATACATATATGCGAATGTGCATACAAGTATGCATGTAAAAAGAGGATCAACCAAGAAATGTAGCAAGCATACCATCTCAGTTAAATCTACAGTAGACATGGCGTGGAGAGCGGTTTGAATTGTGGAAGCTTCACCTTGCTCTCCCCGCGAGAGACGGCCGTGAGTAAGCTGAGGTCCTCTTTTACGAGAGGCTCTCGACGATTGGCGATCGATCGGCGCAGGGGGACTAGATCAGAGACCTCTTCATCAGAGGGAAGATCGGTAATAATCACATCTTCATCCCCAGACCGCGGTGGGTTGCGCATAACGCGTCATCCGGTCGGTCGACAAGGGATAGACAAAGACATCAGTCGAGCACCGTGCGGATGATCGATAAGCGAAGGCTCAGGATCATGCAGGTCGAGTATCGACCAAGGCTTCTTCAGTGAACATCGTCGACCTCTCGGCTCTGCTCAGAGATAGTAAGTGCGCCAAGTCATTGCTTTATGCGAGAGAAAACAAAAGTAAGATGCATGAAATACAATCTGTACAAGGAAAGAAATCAACGATTCTGACAAGATCCTACAAGATTTCTCTTCATCCTCGGTAAGAGGTGTGTATGGCTCAGGCCCGGCCTCATGTAACCGAGCACGATCGATGAGCTCGGAAGGATAATTTTGGCAATTCATGGAGATGTCCAACTGCCTGATAACTTGGATCCTGTCCTTCAGGTCGGCCATATCAGGATTCTCATCCTTGTCGAGCGTGGCAGTGTTCCACCTACCCAATCGGGTATTCCCCTCGTGACGAACGAAAAAGAATATCTATTTCCATCGTTTAAAAGACGTTTTCCTGGCAAGTTGAATGGGAATATCTAGCAGATGACCCGGTCGGCGGAGAAAATAGTACCACCCCGGAGAATTGGGAACCTTACAGCGCCGGTAAAACGTCCGAAATAGCCCAACTGAGAATCTAGTCCGTACCAAACGGCACCAAATAGCAAAACCTACAATACATCGAACCCCATTTGGGGCAAGTTGGGCAATTCCCAATTCATAGTGGCGGAGAGTGGCCACAATAGCAGGACATAAGGGCAACCTTAGGCCACACTCAAATTGCTCCCTGTAGACTGCACAGTAATCGGGCGGAGGCTCAGACGCATAACGGCTGACGACCCGGGCGTCAGTTCTCGATGGTGGACTGATTGGAATACGAGGAGCGAATCTAGTAGCATCTATGTGGTATTGATTGCAGAGATAATCGATAGTGTGTTGGGAGATGATTGATTCAATTCCAAAACTACCCATGATAGATTTGGTTGCGGAAACGGCCTTTAGATGTCGTATGAAAGCAGAATCCCTAGGGGTTGGGGACACAGTATGCCTAGGAACAAGCCCAGATAATAAGTTATATTGATAAGTGATGGCCGGAGAAGCGGCCAGAAAAGATGAAGTAAAATGGGGTGAGGTGGCGGATACACCTTCAGACTCAAGATCAACGGATTTGGGACTCAATTCTCTATCAACTGACTCGTCGGAAGGAGTGGAGAATCTCACCCTCATAAATCGCAAATTAAAGAACAATCGAAAACGCAAAGAAAAAACACTTACTTGCAGAAATGGGAGAGATGAAAGACTTCAGTTTCACCCGGCTTGAAATTAATAACGGAAATAATAATGGAGAACAGACGTTTGAGAAGACAGGTTATAACCCCAAGCGACGCTTTGGTTAACGGCCCATCGGCGTCGTGAGCAGCAGTACGCGACTCGTTTATCGTGCTCATAATGGCAATCGCAATAATGTATGGCGCGTCACAACGTCTCGATCGGCTCCAACGAGCAGAGCCGCCCAGTCACAACCAATTTTAGTCGAAAGTAGGTCGTCCCCGGCTAAGGGCCCAGGTCGACCTAGGGGCTTATGATGATGATCGGCTCAGGCCACAGCCACGCGTCATACAGATATTGGCTAATCACAGGTTGAATAGGGAACGTGTCCCGACCAAGGAGAGGAAGTCCGACCAGGGCGCATCAGAGACCACGAGGCGAGCAACATCCACGATCATCGACCACCGCAGGACGGTCGGTCCATAAGGAATGCGCAGAGCGCGACCAAACTCATTTATCCAACAGGGCCGAGCGGCCACGCATTTATACGCACATGACCCTTGAGCAGGAATAAAACGTGAGAAATGAACCTAGCCGTATTAAGGCTCTGATTCATAACTCGATATTAGAGAATCATTCCCTCCTAGTAATCAGGAGTTCAAATCAATCTAATCTCAACCGAATCCTTGGTGGATACGGCAAAATTAGGGTTTAGACTCTATTTAAACTGTTGCAAGAACTACGGCCGACTTGATTCCGGTTAGGAAATTGGATACGTAGGCAGCTCAAGAATAACTTGAGTTCAGTCAAAACACCATATAACAAACCATCCCTTCTTTTGGTATCGGCCGGTGACCGGAGAACTACCATTAGAACAATCATACCCGAAAATTACTTATTGGTGAAATCCGACTTCATCAGACACCAATCACTTGCTTGCTCAAAGGCACCTAAATACCTCGTGACTTATCGGCTATGTCATGGTGCGATGGAAACTAGCCTTCATGCGATTTGGAGTTGTTTTTGGCCCGAGCGGATCGAAGATTGGCCTTTTATCAAGAGTTGGGCATACTCATTTTTTTGGATGACAGTTAATCTGACACGATCACTATCACTATCACATCCAAAGAGTTGGTCATATTTATTTAGAAAAATATCCAACGGAACAAGCTAGTCCACAATTTTTACATTGTTTGTCCACATGCTTTGGTGTTTCTATCGAAGGCGGTTAAGAGGTCAAGAGATCTACAATTAGCGTGAGATGTAAATGTTTAGTTCTTTTGCTTCCACTCCCAACATTTTGGGATGGTCTGTTTTTAGTGAAGTTTCACACACTTTGCCTTAAATAAGACTCAAACCCTGAACATCTTGGTCTTACGGTGTAATCATTGACCACTTGACCAATGTCTCGTTGAGGTGTGTGTGTCTTTGATTATTAATTTTAGTTTAAGAAGTTGATTATTAGTTTGAGTGCAAGAAGAACAAGTGACACTAGTACAATTGAGTGTGACAAATTAATTGAAGGTAGAAAGTAAAGCAAGAAAATAAAGAAAGAGTTTGCAATAAGACAATTTGTAAAGTTAAAGGGGCTTCAGATTAGGACAACCAATAAAGCTATTAAATATTATATAAACAAATAATTTCAACAAATAGTAAATGGTTTACTTTTGTTATATGCTCCCCACGTTATCACGCTCTTTCACTTTTACTAACACAAATCTTTAACAGATCCATAGACAAAGACCGTCTTCATTAGCCTAAGAACCCTTGGTGCCAAAGGCAACATCCCTCGTCGAGAGGGTCCTTCAACCCCGATCCGGCGTGAATAAAGAGAAATTAATCATGATAACTTTCAGTAGGCGGCGCGCGTAATGGAATGAACAGGACCCGGTGTCTACGAGAAGTCATCCTGAATCCAGAACTAACTCTCATACTGCAGCTGTTGGGATTCGATCTTGCGTTCTTTGATACAATCTATCATCCGGGAACCAACTAATCTACCCATGCGGGTATTAGCCTAAGAACCCTTACACTACGTAAAAGGTGCCTAAAGTAATATTAAATTGAATTAAATTCAAAATAATCGATACTAAAAAATTGATTCTTTTTTAAAAGTCAATTTTAGATTTTATAAACGAGTAAAAAGATGATTCTAAGGACTAAAATCAACATTATGAAAATTGATTCAACGTTTCTTAAAAGATAATGATTGTCATTGTGATGCTATTTTGATAAGTTTGGTATGATGTTCACTAACAACGTTTATGGAAAAATGATATCTAACATAACATTATTTCATTCAAAATGAATGAAATTCATACAAATCTACCCGTCTTTACTGTAATATTGATCGATTATCATTATGGTGTCACAACGACAAGTGTTAGGTGTGACGCATTGTTCAATTGCACTCATGGTTAGACTTGTCACCTACTAAATCTCTTTACGTTCCCCACGAGAAATGGCAACTTTGCTGAAAGATGAACACATTCAGTAGACTGTATTCCTTCAATACTCATTTCAACAGCCTTCTCTTTATTAGGGCGAAGTGGGAAACGATACAAATGAGATCTCCCCCAAAACGAAGCCTTAGCTAATAGAATTTCACAAAAAAAAAGTTGAGAAAAAGATACCAAGTTTTATAATTCTGAAAGATGAAAAGATAACAAGCAAAAGGTCCATAAAAACAAACTCAGCTTGCTGCTAGCAGTTATAATGTTGAAAACAAGCAACAAAAATGATGTTCAAAATCTGGTAAAACATTGGAATATAAGAAAGAAACATTTCTCGAACGCTTAAAGATCAAGCTTTAAGACGCCCGTAAAACTTGGCCTTCTCTTCAGTAGTCTGGAAACGGCCATGGCCAAACTTGGATGAAGTGTCGATGAACTTGAGATTGATCTGCTCCAAAGCGAGCCTGGATGTTTGGGTCAGAAGGGACTGCCTCAAAGTGACCACTCTCTTCTTGGGTCCCACACAGCCACCCTTAATCATCAGAAAGTCATTCTTCACAATTCCATAGTGTGGGAATCCTCCCATTGGAGTTATCTCCTTCTCAGTCCTGTATATAATCAAAGAAGCCAAATTATTAAGAAAATACCAACATTGTTAAAAGGGAAAGCATAGGCTGGACCATTTATTGTTAGTGACAGGGAAACAGCAAATCTATAATGTGCGAACCTGTCAAATTCGGTGATGCCAGAATGAGTTTCTTGTCCAGTCTTCCCTAGCTTATAGATTTTCTTGTTCAACTCTGTACGGTGATGATAACCGTTCTGACCAGCCCTTGCAACAGTATAGGAAACCCTAGCTGGATGCCATGCACCAATACAAGCAACCTTACGAAGACCACGATGGGTCTTACGAGGAAGACGAGTGACACCCCAACGAGTCACCACACCTTCATATCCCTTTCCTTTAGTCACCCCAATAATATCAATCATCTCGTCTTTCTGGAAAACAGCATCCACCGGAATCTGCTTTTCAAAAAAGCCGTAAGCAAAATCAACCTTTTGAGCAATATCACCACCGTTAACCTGAATCTCCATTAGATGGGCTTTCTTTTGCTTAAGACCTTTCATCTTCCGAATCTGAAAAAGAACGGTGTACATTCAATCAGTTAAAAGTTCATGATAATAAGCGATAACATACCATAACAAAAACAAGATATAAAACCTGAGTATGAGCCAAGACACGAATGACACAGCAGTATTTCTTCAGCTTCTCCAACTGGACATGGATGTCCTTCTTGCCTTCATCACTTTCATACTTCTTCGAGTACTTAGTGAAAGCTTTCTTTTTGGACGAGCACCAATTTTTGTAAAACCTCCTCTTAACCTCTTCACTGAGATGCTGAGCCCACACAGTGTTAAGACAAGCATGAGGCCACGGGTGTCTTAACATAACCAACAACACCAACAACAATCATTGGAGGTGTTTCAATGATCGTAACTGCTTCACATGTTTCCTTCTTGTGCAACTCTAGATTAAGATGATACAAATATAGATTAAGACAGAAATATCTATATAGCTAATGTTATATTTTTATTGGGGAAAATAGGGCTATGCAATTTAAGATTTGTAATAATAATTTCCTTCTGTTGAAGAAAAACAAAGTAAAATTAAACATGCATAGAAATTAAACATAACCATAGATTAATATACTGTATGGAGAAGAAAAAGACATCAATAACATGTATAACTTACTTGACCCGGGTTTTTCAACTTCTCGGACAATGTGCGTCATCCCAGCTTTGTAACCAAGGAAAGAAGTAAGCCTACAGGGTTTTGTTGGATCATCTTTGGGTGAGGCTTTCACTGAAAAATTAAAACAGTACGAATTATACGCAGCAATAATGCCAAACGTAGAAAGCATTATCATTATTAAGTTATAACATAATAAGGTAACTATAGGACTACTCTACAACAACACAGCTCCTCAACATAAAAGTGTCAAATGGATGAGAAAATGTAAAGGAGGAAATGACATGCAAACATGATATGGATGAATAACCTCAAAGCTGTATATGTACCGAGTAACATAAGTTAATACTTGGGAATTGATAAAAAGTACTCATAAGCAAGTAAATACTAACTAAATATCTACTCACAAATACAGAAATCCTAACAAGATATATAAGAAAAGATAATAACCTTTTCCTCTATGACGGGCTGCTCGTTTTCTTGGGAGAAATCCCAAAGAACCATGTCTTGGGTGCTCAAACTTGCGGTGCGACATACTCGTTAAAAGCCCTGCAAGAGTCAAAAGACTTTACACATTTTCGGCAAATACTAGATAATGAATAACCACAAAACCAGGTAACAGTAATATTGCCACAGCCTTATAGAGGCTGGGAAAGGGGGGAAACAGATTTCTATCTATTTCAGTGCCCCAACATACATTTGGTGAATTTGAACTTTTCTAATATTCAGTCAGCTGTATTGGACAAATTATAGATCTTATCCAGTTAGATTTCTTCATATATTAATCCTTATCAATGCACACAGCCTATTCTGTTCAGCAAGTGGAAAAATTATTTAGGAAAGCTTTAATCAGCAAAATGAAGTGTTTTACAAAAGGCAAAGATAAAATCAGAAACCAAGAAATACAATGCCAAAACATGTCATTGGGCCTATCAACAATGAAATGCAAACACCCCAGAAAAGAAGGCAAGAAAAAAAGGGAAGTTGGCTAGACTTGAAAGATTCAAAGGATAAAAACAGCCTCATCGAGGAGGCATCAATAGTTCAAAATACAGCAAATATGATTTGGCATTACCAGAAAACACTAGACATATGTATCCAATTCAAGCAGATGCACAGAAAGATGCTCCCATACCAAGGCCTACGGCACAAAGAATAAATGCGCCAATTCTAAGGCCCATACGTATTTCTTTGAGAAAAAATCTCCAAAAAATGGAGCTTAAGCAAATGAGCAACTTTAGATTTCAGTATGACATGGGAGAGCACATTCCGAGCAACGCATAGTAAAAGGTAACAACACGTCTTTGTGTCAACTAAGCAATAGCACCTCATTCATTTAAACTGCACGGATTTTTTCAACCAACAAGAAAAAATCCTTCAAAATGCTTAATATTTTTTGATACAAACAAAGAATTACCACATAAAATTGCAAATTTCTCTTTCTTTTAGCTGAATATAATAAAATTAATCAAATCAAATAGCTATCAAGCAAAAAAAAGCAGCCAGACCAAATGAAAACATTTGACGGTAAGAAAATCTTTGGAAAGCAGACCAAACAATACTGAAAATAAACGAAATTTGTAGCACAGACATTAGCTAAGCAGCTGATTTGAATTATCAATGAATCGAAAATAAAACAGGTGTTACCTGGGAGCAAACGAGTGCAATGAAGCAACGGCAGGGGAACCCAACCTAGAGATTGAAATGTTTATTGACGCATGAGGTATTTATCTAATTCTAGGGTTTTAGGGTTTTGGGTGCAGTCCAGTGGCCTAATTCTGAGTTATTGGGCTTAGAAGGTGGAAGTTAATCGCCCATGCTTGCGCACCTTCCAGCCCACCACCGTTCTTTTTTTTTCTAAAGTATTTTTAAAGATTCTAAAGACGTCACACTCTTTTCAAAAACCAAAAAAATACCACACTTTTCATTTTCGGCACATTTTTCTTGATTTATTTTTACTTATACACACCACACATTTACTTCACACACCACATAAATATTATAACAATAAAATAATTACACTTTAACATATAATTAATACAAAAATAAATTCCTATTTTCTTCTTCAGACCAAAAACCCTAATTCATCACCCTAAAACCCCTCCCGCCGCCGCTCCTTTCCTCCTCCTCTCTCAACCACCGCCCCCTTCTTCCTCCTCCATCAACCACCCAAATCGCAGATCTTCGTTTTTTTATAAATCACGTCTCTTTTATTCTTCCTCTTCCCTCTATCACTCCCTTCCTCCTCCAAATCACAGCTCCCCATCCTTGCTGCTGCGGTTTTTTTTTTTTTTAAATTGCGAAATTTGATGTTTTGGGTGGTGAAAATGGCAAAAATTGATGTTTTGGGTGGTGAGTGTTGGTGGATGTTTTGATTTGGTGGTTGTAGGAGGAGGAAGGGTAGCTGTGGTGGCGGGTGTTGGTGGTGGTGGGTGTTTTGATTTGATGGTTGTAGGAGGAGGAAGGGTGGTTGTGGTAACGGGTGTTAATGGTGGTGGTGGGTGTTAATGGCGGTTTTTGGATGGTGGGAGGTGGTTAAGATGGTGGACATGAAGAAGATAAGTGTTAAGAAATGGAGAAATAGATAAATGTAGGGTTTATTTTGTACTTTTTTTTGTAAACTTATGGACTTAATAGTTTTTTTAAAAAAATGGTATAAAGAGACATTATTTATGTGATGTTTGAAATAAAAAGTAATAAAAATATTGTTGTAATTAAAAGTAATAGTTTGTGATATCGGAAGAAAAAATGTCTATCAAGTAAAAAAAGCGCTTTAGAACCCTTTTTTATTGGTATATAAAACCGTTTTGAATATCACGTATAATTAGGGCATTTTAAAAATTACTTCAAGTATCACGGTCATTTTACATGGAAAGAAACGTCATAGATATTGACGTCCTACCTTTACAGAAATCACTGACAATTATGATTAACGTCAGTGACAGCGACGTTTCTGGTATATAACTGGCAACGTTTCTGGTATATAACTGGCAGTAATGACAATGAAAATTCTACATGTGAGTTGAAGAAACTCGATTGTCATGAAAAAAAAATTATGCGGTGTTGATCAAAATAGAATCCATCAATTTAATGGTTTCCTAGCGTTTAAGAAAGGTCAATAATTTAATGCGGTATAGGAAACCATTAAATCCATCAATTTAATGGTTTCCTATACTCATTGAAAAGTAATATGAAAGCTGAATAAGACGATGGCAGAAAACATTGCAACAAAAATGTTCAACATCTGGTAAAACATAGGAATAAGAAAGAAACATTTCTCGAACGCTTAAAGATCAAGCTTTAAGACGCCCGTAAAACTTGGCCTTCTCTTCAGTAGTCTGAAACGGCCATGGCCAAACTTGGATGAAGTGTCGATGAACTTGAGATTGATCTGCTCCAAAGCGAGCCTGGATGTTTGGGTCAGAAGGACTGCCTCAAAGTGACCACTCTCTTCTTGGGTCCCACACAGCCACCCTTAATCATCAGAAAGTCATTCTTCACAATTCCATAGTGTGGGAATCCTCCCATTGGAGTTATCTCCTTCTCAGTCCTGTATATAATCAAAGAAGCCAAATTATTAAGAAAATACCAACATTGTTAAAAGGGAAAGCATAGGCTGGACCATTTATTGTTAGTGACAGGGAAACAGCAAATCTATAATGTGCGAACCTGTCAAATTCGGTGATGCCAGAATGAGTTTCTTGTCCAGTCTTCCCAAGCTTGTAGATCTTCTTGTTCAGCTCTGTACGGTGATGATAACCGTTCTGACCAGCCCTTGCAACAGTATATGAAACCCTAGCTGGATGCCATGCACCAATACAAGCAACCTTACGAAGACCACGATGGGTCTTACGAGGAAGACAGTGACACCCCAACGAGTCACCACACCTTCATATCCCTTACCTTTAGTCACCCCAATAATATCAATCATCTCGTCTTTCTGGAAAACAGCATCCACGGAATCTGCTTTTCGAAAAAGCCGTAAGCAAAATCAACCTTTTGAGCAATATCTCCACCGTTAACCTGAATCTCCATTAGATGGGCTTTCTTTTGCTTAAGACCTTTCATCTTGCGAATCTAAAAAAGAACAGTATATTCAATCAGTTCAAAGTTTATGATAATAAGTGGTATCCTACATGAGCAGCAGTAGCAAGATATAAAACCTGAGTATGAGCTAGGACACGAATGACACAACAGTATTTCTTCAGCTTCTCCAACTGAACATGGATATCCTTCTTGCCTTCATCGCTTTCATACTTCTTCGAGTACTTAGTGAATGCTTTCTTCTTGGACGAGCACCAATTTTTGTAAAACCTCCTCTTAACCTCTTCACTAAGATGCTGAGCCCACACAGTGTTAAGACAACGCAGGCCACGGGGTGTCTTAACGTAACCAACAACACCGACAACAATCATTGGAGGTGTTTCAATGATCGTAACTGCTTCACATGTTTCCTTCTTGTGCAACTCTAGATTAAGATGATACAAATATAGAGTAAGACAGAAATATGTATATAGCTAATGTTATATCTTTGATTGGGGAAAATAAGGCTATGCACTTTAACATTTGTAAGAATAATAAATCCCTACTGTTTGAAGAAAAACAAAGTAAAATCAAACATGCATAGAAATTAAACATAACTGTAGATTAATACACTGTATGGAAAAGAAAAAGACATCAATAACATGTATAACTCACTTGACCCAGGTTTTTCAACTTCTCGTACAATGTGCGTCATCCCAGCTTTGTAACCGAGGAAAGAAGTAAGTCTACAGGGTTTTGTTGGATCATCTTTGGGTGAGGCTTTCACTGAAAGATAAAAGAGTAAGAATTATACACAGCAATAATGCCACATGAAGAAAGCATTATTCGTTATTAACTTATAACATAATAAGGTGGACGAGTAACTATAGGACTACTCTATAACAACACAACACCTTAGCCCAAAAGTAACATAAGTTAATACTTGGGAGTTGATAAAAAGTACTCAAAAGCATGTAACTAATAACTAAATATCCACTTAGAAGTAGAGTAATTACATAAATTCAAAGAAGATATACAAGGAATGGATTGCATTAGCTTACGAAATGGATAGCATTAGCAAACACAGATGCAAACACAGAAGCAAAGCACCATATAGAATATTAAAAAAAATGAATAATAAAGAACTGATATTAACCTTTTCCTCTATGACGAGCTGCACGCTTTCTTGGGAGAAATCCCAAAGAGCCATGTCTGGGATGTTCAAACTTATGTGCGACATACTTAGTAGCTCTGCAATAGTCAAAGATTTTACAACTATTCTGCAGATACTGGATAATGGATAACCACAAAACCAGGTAACAGCAATATCACCACAGCCTTATAGAGACTGGGAAAGGGAAAACAGATTTCTCTCTATTTTGGTATCCAACATATATTTCATTATGTACATCTTTCTTATTCAGATCTATCGATTTCAGTGCCACAACATACATTTTGTGAATTTAAACTTCTAATACTCATTCAGCTTTATTGGATAAATTATGAAACTTATCCAGTTAGATTTCTTCACATATTAATCCTTATCGATGCACACAACCTATTCTGTTCAGCGAGTAGAACAATTATTTCGGAAAGTCTTAATTCACAAAACATAATATAATTTACATTATACAAAAAGCATGGAATACCTTTAAAATCAGAAACCAAGAAAAACAATGCCAAAACATGTCATTGGTCCTATCAACAATGAATTGCAAACATCCCAGAAAAGAAGGCAATAAAAAAAAGGGAAGTTGGCTAGACTTGAAAGATTCAAAAGATAAAAAAAAAAAGCCTCAACGACGAGGCATCAATAGTTCAAAAAAAAAAACAGATATGATATGTCATTACCAGAAAACACTAGACATATGTACCCAATTCAAGCAGATGCACAGAAATATGCCCCCATACCAAAGGCCTATGGCACAAAGAATAAATGTGCCAATTCTCGGGCCCATACGTATTTCTTTGAGAGAAAAAAAAACTCCAAAAAATGGAGCTTAAACAAATGGGCCACTTTAGAGACTCCAGCCTTGATTTTAGAGTGACATGGGAGAGCACATTTCGAGCAACGCATGGTAAAAGGGAACAACAGTCATTGTGTTAACTAAGCAATTGCACGTCATTCATTTAAACTGCACGAATTTTTTCAACCAACAAATTCCGAAAACAAACGAAATTTGAAGTAAAAAACACTACATGTATCACAGATCGGCAAGACCATAGCTAAGCAGCAGCTGATTCGAATTCTGATTCATAAATGCACAATAATAAGACTTAAAACAAAAATTAGGTGTTAAAAACAAAGCAAAACGGAGTTACCTCTGAGCAAACGAGCACAAGAAATCAATGGAGCAACGGCAGGCGAACCCTAGAAAAAAGATGAGTGCTTTTTAGGATTTATTTATAAAGGTACCAATTGTCGATTTTAGGGTTATGGGTAGAGTTGGGCTCAGTATACTAGTGGGTTTCTATTTCTTTGAGAATTTGGGCTTAAATGATGAAATTAAATGGTGGGTTCTATGCCAATGAGACCTATCTCAACTACGGGTGGCATCGGGTTGGGACCCGTCCCGTAACCTTCATACCCGATCCCGACCCGACTGTGAATTGGAAATTTATTTTTCTCCCCGACCCCGTACCCGACAAGTGTCGGGACCCGACGATCGAGATACCCGAATGTTCGGGATCCCGTCAGTCGGAGAAAAAAATATCATCGAGATTTTTCACGACTTTTTTTTCTGATTGAAATTTTGAGTGAAGTTAGGAAAATTATTACTTTCGTTAGAAGCATTAATACTCACCTAACTCACAACAAAGACTTATATAAATAAAAATTAAACACCATTTTTAACTCATAAATCATGATTGATTGTCTGCTGAATCCCATTGAGACATCTTCAGCCGTCTGTCGTGCAAGTTCTTATTTAGCATTCTCAGTTACAAGGTGATGAAGTGAATTGAGAAGTGATAAAATAGGAAAAAAGAAAATAATGAAAGTTAGATTAATGTGATTGAATAACTAGACAACTTGAAAACGAAAAAAAGGAATTTTTAGAAAAACTCTATTTCGTTTTTGACGTTATTTCTTCAATTTCTATGATGTAAAATATTTTTCCCTAAAAAATAAGAATAATTATTTTAAAAAGATACATTTCTGCCTAAAAAAAGAAAATTTATAAAAATTAATTAAAATATATAATAAGTCGGGTCGGGATCGGGATCTCATCAGGTTTTCAGCATATACCCGAATCTCATCCCGAAGTAAGTCGGGTCGGGAAGTTTCCTGAATAGTACGGGTCGGGAAGAAATTCGGGTTGGGAAAAGTCGGGTCGGCTTAGGGTCGGGATTCGGGATGGGTCGGGAATATGGGATTTTTTGCCAGCCCTCTCAACTGACTAGAGCTCCTTCTGGAGGCGTTAATTTGAAAGTCTTCCGACATAGTTTTTCTTTTTAGAAAAGTTGTATCCACAATATGTTACGTGTTAATCCACTATTGTGATGGTTGTAAATAGCTATTATATTCTTCTTTTCAATTGTAATAAAAAAAATGGTGGGTTCTATTGATAACACACTTTTTACTATCGGCACCCTTTTACTTCAAGCACTGAAAAAAATTACTTCGGACACCACGATTTTTTTCTTGAAAATAACGTCAACAAAAATCATTGACACTAACGTTCCTTTTCAATAAGAACGCCCAGAAGACCGACAAGCGTTATAGTTATAAAAATTCGAGCACGCGATTATTTTTCATGAAAATAATGTCAACGAAAATCATTGACACCGACGTTCTTTTCAATAAGTAACGTCGATGAACCGACATTATAGTTATAAAAATGTCACTACTTAGTAACGTCAGCCCACTAGTAAAAACTATAGTGCCGGAAGTACAAAACAAAAATAAATATATGGTGCCGGAAGTAGAAAAAAATAATCAAAAAAATGATGCTATTAGTAAAAATTGTGGTGTCTTTAGAACTCACAAATTAAATATCCATGCAGTATAAAGTCGAGCAAATATTAGGCTTTTGCCCACCAACAAAGTTTTTGCCACACAAAATCACTTCGAACAACTTCACGATCTAAATCTTAACACAACGTCATGTTTTTTTAGAGAAGTCTTTATTCGCACTGGTAGAGCCTACCGTTACACTACTACTTTGTACTTCACATCACACCTAAAGGCAAAATCTACTTTTACACCACATTGATTTTTAAACATTTTTATTTCTTATTTACATGCATGATCTACCTTTACACCACGTTTTATACTATTTTTTATCATACTATATAGTTCAACACTTCCAAAATAATAAATCAATTTCATCTCCCACCACCATTTCTCCTCCTCACCTGAAACCCAAACCTCACACTGAAACCAACCGCCCCCCTGCTCCCCTCCTCGCGTTATAAATCCCCCCCGCCTCATTAATCTGAGCGTCGCTCTGCTCCGATCCGAACCCCGCTCCTCCGACCTCAATCTGAAAACCCCGATTTGAATCCCAACCCCTTCTTCTCCTCTCGTCATGGTGAAACCCAACCAAACTCCTTAAAATCCCGATGACTCATGCACCATCCATACAACAATACCTGAAAAAAAATAAAGAACGGATTAGTAATTAGTAATTATTACCCACCGCCCACTTTATATCTTCCATATCCTCCAATATCTTCCGTATCTTTCAAATTAAGGTGACAAATAACTACTATAGCATAGCATATAGCACTCCCTATGGTATGAATGGCTTCTATAAATGCTCTAAATCTGCACTGCACATCTGTCTATTGCACTTTCCACAACATACCTTATTTGCTCTTATGAAACCTGGACATAATAGGATTATGACTATACACAACTCGAAAGCCCCAAGTACCAAGGAGGGACGAGAGAGAACGGAATAAGCTTTTTGTATCATCCCAGCTTTGCTTAAACCGACAATCAACAAATCCAAGTGACGGTTCAAGCGGATGATAATTCAAACCTCAACATGAGCTCTAACACAACCATGGCATCCATTAAACATCCCAAGATAATCGTTTTCTTGAACAATTTAGTTATACAACTAAATGATGGCATTAGCCCAACATCATACATTTCCTCTGCAATAAAGGTCCCATTTTTCACCAAGTCACACGAAATCAATCCATACAAGAAGGTTATATGACTAAATTCGTTCGGATATGGACCAAATCTTTTCATATGATCAAACACCATATCTTGCTTATGTAAATTAACTTGTCCAGACATGCGGTAATAATATATCATCCCATTATAATCAAAACACGAGCGACTTTCCAGTACTAACCTCATCGAATTGAAAGCCTCCCAAGCTTCCACAAGCCTTCCGAAGCTGACTTACGCATTCTATCTTTGAGTTCATTGTAACTCACTACGGTGCAACATGTTCCTCCATAAAATCCGAGTCTCAACAAAGACAAGAAGTGGAAAACTTCAAGGCATGGTTTAAAGTAAACAACTTTCTAATGGCGAATTTTCACCGAATAGGACGTGATCAAAGTTTCATTGACCTCAACTTTCAAGAATTGGCCATAAATCCAGCAAGGTTAGCTTATACGTTGAAGGAAATGATGGGAATTCATAAAATTTGCTACCTTTTTGCTGCCTTTGTACTTTGTAGTAGCACCGAATCACCCCCTCAATCGACATAAACATAGAGAAACTCTTGTAACATTTGTTCATCACCGTTTTATCATGGAAATCAGCTAAATGCGAAAGGGTTTGTGGATTTTTTTTTGAAGTTTTTGGGTTGAAAAGAAACGAAGATTGTTGTTACAAGAGGAATTTATCCCCCTCTATTTTCGTCGCATAGCTTGACAAAAATTTCTCAGTCGTCTCCTCCTCCACTACGTCCACATCAACCACTCTACTCCTTTTTTCCACCGCAGGCGGAGGAGCAACATTTTCCGGTAACGGAGTCAACTGATGATGTCGAAATTATCATTTTGTTTTAGCGGCGTTTGTGTGGTGGATATCTGGCTATAAAAAGTGTATTAAAATGGTGTTCGCCGGTGGTGCTCGGCGGTGCTAGAGGATTCCGGCGGTGGTGCTTAATAAGAGAGGAGAGAGTGGACAAATTGACTTTGCCTTGTGTTTTATTGATTGATCCTCCTTTCCAAATGGGTTACATGGTATCCTATTTATAGTGGAGCCACCGACTAAAACTCGGCTTATTTACAAAAGGGGCCATATAGTATAAATAGATATTTATCTACAGTAGCGGAGCCAATAGGTTGCGCTCCTGATGACCTCGCCGATCCTTGTATCTTTTATATCATTGTCTTGCCAAACTAGAGGTAGTTCTTCCTCTAAGGGCCTGTTTGTTAAGTAAAATAAGTACTTATTCTGAAAAGTTTAAGAGGTAGTTATGATTAGAGGTGGTTGATAAATTTTTAATACACATCTACATAAATTCAAGACATCCGAATTGTACTATTTAAATACATTGAAATTTTCAAGCGCAACCCAGTCCGCTTAATTCTTTGAAAAGAGCGGTTATATTTCTTGATTGGGAGGAAAACGTGTAGTATCATGATATGTTTTGTTTTTATGTAAGACTTGGCTTGGTGGGAAGGGCTACTCATACCAAACATTCTTCTTACGGCTAGATACAATCTCTTGGTCCCGCGGAAAGGAAAAGAATTTCACGCTCTTCCTTTCGGGAAGGGAGTATTAGGAAATCTTATTGATTGCAGCTTTTTCTCCAGATCCCTACAGGAAAAGCATGAAAAAACGGCTCGAATGATACGATCCTCCGTCACCCCTGAAGGAAAGGGGTGATCTCGTAGTTCTTGGTCGTGAAGATGCGTTGTTAGGTGCTCCATTTTATTTTCCCATTGAGGCCTTCCTTTTCATATTTATTCCTGTTAACACATTGTCAAGTGTCTTTATTACTCTTGTATCAAGTACTTTTATCTTTCTGATGCATTTACATTTTATTTTAAATCTAAAACAATGATTCGCATAATTTTATATCTAAAACGATTGAAAACTACTTTATTTAATTTTGAGTACCAATCGATATATATATATATATATATATATATATATATATATATATATATATATATATATATATATATTACAATTTTGTGACAATATATGTTTGTTTCATACTGATTGTATTTTTTTATAATACATAAAAGGCGTTGTAAGGGCAATATCGTAAAATTAGGTATTTTAGTTTTCGAGATAGTTAACGTTATCAAACAATCTAACTCATTTTTGATTTGATTACTTAATATATTCAGACTTGATTTGATTTGAGACTTGGACTTGATTTTGGACTTAACAAAGCGCCCCTAATTATTATGGGCCGAGATCATTGGCGGACTGATTATCGAATGGGTTCGCATGTCGGCCCCATAATCTTTCTTGGCGCCGCGATAGGGTTAGGGCTTGGAGTGGATCCGAAGGCTCGCGATCCCAATTTGGCTTGCGAGCTCGCGGACAATAATGGCGGTGGCCTCATCCATATTTTTGGTGGCGGTCGGACCGAATAAGAATCCGCGGACCTAATTACGATTTAGGCATATCGGTAAGTATAAGGTACTTAGCAAGAGTAAGAATCTAATGTATAATTAAGTCTTACAACGAAATGTTCATTAGTTATTATTAATTTATCTTTATGAGACCGACTCAATTTTAGGGTTTATTTAATGCTCATCAACATGTCGTGACTAAGCTGTTTATAGCTTAGCTTATCTACATTACAACCGCATGCAAGAGGCACTACGCATGGTGTTCACTCACCACGAAGTATACGGATGCAAAATATTGGTGGATCACACCAAGAACCACGGAAGTCTATTTTAGTAGACTCACGATAGTGCACGCGTTCGCGAAGTCCCCTTCCATTCAAAGCCATTTAAAGGCTAGTGAGTTATTCACTTTATCGATCGACCTTGCGATATAGCGGTGCCTTACCAAGAATGACATGTTGTTTATTCTTTTAACTACACAAGTACGTTTGTTATAATGTTGTTAACTAGCCACCTAAATATTTTCAAGTAAGCTCCCTCACCCTTACTACTCTTTTTCCTAGACCACTAGACATGGACAAAGCCTAGCACATACACAGACATTGATGAATACTAATTCATCAAAGCACAAGCCAATCACACCCTTCTGATGGTCCCGAACTTCAACTCTATGGAAGAGTACATCCGGTGCCGGAACTAAACGCATCGGAAGCTTAATCAAGGCTTGTTCATGTTTATTTAATGTTATTAGATCAAGAAATAATAATTAAAACTGGATTCGGAGCTTAAAACACAATAAACCCCAAAACAGGCTCAATGCCCGCGGATGCTCACGGAATGCCCGCACATTGAGCCAATGCTCGCGAATGTTCACGGAATGCGCGCGCACAAACTCTCTGAATGTAAAAATTTAACTTCTGAAGGCAAGCAATGCGCGCGCAAACCATCCTGTATCACTTTTTCTTACTTTTGGGTCCCGTATGCGCACGCATTGACCCAAAAACCACCCTAAACACAGTTTTTCAGCACTTCACGGTTGCCAACCCTTTCCCAACATGATCAACATCAAAAATATATATCAAAACAACATAAAAACAAGTTCTAAACATGCTATAGCATACCAAAGCACATCAACAACATAAAACATGATTTCTAACCAAGAATACAACACAAACACTCAAAGTTAACATCATAAACCTTAATTAAACACTAGGAAGAGCCTCGTACTTGTTCAAAGCAAAACTCCAAGACCAAAGCCTGCAACACTTCTGGAAACTTCAACCAAAGCCTAATTGATCACAATTACACTTGAATTAATTGACGATCAAAAGCTTCTAAACTATTAGAACTACGAATTCACCCTCTTAGACCAACAAAACATGATCAAACCTTGATAAAACCATAGTTATGGCTAAATTCATACCTTCTCAAAGTCCCAACTTTTATGTATCACCACGACACTCTCTTCCTGTTGATTCCGAATCTTCAATTATTTCTGTAAATCATCAAGGATTCTATGAGAACTTTGAAGAATTTCTCGTCTCTTTTGTTTCTCTATTTCCTTTTTCTTTTCTATAGTTCGAACAAGGTTCACAAAGTTTGAACTTCTGACAACATCTCTACAAGTGGGGAGTTATTGCCAAGGATAACTCCCACCTTAACTCCTAATAAGTTAAAAAGAAAATCCATTATTCCCCACTAAATACTAATTTTCCATAATTAGTATTTCTTTTAAATAAAATATTCTGAATTTTAGAAAATGACACGTCTGTCATTTCCTAAAGTTTACGATATTACAACTTTGTTGAAGATCAATCAAAGGAAATAGTTGAAGTGATGTACGACAACTGTTCAACGAAAGTCCCTTTTGAGCCAACGACATAGAAACTTCGAAGAAATCAACACCATTTACTAGCCTTCTTATTGACACTATAACTTTTGAATCCCCAAATTATGAGATCCGTAAGGTTGACGGGGAGTCCATTGGTAAGTTAATTAAAGACGAGTCAGCTGAGCCTGCAGACCAGACTGACATAATGCTTGGTAAGTTGAAGAAAAGTGTTCTTGAGGGCATTAAAGGTGGGGCTGAACATAAGGATAAAAATACGACTATGGCTTTGGATATTGGTTCTCATGTAGGTAGTGTATTTACTGTTCTTAAGGTTGTGCCGAAGTTGGACCGTCAATTAAGCGGTGATCCACCAACACACGTACCGCTTATTAACCCATCCAGTTTGAAGACAATTTCTGTCGAATCGTTGATTAATGGCTTGCTCCAAACAATGCTGATGATGCTCATGGGGTCACAAATTCCATAGCAGAGCAATCAAGAAACATCAGTACATTGTATTTTCATGTAGTTGAGTGTGTTGCTGGCATTATGAAACGGAAATGGCGCTCATATCGTCGATCTCTAGAGCCTGTGCCTATGCCGGCAAGCGGTGGTGGTATTGTGCATGCTCTATTTGTCTTAAGGACCATAGGATTCCTAAATTCTGTTTAAAGATTATGCTTCTAAGGAAAGGTTTGGACCATTTGATTTATGGCCAAGGGAAAGGTGGTAATGCAAATGCAATTTTCAGCTTATGTGATGAATTGAAACAAATGATGGGAAGCATGGTTTCAGTTTGGGATGTATATGACAAAATGATGCAACATTACTTATTTAGAGAGGTGGGAAAAGCCGTGATATGCTATGAGGAAACATCTGATGGACATCCAAAATGTAAAGTCAGGACTCAGGAGTTGTTGAAATCTCTTCACTTTTGAGCACCATATGCAGGAAGTAGGAACAGACAGTTGCAAAGGGTCTAGAAATCGTTCAATAAGATGGTAAATGGACTTGAACCACCAATGAAGTTGGTGAGACATCAATGAGGATTCCTTCGAGCACGCTCGTGGACGAGCTTTCTGAGTAAGGGGATGGAGATGATGTAATTTTGAATCTTATTCTTCTCTTTTGAGAATGAGTTATCTTTGAGCTTGGATTAACTCGTTTTTATCCTTTTATTGTAGATCTTCTACATCAACAATCAACATCCTTCTTCCAAAAAAAAAAAAATCAAAAATAAAAAATCCATCAATGCATGATGATGCCATGTACTTCAATTCAATTTATCAAACTTGCTGCTTTTATATTAACTAACATACAATGAAGCCATTCTACTCTCTATATACATACTAATATATAAATTCAAAAAAATAAACTAGGTCCCCTCACTTTCCTCGAAAACCAACCCGACCCGACCCGACCACTATTTATTAGTAACAAAAACAGGTTTGACACCACATTATGAGGTAGAGAGTTCGTCGAGAGGAGAACTTTACTAAGTGCCTCTTCTCCCTTGCTTTCTTCGCCTAGTCGGCTTGCCTCGTGATGAGTGGTTGCTGGCCTCTGTTGGTATAATTGACCCACCTTTAATGTCTTCTTTGTCTGAATCCTTCATGTTAGCAATCATCCTTTGGGCTTCAACATACATTTTCAAGTCCCTAATCTACAATCAATTCAATTGTCAATACAATCAATTTACAAAAATAAATTACGATTGGTCCTTGAATAGCAACAAACTAATGGAACGATGTATATTATTACACATTTTACCTGTTCCTCTAGATCAAGAATCTTATCATTTTTTGACTCGAGTGACGAGCTTAACCTGAAAAAAGCATCACCTTAAGAAACTATAAAAACAAGCAATCTTCTTTTTTTAGTTTCGGATGTACTAACAGTTAGAAAATAACCGATAAGTTTGTCATTCAAACCATCAACTCCTCTTCCACAAACAAGTATGAAAAAGTCTAGGGAAAAAATGACCGGGAGTTCACCGTACCTTTCCTCAATCTCTTTGTACTTTTGTTGAAGGAGTTCTTGGTTCTTCAAAAGTTCTTTATTCCTCTGAAAACACAAAGTAATCATTAGTTAAGATATCCGGATTCATGCATTTAAGCAACCTCAAGTTCATGCATATAAATCTGAAAAACCGACAGATAGAAGGTGTGCAAGGAAAATGACATTATAAATGAACATCATTAGAAGGATATGGTTGTACAAAACACAATCAAATTGTTGCCTAAATGGCTTTAAACTATGTACAAACCATCCGTGAAGAGTTTTTTTTGCACAAAAACTCAATGTTAAATTTGAGTAACTAAGTTGTCTTAGTCCAGTCCAACATGAATGATTTTTATCCCTGGACTTAATCATTAGGCATAAGATTCAGACAGATTTTCCGAAACCCTTGAATTAATTAGATGTGGAAATTAACCTCTGCAACAACATTCTTTTCCTCAGCAACGCTCTCTAGCTGACACTCAAAATCATGCGTCTTTGAAAACACAAACTTCTCCACTGCTTTGGAAACTGAGCTCTCCTTGCTTTTTTTAGCCTCAATGTATAGGGATTCATAATGCTGAGAACGTGGAAAGAAAAAAAAAAAGGGGAATTGTGAGATAACTGCCGGAATATCTAAATGTTATATACAGATTACAGAATGAAGTCAAAGAACAAGATATGATGTGTGTTATATAATTTTAGACCAGTTCCCTAGCATATAAAGAAGACGGCGTGTAAAAACTATGGATTCAAAAAGATAAATAAATAATGTAGACCTAGAAATTATAAAAAACATCCACTGCTAAGCTGCCAACTCCAGCCAATGGTCAAGTTGTTAAACAAAATGGAAACCCCAATTACAAAGTTCCCCACAAAGAACATGACTTTTCGTAGGCCGTAACAATGCAGTTTTAAAAGTTAACGTCATGAACAAATATCATTACTAATGCGAAGTAAATTTCAGGCAGTGACAAAACATTTTTTTAGATGTGCACTTCTTGTTTGACTATATCACTGCTTCCTACGATAGGCCACCCCATGTAAGCTATAAATGCCAGCAAGAAAAAAAAATTTAAAGATAGCAAGAGATCAAAGTATAAGAAATATTTGTAAATGAGCCATTACATACTTGTCTTTGGATCTCCAACTGACTTGAAAGAAGATGGTTGTATTCATCGACAATCTGTTCCGCAGAATGGAAATTCCACATCATTGTGACACAATAATGTCAAATAAAAAAGAAATAAAGAACACTCATTTTTAAGAAAAATATGGAAAAAAAAAAACATTTTTAATAAAAATATTGAATTGAATCAAACATGTTTCTAGGATGAACTCGATTTGAAAATAAAATTGGAAAGGCCAAAATTGCTTCCTGCTTGGGGGAAGGCATTCTGGGATTGTAGTAGAAGATCTTGTGCTTGAACTTGCCAACCTATGTTTAGGATTTAACACTGGGATCCAGCCATATTGCTATCTTGTAATAGGTGAATATTAAGAAAAACAAGGGGCTATGAAGATGTTTAAATATGATACAGGAAAAAATAACTAAGAAGTATGATTCTTGTAAAAGTCAAAAGTGCAACAAAAAAAATAAAAAAAAGTGGATGGATAAGGCGGGCTTACTGCCTCAACTCTGCTGTTGAACAAAGCCCCGTCAAGTTCTGAATCATCCTCATAGCCATAAGAGCCACATTCCCCATTTGTAACACAGCGTGAATATGTCATTTTGCCATCAGATTTTGAATGGTTTAATCGGTGCACGTATTTGTCACCAACATAATCCCAAATTTGTTGTGTTTCTAAATCCAAAGAAAAGTGATGCTGTGTATCATTCCAATGACTAATCCCATGTCTTCCTTCATACCTAACATATGGCGTTTAAAAATGATCATTTATACCCTGTAGTTCATGCAATAAAAACAGAAAATTTCTTACAAAACAAGCAACCGTAAATACTACCTTCCACATCCCACAAATCCACAGATCAAGCAAATCCAAAGGTTCTCTAATGTGCCACACACAGAACAAGATGGCCTATCATCTTGCTGCTGACAAAATCGACATACCTTCAAACATCAAAGTAAAATTCTTAATAAAATCTTGCAGACAAAATGTGAGTACCCCTGAATGAACATACACCCTTCAGTCCCAAATTATTCTATTTACATTTAGATTTACCAAATTGATTTCGATACATCAATGTGACGCCAACATAAAGTGTAATAAACATAAAATTGGCAAACTAACCTGACATGATAAGTACGTCCATTTTGAAATGCAAGAACAGTGAAATGAATGGTCACAGATGGTACTTTGTATTCCACTAGTGTCATGATCCAGTCTCTCTGGAAGGTAATCAAGAAAATAAAATCAATAACATGTTATAAAACGTTCTGTAAATAATGCCAAAAAGAAAAAACACATGATAGAAATACAGCCACGAAGACGAGCACATTACAACATGCATAAATAACAGCAAAATGACCAACCTAGACAGATAGGACATGTAGGCAATTCCGTGAAACCTAGGGGTGGCGTACTAGCAATCTCTGCCAAATCAGTGAACTCAACTGATTGAGTGAAATAAATATGGCATAATTCAGCCTGAAAATAGAATTCTTAGTCAAGAGTGAAATTAATAGAAAAGTCCACAAACGATGAATTCTACAACATGGCATATACCTCAGATGGCTTGAATCTTTTCCCATTGCAAGCAGAATAAAACTCATCAGCATCCGACTGACTAACTAGTCTTATTAGCACACTATACCTATCCTCCACCGCATCATTCCTGAATTTCTAAAATCATTAAGAGAACCAGCCAATGCACAGAAAAAGGAAAATGATAAAGGAATTAAAAGACAACAAAGAGTAACGGGATAGATGATCGTGTACCTGATAAACAAGACTTCTTCAAAACGATTAAGGTGCGTGCAACAAAAAAGAAGGAAATCATCTGATGAGAAATAATTTGGTACAGCGACAACAAAGAGAAGAGCAGAGCGGAAGGTGGAGTCGGCTATGGTAGTAGAAGTCGTAGAAGAGGTGGACACCAACGGGAGTTGACGGAAGAGGTGGATCACGCCTCTGAGTTCCGTTGGGTGTACACGATTATAACTGTCCCCTGTGCTACTTGAACCGGGGTTTAAGCCATGGGAGGAAGTACTGATGAAAGATGTTGATAGCCCTTCTGGAAAATCGACGGAGTGAATTCGAAGGAGAACATTTTCACCTTTTTTGTTCTATTTATCTGGGTATTGGTTCAAAAATATTTCATTATTTGAAAAGAAGAAGCTTTCACTCATTCAAGTAAAATCTTAAAGTAAGTTAAACACACTGAGCTATCAAACAATCTAAATATACACTCCCCGCCACCCCCAAAAAGAAGCTAAATTTCAACCCCAAACAAAATAAGAACATTGGACAGATACTCGATAAGCAAATTTTCAGAAAGCAGACCTAACAACACTGAATATAAACGAAATTTTAAGTAAAAATACTATATGTAGCACAGATCGAGAAAGACCTTTGCTAAGAAGCAGAAGATTCGAACTCTCAATGAATCATAAATGAAAAAGCATAAAAACTTAGGGTGTTGCCTCAGCCAAGATAAAACAAAGCACAACGGTGTTACCTCGGAGCAAACAAGCACATGAATTCAATGGAGCAACAGTAGGCGAACTGTGGAAATGAATTGTATGCTTTTTGGGATTTCTTTACACGGTGAAACAAAATCGCCCAAACTTTGTAAATTCGACCAAATATTAGGCTTCGGCGAACCTACCGGCTCACCGCCGATTTTTTTTTTTTTTTTTTTGAAGTAAAGCACTACTCGTTGTTACCACTACCGTTGTGTAACAACAACATTCTACAACGTTGGTCATAATGACTCTATAAATTGATCATATGTAAATTCATTGTTATCAACGATATAATTGACTGTTGTGTCACTGATTGTGACACAACGGTTATACACGTATCATTACTCTTTTTTCGTGAGATGAAATCATGAGAGTGGTAATAACGTTTCTATCCAAGTATTCTCTTACGGTGAGAAGACTCACTGGTACTTTACGGTACCATCACTACGAACCAGGGGCGGACCCACATGGGGCCAGGGGATTCATGGCCCTCACTCAAATTGAGGTGTGAAATTACTAGTATATCTCTATAATAATATTAAGAAACTGCGTATAGATGCTATTTCGAACATTTATTAGGAATGTTGTCCTTGTAGCTCAATTGGTGAGGTTTGTAATCATAATGGCAAACGCTAGCCTTTAAAGACACCTTTTCTTTTACTAGAGCATAAAAACTTCACACTCAGCCACTACATGCTCAAAGAAAATCGGTTAGAAGTCACCACCATTGTCTCTCATTACATATGAAATATGTTAGCAGTTGCGGATCCAGGATTTTAGTTTGGTGAGAGCTAATAGTTCAGTGATGACCAGATTCTCACTAAAATATACCATAGTTTTTTTACTTGTGGCACCACAGCTCTCTTAAAAACAAGTGTTTACCCTTAGCACAACACATTTTATTTTTAAATGATCATCCTACTTAATACACTACACTTGTAAAAAGAAACCAAATATATTATTTTCAGAACCTTATTAGTACTGTCATTTTATTTATTTATGAATCAGTCCCTCAAACTTCCGTAATATATTTGCTTCCTCACGTTACTGTTGCTTCCCGTTCCTTCCTCCACAATCTTGCACAGCTACTCAGTGCTATGTGGCATTGAATCCACATGTTGAAGGAGTTAGCGGAGAATACATTTGTGCCGCTGCAGAGTTTTTTTCCTTGGATCTGGTAAGTAACGACAATCGTTACAGGAGCATTCTTATATGTTCAATATTCCGACCTATAACGCTTCAAAAAATGTATTCGATGAATAACATATTATGTATTTAACTCTGCATCACATATTTGCCAAGACAAAGCTCAAAATGACATTTGGATTGCTGTCTTCATCAACAAGATGAAAGCTTTAAACTCTCTTTTAACCGTAGTTAAGTCACGATGTACCTGTAAAGGAACTGCAACGGACGAGGCCATACAGTCAAGGAATCAAAAGTTAGATATGAGTTGAAAATTTGAAATTGACCATAACTAATTTTTATTAAGAATATTGATGAGGAAGATGAAGAGATGAAGAATATTGACGAGGAAGAACAAGTTTGGGCGATGGAGACGGAGGAGTTCGATGTTGGTATAATTCTTTGGAGGGAAAAAATGTGGTGCCTAGGGTAAATGATGAATTTGTAAAAATCAAAAGATAATGTGTTGTATTGTAATTGTTTTGATAAAAGTGAATTTTTATTTCCAAGTGTGGTGCCTTATGTATAAATGACAATTTTGTAAATATAGTATGGTGCAACGAGTAGATATAAAAATCGATGTGGTGTCTAAAGTATATTAACATATGAAAATGTGGTGTCCCTTAATATTACATGTGTTGTCTTTAAAGACACCAAAAAAACAAAACAAATAACATGGTTCCCAAAACAAGTTTGTGATGCCAATAGAACTATAAAAGCCAACAAACAAAATCACCCAATATAAACACGAGCAAATATTAGCTTTTGCGCCCCTTTTTTCTTCTTCTATGAATCTATTGGCACCGCAGTATTGCTTTGATCACAATATTGTTTCAGTATTTATTTTTTCCATGGCACCACAAAAATACTTCAACACATCCTATGTAGAATCGTTTCTTTGACAATTCTACTAATTTCACTCTCAATTGACACTCGTTATATGCATTGCTGCTACTTACATTACACGCTATCGTTCCCGTAGAAGACGGTTCTGTGAGGATTAGAATGCCAACATTAGTGACATTCCTTTAATGAAAAAAATTATTATAATTGATTTTAAGGTACTTCAGATAATCGTTACCTACTAAGCAATTATCGGTGTCAACAAAGCCAATTTTTTTAACAGCACCACCGGAGTAGTACCTATTGATTTGAATTGAAAATGAAACCATTGGGCTAGTATTCCTCTGGGCCGAATATCAATTGAGCAATTGAGTTTACATGGTGATATTGTTTCGCTCAGATGCGTTTTCTTGACACCTATTAAATACTTTCGAAACCACAGTTACATGTTAAGATTTGCATGTAATTATGGAGTCAAACGTAATTAGAGGGTGTCAATAGAATCCACGTTTGCCTAAACTCCATAAACACAAACAAATATTGGGCCATTTCCGGCCAACAAACACAATTCTACCCATATGTATCTTAATAAAAAATAGAAAGAGAAACTTGAAAAAAATATGCTTAAAAGTTAGATGTTTAAATAATCTTCCAATAGTTCAGCCTATCCAGAAAAATTGTCTGCCTACAAATGTGGTTTCCATTTATTTATTATTTTTGATCTGGAAGTAACCTTTTCCTTTTCTTGGGCAGTACCTCCAAACAAGATTGATCCGTTTGGGTTTTGGTCCATGATGGCCTTTTATTGATTTTGACGATTGGATCTCTCTATAAATGAAAAATGGGTGCTTTGGATCAGGAGTAAGAACTAGTGATAGGGCACAAATCGTGGAGAAGGACAAAGGAAAGAGCGATGCCTACATTCAATCAATTGATTCGTCATGGTAAAGAAAAAAAAAACGGCGCACGGACCGTACTCGAGCTTTGGATCAATGTCCCCAAGTTAGGTGTTTAAATAAAGGTTTCCTATAAGGGCACCCTACAAAACTATCCGGGACATCATAACAATGTTTAAAAATAAACATCTACTAGGGTGCTCTTAAAGACAATGGTAGATTTAGTGGGTGCCCTTAAAGCCTCCTTAAAAAAGTATACCTAAAAATTAAACATTATGCTCCATGAATGGCTTTTCAGACATAGTTTTATAATGTTTATATTTTAAGCATAATTTTTTTAATACCCAACTTTTTAAGCATAATTTTCCAAGATTCTACGATAGAAACCCTCAATTCCTTAAAAAAATATACCTAAAAATTAAACATTATGCTCCACGAATGGCTTTTCAGACATAGTTTTATAATGTTTATATTTTAAGCATAATTTTTTCTAATAACCAACTTTTTAAGCATAATTTTTCAAGATTCTACATAGAAACCCTCAATTCGTCGTGATGTCATGTACATGGTCGAATATACTACAATATGATTTATGAGAAAAATGAAGAGAATTTGATTAGTCTCAAGCAATTGTCTGGATACATTGTGAAAACAAAAAAAACAAAAAAAAAAACAAAAAATAAATAGGAGAGAAATTGAAGTATTTTTGGAGTGACTTATTAGTTTTCATTTCATTATAAGAAACGACAATAATTTCGTTTTATATACTCATGTTTTCATTCATATTTTTGTTCAATAATGCTACTATCATAACTGACAATACATTGGTGGAACACGCTTAGCTACTACGACCCACCCATCCTACCAATACATGTACCCACCTCCCACCACCAAAGCCTATTCTCATCCCATTTTCTCTGGTCAACCCAATAAATTGTGAAAATCATCATTTTTCACAGTTTTTTTTTTCCTATGCACATTCTCATCACTTTTGTTTTCTTAACTTTTCTATATACCAAACAAAAAGCAAGAAACAAAGAAAGGTTCAAAATTTACAAGTGGATGTCATATGGCCAATTTCTTCCAACATTTAAAAGTTACCAAAATCACAAAAAAAAAAAAATCCTTTATGATGCTAAGGTCATGAGTACTCTACTACTTCAAATAAACATTCATGTATAAATAAATGTAAACGTCTCTCACGTTGATTAAATAAAATAAAAATGTATCATGATGAAGTAGCTTGATAATGAAGGCTAGTTTGGATAGGGGCCAAAGATCCACAATGAAGACAAATGGACAAACCTTATTTGGACTTGACTTGGATTTCCACCATTGCAGGAACTTATGAACCCACACTTCCAAAGTCCTACCATATACCTATACATACACATACATACCATATACATATGCATACACATTCATAGATTTTAAGGGGCTCAAAGAAGGCGGACGCAGTGAGATTAGGATAAGGGGCGTCATTATGGGTGAGTGTAACTTTTTAGGGGGGGGGGGCAAAAAAAATACACAACATACATAATAGTGTTTTTTCGGGATCTAGAAGAAGGGAGGGCGACTTTCTTCCTCCCCTACATCCGCTCTAGCCTGGGCCTGCTACGCCTTGATTCTAAGGCGCCCCTACATACACATAATATATATACACACACATACTCATTGTTTTTCTTATCTTTTGTATTGACACATTGTCCTTAATTTTTTACATGTAAATTTCTAATGCATCTAAGACCGACAAATTCGGAAAATGGATCCGGTGTCATGTCGGCATTCACCATCGATTTTTATATTTTTAACGATAAAACTAAAAAATTTTTAATATGAAAAATATTAATCCTAACAATGGTACAAATGTTTTTTTTTTATCGTTTTAATAAAAATATTAAATCCCAATAGTGACGTGTGTTCCTTGATTATGCTTAGATCCTCCCATGACAAGTGACCTGACTTAATTACTATTTTTTCCAATTATCCAACTAATTTTTCCCCCTTTGTTTAGGAATCACTTAACAGTTGAAAACCTCAAATCGATTTTTTCTTGAAATAGATTTTCACAGTCACATGTCATAAGTTTCATGGGAATAGTTCAATCCTCAAGACTGTTAACTATGTAATGTTATCAGACACGGTCGGTCGTTGACCCGGAAAAAATACTGGGTCCTTTTTGTAATGTACTTATTGTTAATATTAGAAAAGCTAAATGTATTGTTTGCTGTAAAGTATGACTTGAATTATGTAGTGAAACGTTAAGTATAATGTTGCAAAAAATTTATAAGTTTTTTAAATAAAAAATAAGATTTTGATGTAGGTCTATAACAAATAATAAATTCATATAAAGATTAAATAATGATTTGCATCATATCGGAGAGATTTGAGTATTTTTGCTACATAAAACCGGTTCAATACCTATTTCATATGTTTTTTTCTTTGAATTTACTTGACCCACCGGTTCAACCAGTGCCCACTGGGTCACCGGATCACCGGTTGAACCGTTGGGTTTACCGGGTTTGATCATGTCACTAACGGGTTGATGCTTGAATCGGCTCGGTTCCATGACCAGGTCACCGGATTGAATGGTTGAACCGCTGGGCCGGGACGGGCCGAGTTAATTTGATAAGTATGCTGTGTATACAACAATACATCATCCTTTATGGTGAGCACCCTGCAATGATTCTGTTAAAAATAAAATTTGAGTTTTGATGATGATTCATCTTTGTTTATTTAATTGTTTGTTTACACCCAATTGATGAAGTGTTGAAACTAGCTGTTATAGTGAAAAACTAAATGATGTCTAGAAATGATTTGTATAAGTTTTATTAGAGTATGATCTTTGTATAGGTTGAATCAGACAAGTATTGTAATAGATAGAGAGTCGTAAAACTGAGAACTGGAAATCATTTTGAAAATGGATATCATAAAGGAATTGACATTATACCAAAACTGAAAGTGTTACTCAGAGCCAAGAACTGAGATATACTCAGAACTGAACAAGGTAAGTTCGCTGAAGGACACAGACTCGGTTGGCTTATCTAGAAGATGAAAGCTGAGGGGACAAACTCACTTAAGAAGGCTGAGGGACACAGACTCAGTTTTTGAAGAAGTAAAACTGAGGTTCAAACTCAGTTTATGAAGACTTAAAGCCGAGACTGTAATGTTAGAATTCAGGTAAGTCTCTGATGGCTTGAATTGACTTTATGGATCTTGTATGAAGACCTAAGATACATAAGGACAATGATATCTTAGATGATTTAAGTGTTATGGTGTACTTTGATTAAGTCAAGTAAAAATCAGATGAAAATAAAGTACTAAATTTTGAAGAAGAGCAAAAACTCATTTAATGCTCTTAACCAGTCCAAGACTGAAAACTGATTTACTCAGTTTATAAAGAAGCATTTAAACTGACATCTTTCAAGACACTTAGTTTAAAAGTAGACATCCAAGAACTGAATAAAAATTAGAACAGTACAAATCAAGAACTTTCATTGGATGATGGACTGACATGTCAGAACGATCACTGACATCTGACACATAACCGTTTGATAGCTAGAAGGATTCAAAATTCAAACAAGATGAAGGCTGGATTACACACTATAAATAGAGGACTTTGCAACAAGGGTCAAGCACCAAAGAATCTAAGAACACCGATTTTGCAAGCATCAAGTCCTGTGTATTCAATTTTATAGCTATCATCATCTTCGTGCTTATAAAGACATATCTAGAATTCTTCCAAGTGTTCAAGCTCCAAAGATATAATCAAGAAACCAACACTTTGAAGAACCACAAGCAAGAATCAAACTTTTGATTCTGAGCCCAACTTTGATTTTAATCAAAGGTTTAGACCGTGAAGCAATCCGGTCTAGGATTTGCCAAGGACAATTGTGTTTGCAGTTAGGGTAGACTGTGTTTATGATGGAGCTGGAGAAGAGGCAATACAACTGATGGCCGTTTTCAGGGCCGGCCCTCCCCTAAGGCCTTCGAGACCCGGGTCTTAGGCCCAATTCTGTCGGGGGGCCCAACGGTACATGTTTCGTTAAAAAAAAAAATCGTGTAGATTTAATCCGATCCAACATAAAATAATATGTTAATTTTCTTTTTTGGTAGAGGCCCAATTTTTTTTTATTCTACTTTGATTAGTGATTTCGCCTCTAAATGTGTTGCAAGAGCGATCTTGAAATAGTAATATGTAAGTATGTTTTATGTATACGTATGTTTTATGTATACGTATGAATTTGGTTTTTGTTTCTAAATATGCTAGAAAAAGACTACTTTGTAGGCATGTTTTGAGATTATCAATAACTTTAATTTTGTATTTACGGATGTTAAAAACGCGATAAATATGTTTTTCCAAAAAAAATAAAACTTCAACTAATAGGCCCAATTCGGGGACTTGGTCTTAGGCCCAACAAATGCGAGGGCCGGCCCTGGCCGTTTTATAGTTTACCAACTTTGACCGGCAGAGTACCGAGTCGGTTCTAGTATAAAACTAGCGAGCAAAGTCGTAATCCCACAGGGAATCTAGTTAAGTACCAAAGCTAGCGTTATCTTTAGTTCAGATCAACACGAATTTTGAAAAGGTTATTAAACTAAAACATGTTATTTCTTCAATGACTAAATTAAAACGAGAGTTTTAAACGATTAAAAGAGATAGCCGAGCTATGGTCCAATCAACTACTTACCAAACCCTAGCTAAGTCCAGGGGTATTCTTGATTCACCTAAACGTCTCGATGTCATACGTAGGGTGTCGTTTCCTATTTCCGAGAATATACATTATTTCAATAATTTACCCCCTATGTCAGGTTCAACAGTCCATTGACCGGATTTAACTGACCTTACACGGTCTATGGTCAAGGAAACGCTCGACAAGTCGATATAAACCTCACACACGAAACCGAGTCTGAACAACTCAGTCGGTTTTACAGGGTGATCCTAGAACCCCGGTTCCCGTATCCTCTCGCAAAATACATGTGTAAAGACGATACGTGTAATACGATTATCGAGTGATCAATTCAACAAAAGTCATTAAGCATAAGTTCTAGGACTACAAACACATCAAGAATAATCAAATCAAACATCAAGAACAACACATGAACAAGCTGTAGGATGTAATATTGTTAAGGGTATTTTTATACGGTTTTTAACGTTATATTTGATAATGATTTCCTCCGTATTTGTATAATTTGCATAGAAAACGAGTGTTTAAATGATTTATTAAGCAAGTAAGATTTTGATTAGTTTATTTGCAAAGTGAGGTTGTGTATGTGTTTTAATTATGGTTTTACGAGTATTTGGATTGTGTTACGTTTTGCGGTGTTTTTGATGTCATGTAGGTATATGTTGGAGGCTGAATTGATGATCAAATGTTGATATAATTCGAGCTAAATCAAGAAAGAGACGAGGAAAGAAGGATAAAGATGGAAGAAGGAGGAGATAAAGATCAAGAAATCGAAGTTACAAAGCACATATGGACGTTCGTCGGGTCCCGCCCGAGTGGGCGGGCGTTTGATAAATGAGGCGGGCGCCCAGGAAAGTATTTTGATACTGAGAGAGTTTGGACGCTGGATGAACGAACGCGTGGCACAAGTTCAAGGTGAAGGAACGAACGTCTCGAGATATCTTTGGACGAGCGCCCGGAGGAAGAAAATCAGGATTCGGGTAGCTCTGAACTTCCAACGCAGTTCTTGATATGATAACAACCGATTTGACTCTGGACCTCAAGAGAAGAGTTGTAGGGCTTGAAGAGAGGATTCTACAGGATTTTGAATCACTCCATTCCGACTTACGAGGCCCGAGATATGAGCGTTACAAGTTTGGATGTTGTTCTTGAAAATAGTGGACGAGCGTCCGAATCTTCAAACGGGCGTCCGGGGCGGTTTTATTGTAGCGGCCGACATTGAAACTCTATATAAGCAGCGGATTTCTTTCACCCTAATCATACAATTCGAACCCTAATATCTTAGGGGGCGGCTCGAGTGTTAAGGGGTGATTTTGTACTGTTTTTAACATTATATTTGATAATGATTTCCTCCGTATTTGTATAATTTGCATAGGAAATGTGGTTTTAAATGATTTATTAAGCAAGTGAGTTTTTAATTAGTTTATTCGCAAAATGAGGTTGTGTATGTGTTTTAATTATGGTTTTACGAGTATTTGGATTGTGTTACGTTTTGCGATGTCTTAATGTGATGTAGATACATGTTGGAGGCTAAATTGATGATCAAATGATGATATAATTCGAGCTAAATCGAGATAGAGATGAGAAAAGAAGGATAAAGATGGAAGAAGGAAGAGATAATGATCAAGAAACCGGAACCAGGCACTTCATGGGGATTTTGTCCACACTTGTAGGCACTTTCAGGGAAAGTTTTCTTGATGAAAGTTGTAGAGGATTGAAATAGCTTTCCAACGCATGTTGAATCACCTCATTTGGAGCCCTAGAAGTGAAGTTATGAGCAAAATACTGGAGCTGAGTAGTGGACGGGCGTCCATAAAAGTGAACTGGCGTCCAGAATCGTATTTTACATTCAGAGAGTTCAGACGCGTACTGAACGAGCGTTCATTCTCCGTTCATAGAGGCTGGACGAGCGTCCAAGATAGTGGACGGGCGCCCACGGCACCGACTCAATGAAACCGACCTAAAATCTATAAATAAGCGCGATTTCTCCAACCCTAATCACCATATTTCGACCCTAGGCGCCACAAGCCCCGCGGGGGCGACTTTTGTTGTTTCTTTTCAGTCAAAAACATCTTTTATTCCTTTTATTTTGTTGATCGATTTGGTGATGATTAGAAGCTAAGGCTTCCTTGAACAAGCATGTGAAGCCAATCTCATAACGTTTTCAATTTCAATCTTTGGATGTTTGTGAGTATTTAAATTAAAGTTGTTTCTTTCCGATGTTTATTTGTTATGTTGCAATTGAAATCGAGAGATAAATTGCATGTTGATGTTTACTATATGATGAAAATCGATGTAAACCTAGATCACCATAGGAAAGATTAGACTTTTAACCTATATATAACGAGAGTTGATAGGTTGAATTTCTAGGTTGCTAGATTGAGAGATCTTACACCTTGTTTTGATAGCATCAATCTTATAGATCGAGAGATGAGAGATTGATAGGCGGATTATCTACGAGTAGAAGTTCATACCTTTGATAGGTGAACCACAACCTTTATTTAATCTCCACCAAACGATCTAGGGTAGAAGTTGAGAGTTGTGAGATAGGTGGATCATTGCTTGTTCTTCGTTAAATTAATTGAGTTGTTTCCTTAGTTTATAGATTACAATTAGTTTAGTTAGTTTGGTTCATAACGATCTTTCCCGGCTTTGGATTGTTGATCCTCTGTCCAGCTTTATTTGTTTGTTTTCGTTTTTAGTTTTGTTTTGTGTTGTGACGTTCTTAGGAAGAATTAATAAAACTAGATTAAACAACCTCGATTCCCCCGAGATCGACTCGGTATCAATCGCTATACTACGATCCCGCACTGGGGAATACCGGATTTATAAATTATATTACTTGTTTGTTTTGCATAGATAAAATCCGTGACACTCATTTGCGTTTTACCTATTTTCTTCCAGTTTATGCACTTTAATTTCTAGATTAGATTAGGTAGATTTATGTTCTTTAATTCATCAATTTCAAGCTTTCAAAGGATGCTAAGAGGCTAATCCTCTTTGAACAAGCGTTGTGAAGCCAATCCATCAACAATTCAGTTTTGTTCGTGATTAATTCGTGAGTTTCTACTTCGAAGTTGTTTCTTTTATCATTGTTTATTATTGTGTATTGCAATTACATCGAAAGATCTTTGCTTTTATGATTGTCTTAACTTGATGAGAGTCATGTTAATGTTAGATCACCATGATAAAAGAATAGATCTTTGATCTAACTAAAACGAGAGTTATTAGATTGATTTTCTAGATTAGAAATTGAAAGATTTCACGCCTAGGTTAGAAAGACGTAATCTTTAACATCGAAAGATAAAAGATTAGAAAACGAACTCGTCTACGAGAGTAGGAGTTTATGCCTTTGATTAGGTGAATCACGACTTGAGTAGAGATCACGAATTAATCCGAGTTAGAATTGAATGTTGATAGGATAGGTGGATCAATTGCTTGTTCGTTCGTTATAATTTGATTTAATCCTTAAAACTTGAATTGTTTAGCTTTAGTTTACTTTTCTGTACTTTAGTTTAGTTTAGTTTAGTTTTTATCGCTTTCAATCTTGCCTAGCATTGGAGCAATCCTCTGTACAGTTACTTTTTCTCGCATATTTGTTTAGGTTAGTTATTCGTTTAGGTTAGATTCGTGACATAGTTAGTTTAAAGCAAAACTTAGGATTCACATTCGTCGTTCCCCGTAGGATCGACCCGGCATTAACCTCTGTACTACGATCCTTATACTTGAGGTTAACCGGTTTATAAATATTATTACTTGTTTACTCGCATTAGATAAATCCGGGACAAGTTTTTGGCGCCGTTGCCGGGGAACCGGACGGTTTGCCTAGTTTTTGTTTTTATTTGTTTTTCGTTTTTCTGTGTTAGTTCAGTTTTTTTTTTCTTTCTGTTTTCTGCGTTTTAATCCCTGTTTTTAGGTCGATTCCTAGATTAGGGTTAAAGTTTCTGTTAGTGATTAGTTTTTTCTCCCTGTTTTCTGCTCGTTTTCTTTACTTTTCTCTCTGCTTCAAATCGTTTGTTTTTTTTTCGAAAATTTTGCATATGAACAGCGCCCATACCTATGAGCGCCCGCCCACCGTAAAAATTTCAACTCGCATTCTGTTCGACCCCTCGACGCAGCGTTCGGTTTTACGAACGCCCGTCCACTTCAACCTCCAGCGCGACGCCCGCCCGGGACCTTGGGCGCCCGTGCATCTCTCGCTTTCGATGTCTTTTCGTAGGTAGGTTTTTGTTTCTATCCTTTCTAGTTTCCACGTTGATTCGGTGACATCTAAGGTTGAATCATCTGACTCCACACCTTTCACGATCAAATTTTAGGATAAAAGGGTCCGTTTTAGCACTTGATAGTATTTTGGCCATAACTTTCGGCTCGAGTGTCGGATTGGCGCGCAGGACCCCAATTCGGAAAGCTCGTTCCGACGCCGACGACATGGCAGACTGCCAGAGGCCGTCCGACACCGTTTTCAAGGTCAAAATCCACTGTTTTCCCTTCCATTTTGGGCTCGAGAGAAGATTTCAACACGTTTTTGTGTTTCTGTTTTTGTTTTTAAATTTTTCGTAGTTAAGTTTCGTAGTTTTTGATTCCTCTAGGTTTAGTTATCCTTTCCCCTCGTCGATCTGTCCTTTCGTCACTTTCTATCCTTTCTTGCTCAACACCTTGAGTTGGTGTTCGGTTTATGCAAACTCGTAGTCATAAGGGACCACTAATCTATTCCCCTGACCCCGAGCGGACCATAGTCCGACCCAATAGGCGGAGACTTCGTTTCGACGAAGGAAACGCTCTAGATCAAGAATTTGAGCAATATCTTTCAGGAGAAATCGAAAGAATAGTAATAATGGCAGCGGAAGATAGACGGACGTTGGCCGACTATGCCATGCCCGGTACAGTCACCATCAACCCGGCTATCGTCATGCCTACCATTACTGCTCCAAACTTCGAGCTTAAACCCGGACTTATACAGATGATGCAGCATGCATCAATTTTCCATGGTTTCCCATCTGAAAACCCCCACACTCACTTACACACATTCTTGCAAATATGCGGTACTACCCGTATCCAAGGTGTAAGTGAGGACGCCATCAAGCTTAAACTATTTCCATTTTCCTTACGGGGAGGCACTGAGTGGTATCACTCTCTCCCTCTCGAATCCATCACTACGTGGGCGGAGCTCGAGAAGGAATTTCTAAGTCAATACTTTCCTCCTTCAAAAAGCACCCATTTATGTCTGAACGAAATCTTCACATTCCGTCAGCTGGAAAATGAGTCATTCTTTGAGGCGTGGAAAAGGTTTAAGTCTCTCCTGCGAAAGTGTCCCCATCATGGCTTGCCAAAGCAAAGGCAAGTCCATACTTTCTTCAGCGGATTGACCGAGCTCACCAAGGGCATGGTCAATAGTTCCTCTGGTGGGGCATTTCTCAAGAAAACACCTGATGAGGGGTGGGCGTTGTTCGAGGACATTGCCAAGTACAATTATGCCCCCTCTTATCAAGCCATCCAAGCACCTCCTCCGCCTCCCAAGGTCGAAGAGGTGACTATGCAAAATCTCGTTGCCATGTTGCAGAAGCAAATGGCAACCTCTCAAATGGCAGCCTCTCAAAACTTCTCAAATCCGAGTTATCAGGCTCCTTCACCTTCACAGAACTCTCAAGTTACATCTTCGTGAAGCTTCTTTGTCCGACCGCCATATGGTGGCCAATGTCAATTTTCTTCCCCTCGCTTTCGGCAAGTCAATCTTTGTTCATGACTATGGATGACATAATCCAATCACATGCCAAGTATGTGTGTGAGATAGGGCATATCGCCGCTTCGTCCCATGATTGGGCGAGAATCGCGGAAGTCAATGCTTTCTCTGGCCGGACAAATCGAGAGTCAATAACCAATTCTCGGCGAGCAGTTTCCAAAACCAAGGGTTTAATCGGTCTTAGGATTTAATCTAATTCGAACTTCAATAGAAACCCTGGTTATAATCGAACCCAAACTCTAATTTTTCCAATCAAACACAAAGGTTTAATCGAATTGGCCTCCATTTCCAATTCCAATTATCGAGGATCGGCCCACCGACCACAAAATCAAAATTTTTCCAATTCTCAAGGCCCTCGATTCCAATGACCTCAGGTGAGTGGAACTCATTCAAAGAGAGCAAAACAAGAACATTCAGCTCACGATGAGTACCAATAAGAACCTTGAAAGGCAGATATAGGCGGTGGTGAGCGATTAGCATCAAGACCCCTCAGGCATCCGCGGTTTACCGAGAAAAATCTAGAGGCGGTCAAGTCGCTCACGCCGATTTAAGCGACAATCAAATGCGACGACTGGTACCTTCACCTCCATACGGTAGAGAAGAGGCGGTGCAATGAATTTAAAGTGGCACCCGGTGAGTGGCCCCCGGCTTCCAGGAAACCACTAGCCCCTCCCGCCATTGGTAGGCGCAGGAGGAAGTTGAGCACCCATCATCCCCTTGCTGCAGAAGGAAAATCGGTGGTGATCCACGATAGAAGAAAGAGTTGAGATTCCTCAAGTGGGTGATCCCTTGAGGAATAAAGAATCGATAGAAAGTCGGTGGTTGTTCTCGAGAAGTGAAGAATTTGAGGATCCTCGGTGGTGATCCACGAGGAATGATAAGTTAAATGATAGTCGGTGGTGATCCACGACTAACAAAAGAATGAAAAGACGGTTCGATGGAAAGATTTGGAAGACAAGGCCGTTAGTTAGCCCTCGAAGAAAGTATTTTCCGAGGAGGATTTGAAAAAGCTTCCTTTCCACCTAGAAAGAGCAACATCCCATTGAGCGAAGATAAGAAGTATGAAAAGGTGCTTAATTTGTTGAAAAATACTCGAGGTAAATCTTCCATTGTCGATGTCTTGGTAGAGATGCCTAAGTACACCAAATTCATAAAGGATGTTGTTTCTTCAAAAAAAGTTAGCGAGAAATGGGTCAGGCAATTGGTGAGGATTGTTCAATGATCAATTATCCAGACTTACCAATCAAAAGAGGTGACCCGGGAAATTCGTGCTCACATTCTGGATGGGAGGCCTAGTCTTTCCAAATTCTTTATGTGACTGGTGCATCCATAAGCTTGATGCCATTATCTATTTGCAAGCATTTGGGTTTACAAAGTCTTCTAGAACCCACTACCATGAACTTGCAGTTGATAGATCTTCAAAGAAAGCCTCAGGATCCTAAAGGGCGTATTGGTTCAAGTTGGTAGGTTTACCTTTCCCGTTGACTGGTATGTCTTAGATATGGAGAAAAATGAAAATGTCCTACGATTCTTGGAAGACCTTTCCTATCTACAAACTAGAGCCCTCATCGATTGTGATGGTGGGAAAGTAACTATCCGAGTTGGTGACCAAGAGGTGAGCTATAGCGTTTTAAATCTATTCAAGTACCCTCCGGTTCTCCAACCGGGTTGTTCCATTGAGGAGACGCGTCGATGACTTCAATGACTTCATGGATAAGCAAGTCTTGGGTGTAGAAGCAGAATATGAGCGATTGATTGATAATCCGAATAATCATGGTGTGGTCAATCTGACCGGTTAGCGGTGATTTTGAGGATGAGTTAGAGAAGAAGCCTTGGCGATGGGACCACTAAGTAAGCTCGCGATGTTGAGTTGAAGAGTGGTGATCTTAAATCAAGTCACAGAGGAACCCCTGTAGACTTGGTTCTCAAGCCGTTGCCTAAACATCTTAAGTATGTATTTCGAGAGAAGGTGACAAGCTTCCTTTGATCATCTCTGCCAAGCTATCTCGTATAGAGGAGCTTAAATTGTTAAACGTCTTGCGCAAAAATGAAAAAGCCTTTGGTTGGCAGGTGGGAGATATCCGAGGGATATCTCCCGACATCTGTATGCACAAAATCAAGACTGAGGAGGGTGCAAAACGAGTTAGACAGCCTCAGAGAAGACTCAACCCTCACATGCAAGAGGTAGTCAAGAAGGAAATTATCAAGCTTCAGATATGGGTATCATATACGCCATTGCAGGCAGTGAGTGGGTATCCCAACTCGGGTAGTTCCCAAAAAAGGTGGAATTACGATTGAGAAAAATGAGAAGGAGAGGAGATAGCATTGAGGCTGAATTACGAGGCTATAGGTGTCAGATTGACTATAGAAAACTCAATGAGGTCACACTGAAAGATCATTTTCCCCTTCCATTCATAGACCAGATGCTTGAGCGTCTGGCGGGGCACGCATTCTACTGTTTCCTGGATGGATATTCAGGATACTTCCAGATACCCATCGATCCTGTTGACCAAGAGAAGACCACTTTCACTTGCCCTTATGGTACATTCGCCTACAGGCGGATGCCATTTGGTCTATGCAATGCCCCAGCCACCTTTCAAAGGTGTATGATGGCAATCTTTGACGGGCTAGTTGAAAAGTGCATGGAGATTTTTATGGACGATTTTTCGGTTTTCGGTCAATCCTTTGATGACTGCCTAAATAATCTTGATCAGGTGTTGTCTAGATGTGTGGAAAAGGACTTAGTACTCAATTGGGAAAAATGCCATTTTATGGTCGATGAGGGGATAGTTCTTGGCCACAAAGTGTCCGCCAAAGGTATAGAAGTAGATAGGGCCAAGGTAGAAGCTATTGAGAAGATGAGTTATCCTAAGAATGTACGCGAAGTCAGAGGTTTCCTCGGACATGTCGGTTTCTATAGGAGATTCATCCAAGATTTTTCCAAAGTAGCCAAGCCCCTATCTACTCGCTTCAAGGAAGACGTTGAGTTCAATTTCGATGAAAACTGCAAGCAAGCGTTTGAGGAGCTCAAGAATCGGTTAATATCCGCTCCAATTCTTATTTCACCTGACTGGAACTTACCCTTTGAGCTTATGTGCGATGCATCCAACTATCTTTGTTAGTGCGAGTCTTAGGCAAAAGCTTAATGGAAAGTTCCACTATCTATTATGCCGGCCACACATCGAATCCTTCTCAAGTTAACTACACAACCACCGAAAAGGAATTATTAGCCGTAGTCTTTGCTATGGATAAGTTTCGTGAGTTACTTGCTAGGTGCTCAAGTGATTGTGTGGTGATCATCACGCGCTTGCGTTATCTCATGACCAAAAAGGAAGCTAAACCGCGCTACTTGCGTTGGATCCGACCCTCCAAGAGTTTGACGTTCAAATCAAAGATAAGAAGCGGCGTTGAGAGCGTAGTGGCGGATCATGTTTCTAGGGTGTTAAGTGAGGAAAAGGATGAACCGGATGATATAGATCTTTACTTTCCTCTAGAAAACATTATGTTGATGATGAGCGGTTGTCCTCCCGATGTTCCATGGTACTCCTCCATTGTAAACTACCTTCATGCCCGTTATCTCGATCCTCGAAATGTCTTATCAAGAGAAGAAGAAGTTCTTCTACGATATGAAATATTTCGTTTGGGATGAACCTTATCTTTTCAAGATCTCAGTAAAGATGGTTTGCTTAGGAGATGTGTTCCGAATCCGAGCAACGTGATATAATCGAGCAATGCCATAGTGGACCCACTGGTGGTCACTTTGGTCCTTGGAAGACGGTTGCGAAGATCTTCGATCCGGTTTCTATTGGCCTACGATCTTTAAGGATCTGAAGCCTTCCGTAAAGCTTGCGATAGGTGTCAAAGAACCGGAACTCTGACAAGGCGTTTCGACATGCCTTTAAAATCCATCTTAGAGTGCGAAGTCTTTGATGTTTGGGGCATCGATTTTATGGGACCTTTCCCATCATCGTGTGGCAACAAATACATCTTAGTCTGCGTCGACTATGTTTCGAAATGGGTGGAGGCAGTAGCCACTCCTCACAATGATCATAAAACGGTCATGAAATTTTTGAAGAAGAATATCTTCGTGAGGTTTGGATGTCCACGTGCCTTGATCGGTGATGAAGGGGACGCGATTTACGCAACCGACCACAGAGAAAGTACTCGAGAAGTATGGTGTTCGCCATAAAGCGGCACACCATATCATCCGATGACTAGTGGTCGAGGTTGAGCGAAGCAACGTGAGTCTTAAGAAAATCCTGGAGAAGGCGGTGAATAGTCATAGAAAAGATCGAGTTCGAAGTTGGGACGATGTACTTTGGGCATATAGGATCGCCTATAAGACCCTATGGGTACATCGCCATATCAAATGGTTTACGGTAAGCCGTGCCATCTCGCCGATTGAGCTAGAGCACGAGCTTATTGGGCTACAAAGTTTCTTAACTTCGATTCCCAATCCGTGGCAAACACCGGCCGCAGCAGATTGCATGAGCTTGATGAATTTAGACTCCAGGCTTACGAGAGTGCCAGGATTAGTAAGGAAAAGATGAAGCTACTCCATGGCGCCAAGATAAAGAAGAGAGAATTCGGTCGGCGAGCAAGTTCTCTTATACAATTCTAGGTTACATTTGTTTCTGGGAAGTTGAGAACACGTTGGTCCGGTCCATTTGAGATTCTCCAAATCATTCCTGAGGCGTTCTAGAGCTGCGCGGTTATGGCGATCAACCGTTCGAGTGAATGGTCAACGATGCAAGCATTACATTGGTGAACCCAAGGTAAAGCCTTTGACTATTCGATTTCTCGATATCTCGGGTGCTACCGTAGCACCCTAAAGTCGGCAGTCCGACGAAGTTTTCGCCCGACTTGTTTTTACGAGGATGACGGTTGTGATCAATCTGAGGAGGTTCTGGTGGTAGTTGGGATATGGAAGAGTATTGGAAGGAGCGTCAACGCAGATGTCATCAAAAGCTTGAGAAGACGAAAAGGTCAACCATGGGGAAGTTTAAACGTATTTGGAAAGCTATAAAGGATTTAACCCCATGTGTGTTAAGTCGCTTTCTGCGCCACACCATTGACCAAAGCTTACACGAGGTAGTGGTGGCGAGAAGGTTAAATGGCCCGATCCAGGTGACCTTCAAATGTGTCGAGCTAACGACAATAACCATTAAGCGCTTACTAGAGGCATCCTAGATATCCCTTATTATACTAGTTTCTTTCTTTAGTTATTTTTCCTTGTTCTAGTTGTTTTAATCTTATTAGGATTGTGTTGTTTTTGTCGATCGGCCGTCCTAACCTTATCTACAGGTCGAAGTGTGGTTTTGCTTACGATTTCCTCTTATCTTTATCTCTATCACTTTTGCGCGATATGGTTTAATCCCTTGTATCCCCCGAGGTATTTCTTTGTTTTTCATGTATGCAGGATAGTTGCTATAGCATTTGTGAGTTTCAGATGAAGTCAGTTTTCCGGTGGATGGTCCACAGTCTACTGATTTCCTCAACATTTTGGACCTGGCTCCGGACCATTTCGAATTGCCTCTTTCGACATCTGACACTAAGTTTTCCTTTTCCTTTATTTTCTCCACAACATGAGGACATGTTGTTATTTAAGTGTGGGGAGGGGAATGATCGCTATGTATCTACCATTTGCTTAATATATGATGTTTTTGTGCAAAATGGGGGCTTAATTTTTCAAAATTTTTCGACACTACTGCTTTTGTTTTGTCCCGAGTAGGCAATACACGTTTTGTTCGGTTTGTTATAGTCATTGTGTTGTATACCATATTTTTAGTGAGTTAGTTGTTTCACTGATTTATTTTTCACGTGCCATAGTGAATGAAGAGCTATTTTTATAAGGTTATACCCGTTTTGGATTAGTAGTTTTGATTTTCTTATAAGTCATGTACTTAGTGCTACGTACATATCGTGAGATTTATGATAGTTTGTATTTAGTTCAAGTATGATATCTTTGTGAATATCTAGAAGTTTGAATGTGATAAGTACACGTAACTATTGTCCAATTGAAAAGTTGAATTAATATGAAATTATTCGTGTGTGTGAAAGCTAGTCGATGATTAGAGTGAGGTAGGGTATACCACGTATGTCCTATACCACTATGATGACTAAAAGCTCACGACGTTAGAAAAAGCTGCCTTATGATTGGAGTAAGGTAGGGTATTATCTCGAAATGTCCTATTCTCGCTATGAGGCAATAGCTTCTTCTAATGTGTGTTTAAAGTGAAATAGTTAAATCAACTAAAGAATCGGTACGAAATTGAATATAAGGCTTAGTTTTCGTTAATCTTATCCCCAAAGATAAACCGATAGATATGTTTGTAGGAGTATCCTCCGAGTATTTTGTAAAGGCCCTAGATATATTCGATCATTCTTTTCGGGATATGTCACGTTTGTAGTGGTGCACCTTATGAGTGTCATTTATTACTATTCTATGAGGGGTATTAACTAGTTTTACTTTGAGTTCCTCAAGTTTGGATTTAGTGGAAGTTTTCTATGGCTATGCACACACACGACGGTGAACTTCTAATTTATTGACCATGTGGTATATGTGTTGAGATGTCTATATTCCTTCCGAGCCTTTATCTTGTTTTGTTTTGCTCGGGACGAGCAAAGTTTAAGTGTGGGGAGTTGTTAAGGGTATTTTTATACGGTTTTTAACGTTATATTTGATAATGATTTCCTCCGTATTTGTATAATTTGCATAGAAAACGAGTGTTTAAATGATTTATTAAGCAAGTAAGATTTTGATTAGTTTATTTGCAAAGTGAGGTTGTGTATGTGTTTTAATTATGGTTTTACGAGTATTTGGATTGTGTTACGTTTTGCGGTGTTTTTGATGTCATGTAGGTACATGTTGGAGGCTGAATTGATGATCAAATGTTGATATAATTCGAGCTAAATCAAGAAAGAGACGAGGAAAGAAGGATAAAGATGGAAGAAGGAGGAGATAAAGATCAAGAAATTGAGTTGAGACATATGGACGTTCGTCCGGGTCCCGCCCAGAGGGACGGGCGTTTGATAAAGCATGACGGGCGCCCAGGAAAGTATTTTGATACAGAGAGTTTGGACGCTGGATGAACGAACGTCTGGCACAAGTTCAAGGCTGAAGGAAGCGAACGTCGAGATATCGGACGAGCGCCCGGAGGAAGAAAATCAGGATTCCGGGTAGCTCTGAACTTCCAACGCAGTTCTTGATATGATAACAACCGATTTGACTCTGGACCTCAAGAGAAGAGTTGTAGGGCTTGAAGAGAGGATTCTACAGGATTTTGAATCACTCCATTCCGACTTACGAGGCCCGAGATATGAGCGTTACAAGTTTGGATGCTGTTGCTGAAAATAGTGGACGAGCGTCCGGAATCTTCAAACGGGCGTCCGGAGCGGTTACTGTAGCAGCCGACATTGAAACTCTATATAAGCAGCGGATTTCTTTCACCCTAATCATACAATTCGAACCCTAATATCTTAGGGGCGGCTCAGGCTGCGTTTTTACCCTATTTTCTTCCAGTTTATGCACTTTAATTTCTAGATTAGATTAGGTAGATTTATGTTCTTTAATTCATCAATTTCAAGCTTTCAAAGGATGCTAAGAGGCTAATCCCTCTTTGAACAAGCGTTGTGAAGCCGTCCATCAACAATTCAGTTTTGTTCGTGATTAATTCGTGAGTTTCTACTTCGAAGTTGTTTCTTTTATCATTGTTTATTATTGTGTATTGCAATTACATCGAAAGATCTTTGCTTTTATGATTGTCTTAACTTGATGAGAGTCATGTTAATGTTAGATCACCATGATAAAAGAATAGATCTTTGATCTAACTAAAACGAGAGTTATTAGATTGATTTTCTAGATTAGAAATTGAAAGATTTCACGCCTAGGTTAGAAAGACGTAATCTTTAACATCGAAAGATAAAAGATTAGAAAACGAACTCGTCTACGAGAGTAGGAGTTTATGCCTTTGATTAGGTGAATCACGACTTGAGTAGAGATCACGAATTAATCCGAGTTAGAATTGAATGTTGATAGGATAGGTGGATCAATTGCTTGTTCGTTCGTTATAATTTGATTTAATCCTTAAAACTTGAATTGTTTAGCTTTAGTTTACTTTTCTGTACTTTAGTTTAGTTTAGTTTAGTTTTTATCGCTTTCAATCTTGCCTAGCATTGGAGCAATCCTCTGTCTAGTTACTTTTTCTGCATATTTGTTTAGGTTAGTTATTCGTTTAGGTTAGATTCGTGACATAGTTAGTTTAAAGCAAAAACTAGGATTCACATTCGTCAGTTCCCCGTAGGATCGACCCGGCATTAACCTCTGTACTACGATCCTTATACTTGAGGTTAACCGGTTTATAAATATTATTACTTGTTTACTCGCATTAGATAAACCCGGGACAAATATCACCGGATGGATCAAGATCCACCCGATTACGCAGCGGAATAGTATAGATCTAGATCTAGTCAGCCAAAATACATAAAATAATAGATCTAAACCTACGAGGGGGTTTATATTGCTTACCGGTTTATTGTGAATAAACACCAAGAACAATCTTCAATCCGAGCTATATGAGAGCCTAGTTGAGAAGCCAAAGTCTTCCAACGTGTATCTCCAAGCACCACCAGGTGGATGGTGTTTCAAGCCGCCGGACCTCCTCGATATGCTACCTTAGAAAAACCCAAAGTTTTTCTAAAACTCGAACCCAAAGAAAATAGCCGAAAATTCCATGCTATTTTCCATCCAATATTTCGAATTATGTGTTGTGTCATAAGGCTTGGGATAACGCTCTTTATATAGGAGAGTAATCTTTGTCTTCCAAGGATTTAATAATTAAGAGATAATTATTAGATTAATCCTTATTTCAAATAAAAGATAAATAAAATAATTATCCCAAACAAATTAGGATAAATAATATTATTTCATGAATTATTATTTAACAAATAAAAGATAAATCACATTTAAATAATTATCCAAGAAAACTAATTCCTTAATAATTAAATAACATAAAATGCGCCCCACCCTAATTAAATAAAGGTCCATGCGCATTTTTTGACACATTGGGCCGAGTCCACGAAAAAAATTCTTTTCCGCGTATTTAATTATCTAGTCCAACTAAACAATTAATCCACATATCAATTAAATAGTCCAATCCAACTATTTAATTATAATTGAAGTGAAATGACGAAAACATATACTATGTTAGGAGAGCGTCGGGGACCAGTGACCCATATTCGAGAAATTACAATATATTAAATAAAATTATGGGAGAATTGGCTATATATTTTTTTTTTTTTCAACAAATTCTTGTTTGTGTTTTTCGTTTTTTTGACGCGATTTTCTCCATTTTTTTCACAAATGTGCACGATCTTAAGGTCCTCAAATCCCCTATAGGGTTCCTTCCCAATTAGGGTTTAGTTTGGTTCAAAAAACACCTAAAACGCGAAGATTTAGAGGCTTCAAAAAGACTGTTTACACCATTTCTGAACAAAAAAGACTATATCCCCAAGATTTGTGGTCAAACACCCTTTTTAACCTTAAGCCCCTAAAATTATTCGTCAGACCGAACAATAATATTCAATCTATTAATTCCGGGATTACACCACCATAAACCCGAAACTGAACTCTGCCGAATATAGATAACTTACACTCAACTATGAGTTGATAAGCGTCCACTGATATAATCATTACATACGGATAAATCCTCCATAGACTGTTCATTTCGATTCGGGATATCTCCGTAGACCCTTCTCGAAACATCTTATCCTTATTTACCATTAACCCCTTAGTGACCAATTAGTTCATAACTAATATAATATGAACTGAGCTCATCGATCAGTTTCTAGGATTAACAAATAAAGAACTGCCTCATCTACTTTCCGAGGAAGGAATGTATTCCATATATGTGATAGCATGACTACTCGGTCATCCTAGAAACAGAGAGCCAACGAAGTGTTGGACCACATACATCAAGTGATCCTTACTAACACATCAAACTCTACTCTAGTCTAAGTTAAATGCTGCGTGATCACCTCAGGATTAAGATTAATCCATATATGATCATCTTGTGATTCGATAAGACTTCTCGATCAAGGAATTATATCGAGAACTCAAATCAAATCGGTCTAGCCTTATATGATTATCATCATATATAAATGCCCCACTAGGTACCCTATTACTGATAGTCCGGATAAGAATGTCACACCGTAAAGTGTTCTGGGCGCATTATTAGCATATTAATCATGAGACCCATACTCAGATTAATCAACGCTACGGACTAAGTTAATTTTAAGTACATCTCACTAACTCAATCCTCTTGTGTATAGCCATACACTGAGTTATATGATTACATAAACGAGGTACTTAAGGTTTTCAGTAGTGTCTTAATTATAAGCATACATGCATATAATAAGATGAATTATTAATTCTGTCATAAAACAATTATATAATTGTCTTTCGGGCACTACTCCTAACACAAGCTAGGGTTCGGTTTCGATAATTATCACAAAACTCGGCTATTGAACAATTAGCTACTCATATTAACTATGACAACACAAGATTTCATCATAATATGAACATAGAAACAAAAGATCAAGATTAGAAATGCCTATGTAGATGAAAACCGGAAGAACCTTAGAAATCGAGAAAACTAACTTCAAATATATAAAATCCAAGATGATCCAAGTGCTTATTACAAAAGAAGATATTATAAAAGCTTAAAATCTATCTATGGTGGTTTTTGAGGAGTGAAAATCGCTAGAAAATGTTGTAGAAGATGACTTATATCCAACCTCCACTCAAAATTAGGCTTTTATAGTGTTCAGAAGATCTGATTTCAAGGCGTGCGCCTATGGTTTTTCAGGCGCACGCCTAGAAAATATCCAAAATATCTCAGCCTTAACCGTCATAGGCAGGCCTGCACCTATGGTTTTCCAGGCGCACGCCGGGCATGCTGTGTCCCCAAAATGAGCTTCCAAGCATCTCGAAGCTCCGTAACACGTTTCCCGGGCATTCTCGGGCACATAGTTTCTGAAATATATCAAAACACATACAAAAAAAAACCCTACAAGACACTAGGGTGACGAGAATGAAAAAAGACCGAGATTCCTGGATTATATATCCGAACCTCGTAAAGAGGAAAACGGTGTAAAATGCACCAAAACCTAGCCAAATACTCCTGGAATTGTGCAAAATGAGTCGTTACGGATACAAAATCCATAGGAAAACAGAGTTGAGTTGACTCTCATCAACAACCCTCTAAGGACCGGTGTGCAAGCAGTTGCAGAGCAGCAATCCTACCTGTTCTATAGTTGCTTAGATGGTGAATCTAGGGATTAGCCAAGGACTATCAGATTAGGACTTTTTGTAACCGATCTACCTCAAAGAGTTTTAGTGTAAATTTTCCTCCTACATCATAGGGGAAGAGAGGACTGGCAGGATTACACCACCTGGAACCTCTATAATTTCTTTCCTTACTTTAGTTTACGCATTTACTTACTGTTATTTATATTTTAGTATTTATGATTGTTTTTATACAGTTTGTTTAAGCATACATAACTGATTGATATTCACACAAAGACACTGGCGACATTCATCGAGTTCGGCTTTTGCATATCAGCTTTTTCATAGATACAACAAGATCAGTTAAAAAGGTTAAAACTTAATCCACTGCCGGTTAACTCAGTTTAAGCATAAGTCAGTTTGACTTATACTTAGCTCAGTTAGCTCAACTCCACACAAGTTTAAAAACTGAACCTAATTTGTTTTAAGATCTAGTTTTTGGTGACAAGTTTATTCACCCTCCTTCTAAACTTGTGTCAGCCTTTTCAAGGGACCAACAGATTCTTTTGTCATGACCCTGTTGGGTTCCTCAACCTTAAATGAGATGAAAATACGACGGTACTATAGATCTTTTTACGATACCATAAGAATATCTACCGCACTGTAGATATTACTAATTAATGTTCCATTGACTTTTAAAAATTTCGGTGATTTTCACGATACTCTGGGACCTCAAAAAAAAAAATCCACGGTACGTACTGTAGAAATGTATATGGTACCGTCGAATTTTCATCTCACTTAAGGAATGTGCGACGACCGTAATTCTGTAAAATAAAATTATTAAGGTAGTTTTGCGTTTTCCTTGTCTTATTAGGGTTATATGAGACTTCAGTTGCCTTAAGAGACGGTTTTCGTATAGAGTTCTGTAAACCTCTAAATAGGTCCTTAGATATATAACACACAAGTCGAACTCGCAAAACACCGCCAATGTCGGACTAGTTGAGTCGTGACCCCGACATGGTTCGTGGAAAATGACCCCGATTGAAATTTGATAGCGTCATCGTCCTCTCTTGCCTTTGTTAAAACAGGACGAGTATCCAGAACAAGAAAAACACAGAAGCAATCTAACGTAAACAAGTAATCAACAATAGAAAACATAAACAACGAGAACACAACGGATTTAACGTGGTTTCCGGCATTGTGCCGACTACTCAAAGGATAGAAAATAAGATATTTATTAGGCACAGAAATTCAGGAAGATACACATTACATTGATTACAATCATTTGGTATTTGCATCCCTGGAAACCTAACCCTAACCGCAATTATGACACTATCGGGATTTCCATAAATTCTCTAGATCAGACTCAACTCAAATGAGTCATTAGCATATTTAACCAACTCCTCAGATGCAAAATCACAGCAGTATACAACAGAGTCTCAAACTTCTCTGCTGTCAGATGGCCCTCAGCTGCAATTCACTCAGCTGACTCCCCTGACTTGAACACTCTGGTCAGCAACCCATTAGTAAGCTAACCCCAGATAGATTTGCCAGATTCAAACGTAAATATCAAGTCACACCCGACAACAGTCTTAAAAGGGTTAACCCGAATCGACAATTATATTATGTTTCACTCTTATATCAAGACAATATTTTTCCACATTCATAGGATATTACAATCCTATTATTGAATTGAACTGAAGACACTCAAATGTAGACACCAACCATCCGAGATGTGCTGATTGTGCAAAAGTTTTTATCTTTGGAAGCTTTTATCTTTTTTTGGTAAAGCTTTATGAAAAGCTTCTAACCATCCGAGATGTGCTGATTGTGCAAAAGTTTTTTCTACCACTCTATCAGCACAAACCGATTGATACAAGTCCAACAGGAAAAATCCCCTTTTTTTTTTTTTCAACCACTCGCCGCAGCTTCTCATCTTTTGCTTATTTTGTTTATTATTATTTTTTTTGTTCCCTTTCATTAAGATGTACGATAGTCTTTAGTCTATCTATTAATTTTTTTTAAATGTGTATTAATGTTATGTATAATTTTAAAGAAAAAAGTTAAATTTATTTTATCAAAAATAATAAAATATTTAGACAATGGGTCCACTATAGAGTCATAATTGTGTTTGTAAAGTTCTAAAAGGATTATGTAAAGGTTTATAACATGATGACGTGATATGTAAAATGCTTTATGACTGTGAATAAAATGTTTATATATAAAAATTTATAAATTGTATAACGTGGCACGCCCATAAATCTTTTAAAAGCTTTATGAACGGAGATACTCTCGCTCCGCACGTTAATAGTGGCAAGCTAACTAATTAGTTTGCATGTGCATGTTGGGCACAATGCTTAGTTGGCCTATCTGATGCGACTATACTTCTGATTTTGCTAAAAAAATAAATTTATTCATGACCAAAAAAAATGCCAAAGGAAAATATTAAAATCAAACCGCACAACACAAGAGGGCACAACAATTGAACAATGTACCCAGAAAAAGATGACACACAACCTAGAGTGGATCGAGCCTGTGGGACCCTGGAAATGGCCCTTCTAGATCTGCAAATATAAGGATGCTTTGGGACATGAAAATGACCTTCCAAAATGTCAATGGTTGATGATGGAGATATTACAATCTTTATGTAAAGACAATAAAAAATGTTGCGAATTTATTGCTTGGATTTTCAATTGTATTATTGTACTTTTTCTTTCTTTCAATTGTGGATAACTAATGAGGTATGCGGTGGCGGGAGGTGATGGAGTGTGCAGTGGAGGTGGTGTGTGTTGAAGATGGTGGGGATGGATGATGGCGGCCAATGATGATGAGATGGATGGTGGTGACTGGCATGGTGAGGTGTGCAGGGGTGGACGTTGTGGGGGATGGGTGGTAATGGGGTGGACGTTGTAATACGGCGGGCGTTGTAATACAGGGTGGGTGAGGTACGGTTGTAGGGTGGCAAGTTGTGGGGGATGGGTGGTAATGGGGTGGACGGTTGTAATACGGCGAAAGGGTGACGGTGGTGGGTGTTGGTTCAATGGTTGAGTAGGTAATGGTGAGTGGTGGTGGCAGGGGCGGCTGCAGGAATTGTGTGATACGGATCATGGATCGATAACGACACATCGTATTACAAGTTTCTAATGTATTATATATATATATGGGTCAAGAGTCTATATTTTAAAATTTTAGGAGGTCACTCAATAGATATTAGTACATAAAATTTTTAAATTGTGTAAAAAATACGCTGAATTTTTTTTTTATTTTAAATTGTGGGTCAAGTGACCCTTTTTGTTCAAGGTGGCGCCGCCCCTAGGTGGTGGCATGGGCCGTGGTGGGTGGTAATAGGCGGTCTGTGGTAAAAGGTGGTGGGATGGAGGGCTATGACGGGTAGTTGTGGGATATGCGGTGGCACATTGTTGTAGGGTGGGCAATAATGAGTGTTTGTTGAGTGGTTGATGGCGGGTGATGGATGCTTACATATGGTCATGGTAGGGGTGCATGGTGGAGCCTGGAGGTGGGGTGGTGGTGGTGGTTTTAATAATGGTTTGAGATTCATTTCATTAAATCGTTCTATCCATATCTTTTATGGAATGAAAATAGGCAAATCCCATTACATTGAAATGAAACAAATATTACCGTAAGTTTGTTTTTGCATGAATGAAATGGAATATAACAAAATCAAATGAATGTAATGTAATAGGTTGGAGATTTGGAGTAGAATGAGCTCATTCCACCACTGCATTTGAAACATGAAAGAACGAACTAAAACATATTTCATAATAGGTGATGAAGGATAAGGTGGGGTGAAAGAGTAAGGTATAGAGTGAGGTGGTGGATAACATAGGGTGAAAATTTGGTACTTAAGGTAGGGTAAGATGATGTGGTATGATATAGTATGATAGGGTTAAGTACGTAGGTGATATGAGAATAGTCGATACGTAAGGGTGCCAGTGGGGTTCGGTGGGGTAGGCAAGGTAGGTTGGGTTAAGTGAGGTAGCCGGACCTACCCCACCCACTTCACCAACTCACCCTATCCCACCTTACCATACCCGACCTCTCTATTATGTACTTACTACCTATCACCCTAGCAAACCGTACCTCACCACCCATCCTACCTATCACCGTAGCAAACTGTACCTCACCACCCATCCTACCATATATACTACTCACATACTCTACTTAACTCACCTTATCCTACCACATCTTACCTTATTCTACCTCATTCTACCCACCTCACCATCACATCTTACCCTACCTCATCCAACTTACCATACATTCCGTCGCCCCACTTTACCCACCTCACCCCTATCTATCATCTACCATACACTTTCTGACCACCCATCTTATTACCATACCGAACCCGACCTCACCCAATCTATCATTTCCCACTTTACCACCCACCCTACATTAATTACCATACCCAACCCTACCGCACCACCCTACTTTACCCTATCCATACACCTAGCTTGCCCTACCACAATCTCAACCCTTCCCTACCACACCCAACCTTAGCCCATCCTACCCATCTTACCCACCTAACCCCACCACCCACCATACCTTACCACATACCTTACCCACATTAGAATGAAATAAAAAATCATTCAATTTTATTTCATTCATATACGTAATAAACAAGCCATTATTTCCTATCCAAACCCGTCACTATGTTAGTATAACGTAAACAACATTTCTTTGCTTTACATTTCATTATATTCTATCAAAGACTAAAAGCATACCTTAACAGGTTAAGATTAAGTGTTTACTTTTGTTCCATTCTTAGAGTGTATCCTTTCAATGTAGTTAATATCATATATATAAATACACGAGAGATTTTATGGTGCAACGGTTGTAGGAAGGTTATACTCAAGTAAGATACATTAGAGCTCTCATTTTTACTCTCTTTCACATAATACACTTTTATCGTGTGTGAGAGGTTAGAAATGAGTGGTTGTAATATATCTTTGATAACCTTCCTACCTACAACGCCAGATATTTAAAATTTCACATAAATACACATACTTTCTTTATGATAAACTCTTTTATATAAAGCTTATTCCACATTCAAAAAGCCCATTTAAAGAAGAAATATAAAAAATAAAAGGAGGAACTTTATAACCCAACTCCCAAAAAAAAAAAAAAAAAAAAAAAAAAAAAAAAAAAGGTAATAATACAAGCTAAAGCTTTGGCTTTTGCGAAAACGGAATACAATTTTTTCTTTCGGCTGATATGTAGCCTATAATTGGATCTACTAGTCAAACGTGAAATTATATTGCCTCCATCGCACTGTAAAAAGCTGTAAAAACAAATTTGTATTCTTTTTTTCTTTCATTGAGGAGATAATAATCGTAGTAGAATGACGAAACAAAATTCATAAGATATAAAATCTGGGTCTTTTGGTCTAATGATAATCGGTGATGATGAATAATTAAGAAAAATATAAAGATGAAAGGGGGTTTTGTGGGGGTGATTTAGATCGGCTTATGATGACAAGATCAGTGATAATAAAATACTTGACCACCATAAACCAATCTAACAGAGAGGATTTGAGTCCATCGTAGTATAAATATAGCGAATCAGTCGATCCTATTGAGGAACCAATTGTGGATCATTTATATACAAACAATTAATCATTCATGCCGAAAGCACACGAAGGCGGTCCACGACCAACAACAAGCGACAAGAGAAAGATAAAGGCACGACTCGACACAACACATAACATACAAGTTATTAACCTCCCCAATTACTATGTTATCGTTTGGATTTAGAGATTCTATATAACTAAGCTAGACTCGACAACTATTAATCCGATTCGTATCTATTTTATATTGGCTACGGGAGTCATCCCCTAAACTTGACTTAGTTCCGGGTAGGACACTAGATCAACGTTGCTACATTACGTGACTTCACCTTTTGGGTCTCCATCTCATATAACTTGCACGCTTACAATACTAGGGATGTCGGTATTAACCGTATTCCTCACCTAGGCAACATTCCTGTGGTTAGGCGTACTTCCTAAGTGATCGCATCAGTCTCTGTCCTATTAACAATTACACCTGACGGTCTCATGTTAATCTACGATTTACGTATAACTAGATGAGCTCAATTCCCTAATACTGTAAGCATCTAGATCTCATTTGAAAGTCCCGGCAGATCAATTCATGAGCCGACCTAGGAGCCCTATATTGGTATTTCTAATCATACGCTAATTAAAACAGACGAGCAATGTAGCCGTAGCCATACCTACTAAGATAAGAAATTCTAGGTGGACAATCACACCATAAAGACGTGGCTAGATTGACGCGGCGAAAACCTAAATCTTAGCGTTTCTACTTACTTAACGGATAAAATAGAGATTCATAAAGCAATTATATAAATCTACTAAAAACACGATTGTCGATCATACCAAAGTCATCTATAGGTCACGGATAACAGATCCGGGCGTGTGGATCCTTATAGACAAGGAATCCCCACGCCTCATCATCGTATCCTTAGATCTACATCGTTCGGTGAAGAACGAACAACCTCAAACGATAAACAATAATTGGGGGGACTTAATTACAAAGAACAAAGAACAAATAAATACAAAAACTCACATAATTGCTGCTGAACTTGTATTAAAATTGCTCAGGCGAGAATTTGTGTTATGAAAAGTGATATTTAAGATGATACAATGAAATAAGTATATATATAAGTTGGAAAACCGACTTAGGATAAACTCGGCCGACCTAATTTATGTTTCTAAACCCCAATGGAGTCTAAAACGCGTTGAGATAACTCCGAGCCGATCCGATGATTTCGCTGAATTCGCCCCCAGCGAGCCCTCACTTCGCTGCCATCGAGTCCTCTCTGCTCTTATTGGCTCGCTGGCTTTTCTTGTTCCACATTCCACTCTTCGTGCTACTTTGATATTTATCTTTAATGCAATCCGATTCCGCTCCGATTTATCTTGAGATTTACTTCTTCGTTGGTAGATATCCTCCGATTCACCGTAATCTATAAAATCAATAATTATCATACAATAAATCATATTTTAATAATAAAAATAGATAAATACTAAATTATATTCTATAAATCACACAACACTAAATAATCATTATAAACATGTGATTTAATATAAAATATATATTATTAAGCTCGATTTAAGGCCAACATTGATAACTTTTACTGGTATAATTTGACCGTCATCAACTACCCCCCACTTAGACTTTGATCGTCCCGAACAAAGCATCGATAAGTCATTCCCCAAGAAAACAATTTCCAATGGTCAAATCATACTTACACAAGAAACTCGAGTCAACTCATACCATTCATGCTCATAAGGTATCCATTATTCGCTACTCGCTATGAATCGAAGTGATGTGTGCATGTGCATTCAGTTTTATATATTCGTGGCAAGATTAAAGTTTATGCGAACTTCGCAGTCTTAACCTACCAACATCAGCATTCCCACTTCTTAAGCCTCGCAATGGGTAAAGACATGGTGCAATAAGCAAGAGCGTTATCCAGAAGGTTTTTGGACTCGGAGACCGAGAAATACTCAAAGCCTCTTAAAAAGTTGAATTTCTTCGCATTTTCATAATTTCAAGTATTAACACCTCTCAAGAAAGAAACTTGATTTAAAAGTAAAGTATGCATTGCAAGAATCCTCCTCTCTCGGATTAGTCAATAGCATTGAATATTACCACAAGCTCGGGGCTACTTTGGTAATGTTACTACAAGCCCCGTGTTTAGCGCATTGTTAAAATACAGATAATTCTCAAGCTTATTAATAGGAATACACCAGCAGATAAATATCGACACTAAGTCTACATAACCAATCATCTACGCAATGTACACATAATTCTTCTAGTTATTATGATTCGATGCGATAATAGTCGATTCAAAATTGAGTAATCGAATAATAAATAACTACCACGCAATGATCGGCATGAATATCCTTAAATTTACATTCACATAAGTATAAAATGATCACGTAATCATGCAACTTGGTTCCTTTCCTATCAATTCCATGTTTTAGAACTCACAATTCTAAGGGTACGAGATAATTAATTTGGCATTTTTCAATTTTCTTCAACTTTTCACCGTTTCATTCAATTTTAACACATATAACTTCATAGCTAAGTCTCCTACCCCCCCACTTAAACATGACATTGTCCCCAATGACAAAGAAAAATGAGAATTTAAGAAAAAGACTTAGCTCTGGAAACGGCTCTCAAGTAGATGCAGAACATCGGTGTAATCCAAGCACGTCGTGGAGAAGCAAATGAAAATCTGTTTAAGCAAACCAAACAGAAACTCCACGAAACCGTTAATAACATGTCAATGGAAGTTATAAAATAATATGGCAGTAATTAGTTAGAAAATATCCAAAAAAAAAAATTAAGCCACTTTATTTCATACAACCAATGACAAGTAAAACCAAAGGGTTAAAAACTACAAAACTCACATGGCAGCTATCAAGGAAAAACCCGTTGGGTCCGAACTTAGACTCGGAACAAGGCGAGATGAAAGAAAAATAAACAAGCAACTAAAGATGATAGTCTTTATCGATATCCTCCACCACATAAATATTCTTGAAACCAGGTGGAGAAGACAAAGACCAAAAAGCATTATCCCATGTGGAAAAACACGAGGTGGACTGGATCGACAAGGTATTCAAACCAGTGTTAAGAGAAACTTGGCAAGGTATAACAGATTGGATGGGACCAATTGGTTAAAGAATTAATCAGATACTTCGCGCAGAAACTTCTCGCTTGGATTGGATATAAACAACTTAGGGAGATGTAGCTACACCTCAAAAGTACTAAGTACCCAATTTAGCACGTGTAAGTTCTCAACGTCATCAATAAGATCGGATCGGTGGGATAGTATAGAACAAAACTCATCATCTAGAAATGCCGGAATAGGCGTAAAAGTGTGAAATTTAAAACTTCCGTTAGAAAGATAAGTTGTATTTTGATCGAACCAAAAACTTTTAAAATCTAGATAGGGTCAGAGCTACACGTACCCCAGCTAGGATCATGAAAATCAGAATGAGGAAAGATAGTCATTAAAACTTAGCAATTTACTAATTCCGCAATAAAAGGGTATTTTGTAAACAACATGGAGGTTTAGAATATGATGGGTTGAGAAAAAGATATTTATAAGAATGGTAAGAAAAGATAAAGGGTGGGTAAGAAATTGTGTTTTGGGTGGGTATTGGTTAAGGGATTGGGTTAGGGTGGGAGAGTGAAATAGATGGAGAGAAAGAGAGGGAATGAAAGAATGGTTAGAAATATGAATTGTGAGGCAGATTGGTGGGAGAATAGAAAATGTTGAAGGGTTAAAAGGTATAACGGAAAGGATAAGGGTAGTTGCAGAATGAATTGCACACAACTTTGAAAAGCTGATCCATAAATAGATAAGTCCCTTTTATTTTTATTTTCAGAATTACTAGATTGATATGAGTTTCACTCGGATCGCCATTCTAAAAAGTTTTGGAAGTTGACCAAAATCGTTCCGGTTTACACCAATCATTCTCTGTTACATTTTCAATAATTCTCAAGCTCTCTCAATGCTTCCATCTTAAGGTTGATTGCTAAACTTCCTTTTCTTTATCAATTTCTCGACTCTCCTACGGAACTCTACTTCATGTGGCCGATATTTGTAGTCCTTTCTTGTGTGGGTTTCTTTCCCCTAACAAAACCCAGCAACGCCTTGATTCTAGCAATAAAACGCTGCTCGTCAACCTCTTCCTCGAAGTCCTTGATGCTTTCGATATCCGGATCCACTCCGGTGATTCTTTTAAAGGGCCATCCGACCCGAGATTCAACTTTCATACACCGGCTATGCCAAGTGTCCACTTTTTCCGGAAGGTCAAAAAACAGCTGTTGGGCTTTTCTTCGGGGCACTACTTGATCAAACTCCCCAAATTTGGTAACCCAGTAAAAATGGTTGAACACGGAAAGAGAGGGCTCTCTGCCAAGTAGACGACTTACGACAATAAAGCCCATGATGACCCTCATCAGTCCCAGAGTAAGATCGCTGGGATGTGTGTCGGTTACCTCTAAAAACTTGACGAGAAAGGGATCGAAAGGGGGTCGAGCCCCGGCTACCAAATGGTCGTAATGCAACTAGATGCAGTCAAATTTAGAGCGACCACACACCCGTTTCTTGTCCTTAGCCCCGGGAAAGATGTTAAAGCGATAATCTGCGGGAATATCATAAGCAGCCAGGGAGCAAGTATAGTCGGCTAAGCTGTGAAAAATTTTCCATTGCTTGGCTACCTCTTTGTACGTCCCTCTTCAGTATATTGTTTCGGGGGTCGTGGATTCAACTTTTTAGATGCCCTCCGCTTTCTAGAACGAGCCGCATTTGCTCGCAATAAAGCCTCACCCTTATCAGGGCCATGATCAGAAACACTCGGGACCTCTTCCTCATCCATTTCGATTTCGATTTGCTCCGTGAAATCTTCGACGGTCTGCTCGCCTTGATCCACTTCAACAGACCCGTACTCTATGGCTTCCTGATCGTCTTTTTGACTAAAGGTACGCTCAGACGACATCCTGAAAAACACAAGGACAAGGCGGATCATCAATCACCTAGACATAGGAGTCGGGCCAAGACGAGCGTGTCTGCTCATCGTGACTCCTCGCCCCTCCGTTTTTCCCACAGAAGCAAAAAACACTAACATCCATGAAGGACCAACGATAAAGTCAAAAATTCTGGAAGAGGAAAGGTTGCAAACCCAGGAAAACAACAAGAGCAGGAAGTGGACGCAGGCTAAACAAACGATGAAAAACGCTTCAAAACACTACATGTGAGAAAAGTCAAAGATTAATCGATTCATGTGAGTTTCCAACAAGGTTGCCTACTAAGAGCTTTGAAATGCGTAAGGAAGCTAACACAGAAAGAAAAATCAAAACATTTTACCTGAAAATGGACGATTTGCTGGGGATGGGACGAATATTGGCCGGAAACTTCGAAGAAACCACCGTAGTAGAACTTCAAACGCCGATATCAGTGATTGAACCTTCGGATTCTTCATAAAAAGCCTAAGAATTTTCGAAAAGAAACGGAAAAAGGAAAAAGTATATCGATTTCAAGTTACCCCATTTATATAGGCAGTTCAAGAGCTTGATGGGAGTCAACTTTACGTGACTCCGGTGCATTATTTACCCCCGTTTACCACACTTTCAGCACAATTTTGGGTAAATTGGACCATTTTCGGGGTGATATCGTGAGCTTATGGCACGGGGAACGAATCCGTTACTTTGATGAATTCATACCCCTTTTTGTTAATATTAACCCCATTCCCGAGCACTTTTACCCTCCGAAATTGTTTGGATGTTTGTGGTTTCTTTTGATATTGAAGGGTATTGGTGTCTCGAGGACCCGGAAGGTGACGATTTGTGGTGAAAAAGCATGACCGAGGCAAGACGAGGGCCCAAAAAGGAAGAAAAGTGAAGATTTGGGGAAACAGGGGTTCAAACGCGCGTTTGAACCCCTCAAACGTCGCGTTCGTAAGTCCGAATAAATACAGAGTTCAAGCTCTCCAAACGCGCGTTTGAAATCACTCCAAACGCGCGTTCCAAGATCCCAAACGCACGTTTGAACCCTCTTAAACGTGCGTTCCAGACGAAGAACAGTCAAGCCCCTGCCCAGAATTTATGCAAAACGCGCGTTTCAACTATGCGAAACGCGCGTTTGAAGAATTCAAACGCACGTTCTAGCCCTCTAAACGCGCGTTTGGACCGTTTTTGCAGCAGATTTTCCCTTCACCTATAAATACCCCCCTTAGACATTTTCTTGGATATCAAGCTTTTCTTAGCAAAACTCTACCCATTTCCTTGCTCGAATTTTGTAATAGTTTAGAATACTCTCTCTTAGTGGTGAAATTTTAAAATACAACCGTAGTAGGAAGGTTGTACCAAGTGGCATACATTACAACCATTCATTTCTAATCTCTCACACACGATAAAAGTGTATTATGTGAAAGAGAGTAAAAATGAGAGGCTCTAATGTATGCCACTTGGTATAACCTTCCTACAACCGTTGTACCATAAAATCTCTCCTCTTAGTGTAAATCAACAACATCTTAGCCTAATCTTTCCATTTCTTAGCTTAGATTTTCATTCCAAACACTAAGAGACCACCTTTTAATTACTTTATTTTGTACTTTTGGATCTCAACTCAATTTCTGCAATTTTATGGTATATTTCTCTCTCTTTTACCCATTATGGCTTTTATTTACTTGCTTTGTGTATGTTTTGATTAGTATAATGAGTAGCTAATCCCTTTTCATAGTCGAATCATGTGAAATTTAGTGAAATTACCCCTTGGGTGATGAAACTGGGAGTGTGTAGTGCTTTTTAATGTTGTATCTTGCACATTTCACGTCTTAGAACTTGTTATAACGGATTTGGGCTAGATTGATCACCTAGGTCAAAATCACACACATCAATCTTGAGAGTTGTTCAGATAGAGGGGTGTGGGAGAAGGGTTCTAGGATCGCTTTGTAGTGAGAGGTTACTCGTTTTTAACGTTTAAACGGCTCTCGTGTATAACTTGTCTTGCGAATGAATCTTTCTTAGGGAAGGTTAGTTAACTTGGCATAAGGTGTTGGGGAAGAGTTGTTCAGACCTTGGCACCGGGATTAGGAGCACATACTTGTGAATTGAATGTAAGAGGTTGTTGTTATTGCACACTCCCGGTTTTGTCACTCCTTGGGGTGAAACTAGCTATTTTGATCATGGTTCGGCTATGTCTCTTTAACTATCTTTAAAACTTAGTCGTTTAATCTTCTTTCTTTCTTTTTATCTTTAGACTCGTTAGTTAGAATCACTTAGTGTCGTTGTAGTTACAAATACTTTAAAATCATTGATCACCTAGACTAAGCATTACGTTCACTTTGGTACTTGCAAACACGATTCCTTTGGGTTCGACCTTGTACTCCTGTAGCTATTCTAGCAATCGACCCGGTACACTGCCGGTTAGAGAGTTAGTTTACCCACGGTTTCGAGTCCTTTATAAATTGTTTTTGTTGGGTGGATTTTAGCTCAATCAAAATGGCGCCGTTGCCGGGGAATATGTTTTTGTGATATCTTGCAAGTGAACCGAAGGCTTGGGCCTAGGTTTTATTTTATTGTTTTCTTGTTGTTTTCTGAGATCTTACAGCTTGAGCTTAAATGGATGGATTTTTCAATCAATACTACTCCCCTGAACAGCAATACCCCTACCAACCTCAGGCACCTGAACAAAGTTATCAACAACAGTTCTTGCCTCAGCCTAAGTATCAACAGCAGAGTAACCAAGGTTCATGGGCTTATCAGTGCCCTAGTGCATGCCAAAGTCAAAATTATGGTTATTCAAGTTATGAGCCACAACATTATGAGGGTTGTCGAACCCCTAGTGCTTATCAGATTACGGTGTTCATACTCAACGTGTTGATAGCTTCACCCAGATTCACCACTTGATCGAGTTTGGCATGGCAAAAGGCCTACTACTCACCTCCAATGTATCAAAGTCAGTATGATCAGTTTCCCCATTCCACAAGAAGACTTCACCGACATTCAAATAGAGCGGATTAATTTTTTATTGAACGAGAGTTTGATTCAAATGAAGAAGGATATGCAAGAGTTCGATAGAAGATTTGACTCGACGTAAAAATCTTAAAGACCGGATGGGGCAATTGATTGAAAAGAGGAGGCATGAGAAAGAGGAAGAGACATGTGCAATAGCGGTGGTCCGGGATGATGATGTTATCACCGAAAAGTTCAGTTGAGAGTGAGGTTGATGATTCGCTTTTCCATGATGAGATTTTCGAGCGGATAGTGAGTTGGGATTGCTCATAGTGCCACCTCCTATTGCGATATTTGATTATGGAAAGTTTCACGTTCTACCTATTGCATCTTCACCCCTTAAGATGAAAATTGATGATACCTGGTGGAATGTGTGGTGGAACCGACCATTGTTGCGACCGAGCAAGAATTCTTTGGTGATGAAGATAGCTCGTTTTGGGATGAAGAGGAGTTGCAAGACTTGGAAATGGAGGAGGTGCAACTTTTATCTATTACACTGTCTCCGATGAAATACGAAATGATGACTTGGAGGGTGTACGATAGATTTGAGCACACCTTTGTTTGATGAGACACAATTAGAGTCGGAAGAGAAATCGGGATCGCCCATTTCACCCTCACTCCCAATTGAAGTAAATGAAGATGTCGTTATGAAGAGTGAGGTGAAATCGTATGAGATCAAGAGCCATTTATGGTAGAGCTACCGGGAGAAGTGGAGATTATTAGCATGCCGGTCCCGGATTATTACACTCTTCCACCTTGTGTTGATGAGTATTATGCGATTGATTTTGCGTACTTACCGGTAGATGGAGCTCATAGAATTTGTAAAAAGAAACAACTACCATGGAATGGCAATTACAAGAAGAAGGTGATGAGAGAGTTTGACAAAAGAGGATTCCCGAGTTGGGAAGAGGTAACATCGAGGGCCATGAGAGGTAAGTTTCTAGCGAACTCGGTTTCCGTGATGCTTGCTATCTTTAGTCTTCTTGAGTTGTTGGTCTTTTTGAACTCAAATTTTGGTTGATGGTTTTGGTGATACTTGTTTGAAATAAAATATTTGAATTGTTGTTTTGAGTCTTTTGAGGTATGAGTCCGTTTAGTTCCACTACGTCGATGCTAACGACGTTAAACAAAGCACTTCTACCTTTTCTCTCCCTTGCCAATAGTATAACTTTGAAAAAATTGGCACCGTATAAGTCATCTTGTCGAGCCAACGACGTTAAACAAAAGCGCTTGGGGGAGGCAACCCACCTTTTTGGTAGTAATAATGTGTGGGGAGTGGTCTTTGGGTGCAAGAGATGAGAGTTTGGCTTAAAAGAGAGGTTGGGGTGAGAATTTCCTTTTGGTTCTGGCTTTTGTACATAGACGGGGATGTTTTTATGTGAGCCTCTGTGGCTTTATTTTAGGCATGGATGCTCTGTGTTTCTTTTGATTATCTTTACATCCAGTGTGATTCCCGTCTAGTATGGTTGATATGCTTTGATACTTTGTTTGTGGCATGGCTTCTATTTTTATATATCTCGTATCTATCACCATCTTTTGGCACGTGGACTTTTCCCGTGCATGTGTTTGCCTTGGTTTCTGCTTCTATGGTTTCAGATACTCGAGATGGAGCTTACTAGAAGATGTCACGTGGGCTACTAGTGCGCCTTCTGCCGGGTTTTTGGTCAACGGCTAAGTCTTTTACTCTTTTTTCTCTCTCACACACTGAGGACAGTGTTTCGTTTAAGTGTGGGGTGGGAGACTTAGCCGTTTTCTTGTTTTCATTGTTAAATGTGCTTTATATGTGGTATACTTAGCCTATGACTGGATTTGAGTCGATTTTTGGGTAATTTTCAAAATTTTTCAAGGGTTTTTAACACCGTGTTGTATGTGTTATTCTCACATTCGAGTGGTGATCACCTGAGTAAGACCCTGAACGTATGCACTTCGGTTTGATATTATCTTGAGAATAGAGTTTATTAATTTCACGTAAGCTACACTTTGTGCATAATTTGATTACTACCACTTCACATACCACTAGTCTCGAGGCGAAATAGAAAGGTTCACCTAAGTAGGATACGGGATGACGGTCATGGCGTCTCTTTGACCAACCATAGCCAAATAAGCCTTATCCCAACATTAAACCTTCGTAGCCCCTCTCAGCCTTGATAGAATGGTCTGACCACCATTCGTTTTATAGCCGTTTTGTTACTTAGTCAGAAACCTACCTTGAGCCGTAATTTTGGTCACATTTCTTTCATTTATACCCTACGAGTGGACTTAATCTTTTGTTAGGCCACACTTGCTAAGGCAAGTGTGGGGTGGGGGAAATGATGTCTTGTGATGGGTTGGTTTGGAGCTATAAGGAGAAGAGGAGCTCATTTGGGCTTAGTGTTTGTGTTTGGCCCAAAAAGAAAAGAAAAATCTGTGAAATTCTTCATTCTTCCTAAAAAAAAAAGAGAACTCAATCAATCAATGTACAAATTAAATTAGAAAGTTCTCAAAGAATGAAAGTTTGGTGTATATAAATAAAAGGGTTGGAATCAAAGAGATGAGCTCAAAAGTTATATTTATGATGTTAAGGGTTGGGATAGTGAGATAGGTGCTAATGTATTCGATCTCGCCTCATGAAACTTGAAACATAGTTGAGTGTGGCAATGAGTTCGGGTATGTTAGTATCCTATGGTTCCCAAAGTGTTATATTAATCAAAAAGGAGTTTGGGTGGTTTGTATGATAGAAATAAGGTGGTACACTTGTTGATTAAGTTCACTCGTACTTCTTTTTCTCCAGTTCCCAAATTATCCCTTTCGATTAACCGAAATTACCCTAGCCTAACGTTATAACCCTTCAAGTCCTACCCGATCGTGTCCAAACTTAGTGACCTTGATTAGTGGAGAGGCTAGTGGGTATGAAACGGTTGGTAGACTTTTGGTCGGGATTCAAGCCCCGACAATCATTTTGAACACTTGGATGTAGCTCGGCACCACACACACTCTATTCTTTTGATAATGTTGTACCGATGTGTGTATGTACGTGTGTCTTACTTCGTGGTTACCTCAAGGGTGCGGATAGTTGCACCTACGTCACAATGTTGAATCCCTTGGTTCGTTTTAAAACGCCTAGTTTACAAGGACAAGGCGGATCATCAATCACCTAGACATAGGAGTCGGGCCAAGACGAGCGTGTCTGCTCATCGTGACTCCTCGCCCCTCCGTTTTTCCCATAGAAGCAGAAAACACTAACATCCACGAAGGACCAACGATAAAGTCAAAAATTCTGGAAGAGGACAGGTTGCAAACCCAGGAAAACAACAAGAGCAGGAAGTGGACGCAGGCTAAACAAACGATGAAAAACGCTTCAAAACACTACATTGGGCAGAAAAATGGGAGAAAAGTCTAACCTAAACCTCAAAGATTAATCGATTCATGTGAGTTTCCAACAAGGTTGCCTACTAAGAGCTTTGAAATGCGTAAGGAAGCTAACACAGAAAGAAAAATCAAAACATTTTACCTGAAAATGGACGATTTGCTGGGGATGGGACGAATATTGGCCGGAAACTTCGAAGAAACCACCGTAGTAGTACTTCAAACGCCGATATCAGTGATTGAACCTTCGGATTCTTCATAAAAAGCCTAAGAATTTTCGAAAAGAAAAGGAAAAAGGAAAAAGTATATCGATTTCAAGTTACCCCATTTATATAGGCAGTTCAGGAGCTTGATGGGAGTCAACTTTACGTGACTCGGTGCATTATTTACCCCGTTTACCACACTTTCAAAGACAATTTTGGGTAAATTGGACCATTTTCGGGTGATATCGTGAGCTTATGGCACGGGAACGAATCCGTTACTTTTGATGAATTCATACCCCTTTTTGTTAATATTAACCCCATTCCCGAGCACTTTTACCCTCCGGAATTGTTTGGATGTTTGTGGTTTCTTTTGATATTGAAGGGTATCGGTGTCTCGAGGACCCGGAAGGTGACGATTTGTGGTGAAAAAGCATGACCGAGGCAAGACGAGGGCCCAAAAAGGAAGAAAAGTGAAGATTTGGGGAAACATGGGTTCAAACGCGCATTTGAACCCCTCAAACGTGCGTTCCAGAAGTCCAGAGTAAATACAGAGTTCAAGCTCTCCAAACGCGCGTTTGAATCACTCCAACGCGCGCGTTCCAAGATCCCAAACGCACGTTTGAACCCTCTTAAACGTCGGCGTTCAGCACGAAGAACAGTCAAGCCCCTGCCCAGAATTTATGCGAAACGCGCGTTTCAACTATGCGAAACGCGCGTTTGAAGAATTCAAACGCACGTTCTAGCCCTCTAAACGCGCGTTTGGACCGTTTTTGCAGCAGATTTTCCCTTCACCTATAAATACCCCCCTTAGACATTTTCTTGGATATCAAGCTTTTCTTAGCAAAACTCTACCCATTTCCTTGCTCGAATTTTGTAATAGTTTAGAATACTCTCTCTTAGTGTAAATCAACAACATCTTAGCCTAATCTTTCCATTTCTTAGCTTAGATTTTCATTCCAAACACTAAGAGACCACCTTTTAATTACTTCTTTATTTTGTACTTTTTGGATCTCAACTCGAATTTCTGCAATTTTATGGTATATTTCTCCTCTCTTTTACCTGTTATGGCTTTTATTTACTGCTTTGTGTATGTTTTGATTAGTATAATGAGTAGCTAATCCCTTTTCATAGTCGAATCATGTGAAATTTAGTGAAATTACCCCTTGGGTGATGAAACTGGAAGTGGGTAGTGCTTTTTAATGTTGTATCTTGCACATTTCACGTCTTAGAACTTGTTATAACGGATTTGGGCTAGATTGATCACCTAGGTCAAAATCACACACATCAATCTTGAGAGTTGTTCAGATAGAGGGGTGTGGGAGAAGGGTTCTAGGATCGCTTTGTAGTGCGAGGTTACTCGTTTTTAACGTTTAAACGGCTCTCGTGTATAACTTGTCTTGCGAATGAATCTTTCTTAGGGAAGGTTAGTTAACTTGGCATAAGGTGTTGGGGAAGAGTTGTTCAGACCTTGGCACCGGGATTAGGAGCACATACTTGTGAATTGAATGTAAGAGGTTGTTGTTATTGCACACTCCCGGTTTTGTCACTCCTTGGGGTGAAACTAGCTATTTTGATCATGGTTCGGCTATGTCTCTTTAACTATCTTTAAAACTTAGTCGTTTAATCTTCTTTCTTTCTTTTTATCTTTAGACTCGTTAGTTAGAATCACTTAGTGTCGTTGTAGTTACAAATACTTTAAAATCATTGATCACCTAGACTAAGCATTACGTTCACTTTGGTACTTGCAAACACGATTCCTTTGGGTTCGACCTCGTACTCCGGTGCCTTTTCTAGCAATCGACCCGGTACACTGCCGGTTAGAGAGTTAGTTTACCCACGGTTTCGAGTCCTTTATAAATTGTTTTTGTTGGGTGGATTTTAGCTCAATCAGAGCTGAAACGTCACGTCGACTGTTTTAAAAATTCAAAATTCGAAAATAAAACCACTTCACGGTTAACGAGATTTTCCCGCCAATAAGAAGCCGGCTCGGGTCACATCAAACGTCAACCAATTAGACGATCGAGGTTACACCTCATTCAACATCTGGTCAATTATAGCTACCACAAATAAGTTTGTCTCGCTATACCGCACAACATCAGGCAATGAGTCATATCGTGACATGAAAGTTGGCAAAACCCGCACACTAATGCGGTCCCAAACCTATCCGTCGTAGGATGCAGCGTTTTCTCGCATGTCCGCTTCATTGCACAAGCGTCTTGCAATGAGTCGCAACGCGACACGAAAGTTGCCCGGAAAACCCGTCACCTTAAGGCGGTCCAGACTGTTCGCTCAAAGCGCACAACGCTCCTCAACAAATCAGCGCGTCGTCAAAGCTAGCTCAAGCCTGATTCCGCCAAAATTGATATTACCTCAAAACAGAGGTCACTAGGTCATGGTATACATGCGTGAACAACCTTATCCCCTGTCCAAACCACAGCGAATGGTTTGACCACGGAGTAGGGGGCCATTGATATACCGCATCTGAACACGGTGGACCGGACAACCCTTGGACCTACCTCAGTGGTCTCTTCTCAGCCTCTGACCTCCATCACCACCAGCCCAGCTGGATATAAGACGATCAAGTCATCAAGCTCACACGATCATCTCAGCCATCAAACTGGGGGCCGAACGCGTCGCCCCCTGTCCGTCACACTAATCATTCGGACTAAGCCCTCTGCACAGGCAAGCATGCTCCATACTTGGCATTAGTGAAGACAAGGCAATCCCGACACGAAGACGTTAGAGCTTCTAGCGGTCCCCTCAGCGCGACCCTCTACACTTACATGTCTTCTTAATTATGTTTCATGTCACTGTTAGTCTAATCGTGATTGGCGTTTTGCCTATGAATAGAGGCTTCATATCACTTGTAAGAGGGACACTATTAAATATAAGCAGATAAACTTTGCCAAATTGTTGAGCACGTTTTGTTCTTATCATCCCTCATACCCTCCGGCTGAGCACCGCCGCAAGTTCTTCATAGCCACCATTTTTTACATCTGAAATCATCCACTCCGTTAAGATATACACCGTACAAACTCCAGTTTAATCATCATGATATTCCAAACAATATCACCCATAATCTGGATATCAGGCTCTCTCGGAATAACTCATTTACTCTCACTTTGCAAAGATTCATGAGAACTAAACATTCCTTATGGGAAGGCCCTTTCGGATATTCACTCCTACTCGATTCCCTGATGACCTAACATGTATACTCCGCATGTTTCCGTATTATACCCAATCACTACTGCACGATCGCCCAATGGCTAAGGTAAACCTCAATAGCGTCAAAGCATGACAATCGACACCGTGATGCCATGCAGACTTCGGTCCTAAGGATAATTACACAACCGTCACATAGTGTGACACTTAACAGTGTAAGTGGGTCAGTATAACGTATGCATTCTCTAATACACGTCCACATACAGTCCAAGTGTCACTACACTTCGATAGACGATATCTATTCTTGCCCTTAAAGACTAAAGACATCTAATACGTGCTAGTCTGTTCGTACTATCAATGCCCTGTTCAACAGTACATTAGCCTAGAGACATTTAAATATCAAACTTATTAAAGTGATTAGAGATCTCATAAACCATAATCACCATCATGGTTTCTCTATCACAGTTTAATAGTAAGGGTGTTATCAAATACACAATATCGCAATTGGTATAATAAATAAACAAAGTATATAATAACAAAAGTGCTTTTATTAATCATAATAAAGTTATTACATGAACCTGACGTCGGTTCCGGTCCAATCTGGTTGGGTTTGTGGATACCCATTCAACACGAACTTCCGGGCCGTGCAAGGCCTTGCTCACATAAAAGATCGGACGTGTTAGGAAATCTACACGGGAACGCATCGGTATTCAAAATTTTATTTCCTTTTAACCAAGGTCGACTTCGTTTAAGCAACAAATATAATAAGTTAGTAGACAGTGGTTACCTTGCTTGATCTAAAAGATCGATGCTTTGACCGTCTAAGGAGAGTAGTGGTGCACAGAGCCGCCCAAGCGTTCGGCCTCTACCGCTAGTCCACACGAACAACCCGCCGGAATCCATCATTGGATTGCTACTAGAAAAACTCGGTTTCTAGACCGATATTTTCTCTCTCAAAACTCTCTCTAGGAAGCTCTCTTATTTTTCACAAGAACTATTAGTCTCTTGGAATTATGATGTGCAAAAGAGCTAGCCAACCTCTTTCTTATATAGGGTGTTGGGCGCATTATCAATCCCAACTGTTTGGGAGAAGCTTAGAGTAGATTGAGAAGAAAGAAGACATTTTACTAGTAATATAAGGAAAATACATTTGATTGATTTATCACATTTAATTTAATATCTCATATTAAATATTTCCAAGATATTGTCAATATCTAATATTGACTATCTTCATCTTATTACCATAAATCAATTTTTCCAAAATCAATTAATATCCAATATTAATATATGGTAATCTCATTAATTAAATTGCACAATTCAAGTGTATCGTATACACTTTAAAATCTGCGCCCCTTGTGCAACCAAATTGGCATTTGGAATATTCTTAATTAATATAATGCTATGATTAATTAATTTGTAAAATACATGTGTATCAATATACATATATATTTCGACCCACATATACATTATATGTATATTTAATTAATCAACATAATTAATATCTTGTATTTGATTTATTCATAATAAATAAATACCACCACATTAATTTATCATTATAACACTTTATTGTCGAGATAAACTTTCCTTATTCTGTTATCGCTATAACCGCATTTTAATCCGACTAGATGTTCCTATGTGTGTGACCCGATAGGCTTCCGAATATGTTGGCCTTAGACACAAAGTGCAAATTACAAAAATGCCCTTCACGCCTAACGATCATGGAATAGCGTCTAGCAACACACCGTGACCCCCAATCATCGGAAGAGTCAAATGCAATGACTACTACCGTTCATGTAAAACAGTTACCGTGTAAATATAATCATATTGCTGTAATAATATCCATACGGTCATACGTCGAGTGTAAAACATCAACGACCGTATCTTGTAATGTGGATATCATGCTCTCTCGAAGTAACTCATTTACTTCCACTTTGCAAAGATTCACGAGAGTAAGACATTCCTAATAAGAAGGCCATTTCGGATATTTACTCGCATTCATAGGATATGAGATTTCCGGGCAAGCAACATGAATCCTACGCATGCTTCAGTATCACACCCAATCACTACCGCATGATCGCCCCATGGCTAGTGGAAACCTTAATAGTATCAAAGTATGACAATCCACTCCGTGATGTCATGAAGACTCCGGTCTTAGGATAATTACACAACCGCCACATAGTGTGACACTTAATTAAAGTAAGTGGGTCAGTCTAACGTACGCATTCTTTAATACACGTCCACATACAGTCCAAGTGTCTCAACACTTTGATAGACGAGATCTACCCCTACCTTCAATAAGATAGAAGACATCCAATACGTGCTAGTCTAATCGTACTATTAATGTCCCGTTTAATAGCACATACGACTAGAGATATTTAAGTATTAAACCTTTTAAAGTGAGTCGAGATCTCATCAACCATAATCACTATTAAGATTTCTCTTTCACAGTTTGACCACTAGTGACGTTATTATATAACAATATCGTAATTGGTCCGCTAAACGAACAAATATATAATAACAGAAAAGCCATTAATATATATGTATAAACATAATGAAATAGTAGAAATGATCCGACCCGGTCGGATCCGATCCAACCCGATTGGGTTTAGGACACTATTTCAACCCACTTTGCCAATCTTCCTAATGTTTCTGGCCTGGCTAACAACTGTTTCAAGGGCTGATCAGTTACTACCTTGACGGTGTGAGCTTTGAAATATAGTCGCAATTTCCTAGAAGCATGCACCAACGCCAATGCCAATTTCTCAACATTAGTATATCAAACTTCCGGGCCGTGCAAGGCCTTGCTCACATAGAAGATCGGACGCTAGGTTCGATCTTGCTCCTTTACCAATACAGTGCTTATAGCTTCATCACATACTGATAGTTAGAGCGACAATACATCTCCTTCTTTTGAGGATGTCAAGGTCGGCAAGTCCGCAAGGTAAGACTTCAACTCTTTGAAGGCCCGCTGGCTCTCTTCGTTCCACTAGAACATGGTTGATTTCCTCAATATTTTATAGAAAGGAAGGGCGCGCTGGGCCGATTTGGAGAGAAACCTATTTAGGGCGGCCATTCACCCGGTCAGTCTCAAAACTTCCTTAATACTTTTCGGTGGAGGCATGGTTCGCAACGCGTCTAGCATATCTGGGTTTGCTTTGATTCCTTCTTTTGAAATCATGTACCCTAAAAACTTGACCGATCTTACCCCGAATGTGCACTTCTTAGGATTGAGCTTCGCCTGAGTTCGTTGAAGCACCCCGCAAACCTCTGTGACATCCTTCAAGTATTGATCGAGGGTCCTCCTCTTAATCAGTAAGTCATCAACATATACCTCTATGCACTTGCCAATTTGGCCACTGAAGATCTTATTCACTATCATCTGGTAGGTTGCTCCCGCATTCTTTAGGCCGAAGGGCATGGTTATATAACAGTAAATTCTGAACTCGGTTATGAACGAGGTTTTTTCCACGTCTTTGGGGTCTATAGGGATATGATGATAACCCTTGTAGGCATCCAAGAATGCAAACACCTCAAACCTGATGGTGGAATTTACGAGGCGGTCTATCTTGGGTAGAGCGTAACAATCTATAGGGCAAGCCTTGTTAAGGTTGGTGAAGTCCACACACATCCTCCAGCTGCCGTCCGGTTTCCTGACTAGCACTGGATTTTCTAGCCACTCTGGGTATAATACCTCCTTAATAATTTGCGCCTGAAGCAACCTATCTACTTCTTTCTGAATCGCGTCCATGCAAAGTGCCTCCTCTTCTATCGTATCGTCTTTCTATTTGGGTCCACGTTTAGCCTGTGAATCGCGAGGTCCGGGGATAAACTAGGCATATCTTTGGATTCCATGCAAACACAGTTCAGAATTATTTGAGTATCCCGATGAGCTGCTCTTTGTGCGAGCCAGGGATCCACGCTCCAACTGCTACTGTCAGCTCGGGGTGACCGTCCCAAAGGCAGACATTTTCCACCTTGTCTTCTGAAGACCATGTTTCCTCATCTTCTGGAAGGAGTTCCTCCATAAGAACCTATTGGGCCGCAGCTTCTTCGTTGGTAATGGTGGTATAGCAATTCCGAGCCGTTTCTGCATCCTCTTTGATCTCCGTTCACCTGTATAGGGTGGGAAATTTAAGACTGTTATGAGCTAAAGAGATGGCGGCTCGGAGGTCAATCAACGCTGGTTGACCCATAATGACATTTCAGGGAGAAGGTGATCGAACAACAACATAACTAATATCCAGGGTTTGACTCCTCGGCTCCTGGCCAAATATGGTAACCAGCTCAATCCTTCCTATGGGTAAAACAGATGTCCCAGCACAACCAAATAACGGTGTGGACACGGGGGCTAACTCTCTATTATCTAGCCTCATTGCTTGAAAGGCATGGTAATATAATATGTTCAAAGCATTCCCGGTATCCACGCAAACTCTTTTTACTTGGTTTTGGTTAACTACCATTTCGATTATCAACCCTTCGTTATTTATCACCAAGGGGAGGGGATCCCGCGGACCGTAGGGCACCTCACCGGAGAGTCGTTGCCTTTTATTCCGTGCCTCGGCAGTCCTGCTACCATCCTCCTCTGGACCTCCATAGATAGTATCAATCCTGAAGACAGGGATGATCTTCAATGTTTTCCATTCGCCCGTTTCGTTACTAACGATCAATTGATTCTCCGGGGGATTTGACATTAGTATCTATTTTCTTTAAGCCTCAACTACAATTATCAGTAGAAGACCCCCATACTAGCACCAATTGATGAAACACAATTCACCGGGTATAAAAACAGGGTCTTTTGGTCTAGTGATAACTGGTGAGAATGAATAATTAAGGAAAACATAAAGATGGGAGGGGGTTTTGTGGGGGTGATTTAGACTGATCTTGGGAATTTATCCAGGATGCCTATGTATCCAATGTGTCTGTTGGAATCAAGTCTGCCGTAGTTCTTTGTGGTTGTTTATATAGGAGGCAGTGTGCACTAGGCCTGCGAGGACCGTGTCCAATGTGGACTCTTTTTTCGTGTTGTTCATGTTAGAGATAATTTTGGGATTTTCCCTTGATTGTATAGATAATTAGCATATACAAATATTCGTATTAAAAGATAAAGATTGGAGCTTTAATGCCCGGGGATTCTTTCCATAACTATCGTATAAGTATTATCATTGTTGGTCCCAGAGAAGGGTAAAACTATAGTCAGAGGGGGGGGGGGGGTGAATGACTATAGTGGAGTTTCAAAAACTTTTCTTTTATTTAAAAGCTTTTGGGCAGCGGATAAGTCCCTTCTTACTATGTTGTTTTCAAATCAGTTTAGACAACCACAGAAATAAGTTATGGTGTAGGCAAATTAAATAAATGCTGTAAAGTAAATTGCAGAAATTAAATTGACACAAGGCTTATAGTGGTTCAGGGTGGTGTAATCCCTTAATCCACTCTTCTCCTGTGTTGATCGGAGGAATTCACTATTGTTTTCACAGATACAATAGTATGATTGTCCTTGGCTTCCCAAGCTTCACAATCTACAAGACTATCACTCCTTGATCGCAGCATGACTTGATGATTCGGCCTCATTTGCTACTCCTGAGATCAAAATCTTTCAACGCCTATCACAGTTCAACTCCTTCTCTCAGATTGCCTCGATTCGCTTGTTTTACTTTGATGAGAATGTGATTCACAAACTTGCTTGATCAATCTCAGTGCTGAGTATGACTTGGTAGCTCTGATGTCTGAGTTGATAACTAGATGTGTCTTTTTAAGTTCAGAGAGAAGGCTTTTTAAATTGACAGGGTTTTTGCTTGATTTTTCTCTTTCAATTATTCCACGCTCGTCTCTCTCTTTTTTTTTCTTTGTCTGTCAATGCCTTCTATTTATAGCCTTGAATAACCTTGATTTTGAAATTCCGTCCGTTGGCTATATTAATGAGGGAATAATCCTTGATTTTATTCTTGATTCCCCCTTAATTGCATTCTCCTTGATTTTGGTGATCGGATTCTTTCTTCAATCGCATGGCAGTAAAATCCGTCCTTGATTGATCCTCCAATGATTGTGCATTTAATGCATGATCTTCTCGAATCTTCAACATATATTAAATCGATCCGTAAGTGTTCCTTCGCCCGTTCGTAACGGTCGAGCGATCCTTCCGACTTAGCCGATTTAGATCTTCCTTCACCGCTTTGTCTTCACTCACCGAAAGTCGAGTTTACTTTGCCGGTTCACGGTTTTATTCTTTGCTTGATTGAAGGAGAATCTTTGTACTTCACTGATCTTAGATTGGGGTGAGATCAGTGTACACCATATTCGAATATTAATGTACATCACTTGTAGTATAACTTAGACTTGTCCAAGGTCATCACAGACTTCCTTGGTTACAAGTCAGACCTTTAATGTCTGCATTGCTTCTCTGCTGGTGCTTGGCTGGCTTCACTCTGCCGAATATCTGTTTTTGCTTTGCCGTCCTACCAATGATATACTACTTTTATATGATTAAATATACGTTATATTATTATGTTTTATCAACAAATTCTATATAAAATATATGAAATTATGATATAAATGTTATGAAATGTTAATCTTTATAATTTAGAGTAGTTAGTAGTAAAACTTAGTAAAAAGTTATCATTTTATACCGATTTTAGTAAATCGGAGTGTCGTGTCAGATTTACGTGGGTATTTGTGGTATTTTATTGCAGATTTATAAACCGAGACCCCGAGAATCGACATGTTGAAGTATAATCATATATCTGGAAGGATTTAGAGAGTGTCACGAGCTTAAATGGTCAATCGAATTGCTTAAGTGGTCAATCGAAGTGGTCAAGTGGCTAATCGATTCGATTAAGTGGTAATCGAGAAATATCTTCGACAAACGAATGGCTCATCAAAACGACATCATCTGAAGAAGAGTCCTTCACGAAAGTTGTAGATTTTCCCGAGAGCTTTCCGATGCCTCTTGAATCATGATTTTTGGAGATCCAGAACTCGAGATATGAATTTTATAAGTTATATATAATTATAATTATAATTATATATAACGCTGCACATGATGAGTAATAAGGGGGGATGGAAGTAATCATTAGGCCGGACCAGTCCGGCCTCATCAAGGACCGGTCCGGCCTCCATCTCCATTTTTATATAAGGAGCTCAGATGCAGAGCGTGAAAGATGTACCAATATATATATATCTAATATATATATATATATATATATATATATATATATCTTCTTCTCTTTATTTTCTTTTTAATTAATAGTTTGTAAATAGGCCTTATGCCAAAAATAATAATCTCGTAGTACTGTTGTAATGCTCGGGAAATTATCGGAAGTTCGGTGTTGTTGAAGTCGTTGTAATGTCCGGAAGAATACGACTCTGATTCAGCATTTGTAATCGGGTAAATTTCTAAAGTATTTATGTTTGTTTTTATCTTTTTAGTTGTTATAATGTTTTTAGCTAAGTCTAAATAACTAGCCAAAGTTATGTAATCGTTTTATTTCGATCTTTTCGTAAAGGAATCTTTGTCTAATTAAAATTTACTAAAATTGAGTTAATTGAATCTTTTTCTATTTTGTAACGTATTGATAATATTCGGATTGACGTAATTAACCAAGATGAATCGCACCATATAACCTAACGATGGGCGATCGGAGAAGTTAGGATATGAGATAAAAGATAGAAAAACCGGAGGGTAAAATTGGCCGTATGAAAGTGTGACAACGGAATCCTATTTCCTACCCCGGCGATTTGTCTTGGGAAAGATTAATCTTATTAAAATTGTGCTCGAGATCGTAATAATGTTAAAATCAACGGTTTAATTAAAACTAACACCGAAAGTTAAATCGATCCGCCCGACAACCGGAGCCTTTTGAATAACATCACCGCCTAACAAACGGAATAACCTCATTTATCCGGGGTAGATTTACTACTGTACCATTCGGACTAACTAAGATTAGCATGGGGCGGTTGTGGGAGATTGAGCGATGACAATGACATATGACAATTTCATACGCTTTCGTGTGAGGAGGAATTGTTAACCTCGTGGAGTACACCGTTTCATTTACTCAATTGGACCTAATATAAAAGGAAAGATCGAGCACATTCCGTTTCTTTTAAAAGATCGTATAAATCAATTATATAAACTTTGGCTAGTTCTATAAAATTATCTGTCTAGTTCTATAAATATATTGGTATATATATATATATATATATATATATATATATATATTGCAATCTATGTACATCTATATATATTTTTATATCTATATATATTATATTAGAATAACTTTTAAATTACGCATTTATTTTATGTTAAGTAGAATAGTAGTCATCCGTGTTATAAAATTGCGGTTTAGATCGAGTTAATAATGACTCTTTGGTGTTTAACCACACTTAGAAGAATTACCAAGTTTCACGAGGATTCGACACTCGACTCACCACACTAGCACTACAGTTTGACCCGATACACTGTCGGTTAAGGACTGGTATAGCACTAGAAAAGGCCACGTCAACCAACTAGTACAATAATTATCATATCCACTAGCCGGCGTACGACGATGTTCTGTGGTTGGGTCGACCGAGCTGCGTTTGTGTGCGACTCGCCGATCTGTGGCGAATCGGGGAACAACCTGAACAACCTTCTACGAGGTCTCAGTTCGGCTCTTAAGCCCATGATGGAACTCTAGGCCCTTTATGGATAGGGCCTTAGAGTGCGCCCTTATGTAGGGTGTCACATGCTTGGCGTGGAGTGATGAAATCCGGTATCATCATAAAATATGCTACACCTAGCGTGGAGTTGGCAATTTGAATTAGGACGATGCTTAGAATTCGTCTAGGTATAGTTACGGGTAATCAGATCCTTTCGGAAGAAATTCTCCAATTAAACTCGAGATTTTATTGATTATTTATGGTTGTGCCGTTATGGATGCGATCACGTACCCAATATATCTGAAACCAATTAATGTAGTTCGATTGGTGGATGATGATCCCTTCATGAGATTTCTACACGAACGGATTGATCGTGGATCCCTGATTTCATGGCTTATGATTGACGGGGGATTGTGCATCGGTTATCACTCTAGCCCCAACGTAGCGGTAAGCCCAGAGTCATTAAGAGAGCCAATACAATCGTGGTGTAAGGTCGTGCATAATGTCCTGATGTCCATTGTAGAGGAGTTCATGTTATCTGAGATTGTGAACGCCTCGTGCCAAGATGACCAATGTGTTCTGGACAACCATGTGTCATGTCGCTGATATGAGGTCAAATGTAGACCATACTGAACCAAGTGAGACTAACTCAATTATGGATGATGTGGGCTCTAAAGTCGGGCCAAGCCCATGCAATCCTAGTTACTATGATGACCTGATAACTCTTTTATGCTACGTGAACGGTTCCGGGTCATACCAATGTCAAGTTATTATATATAGTATTTTCAATTTTATAATAATAGTAGGTGTGTGTGTGTGTGTTTTTTTTTGTTGTTGATAAAAACCAACTTTATTAATTCAATTGCACAATGGATGCGGATAGTACATCATTAGGAGAAGACTCTCCCTACAAGTTAACACCGACAGAAAACAATCCATGTCTAGCTACCATATGTACTAGCACAGTGCCAGTGCGCTCGCCAAACGAGAAACTAAGAAAAGCAAACGACGACATGATGGACAAGCAATCTTTAATTAAACATCCAAGTACCGAAAAGTCTTCCAAGTCACGCTTTAGCACTTGAACACAAGATAATTAATCACTTTCAACCACAAGCGATGAAAAAGCCCAAGGTACAAGCCTCCTGCAGGCAAGAAGAATAACCCGCATCTCCAAAATCTCCGGCTTTTTTTTATTCTAGGGTCAAGATGAAACGTAAAGGCAGCCACAACCGAACCTATATTATCCCTGAAGATCAATCCAATACCCGAGTCATCTTCTGCTATAGCCTCATGCGTATTACACTTAAGCTAACCAGCAGGTGACAGGTTCCAAGTAGCTGGGAGCCCCACACCGGCAACATCAATAAAATGAGTGGTCACTTCCTGACCATAATCTAATGTACTCGCCACAGACGTTGCAACTATTCGATCTAGACACATAGATCGGAGCATCAACATACATTGCACCTAGCCTTCTATAAGTTTCACATCAACATGCATAATTGAGTGACCCTCACCTCCTCACATTGCTCCAATATCACTCCAAAGAATTCCTGAAAGCATGAAGAAGTACGAGGCGCATTCGATCAAGGAACGACAAAGCCTCCCAAATCGCCCGAGCATACTCACGCTCAAACAGAACATGCCACATAGTCTCTCTATCTGCGCCACAAGATAGGCATACCCCATTTCCAAGACCTCTTTAGAAGATTCTCCCCAATAGGCAGGCTATTCTGTAGGCATCGCCAGATGAAGTGACGCACCCTCGGAGGAACCACCACTCTCCAAACATCTCGCCAAATCGTATATGGCCCCATAGAGGACTAAGGCTGAGAGGCCAAGAGCACTCCCTCGGCCATAAAGCTGAAAGACCAGGAAACATCCTGATTTCACCATATAAATCGGCTTACGCTCATAATGTCATATGCGTATATCAAGACGGTTTCCACCAGCAATATGTGTGTGAAGAATAGTATCAACCTCCTGTTAGGAAAATATCATCGCAACGGAAGCGATTTATGGATCTAGATCTATATAATACACGTAATAAAACATTGAATCTACATCTACAAGGGGGTTGTAGAACATACCTCTTGGATCTCTAAATCCAAGTTGAAGAACCACAAAGGAAAGATTTCAAGAAGATGTGAAGAGCACCACGATCTTCCGCACGTGTGATCCAAGCAATTCCCGGTGGAAGGAATTCTCGACTCGAAACCCTCCGATATGCTACCGGAAAATCTCCAAGATTTTCCCTTAAAACCCTTGGCCGAAATTATCACTTCTTCTCTCAAAGAGGAGAAGTCGAAATTTATTGTGTATTTAGACTTGGGAGAACTCTCTTTATATAGGAGAGTAATTCTTGTCCTCCAAGGATTTTATAATTAATACAAAATCAATTATAATAATCCTATTAAATAAAAGATAATCTCTAAATATTCTAGAACAAATCAAGAATATTTTTATCTTTATTATTTACCATAAATATTTATCCAATAAATATTTTATGCACATGTCTTTTTAACACACAAGAAAACTAATTCCTTGTCAAAATAAAGACACATGTGGCGCCACAAACATATATTGACCTAGTCAATATTAATTTTGCCATTACACAATAATTAAGCAAGATTATGGAAAATGTCTTTTCCACATATTTAATTATTTAGCCCAACTAATTTAATAGTCCACCAAACAATTAATTCACATATCGTTTTAATAAAGTCCAACACGAACTAAATTAATATTATTAGGATTCGACGTCCGAGAATATACATGCTATAATAGGAGGCACGTCGGGACCATGGACAAATAATCACGGCTCCGATAAATCAAATAAATAATTATCTTATGAATGTAATAATTATATTCGATAAATCAATCACAGAATATGCCACCATAATCCCGTGATCGCACTCCTCCGATTATAAGATTATATTTATCTCTCACGAAAGTAATAAGCGCCCACCGATATAATCATTTCATATGGATTAATCCTCCATAGATCGCTCATTCTAAATCGGGAAGTTACCGTTAACCTTTTTCGAACATCTTGTCCTTACTTACCATTAACCCCTAGTGATCAATAATTCAAATAACTCACCGGTAGCTAATCGCTGTACTATGAATCCCATGGATCGATCAATGTCTAGGATTAACTCATAAAGGAATCGTCATCTACTTCCATAAATGGAAGGAATGGATTCCAGATCTCGTGATAAACACGGACTACTCACTCAATCCAAAGACAATGCCAAGATGGGGTAATTCAGATCACTGCACTCAGTGTAATCCTTAACCGCCAAGTCAAACCTCACATCGATTCAAGCAAATGATCGTGATCACCTCAGATTAAGATATATCCATAATATGATCATCTAATGATTCGATAAGACTTCTCAATTACGGAATTATATTGAGAACTCGGATCAAATCGGTCCAAATTCTATATGATATATCTATCATATATAAATGCCCCATTAGGTTCCCCTTAACCGAAAGTCCGGATAAGACGATCACACCTATCGTGTTATGGGCGCATTAATAGTACGTTAAAGGGAGACCCGATACTATCGATTAACTTTACTACGGACTAATTGTATTTTAAGTACATCTTCACTAACTCAATCCTCCGTGTATATCTCATACACCGAAAGTTAAGATTGATTACATAAACGATATACTCGTGGTTTTTTCGTAGTGTAAATACTATTGTCACATCGGTGATTATGAGAATAATAAATATGAATAATAATATCATTTCATTTATTAAATAAAACAATTACAAAATTGTCTTTCGGTATCACACCTAACAATCTCCCACTTGCACTAAAGCTTGTGATTAATTGTTTTAGAGCACACCCTATTATTTAAAACTACAAAGAAACTACATCTCCCACTTGCTCTAAAGCAATGGAGACTCATCCCGTATTTTAGTACCCACAAAACTTATCATAACCATTTGATTCCAAAGTACACTCTGAGTATGCCGTCGTAGGATAGGTCGGTGACTCGGGAGCACCTATATCTCGAATGTCATGGGTCTTAATGATCATCCAGGTTGTCGGCTCGAGGCGATCCTTAGAATCAAACGTCGCCGGTCCATCTCGATCATGTGGTACCTACCCAATATGCTCTTGAACTCCAATGATTTCGAAATCCTTATAAGCTACCCTTCATTGTTTGCACAATGATGTGGTATCGCTTTCCAAATCTAGAATGACTCCCCAGATATGGAAAGTAAATCCTTAAGCTATATCGCTCTCTAGCTACTACGAAGCCGCTAATCACCCAACTAGTTAAAGTCGAGTTGGCGTGGCCGATTTCTCCAGGCAATAGCTTCAACAAGAGTAAACATCGAGCCCGAGATCGACTTTAACGATCATCCTCAATCTGACTTAAAGTCAAAATCAGTGTATCACACATATCCAAGCTCATACATGAATATGTCCGCATATTATTCCTCGTTCTCTCAAGATACTAAAGGACATACTAAACTTGCTTTGTTAATCGCCGAATCTAAGATTCGATCAAAATTGACGCTCAATAACTCGACCATCTCTTGTCACAAAGAGAATCCATCCCATTTCTCTTTATCCAAGATTTTAGAGAGTCATTCCTGAGGCATAGGGTAGAACTTCCTCGTTGAATGTTGCATACACAGATGCATCATCTTAACCAATAAGATGGATGGGAAACCAATGACTGATTCTAATGAATTCGACCGAGTCAAACTCTTCAGAATGTTGTCCAAATCTCTGTTGCAGAGAATTGTGGCATTGTCAGATTCTGACTTCAGATAACACACCCATGTTGAGTCCAACTGGTGCAGCGTTATCCTTCACAAACACTAATATATATGTATATATTCACTACTGTACTAAAATTGATATCCAGTCTACACAAGACTTATCAATATTCTGGTCAAATCCATATATTATAGAAATATATGACTTCCAATGACCAAGAGGTTTGCTTTTTATCCACAAAGGACATAAGCCTTGGATAATCATCCCGTCATAAGTTCATAAGGCAATACCCTTCTGTTCGAATGAATCCAGATTCCGCTTGTTTGGCAAGAAAGTCTCGTGGAATCACCCCTATTTTCTCGCTTTTGAACGAAATCATGAATTACCGAATTCATTCTACTCTTTTCCGTGTAGATCCAATTACTCCCAATCGGGCCGAGACACTCGGTGGTTCTATAAGAGTATGAACAAACTCCGAGTACCAAACTCCATTCACAGTGGTTATGGCTTGTAAACCAACCTCTATTATCGTAATCCTATATCGCTTCACAAAAGAGCCATAGGTCATCAATCGATCCTCGGACTACAAAGTCCGCAGAAACCGTGAATGGGTAATGGATAAACCATACTCCCACTATTTTCTTGGTGGATCGAAATTTCGATCTAGTTTAGCAAGATTTAGTGTTATCACCAACAACCAAAGTTGGATGTGGTTTGATCTAATCAAGAAGTAACTACCTTGAGTATCCGTACTCTAAGGTTCAAGGTTTGTTGTTCATAGACTCTATCGTAAAGGATGCAACAAAGATAGCCGTCCCTTCCAGATGTCAAGAATCGATAACGAACCTTTCTCTCAATTCTTCAAGATATATCACGATTTGGTCATCGACCGAACATGTACGTGTAATTCTACCCTACCATCAAGCATCATGTGCTAAATGCTTATATTGACGGAATTTGGGTGAACCGAATCCACTCATTATCCGTTAATTCCAAAGCACATTCTAGGTAGACTTCTCGGTTCTACATTTCAATGTAAACCGTTATTTCACTTCCAATATCTTTATTGAGTTAAGCAAGGTGTATTGTAGCACATCTACAACTATGTAAGGCAATTCAATGGTTTCTTCCTTAGTGAAAGCATTTCACTATGAGGCAGCCGAACATCGCCTCTCAGGACTATGTGATGGCCCATTTCGAGTATAGAATACTCCATCTCGATGTAATCCGAGACACCATAAAATATTTTGGATAAACTTACCGGAGTGTTTGAATAGTTATCGCAGACAAGAAGTCACTACTGAAGCTCCTACTAGCTTGTATCTTTCATCGCACTCCGAAGGTCGCCATGAACAAGCTATGTTACTTCTTTATAACCATTATCCTTTCCCGATTGAAAGGAAACTTAGTCATTGAACCTTTGAGACAATATAACCAGATCGGGAGAAAGGAATCACCCTGAGCCGCCTTGTGTCTTGTCTTTTGTGGACTATGCACTAACTATGGAATATGAAGAAGCGTTTATCTAAATATAGAAACCAATTGCTTTTAATAGTTCTTAAGATGGTACATATACGTATTTCAAGATTTCTTAGTGGTTTTGACTTTATCAAACAAAAGTCCGAGTCTTAGATTCGCACTACAAATGGTATATTCACTTTCTATAAGACAAACAAATTATCGAATAAAAGGTAAATCCATTCGCTCCAACGAATCTTAAATGTAAAAATAAATCTTCTGCGATATCCAAGGATTGAATCGAGATTCATTTCCTCATATCACTCCCACTATTTTGCTAAAATTAACGCCCGCTGTCTATTAATCGTTAATGCACAACTATCTCGTTCTTCCAAAGAGCATAGCCTAAGAGAAAATCACCAAGGATTCATAGGTTGGTGATCCAAATCACTATCCTTATCCTATGACTTTCAGTTTGTTAATTTTCGCTTTTAGCCTTAAAATCAACTCGCTTTTAGATGACTAACACTTTTAGACATATTCTCCCATTCTTGACTTTCCGTGAATGGAAACAGTCTTGAACCAAATGTTCGCTTGAGTAGACACTACTCTTGAACCGTGGATGTCTATTTCGATTGTTACTTGTTAGACTTCTCGGATTTTCTATCATACCGTAAAAACAACAAATCATAACATTAAAGCTCCCACTAGTTTATCGGTTCCAAATACCGCCTAACCAAAGAATTTTCTATTTTATGATTTTCCAATTTTTCAATTTGAAAATCTCTCGTAAACACTTACACACATTCTAATGTTTCGGAAAAACAACAAATCATAGAACTCCCACTAGTTCATCGATTCCAAATATCGCCCAACTAGCGACATTTCATGACTTTCCGGTTTTTCAATTAGAAACGTTACGTGTGTAGTCAATTACACTTTTCTAATGTTCTAGAAAAACAATAAATCATAAAGCTCCCACTAGTTCATCAATTCCAAATATCGCCCAACTAGTAACACTTCATGATTTTCCGATTTTTCAATTAGAAAATTTACTCGTGTAATTACTACACACTTAAAATTCACTAGAAGAATTTCAAAGTCCGAAATCACCTTTGATCAAACTAAGTTTGTCTCCCGCTTAACACAATGACACTAGTGACATACCCATATGTCACTCTTGGTTTTTTAAAAGGCTTAAGAGAAAATATCTCTTTGAAAAATAATTGCATTATCGATTAACTAGTTCAACGTCCTAGTTACTTTCCACTTTTTAAAGAAGTCAATACTAGTCAATTATAAATTTTTAAGCAATTTAGTAAGGGATATAATGTCAGTAAATAAAATGACATATATTAATTCAAGTTTAACACTACTATATTATTTTATTTTAGGAATTGTAAACTAAAAGTAAGTCTACTATACCATTCCAAGGTTTTAACCTTGCATCTCAAGCCGCCGTAGTAGGTAGGTCAAAGAGATCAACGGTTAAATCAATGAATAACTTGTGAGAATCGACATCCCACGAGAATCGAACATCCCTTTATTCATTGACTACCTTCCTTTTAGCCTAGGTATTTATCAAAAATACCCTTGATGAGTGTGACCTACTATATCGATCTCTTAGGTACGCCCGAGTGTGCCGTCGTAGATAGGTCGGTGACCCGACGAGTACCCGTAAATCCTATCCTTTTCGGAGACCAAGCCATGAATGTTGATAGGGTGAACACCATCCGTAGGGGATTTAAATCAAAGCGCCGCGAGGCGCCACCCTTCTCTCACTTACTTGCATCTATAGTAGAGGCCGTGGGGTCTGCCGCCGCCCCGCTCCCACTCAATATTTTGGAAGTGGTGGTGGGTTAACTAACCACGCCTTTTGATGTTAACATAAAAGCACATCAAATCAAGGATTCGAATGGTGTCGGTAACGAGGCAAGCCTACCCTTCCTATTCGTTGGAACATATGTGATAATCGGACTTAAATCGGGTCAAGAGAGCCCTATTGAGATTAGAAGGAATCACCCCTCCGCCTCGGTTTGGCTTAGTCTTTGCGGACCCCGTGCATACATCACACTAGGAGGGTTAAGTCGTTTGAGCGAAGCTCGATTGACCACCCAACCTAAAGGCGAACTGCTTTTATCCAAGATTTATTGTTCTTTTACCATCATTCAATCTCGTAGACACTACGAATCGAAAAACGTGATCTCGTTTGAGCTTTAAGGCGGTTCACCGAGAACACACACCTAAAGGCTAACGATTTCATAACCCGTCCTCGGATCTTTAATTAGTTACTAAATTAATTAATTACCACGATTAATTAAATTTCAACTAATTACGCGAGTTTGTATACATGCCTATTTTAATTGCCAAAATTAAAATTCTACATGTATGCATGGAGTGGATTTTATGATATGATGCATGTCATGACAATTCCGATTTTATGTCTATTTTATGATCAAACACATAAAAATAAAATTGCGGAAAATTTAAACACCGAGATGGATCGTTGGCACTTCGTAACTAATCTATTAGAAAATAAAAAAAAAAACCAAAACCCTAACTAGGGTTTACTACTTTCTAACAAAAACTGCAGCTGTTCGAACTCTTCGATGATCGGGAAACCAAACGAACTCGGATCGGGACGAAACTTTCCAGATCTTTTCTTCACTTCTCGAACTCCAATATGGACGGTTGGATCGGAGCTTTGACTTGTCAATTTTCTCCAGTTAACCGCCCAACTTGCTGCTGAATCTAACTTTGACTGCACCGCATCAAGGACTTCCTAAGGCAGATCGGGAATCGAGATGAATCCCGATCGACCTGAAATTTTTATGGTACCTCCAAAATTCCAAGTTGATCAATCTGAACGGTCGGATTTTCGTTTCAACGGTCCAAACTCTCCCAGAAAATCGAGGAAGTCACAGGTAGTGTATCTGTGAATCCTGCGTTTTTTTTGTTACAGCAGCCTCTTCGCAGCCTCAAACGGATATCGAAACGGACCCTGATCGACGCCAAAATTTGTGGAGTTGATCATCTTCTTCTAATATTGATTCTGACCGGAGGGATCTTCGTTTCAACGGTTCGATCAACGGGAAAAGCAAAAATATTAAACAGCTACAAACTAGATCTATTTGCTGGAAATTAAACTTGCAATAAAGATAAATTACATAATTTCCTATACTCATATGAACGAATTTTCATCATTCATATGAGTGTACAATAGATCTAACGGGTAAACAATGCCAACACCAATCCATCTCTTCAACCACAACAATCGCAAGCATTCATCATAAAATTTTCGAAAATAATAAAATTAAAAACGAAAATAATGCAATCTACACATGCATATTCCACTCTTAGATCTAATATTTTATACGAATAAATATAGATCCCCTTGGCGACTGATACCACTGTTAGGAAAATATCATCGCAACGGAAGCGATTTATGGATCTAGATCTATATAATACACGTAATAAAACATTGAATCTACATCTACAAGGGGTTGTAGAACATACCTCTTGGATCTCTAAATCCAAGTTGAAGAACCGCAAAGGAAAGATTTCAAGAAGATGTGAAGAGCACCACGATCTTCCATGACGTGTGATCCAAAGAATTCCCGGTGGAAGGAATTCTCGACTTAACCCTCCGAGATATAGCTACCGGAAAATCTCCAAGATTTTCCCTTAAACCCCTTGGCCGTAAATTATCACTTCTTCTCTCAAAGAGGAGAAGTCTAAATTTATTGTGTATTTAGACTTTTTATAACTCTCTTTATATAGGAGAGTAAATTATTCTCCAAGGATTTTATAATTAATACAAAATCAATTATAATAATCCTATTAAATAAAAGATAATCTCTAAATATTCTAGAACAAATCAAGAATATTTTTATCTTTATTATTTACCATAAATATTTATCCAATAAATATTTTATGCACATGTCTTTTAACACACAAGAAAACTAATTCCTTGTCAAAATAAAGACACATGTGGCGCCACAAACATATATTGACCTAGTCAATATTAATTTTGCCATTACACAATAATTGTAAGCCAAGATTATGGAAAATGTCTTTTCCACATATTTAATTATTTTAGCCCAACTAATTTAATAGTCCACCAAACAATTAATTCACATATCGCTTTAATAAAGTCCAACACGAACTAAATTAATATTATTAGGATTCGACGTCCGAGAATATACATGCTATAATAGGAGGCACGTCGGGACCATGGACAAATAATCACGGCTCCGATAAATCAAATAAATAATTATCTTATGAATGTAATAATTATATTCGATAAATCAATCACGTGAATATGCCACCATAATCCCGTGATCGCACTCCTCCGATTATAAGATTATATTTATCTCCTCACGAAAGTAATAAGCGCCCACCGATATAATCATTTCATATGGATTAATCCTCCATAGATCGTTTCATTCTAAATCGGAAGTTACCGTTAACCTTTTTCGTAACATCTTGTCCTTACTTACCATTAACCCCTAGTGATCAATAATTCAAATAACTCATGGTAGCTAATCAAGTGTACTATGAATCCCATGGATCGATCAATGTCTCAGGATTAACTCTATGGTGGAATCGTTCTATCTACTTCCATAAATGGAAGGAATGGATTCCGATCTCGTGATAACACGTACTACTCACTCAATCCAAGACAATGCCAAGATGGGGTAATTCAGATCACGCACTCGGTGTAATCCTTAACCGCCAAGTCAAACCTCATACCGATTCAAGCAAATGATCGTGATCACCTCAGATTAAGATATATCCATAATATGATCATCTAATGATTCGATAAGACTTCTCAATTACGGAATTATATTGAGAACTCAGATCAAATCGGTCCAAATTTCTATATGATATATCTATCATATATAAATGCCCCATTAGGTTCCCTTAACCGAAAGTCCGGATAAGACGATCACACCTATCGTGTTATGGGCGCATTAATAGTACGTTAAAGGGAGACCCGATACTCGATTAACTTTACTACGGACTAATTGTATTTTAAGTACATCTTCACTAACTCAATCCTCCCCGTGTATATCTCATACATCGAAGTTAAGTGATTACATAAACGATATACTCGGGGTTTTTTCAGAAGTGTAAATACTATTGTCACATCGGTGATTATGAGAATAATAAATATGAATAATAATATCATTTCATTTATTAAATAAAACAATTACAAAAATTGTCTTTCGGGTATCACACCTAACACCTCCCACGGTTGAAAGAACTGCATAATCAATGGAAGATTCCACTGCCTACTAACAAAATGTATGTACGTACCCCACAATGCTCCCTGTGGGCAACACATGCGACCCAAATGAACCATAATAATGCATCATTTGATCATGATGTTGGACTTAATACAAAAGAAAAGTATGTTGTCTCATTCGTTCTAATACAACTATTGACGTGCATTATTGAAGTTTATCTTCTGCTTCTTGCATAAAACGATGCCAAACAGAAAGAGGATGATATCGAAATTTCACTATTCTGGTGAGACCATATAGAGGGAAGACAAACAGACAATTTTGTTAGCTTTTGCAGCAAAAGAACTTGTACTGCTGTAAGTAACAGCGCTTATATTCATGCATGCTGCAATACAAGCCAAGTTGTTTTATCTCAGAATCACCATTCTTATCAAATATATGGATTAGTGTCCTAGTTTCTAAACACCCGGTATGCATATACGCTCGATGGATTTCCCACATTGGGCACTTGCTATTGTATCACCCACCATATTAAGAGATGGACTTCCCTCACCTCACAACCTAGGTTTTGGGGATGAGGCCCCTCCTCTTATATGGATTTGGGCTAGATGTTCTACATACACACACATATATATACCGTGCATGCAATCAGATGATGTACAATTAATACATACTTGCGTATACTTACATATTTATATATATTGTATGTTGAATAATTAATATTATATTACTGTATGTTGAATCCTATCCTAAGAGCTTAAGCGGGAGGTAGGTAATTAATTACATATTTATATATACTAGCAAAATGCACGTGCTTCGCACGTGTTAGACTTATTTATTATTTTTAATATTACATATATTCTTGATTATTCGTTTAATTTATAAAATAAATATATGTTATCCAGCCAAAAATACATAAACAAAAATATATATTAAATAATGACAATTGTTAAGAATAATTTTACGCTTGGTAGATTTAATTTAATTATCCTATCCGACGCATTGAATCAAAGTCGCCATGTTACGTTTTCATTCTTTCAAATATGATAAGCTTTTTTTATTATAAGTTTTTTTAGCTATAAAATCATGTATTATTGTTTCCAAATAATAGTGTGATGTTTCAATTATGTTTATATTTATACTAACATTCAATTACAACTGCACATGCTCTATTGTTAAATAATTCACAGTCAGTCAAATTTATTAATAAAACAAATAATCATTAATTGTGTCACATGAATACTATTGAGTTATAATTATTCTTGGACAAAACTAACCGTATGAGTAAAATAGCGTACAAATTAATTTAAAGTATCTTTATTTTGATCATTTATGTATCATTCATGCTTTATTCCATGCTTTTGTGATGCTATCTGCCTCTTATTCTCATGTGGAATAAAGTGGTTGAATTTCGTCTGCATGTCCACTACTACCATGATGACTTCCTTGCCTTCCGACTTAAGCAATCCATCCGTAAAATCCATGTTGAGTTGGGATCATGCCTGTGAGGGATTGGTAGTGGCTGGAGTAGTTCTTGAGGTTTATCATATAAACTCTTGCAATGCTGACAAGTACCAGTCACTTAATCTTGCTATAACATGCCATGACCCTTGAATGACCTCATATGGGACTTGAGTGCAATCTATCAATTTGGATCTCAAAACCTCCATGGCCCATACATATATCCACTCTTTGTATTTAAGAATCCTTGGTGCAAAGTGTAGTGGGGATCTGGGGCTATACTAATCATCAGTGCCTTGAATTTTTCCTCAACCGCTAGGTTGTAGCTGGAAGTTATTTCTTGCATCCAAGAAGGTGATACTATGCTCACAACACACAATTGTCCCTCAACATGACTTTTCGTGGACAAGGCATCAGATGCTATTATCACTTCTCTTTTTGTTCTCAATAGTGATATTCAACCCAAGTAACTTGGTCACCCTTTTTTGATGTGGTGTTGTAGTGGCCCTCGGATCCAGAATGAAAACAGCACCCGGACTTCTTCTATCTTCCCAATCTTCTACCCGTCTTATGCCATCATGAGGTTGTGACGATCCACTTCAATCTTCTCGTGCTATATCAACTATGGTCTTGTATTCTGTCACTGTTCCACTTCATCCCAGAAAACTGGCATCCTACGCTTTCTCCCATATAGAGCTTGGAAGGTGGCATCTAGATGCTGGCGTGGTGACTATTGTTGTAAACAAGCATGTTATCTCTATCTTCATGAAAGGTCATCAGTATTACCATTCCAACTCTCTGTACATCTTGGTTGCTCTGGGATGAACTGAAAACGCTATCTTGTGGGCTTCATTCATCGCTTTCTTCTTCGGATCTTCCACACTTGGAACCCAGAGCCGATTCTGATGCCAAAGGTTTCCATCCTCATCTTGGCCACTGACTGGTCTGATCCCGACCGCTCACTTGTAACTGAAAACAACCAGATCTTCATCTTGCTCTTTCACGATCTCATCAACTTCCTCGAATCTTGCAATCAATGGTATGGCGTACTTATCTTGCTCTTGATGACCTATGCTCGAGTGCTTGAGCTTCCTAATCGATCCACCGCTTTGGTACATTTGACTCTTTTGATCTCAACCTCATCATCATCGCAACACAAGCTTGCTGAAGAACAACAAGGATCCCAACTGAAGGGCTTCATAGACTTTTCAGAAAAAGAGCATGCATTTGTCATACTTTCTCTCCGACGGTCCGACCCAATTCTTAAGCCACAGAGAGGAAGATATAAAATATCTTACAAAAGTTCCAAGGGTGGAACTGATATGGAAAACAATGAAAGCTAAAAGGTGGTACAAATAGCACAAGGGGAAATGAATGTTTGAATTTAGGATCGATTGGTTTAAACATAACCAATATCGGTTTGATTTTTTTTTTTATTTTTATTTTAAGGTTTTCTTGGAAGGGCCAAAGATATTGAGAAGTGACAAGTTGAGCACCAGGGTGGTAAGTCAACTTGGTAAGCCAAATAAAGGCATAATGCACTTGAAATAAGGGAGGTTGCTTGAGTAACAGTCAAGACAAGATGATTCTAAGTTGAAGAAAGTAAGAAATCAGTTCAAGATTGAAGGATGAAAAATGAATCATAGTATAAGAGATAAACAATGGAAGGAAGAAAACAAAAGAACATCTTGCAGATGAAAATCTTTTTAGAGGGTGGAATCCTGCAAGATACGGTGGTCTTCAAACAAACTCAGACCGCTTGAAAGAAAGATAATGAGCTATTACATAAGCCCTTAAAAAGTAGGGACGTTAAGGGAAACATCACATGTTTGGCTTAGAAACGTTTAATGCAACGGGAAAAAAAAAATAGACTTGAGGATATTTGGCAAGTGATCTTAATCGTTAATGGTTCGATAAACAGAATGCTTGTTGGCGAATTAAGAAGGTTCTCAATTTGCATGAATGTTGTAAAGGAATCATTCAACAACAGAGAACAATGCAAAGGTGCAAGGTCGAGCACCTGAAGGACTAAATTACTAGGGAAATCAAGAAGAGTAAGAATCTCTAGTATGCTTTTGAGGCACTCTATGACAAGCAAAGCCCATATTTCTTGAGTTATCGTCATTCGGTGTTTAGCAATAATTTTATAATGAGGCACAAATATCCTATGAAAGATGTTATACCCAAAACCCCTCGGTGCAGTCACATTATGGGGTTAGGGGCCAAGATGCACTTCACCCTCATGCATGATATGGACCAAGTATTCCACCTTGGTTTGTCCAAAAGAGAATTTGGATAATTTAGCATCGTATTGGTTTTTAATCAAAACTTCTAGAAGCACTTTAAGATGTTATATGTGGGAATCCATGTCGGGGGCGAAGATTAAGATGTCATCAAAAATACCAACCCAGTCTTCCTCAAGTAAGGTCTCAAAGATCTCATTCATACTTATGTGCCATCACTTTGAATTCAAATTGGTCATGATGAGTCACAACAACGATCTTTTGGACATCATCCTCATTCATCGCTCGATGGAATTCGGACCTTAAGTTTATTTTACAAAATACCATAGACTCTCAAACTTGTCCAACAATTCATCAATTAAGGGACCATGGTAGATATCTTTTTCAATCAAGTCATTCAACCTTTTGAAATCCACAAAACATCTCCAGGTTTCATCTTTCTTTTTCATAAGGAGAAAATGGGCTATTTGTATAATCCCCCATTGTAGAATTTGACCCACCAACTGCTCTATTTCATCCTTCTGACAATGAGTATACCTATAAGTTTATAGTTTTACAGGTTCAACACTTTAATTTATAGTTACGGTATGCTCATAGCCCCACATTGGTGGAAATCATTGGGAATTTGCAAGCACATCATGACACTCTTCTAAGACATGAGTTTGTTCACTGGGCACATGACTCAGAGTATGTTCATGTATCAAAGTGAGGCTCCTAAGAGTCTATAGGCCCCATTTCTCGATTTCTTAGTACGCCTTTTGCAATTGATCGTCTTTAGTTGATCTTTTATGCGTAACTTCTTTGCTTAATTTGTTCTCCCTCATTAGTGAAATCCACCTTCGTTGGTTGAAGTCAAAGACCATAGGATTGTACAATTTCATCCAATCCTTCCTAATACAATGTCACAACCTCTCAACTTGAACAATCTCACATCTTGTTAGGACACTTAAATTCACTCACCATTTCGTGTTTCCATCTACTACTGTGATTAACATAGGGTGATTTGGTTCTGTCACACTGCAATCCTTCCCAAAACTCCATCATCCTCGGGTACTCGAAAGTGTATGTTCTTCCGCTTGCACACTTGGCCACGGGTGTATTTTTCATCACACCTAAAACATAACCCAAATGCCCTCTTTTCTCGCAACTTCATAAGAGTATTTGCCCTATGCACCATTGGTTTATTGTCGGTGTTAGTATTTTATCATTCACCTTAGTGATGAATGAGGAACTTAGATCGACCGCTAGGGTTAGAGAAATTTTTATGTACATGCATGTCATTCAATGCCATTATAATACATTCCTGACATATGACAATATCAATGTCTCCAGGCTTCATCAATCTCACCATAGACTTCATTTTAGTCTTAAGGCCTCTTATAAAACATTCCGATCAATGTCTCCATGCCTCTTATAATGTTCGCACCCTTGATCAATTATACTATACATTCCGATTTCAACCTTTAGATTAATTCTATAGTTGATTTCAATGTGAGATGGTTCTAATTTTCACAGTGTAAATTGCATATATGGAGAGTTTTTAAAAGCATAAATACACATCATGAAAAAAAGTAATATTAAATTTTTTATGTTATCATTTGATATAATCATTTTTATTTTTATTTTTTAGTTAATAATTATAATATGATTGCCAATAGTCATAGAATAATTAGAAATTGTATAAAATTACATGTTATTATAATTTTAAATTTGACATTATTTAAAAGTACAATAACTATAAGATAAGATTTAAATTAAAAAATAAAAGGAGTGGGAAAGTAATTAATGTATGTATATGTCATTGTAATTTTTTATTTTGACATGTTTAAAAAATAAAATAAGATATTTAATAGCTATAATATAATAATATAATTTACTGGAAAAATATATAATACACACTTTAATATTATAAAATAAAAACTAAATTAAAAAAATATGGATTAAGATGAGATTTGCTTATTAAATAAAAAAGATGTTTTTCAAAACCAAAAAAAAAAAAAAAGATTGCCGTGCTTTTCATTTTTGATAGGATTGCCATAGCTTTTTCTTTTTGATTTGAGATGAGTTTGCATGATTTATTATGTTTATTTGTTCATTAATATTTAATTAACATTAAGAAAATTAAAATGGAAGAAAAAAATCGGGGGAAACACCGAGGGTAGGAAACACTTTTTGGAGGAAACACCGAGGGTAAGAAACATTTTTTTGGGGGAAACACCGCATCGCACTTTTATAGATGAGTATAGATATAGATTGTATGTTGATTGAATAATTAATATTATATCTCAATTATATACTGTATGTTGAACCCTATCCTAAGAGCTTAAGCGGGAGGTAGATAATTAATATGAGCTTAAGCGGGAGGTAGATAATTAATATTATATCTCAATTATATACTGTATGTTGAATCCCGCTTAAGCGGGAGGTAGATAATTAATATTATATCTCAATTATATACTGTATATTGAATCCTAAAAGCTTAAGCGGGAGGTAGATAATTAATATTATACCTCAATATGAGGAATGATATAGTCACAACGAAAATACACAACAATATGCTACAACAATGATTTATACCATTGATTAGTGTGGGACATAGTTCAATCAATATAGACCCCACAACAATCAATAGTGCAGATCATTGTTGTGACATATTGTTATGCATTGTCGTTGTGACTCTATCATTTCTCATCTCAATATACCTCCTCAAGTATGGGTCTATAAAATTGAAGATAGACCAAAAGGTAAATAAAAAATAAAGACTAAAATGTAAAATAAGGGCCGGATCTCTATAGGGAACGCCTGCTGGAGAAAGCCGGCCGGACAAAGTCTGCTGGAGGGAAACATGATAAGATCTGTTAGGGTTTGGGTTTGGAAGAGCCGAGGAAGTGAATATATATAATGATAATTTTTGACAAAATATATATACTCCTGCAGCCAAAAAAATTAAAAATTAAAAAAACGTATCCACGTACCGGATACATATCCATAGACGCATCTTTCCTGTATCCCCAGCCGTGTCTAATGTTTTAGTATTTTCGATTCAGCCCGACGCCGTATCTCGTGGTGTATCCGGTATATCGACTGCGTGTCAGTGTCCTCTTTGTGTCGGACACGGGTACGACCACAAAAATGGCGGTAGGTTGGATTCTGAAACTCCATCCAGCGGAGGTATAACGAGAAATTGGAATGATACCGGAGGGATACAGATAACTTGAAGATTTGTACTTTTTTTAAAGACCAAACAGGTGGTGATATATATATATATATATCCACAATCAAATTGAACTTTATGTATCATTCCAACACTTCAACCTTGTTCTTTATTCTTCACGGTGGAACCAATATTTAGCATTGAGTCATGCATTAATTTAGATTAATAATGAAAATTGTAGGGAATGATACATGAAGAGAAATTAGAAGGTGAACGTATCATTTCCCAACACCGAAACGATGTCATATAAATCTTTCTTTTCTTCCGAAATTCACTGGGGACACCGGCCCCGGTGTTTGTACGGTGTGTCTGCCCGCCTGTGCTCATTAATATATCAAAACAATGATAAATTTATGTTTATTTCAACTCTGACTAATCATCAAAACTCAGATAATAATGGATCTTGAATTAATTGCAAAGGGCCTTCAAAATTGTCCTCCCAAATAAATAAAAGAAAATGACCCTTCAAAAGTGTGGTAGCTCTCTTAATAGGCAGAGACAAAGACACCTCAAAGCACCAGTTTCTTGGCCTTTGCTTCTATTAAGTCTGCCATTTTTTTTCCATGACAGTTTTACATACACATGTGGACCCACTCACTCTTCTACAATCTCTCAAACCTTCTTCGATCCATATATACATACCTGGAGGAGAAAAGTTAATAATACATGAGTGTTTTTACGGAGTAATATCAAGTGCAGGGGTGAGATGTGTTTTTACACACATTCTCTCACATACATGAGAACACAGAGTGTGACGTGAACCTGATACATCTCACTCTTTTATTTAATATCACTCATCAATCACTGATATGTATAATAACTCTTCTCTGTCCACAATTTTAATTTCAGTAACTACTACTCTTAATCCACAAACATGTTTGCTTTTAAACGTAGAAATGAAGTCCCAAAGTGAGTTTATAAATTTTTGTGTTGTAACGATAGTCTTTATCTTGTACTAGAGTTTAGAGACTCAATTTCGAAAAGGGACGACTTTTTTCCTTTATTCCGTTAAACGATATTTCTTTCGTCAAATAGCTTATGTTTTGAGGTATATGTTGTTAGTCTATAACTTCAACACTTATAACTGCATAACTTTTTGTCTCAACCTAAACCATGATCATCAATTGAAACCTTTGATCAATCAACATTGTATATATATTGTACCGACAATCAAGCCTAGTAAGAGTATGGTGATTCAAATCCCGTATTAAGCGATTCCTTTCAGTAAAAAAGTCTAAAATTAGACAGAGTCGTACACTGAGCTATTCAGACACCTCCTCGATTTACATATTTTACAACGTGATAACGAGGAACACTTTAGGTTGAGGTTGAACCTTTGCTCATATCTTTCTTTCTTTCTTTTTTTAGTTGTAATAAACAATACAAAAGATCATTCTTCCATAGCCGTGGGGATGAAAGTGGAAAAGGAAAGAAAAGGAAAAAAGAAAAGCATAAAAATATGACATGACTGAAAAAGAAAGAAAGAGATACTAGAAGTAAAACAAGAGCTCTCTTTTCCATGCATAATAATTAAGGTTGGGGCCATAGACATATATCTCTTTCTAAAGAATACATTCAATTTAAAGTAGTGATAGATCCAACGCTCTTTCAACCACAATATCTTATACAACATCTTACACAACATAATCAACACCACATGTTCTGTTGGGACCCATCATAAAAAATAATTGATCACTTTAATCAAGGGCTACCACACATATGGTGGTTTGTGCACTATACTTGTGTGTAGTGCACATATCATTTTCCTTCAATTTAACATTAACAGCACATCTTTCCATGTAAATCAAAGGCTGAACGTGGATACTAATCTTTATCTCTCTCTTTTTTGATGAAGTTGAAGATCATGTAATAAAATATATATATATATATATATATATATATATATATATATATATATATATATATATATATATATATATAGGTTTGCTTTTGCTTTTTCAGCTCTCTCTTTAAGACTATTCCGTTTAGAACTTCTAATAAAGCTTACAAAATCACACACCATTACCTTGCATTGAGTGTTTTTTTTTAGTTGGTCCTAGAGATACTCCAAGTCTCCAAGGATGAAAGAGAATAAAGCATAAAGATAATGATACATTAACTATAAATATTTTCATGCATTTTGCATCATACGTTTTTATCATCAGTGATCATAATAAGTCTTATAGTTTGATTAATGATGATGAAATATGTAACGATATATGTTATGGTTCAATGTGTATTTAATCAATCTAAAACAGACAAGGGTACGTATAGCCACTATATACCATTTGCACCACACGTTTTTATCACTGCCGATTATTAATAATAAAATTGGTATATAGCGTCACATGTTGTGACTCGATCACTGTGTGGTGGATATTCATTTCCTGAGAAGGTACACAAGTTATTTTTTTTATTATAACAAGCGGAGGGCTGATCGAGATGTATCAAACTCACGCAGGCGTATACACTGCTATTATGTGAGAGATGATGAATGTAAATATACCTCAACCTTTGCTCATAATTCTTCTCTCATTTCCTAGAGTCAGCAATGATATGACCACTACACACATTGAATGCTTCTTTCGCTTCATATTTTTAGCATCACTAATTGTTGTCGGACCAATATATAAAATCAAGAAATCTTACACATTAATATTTATAAAAAAAGAGTACGTGTCATCACACTTCGTTTTATGTTGGATTTTACATATGTCGAAAATTGAGATTCGACATTTACAAAGTCGAATTTAAAACTCAGAATTCGATTTTGAAGAGATCAAATTTAACTATTGTACCCCAAAGACAAATTCATTGTGATACATTTAACAAACTACCATAAAAAATGACACTTTATTCTGATATAAGAAAACTAAACTTTTATATATACATGAATTCGAAGGTGTATCTGTGAATTCGTAAATGTACATAGGAATTCATAGATATATCTCCGAAGTCTAATTATCCTTATGTCAGAAAAATTGGAATTTTTTTTTATAAATACACATCTACAGGACCACAGTTTAAATTTTCCCAATAATTTTCTAAAGCTGAAAAAAATAGAGAGAAGCTTTTCTTGGGTTTTGTCCCGTGGCTTCTTTCATGCAGCAAACCCCCCCCCCCCCCCCCCCCTCTCCACCCCATCCCACCCCCTGACCATTATGTGAAGATCATATTACAGAAAAACAATGTAATGATGTAATAATAATCATCATCTTTTGAACCCTCATAGTACTGTTGTTCTTGCAGATTTATGTCTCCCACTCTCTGTGATGTATGTCAGTAAAAAAAAGAAAATTATGAGAATCTGTAAATGCTAAATTAATCTAGAATGTGTAATATATAGTACAAAAGCTTATGCATCACAATTATTTATGTAATCATTTGTTTGTTTTTTTTAATAATGATATCTTCTTTTTATTAATGAATGTTTCAATGAAGAATAGGATGAGAATCTCTAATAAGTTATATGGGATGATGGGAAAACTTTTATTATACGGCCCATCGTCTAATTATAGAACCAGAAATTGATATTTAGGAAGGCTAAAAAACTATATTTGTATGGTCGGATTATCTAGATTAAGATGATTGTCTGTATTAAACTAAACTATATATGTTTTTTGATGTAATGATTGTGGTGAACATGTGTTGATGACGTTATTTTTTTGGGAGCTTTGTCAGGAGATGACACTTGTAAAACTTCAGTTTCTTTTAATAAAAATCTGAGTTTTACAACAAAAAAAATAATAAAAAATAAAATAAAAAAAAATAAAAATAAAAACCCGATGGGTTGCGTCCCTTTAGCCACCCTTGGTTCCGTCCTTGCCCTCATCGGCTTAGTATACCCACAAATAACTCTTATATAAGAATTTTCCATTCAAGGGTCCAAATTAATTTTCTTTAGGTCTCGCACCCCTGATTACATATGGACGGCCATATAGGTGACATGAATTTTATCCGCACAAACCTACCATCTTTTACATAGTACGAGTATGTATGGTGAAAAGACTAAGAATGAGTAGCCATAGTACATTACATTAGCTAGTTAAAATAGAGTTTTTAAATAGAATTAATGTTTCAAGAGTGATACAAGAGACGACTCCATGAATGACGAGTCAAATATTGAACATATTTTTTTTTTCTTTTAAACTTAAACTTATACATATACATAAGAATCAACGGGACAATGTTCATTATATATAAACATATTAATGTAGACATTTAATTTGTATGTATACATGCATTTAAGTAACTTTTGGATGGACAAATCATTTGTGTATGGACATGCTTACTATTCATGACATGACATTGAAGTTTAGGTCAAATTGTTATATTTTTAACCAAGAAAATGCCATAGGTACTAGGTAGTACTGTATCAAAGAGTATCATCATAGGGTGTCATGCACATGTAACAGAATATGTATGTAATTTAGTGTTGGGTCATAAGTAATGCTGTTCTCAACTACTAGTGTTAGTTTACTGCCATTGCCAGCTCTACTCTAGTCTTTTGGAGAAGTCTTTCTCTACACTTTTGATGCATCATATTCATCACACCCTGATATATACATACACAGTATGTTCCACATATACGAACACGGATACGCCGCACGGCACGACACGAAAACGGCGATACGGTTAATTTCAAAATTTAAGAACAAGACATACCACCGACACGTGTTATATATATATATGTTATGATGTAAATAAGATTCAATTTATCAAAAAAAAAAAAAAATCGCAAAAATCTAAAAAAACTAGATAAAATAAGATAGGTAATACGAAAACTCTGAATATCTAAAATAGATATTCGACATTTATACGGTGCTAAAAGAAATTGTGATTGGCCTTCAAAATACTAAAAATTGTAAAAATGATTGTTTATCAACAAGAAACATATAAACTTAATACGACGTACTATTTATTAAATTATTATAGAAATAGAAATCGTGTATTTTAACGTTTCCATTGAAAAAAAAACTTAAATAAAGAATTTTCTTTTTTAAAAAATTGGGTTCATGAGTGTCGAGAAGTGTCTACAGCTTGTCGGTTGCGTGTCGGATATTAAAATTTTAAATAATGTTATTTTAATCACCGACACGTAATTCATTAATGAGTCGATCGAAATGTGTTCGGATTACGACCTTACTGGCCACAAGATTGAAATGTTGGTGCATCATATATATATATATATATATATATATATATATATATATATATATATATATACTCATAATAAAAGTCATTGAAAAGATGTTTCCCCAAAATGTTTCATACCTCGGTGTTTCTCCCAAAAGTATTTTTCCTACCTCTGATTTCCCCCCTTTGTTATTGTTTTTTTTAAAGTGTTATTTTATTTTCAATATATAAAAATTAAATAGTACGTTTTGTTTTCTAAATTATATAATGAAAAATATTAAAAAACTATTTCGATCATTATTCAAAAATCACATAACCGCACAAAAAACTTGGCTATGGGATTAACTTCAAAATGTTTCTTTACAATTATCTTCAGACAATTTTCTTGGTAAATTAAAATAATTACTAATATAATTAATTAAAAGTAAATCCTTAAGATTTTTTTTACGGAAGTAAATCCTTAAGTTAATAAATACTGTACTGTTTTTTTTTTTGAAGAGTAAATACTGTACTGTTAAGTACTTTTACTATTAGTTTTATAATACCCAAAATTAAATTTAAAAATCCGCTCTTTTTTTTTTTTTTAAATAAACCATTTTTTTAAATAATTTTGATCTATATGTTAGCATGTCTTATTCGTGTCCTATTAGTATTTGAGAATGTTAATGTCACTGTTTTGGGGCATCATTGATATTTGACCTATAGAAAGTTAAATATAAGCTCAATATTTGACTTTACAAATGTCGGATGTCCATTTTAAACCTAATTCAACCCAAAGTCTTGTGTCACGGTATTTTCTCCGTGATTCCATTAACAAAGCCCTTTTTTAGGGAAGACAACGCCCTTAGTATTTTAGTTTTGATACGAGGTGAAAAAAGTTTTTATTACGATTTATTTTTAATTATTTCTCATGTGTTTCTCCTTTATTTATCAATCACACCACATTTTATCTTTGTAAATAAGTTCTTAATCAACAATATATGTTGATCTCCACCCATCATTCCGTAAATAAAAAACCTTCTTAAATATCATTCAAAAAAGAATATTACGTAAAAATATATCTTGATCCTTGTACAAATTGTAATTAGTATATAATTATTATATTTATATAATAACTATTACTACATAATCAAAAGTATTTCTGTTTCTATCAAATGACAACATACAAACAGCTTTGGCATGACATAACGAAGTTAGGCTAGATAGTAAGAACAGAGGAAAACATAACAACTTTTCCACCTGAATTAAGAAATTTATTTGTTCAGTTTCTAACGTTGTTCCCTTAATAGACTCCTTTTATGTAATAATGACATTTTTGCTAAAGAACAATGCACACTTAGAGATGTTAATAGCATGTCTAGAGACAGATTCATAGTTAGAAAAAACTTTCAACATAGAGATCGTAGACTCTTTAGGAGCATTTGTCAAAGATGATCATCTATACAGAAAAGATGATTAATAGTTGGACTCCTAAGAGAGATTTTAATACATGTGATGCTTCCATCTATATCAGAAGCCTTTAGCAATTGATAAATAAAGGATCTTGCCCGACACCTCTTGAAGGCTTGAAAAACCAATTTTCTCACCATTAATGATGAAAGAGTAGGCTTAACGTACAAAACCAATTTTCTCTCAATCAATGATGAAAGAGTATGATACAAAAGAAATGCATTCCAAAATCAGCCAATCGATCCATTTAAGAGAGAAACCGAAAATTTCCTTGATAAAAGTTAAGAAAGACCATTCAAATATGTCAAAGGCCATAGAGATATAAACTTTAAGGCCGTATAAGCTTTCTTGCCTTTCCTCTTGTTAATCATATAATGTAAAGATTAATGAGCAATAATGTAAAAATCCAAAATTTGTTTGCCAAGAGCAAAAGCGCCTTGATTGTCACTAATACAAAAATATCTAACATTTTTCATCATGTTGGCAAGGACTTTGGAGAAATTTTTATAAATAACTAAATAACATTGCAAAGACTAATAGGTGTATAACGGGCGACTTCAATTGGAGAGGAAGCATTGGGAAACAAGACAATACATGAATCATTATCTTTTTTAAGAACTTCCCAGAATTAAAGAAATATATGAAAGAAAGCATTGACAACGCCATTTTCTAAAAAAGCATCCATTCCATCAAAGCTTGTTGGGACAAGCACCTTTCTTTCAATTATTCGGTCTCATTCTAACGTCTTTGATTATTAATCAAACCTAATACCGATACCGCCCAAAACATTCTTCTACTACCCATCAGTCACAGCTTCAAAAAAGCCAGGCTTGGAAATCCACATGTTGTCAAAGTAAACCTTCTTCTTCCCTCTCAAAAAGATAGGAGATGACAAGTAATAACATGTAGTGATCAGAAGCATCCATGTCCAAATAGAATACACAAGCCACATCATAATCAGTGGCCCAAGATTTAGAGTCCATTAACCTAAAAGATCTTCTCCAAGTCCAAGAATGACCAACTAAGCTTAGATCAGACAAATCATTATCTGCAACAAAACTCTTGAAATCAGAAAAGAAATTGTCAGGCTTGAATGCTCCTTCTTCTGTTTGTTTATGGTTAAGGATGTCATTAAAATCACCACCCAATAAGAAATGAGTACCGCAAAAAGTCATTATGTTTTGTAGAAAGGACCACTGCTTCAGTCTGTGAGAAGGCAAGAGGCTCATGTAAACCCCAACAAACTATCAATACGGACTAGTGTAGTCATCTTTGATGCAAACCTTTATGGTAAAGCTGGTTGAGACAACATATGTAGTATTGGAAACTTCTTTCCACAAAAGTGCAAGCTCGCTTATCATACCAGAAGGATTAACGGCGCTGACATGATAAAACTAATGTTTTCTCGCTAATACTTACCAAACTACTTTCTTTCTTTTAATTTCACTTAAAAAGGATAATACTTGGGCAATGGAGTTTATTTACCTCCTCAAGTCGAAAATCGTCAAAGAGCTCCTCACACCTTGAAAATTCCACGCCATAATCCTTATTGTTTATGTAGAATCCACATAGGGTTGGCTTCTTTCAGCCATTAAAACTCAATTAAAGACTTTGGTTCACCAATACATAGATTTTTAACAACTGGTTCAACAAGTCTAAGAGGTTGAAGATCTTCTGATTCAAGAGTTTTCATCTTGTCTATAAAATGACTCACTAAAGTATCAGAATCCAGAGGAACCTTAATTTCATTAGTCTTTTTAGCAACAAATTTCCTCTTCCTTCTTGGTTTAAGTGAAACATCATCTTGTTAATTTTAGCAGCAATCATATTTGATTCATGTAGAAGATGACTCCTTGAAGATTATATACCATCTTCCTTCTTTATTCCTTCTTCTGAGTACCATTCCAAGAAGAGAATGCCATGAAGAAATTGACAGCTTCCTTAGGAACAACTTTATTATAATCACTGTTTAGTTCTTCATTAACATTATCAGAAGCCGACATATTGTATTTTCCACTTTCCTACTAAAAGCAGCCTCATTAACCCCTTTAGATAAATTAGACAGGAGTTCCAGCCTTATATTACTTGGCCAACTGGAAGAGCTACCTCTATAAGGATTATCACGCAAGGATTTTAATAGGCGGAGCACATAAATCAGGCCTAAATAAATCATCTTTATGATTTCTATTTCCTTGGTTTAGCACTTTAGACTAACAACCTCTAGATGCATGTCTAATTTTTACACAATAAGAACAAAAAATAAGAAACATTTTCATACTTAAAAGGCCCATCTTTCTACATTGTCTTGGGTGATCGATATACCCTAAATTTGACATTTAGAGCCATGAAGGTCTACGAGACATCGAGCAAACTTACCATGCTTAATTCCTCCTTAAACCACCTATGTTTTGCACGCATGCCCAATATGTCCACAAATGTACTTTTATGCATCCACTGCTGCCTAATTCAGAGGAAGATACAAATTTGGACCCAGATTGACACTATGTTGACAGATTCGTCATCAATTTTAATATCTTCCTCCACTTTTTGATTTCAATTATGTAAGAGCCAAAGTACCAAGCACATCCACTAGAACCCGATCCACGTCATCTTTAGAATTGAACTGTGCTACTAAACAAGCCATTAATTCTTTCAGCAAACCTCATGTGTTCAAAACTATGGATTCTATGCGCATGTGCCGCTAAACACAAATTCATAAGCATTTGAGTGAAAACTTCATATTATGTTACCCTTATTAAGGCACTAACAACATGTGTCCAAATTATTAAAAAAAACACTAGATTAAGTGAAAATAATTGAAGTGCAAAAAATAATGTGAATTGTTTGGTCGTAAAAAGTACATGTTCAACTTTATTTTAAATGACAAACAAAAAAGTAATTAAGAAGATCATTCTCTTAAACATATTCTTCTTTTTCTAGGTAACAAATGGCATAAAAGAGTTTAAGAAACATAAGTGAAACAAAATTCTCTAACCAATTTAAGAAACATACAAAAAAAACACGAGTTCGTTTTTTTAATAATTATTAATTTACAAGGTATTCATATCCTCTAGATTTATCATGTACTCCCCCCGTTTTTTTATCTGTCACAGTTCAGAATTTGACCTATTTTTATTTATATGTCATTTTACATTTCCAAAGCATCATTTATTGTTTTTTTCCCCTCATTTATCAATAAAGTATTTACATCTCCAATAAAAAAATACATTTCCAACTAAAAACTCATTTACCAACAAAGTATTTACATCTCCAATAAGGAAAATACATTTCCAATACTACATTTTAAATATATTAATTACTTCTCGATTCATGTGATTCTTCTCTCAAATGACATATAAAAAAAGAGGTAATGAGGAGAATGACACTAACATTTCATCAATTAAGGAGAATGACAAATTTTTAAAACTTTTGCATAAACGATAAAACTATTTTTTTAATTATAATTTTCTGGAAGCATTTCTATAAAAAAATCAACGACTTTCTCGCCATCCATTTTTTTTTATACACTCATATCAATCAATCTAGAACTCCAAATTTGAAAATTCTTTCACCAATTTTTATTTTTATTTTTTCATGCTCTTTATTTTGAGACCACATTTAACATATTTCGACGTGATTTCTGAAAACCCGTTGTCGAAATTCACTATTGTTTGAAATTCACTCTCGATATTCACTAATTTTTTGGGATTTACTGGGGAGATTCACTGAGTGAATTTCGACAGTGAATCTAACGGAAAAACGATGTAATTATATCGAACCAAGTCTCAAAATGAAGAGCATCAAAAAAAAATCCAGTGAAATTTTTATCGCGTTTGAATCTCTAGATCAAAAGATATGAGTGTTTGAAAATAAGAAAGGAAAGAGAAAAAATAAAATAAAATAAAATATAAAAAAAAAACTCCTAGCACGTAGCGGTTAGCATAGCGCACAATTGTTTTTGGCTTTATCCTTTAGGCTATAATAAAATGTAGAAGTTTTATTTTTATCAAAACACGTGCGAATGCACGTGTATTTTGCTAGTATATATACACGTTTGTTTTATAGGATCGTATATATATATAACATATATATACACACATATATACGTTTGTTTTATAGGATCGTCTGTTACACATGGTCGAAGTAATAAGTGATGAATCTAGAAATCGAGGGTATTGAGAGCACAAAACAAATTTCAAGAAGACACCAGAAGCATAACGTGTAAATGTGTAATTTTATGTCTTTTTAACAGAAAAAAGAAATTGTTTTTATCAAAAGAAAAAAAAAAACATTAAGAAGAAGACATCAGAAACACAGAGCACATTTTTATGTTTTTTTTAACGGCAAAACCTTATCGTTTTTATACAAAATTTCTTTTTTGATGACAATCTATTGAAAACATGTGACTCTCGTGCTTGCAACGTAGTGTAACACCACACGCAATCCATCATTCATTGAATTCACAATATATCTTTTAAAAGTCGATTATACATTATCAAAGACTGTGATGCCACAGTCAAAAATTGTTGTACCTCATCTGTGCTTTGTTATGATTATTATTAAATTTCATTTAGTTATTGGTTACACAGTAAAAGTATAGCTAGAAGATCCTAAAACTCCTATAAAAAAAAACAGCAGATATATTTCTGTGGGACAGGGTGATGGTTAATCAAGTAGATATCTCCTCTTTTGTGTCTCCATTAAAGTTTGAGTCCATGACTACCCCATTCAAAATAGTGACTCTGTTTGATTGTTACTCTACTTTTTTCTTTTTTTTTTTAAATTACTTTTTTTCTAAAAACATTTTCTTTACAAGCTTGTATTATTTGAATGCACTGTTCCAATACTTTGGGGAAAAAAAATGTGAAAAATAAGGGTTTGAAGGGAAACATAAAAATATAGAAAATTTATTGGGACAAACATTCACTCCATGTTTAAGTATAAATGTTTGCTTCATTTATCATTACTAATGACTCATTAATTGGTATAATTCTCATCCTTATTAATTTTGTAATACCTCCCTCCCAAAATATAAATTCGTTTAGATTTTTCACACGGATTAAGAAAGTTGTTAAATGCCATTAATTTTAATGTTAAAAGTTTAGAATACCAATTTAACTCTAATTATTGTAATAGTTGTAAACTAATGAAACATATGTGAATGTAAAATAAATGAGAGTTTAAGAAGCCAGATGTGGAAGAATGAAAAAAGATATGAAAATGGGAAAAAAGACAGAAAAAAATAATGGTTGAGGAGAATGATAAACGCGCAGCAGCATTACTACACGTGTACACTACATTTGGTTGTAAGAATATGTAGTAACACATAGTAATAACGTCGCGTTTTTCCCTCTTCTCGACCACTATCTTTTTTTCTTGTCCTTTTTCCTCATTTTAGATCAAAAACAGTCATTTACAACCTTTAACCTTTAAAAGAAAGAAAAATGTAATAAATATTCCATTGATATTCCAAATAGAATTATCTGAAGAAACTAAACGGATTTATATTTTGAAACGGCGGCGGTAGTAGAAATATGTTATGACAAATGTTGAGAGGCAATTTACAAGTTCTTAATGCTATCCATCAAAATAAAACATACAAACGGTACCATTTAACATGATAGCTTGATACAAGTGATTTACAAATACTTAGGAGGTCGAGAATTCGATTCTTTCTTAAGACATACTATTAAAGAGTTTTATGTCATAATAGTATCTTTGAGTAAGAGTCGATCTTAGACCAAACTTCAGATTTAGTCCGACCCGTTGTTGTTCTGGATAAGAGGTTTATAAAAAATATATATATATCTAAAGAATAACATTATTGTCACAATACAAGAAAAAATATCATAGTCTATGCGTTCATTGAGACAATTCATCGATGTCAAGAGGAATCTCTCTCGAAATAACAAAGCGTCGCAAATCGATGTGTGTCTTTATGACCAATGACAAAGGGACACCTCATTGAACAAATTCAACATCATGAGAGACCTTAGTGTTGTATCATGTTATATGATATTTGTTGTATTAGAGTAATCGTATCCGAATGACAGTTTTTTTTAGCAAGTGTATTTGGCACTACAACTAATCTATTTCCTAGGCACCAAATTGACATTCGATCTTTATAAATTCAAATGTAAGCTTAACATTCGACTTTATAGATGTCGAATGTTCATTTTCGATTTCTGTAAAATCGAATGTTACATGAAATGTGGTGCAACGATCGATTCAGTGTGATGTCAATAACATGAAACGCTCTGATGTTTTTTTTTTTTTTTTTTTTTTTTTCTCCTTCTAGGCTTTGATTAAAGTTGGGGAGCATTCTTTCCCTAGAAGGTGAGAAGAGAATCAACTTTACCTTTTATCTATATCTCAACTTTTAAATCTTTTGTAAAACTAAAGAATGCATATGAAGTTCATACAATAGCACAAAAATTTTATCATCCTCTTTATCTCATCACTTTAAGCAAGAGAAGTGAATAAAGAGAAGAAAAGCAATGGGGAAAAAGAAAAGGGAAGGCTTAGCTGATATGTAGCTTCTTCCTGAAACTCCAAAGATTCTTCTTTTATTTTTCATGATGTTTGATTCTTCAACCCCACACACACATACTGTTTCTTTGATTCTCCAAGCTTTTTTCATCTGCAACAGCCCTTTTAATCTCCTTCATATTTCGTCTTTGAATACATCATCAACTAACTGTTCGTAAAAAGTTCTCAAAGAAAGAAATGATGGTCCAAATTGGAGTTGTTCTTGTCACATTCTTATCTATTTTCTGTACTACCACTGCATTATCTTCTTCTTCTTTGATCAACGATTTCAACGTTTTGGTTGAATTGAAAACTGGGTTTCAGTTTTCAAATCCCGCCATTGCTACTTGGAATTTAACTGACCCGGTATCTGTTTGTTTCTGGGCTGGAATCAAATGCTTGGAGGAACGTGTGATTTCTGTTAATGTCTCCAACATGAATCTTTACGGGTCGGTTTCGCCTGTAATTTCGAGGCTTGATAAACTGATAGAGCTTAATCTTGATGGAAACAATTTCACTGGAGAAATCAAGATTGAGAATTTGAGCAATTTGAGGTCTTTAAATGTATCAAACAATCAGTTCAATGGGAGTTTGTTTTGGAATTATTCAAGCATTGAAAGCTTAGAAGTGTTTGATGCTTACAACAACAATTTCTCTGATATTCTTCCACTTGGTTTGCTGAGCTTGAAGAACTTAAAGTACTTGGATTTGAGTGGAAACTACTTTTCAGGCAACATCCCAGAAAGTTATGGCTCTTTAAGTGGATTAGAGTACTTGTCACTCGCCGGAAACAACCTTCAGGGGAAAATTCCGACGGAGTTAGGCAATCTTGTTATGTTAAAAGAGCTTTACTTGGGAACTACAATTCATTTCAAGGTGGCATTCCAAAAGAGTTGGGGAAACTGAAGAATCTTGTCATCTTGGATCTTCAAAACTGCGAATTGGACGGTTTAATTCCACCCCAATTGGGAAATCTTGAGTCACTTGACACTCTTTACTTGCACATCAATCAACTTGAAGGTCCAATACCTAAAGAATTAGCCAATCTCACAAGCTTAACAGCTCTTGATCTTTCAGCTAATAAGCTAACAGGGGAAATCCCGGATGAGTTCAACAATCTACGAAATCTTCGCCTTCTCAACTTGTTCATGAACAGATTGCATGGCTCAATACCGGACTTTGTAGCTGATTATCAAAATCTTGAAGTTCTTTATCTATGGATGAACAACTTCACCGGCGTTATCCCGCAAAATCTCGGCCAAAACCAGCAGCTTCAGGAGATAGATTTGTCATCCAACAAGCTAACTGGTACAATCCCAAAGTTTTTATGTGCTTCAAAACAGCTTAGAATATTAATTCTTTTGAAAAATTTCCTCTTTGGGACCATCCCAGATGATTTAGGCACATGCACTAGCCTTGTCAGGGTGAGATTAGGACAAAATTTCTTGAATGGTAGTATCCCAGATGAATTTATTTACTTACCAGAACTAAATCTACTTGAATTACATAACAATATATTGTCTGGAACTTTAGCTGAAAATCGATCAAATTCATCGAAATTAGTCCAGTTAAATCTTTCATACAACAAGCTTACAGGACCCTTGCCTTATTCTATAGCCATTTTCTCTGCTGCCCAGTTCATTTTCTTGAATGGCAACAAATTCTCTGGTGTGATTCCTCCATCTATAGGTGAACTTCCACAAGTAGTTAAACTTGATCTCAGTGATAACGCCTTTTCCGGCGAAATCCCACCGGAAATAGGCCACTGTTTGCACGTAACTTATCTTGATTTGAGTCAGAACAACCTCTCTGGCTCAATCTCTCCTCAGATTTCAACTATTCCAGTCTTGAATTACTTGAATTTATCAAGAAACCACTTGAACAATGAATTACCAGAATCAATTGGATCAATGAGAAGTCTTACGGCAGCTGACTTCTCTTTCAATGATCTCTCCGGGAAGCTACCGGAAACCGGCCAATTCGCGTTCTTCAACGCTACATCATTCGCCGGAAATCCTCAACTCTGTGGTCAATTAATCAACAATCCATGCAATTTCAGCAACAAAATCAATCCCCCTGATAAGTCCAGGGCACAATTCAAGCTAATCTTCGCTCTAGGGTTATTAATCTGCTCATTAGTGTTCGCAGCAGTAGCAATAATCAAAGCCAAATCATTCAAAAAAATATCAAACACTTGGAAGATGACCGCCTTCCAAAACGTCGATTTCACCGTCCACGACGTCCTAGAATGCGTGAAAGACGGAAACGTGATCGGGCGAGGCGGAGCCGGGATCGTATACCATGGAAAAACACCAAACGGAGTCGAAATCGCAGTGAAAAAACTACTCGGTTTCAACAACACCACTCATGATCATGGCTTCAGAGCAGAAATCCAAACATTAGGCAAAATCCGACACAGAAACATCGTCAGACTCTTAGCATTCTGCTCAAACAGAGAAACAAACCTTCTTGTCTATGAATACATGCGCAATGGAAGCTTAGGTGAAGCAATACATGGTAAAAAGGGGGGATTTTTAGGGTGGCAATTAAGGTATAAGATTGCAATGGAATCAGCAAAAGGGCTGTGCTATCTTCATCATGATTGTTCGCCATTGATTGTTCATAGGGACGTGAAATCGAATAACATTTTGCTGAATTCAAGCTTTGAAGCTCATGTTGCCGATTTCGGGTTGGCCAAATACATGGCCGATAGCGGCGTGTCTGAGTGCATGTCCGCCGTCGCCGGATCTTACGGTTACATTGCCCCTGGTACGTTAATTTTTTTTTCCTTCTTAATTATTTATTACTATTTTGTTAGTATTTGCTTAGAACCTAACAATTAAGTGTTTATATTCTATGTTTGTAGCAATATTATTAATATGCTCAATTTATTATTGCAAATGTGATTTCATGTTAAAAAAAATACAAAACATAGGTTCTAATAATTTGTTGCACGGATTGTTGGATCTAACTAATTACCGTATTCGTTACAGTATTCATTAAATCTTAAATAACGTCGTCAGGCTTAAGTTTTGGAGCGTTATAGCTCCAATGCACTTAGATCCCTATGCAAGTTTTTGTGGAGAAAAAAAAATATATACGCGAGTTCTTTGAAAGTTGAATATCTAAGAAACACTCATCGATATACATCATATACAAAGTCCTAGGATGAGCTAGTTGAGGGTCTTTTGAATGGGAAATACTTGTGTGGAGAGGGATTTTGAGATAAAGTGACGGGTGAAACGATCAGAACCACACATTTTAAAGACAGAATGAAACTGTGTGTGTCTCCACACGTGTCTCCACACCATGTGGATACACCACACAAGAACCACCCCAATTGAATTGGGTCTTGGAATTTTTTTTATTGAAGTAATAGTCTTCTAAACGAGGTGATTTCGTTTTGGTGGAGAAAGAAAAACCCTTTATCGAGCTATACGGTGTGAGACACAATGTATTTGAAATGCACTCAAAATACCCATTGGAAAGAGCAGGGAAGAATAAATAATGTGTAACGGTGATTCTAGAATTATATCGGGTAACGTGATACTATACATGTAATTTACCCATTCACACATCCATTATTAGTGAACTATTGTAATTCTTTGAGAAAATACATTGCCTATTGAATTTTCAACTGGACGGGGGGATTTTCAACAGGGCGAAGTTGAATTTTTCAACGGGGGATCTGACTTAATCTGATACGAAATAAGGGGTGTTAAAAACGACTTTAAAATGTATTTTCTCCATTTCTTCTATTTGTAAAAGCAAGTCTAGTGTAGTGATTGTAAAACTAGAAAAATAATCGGATTATGCAAGCACGACTCTTAGATAAGAGTCGGACTCTACAGGTACGATTCGGTCCAAACTCTAGTTTAGTCGGACCAATTGGTTCCGGATACCGAGACTTTAAGAAGAGGAAAAAAAATAGAGTAATAATACGGGCACAACGGTTGTACCACAACAAATGACACAACGGTTGTACCACAACAAATGACACAACGGTGATCTATATCGTTGAACGTGTTAGATTTATATTTGATCAATTTAGACATAACATGATCAACGATGCAGATCAGTGTTGTGTCATCTGTTGTGGCAAAACCGTTGTCCTGTATATTTATAATAATAAAAAAAGTAAGGGTATTTTTTTAGGAAGTCACGCCGAATCACCGTTAAAAATGCAGACTGAACAGGGCAGGAGTGGTCCTTTTTGGGAAATCAAGAAAATAGAATTGGTCAAATCTAATAGACAATGAACATTCACTGAGTAGTAGTATCAAAACTTTAACCCAATATTTTATGTTTTAAAATTGTTATTATGAAATTGTTTTTCTAATATTATTATTAACACGTGTCGAATATTAATTGAATGATATAAGATCTTTTGATTATCAAGAATCTGTTGTCCATTTGTCATGCACCATTTTTGGAAATTTTTTTTTTTAAATCTTTGAAAAATAAAATATTTATGGTTTATGGCATCTCGAAGCTATTTCATGCGAATGGGTCGCGTCGGCATTGATTCTTGAAGCTCATTTGGTTCAACCACGAGCTTTTACCTTTTTTTGAAAAACAATAAAGCCATTTGGTTGACCAAGCGGCTTTAACCAGGAAAAACGCGTTTCAATACGGGACGCTCGCGTTTTCCTCAGCAGTTTTCACTTGCTCAACCAAATGGCTTATTGCTTTTCAAAAAAAAAGAAAAGCATTAGTTGAACCAAGTGGCGATAAGAAACAACGGCGACGCGACCCATTCGCAGAAATAGCTTGCATTTAGATGAACAATAAACCATAAATATTTTATTTTTCAAAGATTTAAAAAAAATTTCCCATTTTTGTTTTGCTTTAAAAAAAAATCATTTTACTGTATTAAAAAATGAATGAATTATTTATTTGATATTTTGTTGGTTAACCTTTGCAGAATATGCTTATACTTTAAAAGTGGACGAGAAGAGCGATGTATACAGCTTCGGGGTAGTGCTCCTCGAGCTAATAACGGGCCGTGGCCCAATCGGTGATTTCGGTGATGGTGTAGATATAGTCCAATGGGCCAAAATCGCAACCCATTGCAAAAGAGAAGAGATTACCCAAATCGTTGACCCAAGACTGACATCAGTGCCCAAAGACGAAGCCATGCATTTGTTTTTCATAGCGATGCTTTGTGTCCAAGAAAACAACGTTGAACGGCCCGCAATGAGAGAAGTGGTCCAAATGCTTTCGGAATATCCTCGTCCGTCGCCGGATTATCAGTCTTCTTCATCGACGGTGTCAATGATGCAACGTCATCACCCGAATAAAAATGGGAAGGAAGTGAAAAATAAAAATCAGAATTTCACTGAGAATTTTGGATAGGATTTCTCTTTATATTTTCTTTTAAATGGTTTTGGTGGTGTGGTATAAATATTGGTATCAAGGGGATTACTAAAATTCATGGATAAGTTTAATTGAATTTTAGTAATTTTCTGGATTAATTAATTTTATGGGTGATAAGGTATAGTGAAATTTGACCAAAAGATAGGTCAATTTCTTCTAATTTTTCTTCTTTCTATATGCATTATTAGAGACTTGTTTGTTGATCTGTGATTTGTAAATTTGTTTTTAATATATTATGATCTTCAATAGCACGGTATACTGAGAAATTCTACTGCGTACAGTCTTTAATTCGACGTTTAACATGTATTTAAACAAAACACGACATATGACATACAACATACTATAAATAAACTTATACTCAAAGTAAACAATTGTGAATATACTAAGCATGATTATCCACCAGGTAGAACACAAGTCTAAAAGCAAGGCCAACATGGTGGAGCAAACAAATGTTGAACACTTTTATTCAGAGGATGATCAAGAGGTGATGCATACTGAGCAGTTTTGGACAGTCCATTCATGGATTAACATCACAACAATATGGAAGCTCATGAGAATCCTGAATTCCGATTCACACAATGAAGGACACATGGTCAATCAAGCCCATTCATTAAATGCTACATTCCCTCTTATTAGAGAATCATGTGACAATTTTCCTTTAAAATCTTAAAAATGGATACTTGATTGTAGAGCCAGGGGCGTCCCTATCCAAATTTAGGTTCAAGGCAAAATATTGCTTTAGGCCCTTCGTCAAATATTGTTTTAGGCCATTCTAAACAAATTAACATAAAAAAATATATTTTTTGCCTCTAACAGAGGGTTTGAACCCTGGTCATTTGACATATTATACCATAGTGTTCACCATCAGGATAATACCTTATTGATTTTTAAAAGTACAATATATATACTATTTAGTCAAAATTTCGCGGGGCCCTTAAATTCATAAATTTTGGCATATTGTTTTTTCTGTTGCACATTTATCTAATTTCAAGGTTGTATCTAACAAAAAATTTGGATTGCCCAATGGTCATGATATACATGCCACTCACATTGGTCAAGTTATGATAAATCTTAAATTGATTTTGCACAATATTTCATACATTTCTGGTTTTGAATTTAATTTGATTTCTTTGCCAACTCTAACCAATGATTCAGACTGTACAACTGTTTTCACTTATGACAAGTATATTTTGAAGGACAATAAAAAGACAATGATTGGTTTATCTAATATGTGCGAGGGACATTATATTCTTGATCACAATTGCTGGACAATGAACAACAACATACGCTCTCTCTGTGATCATGTTCACAATAATATTTGTCTCACTGATCATGTTGAAAAAAGATTTATTGTGGCATTATAGATTAGGGAATTTAGCACACAAAAGATTGCATGTTATTAGTACACAATTTCCTGATGCAATGTATTTTCACAATATTATATGTTATGTCCATCCAATGGCTAAAGAAAATAAGAATGTTTTTCCAACAAGTCAAACCATTATACGGTCTTCTTTTGATTTAGTGCATATGGACATTTAGGGACCTTTGAAGGATCCAACTATGAATAATCAACAATATTTTCTCACTATAATAAATAATTTTTCTAAATTTACATGAGTGTTTCTTATGCAGCACTAGTCTGAAACTCCAAGTTTAGGACAATCTTTCTTTCATTATGTTTTGACTGAGTTTAATAAATCAATCAGGGTTGTAAGAACTACGTTCAAGATGGTTTCATTATATTCAGAACATGAATTTATACATCATTCCAATGGTGTCAGTACACTTGAGCAAAATGAGGATGTTGAGAGAAAACATCAGCATCGTCTTAATGTTGCTAGGGCTTTAAGATTTTAAGCTAATTTATTTATTGAATATTGGGTTTTTTTTTGTCTTCTACGTGCTGTAAAACTCATTAATGCAACACCTACACCATTTCTTAACGAGGACTCACCTTATAAAATTCTTTATAATAAGCAACTTGACTATAATATTTTTATAGTCTTTGGATGCCTTGTTACATAGAAATTGCTTAATGAGGACCCACCTAGTTTATACACACGATATATGCATACTTTTGCTTTTTAAGATCTCACATACATAGAATTTTCTCTTTCAAGAGAGTGTCCATTCGGAGGTAAGCTTCGGGACCCCTCATGCCTTGTTTGTTTTGCAGACCCACTAAAAAGGCTCTTTGGTCATCGTTCAAAAGCCCAATTACCGAACTCAACACTCGATTTATACCTGAACAATATCCAGTATCGTTAGCAAATATTGATTTATTTGAGATGTTCTCTTTTGTTGCAAGACTTGATACAAATCGTTTGGTTATTTCACTTGTTGCTCAAAGTTCATTGAAAACTTATTAGTTGGATGTGAAATATGATATCCTGAAGAGTGTTCTTGAAGAAGAATTTTATGTGGATCAACATGTAAGGCATATTTTTTAAGGACAAGAAAGTAAAGTTTATCGTTTAAAAAATACGTTGTACGGACTCAACGAGCCCCGGGAGCATGGTATACTCGTATTGACTCTAATTTTAATGATCATGAATTTGGGAGATGTCCTTAAAAATCATATCTTATATGTTAAATATTCTAGTGGGGGTGACATCATTAATGTGTGTTTATACATTGATGATCTTATTTTTACAGGTAACAATGCTAAAACGGATTCTAAATTCATGGATGCTAAGATTAGTCATTTTGAAATGACATATCTTGGTTTGATGTCTTACTTCATTGGCTTGGAGATACACCAAACCAACAGTGGAATCTATGTTTCTCAAAAGAAATATGGAGGTGATATTTTGAAGAAGTTTAAGATGGATATTTCCAATCTCAACTCCGGTGGAAGATGAACTAAAGTTGATAAAAGACGGTACCGGTGAGTTAGTTGATCCTACATGTTTTCGAAGGTAGGTTGGAAATTTGAGATACTTGACTTGGCTAGGCCGGATATAACGTAAGGTGTTGGACTCATAAGTCATTTAATGCAGTTACCGCGTCAATCCCATTCACAAGCAGCCAAGTGGATATTGAGATGTATCAAAGGTACACAAAATCATGTAATGTTTTATTTTTGTGCTTGTGATAATTCTCTTATTGGATACACGGGTGGTGATTGGTCCGGTGACAGCATTCGAAGAAACAACACTTCGGGTTATGCATTTTTCTTGGGATCCGACATTTCTCATGTTCGTCAAAGAAACATTAGGTGATTAATTGCTCTGTCAACAACAGAAGATTAATATATGACAACCACAAGCACTGTTGTAACGCCCCTGCACCCGGGCCAGTAGCGGCTTAAACGAAGTCATAAATGTCCGGTCAACTTCTTAGACCGCCGTCGCTCGCTTGGTCTAAGCGGCTAACCCGAGTTGACAAGACCTTTATGTCTCACACTTATATGGGGTGATGATTCTCTTATTTTACCGATGTGGGACTTTACATTCTCCCCCTTATAGTGGATCGACGTCCTCGCTGGGGACGGCCGAGATCTTTCCCGGATCGCCCCTACCGAGAGGTAATTAGAGGCCATCCTTACACCGCCTTCTTAGCATGCGGTGCGGTAGCATAGTCCGCGTCGATAGTCGGCTCTGAATATTTTCAGAACGCCCTGCACCGGCGCAGCAGAGTAGCTTAAATGAGTCATAAATGTCCGGTCAACTTCTTAGACCACCGCTATCGCTTGGTCTAAAAGGGCTAACCCGAGTTGACAAGACATTTATGTCTCACACTTATATGTGGGTGATCATTCTATTATTTTACCGATGTGGGACTTTACAACTGTGGTTGAGGTACATTTTTTATTTTGTACATCATCAACAATCTAAATCAACGAAGATTTATTATGACGATATGAAAAGATCACAAATTTTAGAATGGTTATGATGCAAAATCATACTGGATGCACCATAACCAATAGAAAAATTTATGGATGACATGAACATGAACCCATAAATGTGAAGGGAAAAAAAAAAAAAAAAATCATCAATCTTTAAATTGATGATTTGGTGGTCCAAGGACCCCTAAAATTAATATGAAAAGATAATATGATGTAAATGTCTTCCAAGTTATAGAGGAATAAACTATAGTATTCAAACTTAGACTTGAAGAAGATATTCGCATGGCATGAACTAAAACAAAAAGAGTCGTTGAAGCTAACCAATTTGCAACGTAGACGTAACCGATTTTACCTAACTCTTCTTTCCATTCCCTTCTTCAACCCCCCCTTTTTCTTCTTTCATTTCGCTTATATTTCTTTGCATTTTCCTCTACCAACCACCTCCCAAATCTTCACCTCTTCATAATCTGCACTTTTCATTTAATTTGTTGAAAAAAAAGAAAAAGAAAAAAAAAATCTTCAACAAATTCTTTCCTCAAAATATGTCTATCAGACAAAGACAACAATCATCAAACACTTCCTCCAACCCCCCAAATTCTCCACTGCCGCCGCCGCCGCCGCGGTCGTCATCATCGATCTCGCAACGAGCACTTCAAAGCACGGGAAATTTAGCCAATCTCCTCCCAACCGGAACCCTCTTAGCCTTTCAGCTTCTAACACCTCTCTTCACCAACAGCGGCGTCTGCGATTCCGCAACAAGACCCATCACGTTCATCTTCCTAATCATACTATCCCTTTCTTGCTTTCTTGCTTGTTTCACAGACAGCTTCAAAGGATCAGATAATCAAATCTATTACGGGTTCGCGACGCCGAAAGGGTTATGGGTTTTTGATTCTGAAGCTGCTAAAGCTGCTGGAATTCCGGATTTGAGCAAGTATAGACTGAATTTTATTGATGTGGTTCATGCTGTTTTGTCTGTGATGGTGTTTTTTGCAGTGGCGTTTAGAGATAAGAATGTGATTAGTTGCTTTTATCCTGCACCGAAACATGAAACGGAAGAGGTTTTGGATATAGTTCCGATTGGGGTCGGGCTAATTTGCAGCTTGTTGTTTGTTGTTTTTCCTACTAGACGCCATGGAATTGGGTTTCCTGTTACTTCTTCTTCTGATCAAACGAACCACGTTTCTTGAAATTAAAGATGCTTTATTTGCAACACCGCTATACATCGCACCATACCATAACGATCTTCAGAAAATGGATCGTGAGAATTGACATTTTTAAAATCAATTCTTGTTTTCGAAGGTCGTTCTGGTGTGATGATTATCATAACAATTTTCAGAAAATAGAATGTGAGAATTGACATTTTCAAAATCAATTATTGATTTTGAAGGTCGTTATAGTGTTCTAGCTGGTGTGATGTGGACATCAATAGTCAACCTATGGTGGTGTAAATAATGTCGCCATTGGTTATCTGATAATATATGTCCTTTCTTATAAAAAGACATATTATGATTTGTTTTTATTCATTACATAAAAGTTACTCCTTCCGTCTTATTTCAGTAGTCATGTTTGAATTTTTCACACGATTAAAAAAAGTATAATTAATGTTTTGAATTTCATTAAATGATCTATTACTTTTTAAATTTATGTCATTTAAGTAATATTTTGTCATAAATATAAACATATTGGATCATTTAATAATATTCAAAACATTAATTATAATTTTCTTAATATAAAAGTCAAACACGTATTTATTAAAATCAAGTAGAGAGGAGTATATATTATATAGAGACCGTAATAATACAAGAATTTTGGTGGGCAACGAAATTATTGACCATAGTGAGCGTGTTCTAATCGAATCGAGCCGAGTTGACCCTAGCAAAATGAAAGGATGCCTTTAGTGAAAGGTTATTGTTTCATTACACACCGATCACTTTAATGAAGTCAGTGACGATCCAGATTTTTTTTTTTTTGTAATGAGTAAATTCAAAAAAATGTTAAAAACATTCAAAGAAATTCGAATTTTGAACAGTGGCGCCTCTACGATAGGTTATAATACTTTTAGCAGCTTAAACCAAATAAGAATTACACAAGAATTTATTCGAAATAATATACATACAGGATCTTTAATATTATTAGAGTGATATACTAGTAAACTTCGCACGAAAAGTTGAGTGGGGGCCGTGCACCCCCTCAATACACTGGGTCCGTCCCTGAATGAAGTTATAGAAGTGACTTTTACACCGATCAAAGCATACACACGTATATATTCTTTGTGTTATCAATGTACTATATTGTCAATGGAGGCTTTCGAAAATTGGAGATACGGGTATAATATTTGTAGACCTATTTGTCTTTTAAACTTACACGTGTACATTATATATACATGTATAATTATGGGCTAGTAAAACAGTGGATTAATACAAAAATTACTTGTTTTTGTAGCAGGTCGGTTGCCCAACATTCACAAAATATGGCATCGCCCTGCCTCACGTTCCTCGATATATTCATCACCAATGGCATTAGGGGTGACAAAAATTTGAAAACGAAACCAACCTGCCCGAGGGTGGTGCTTTTAAAGGCACGACGGGACCTTTTATTTATTTTTTCATTGTATCACGTTTTATAATACTAACTCTAACAATATGTAATACCATAACTAGCTCATTCAACAATTTATTTTATTATCTGATTGACTTATTTTATATCATTTACTTAGGGACCTTTATGACACCACATCAAATCTATTTGGACAATCAAATTGAGGTCACACTTTCATATGCTATTCTATTTAAGGCACCACACCGGTTTTTCCATATATTCATTACATTATAATTTAATTACGAAATTGTCTTTTATACCTAAGACGCCACACTTGAATATAATATCACGCTCTCATCCAGAGCGTGCTGCAAAACCTCCGAAAGTACCGTGGTCGGACCTTTTTAACCGACATTGTCACAGTCAGACCATTATAAGATTGGTGTGTAAAACATCCGATATTAGTAGAGTCGGACATTGACATCGACATGTGTGGAGTGGGACCAAAAGAAACGACCGACGCATTGCGGTTCTTTCTCAGTGTGGTCGGACCCTAACCTCCAACAGGCCTAGGGTTCGGATATATAGGACTGGCAGGCAGAGTGACAAATGTTTCGATTGGAAATAGTAAATATAATCTAGAAAATAAAAAATTGGTTTCTTTTACATGTGTGGTGCATTTGATAGATTCGTTATTTAAAGAATTAATGTGTAAGCAAATTTTCTTAAGCCAATTGTGGTGCCTAAAATATAAATTTTTTTGTGTCTTTAGCGACAGCCTTAGTTAACCCGTAACGAAGAGCATTTGTATAACCTCAACCCTTAGATAACATGTACCTAAGAACTTTGGTATATGAACATGCCTAACCCTCAGATTCGAATTATCTACGAAAGAATACTCACAAAAATCTTGAAAGTTGTATATAAATTCACTCAATTATTACTGTATTGTATTGTATCTGATTACAATGACACCAAATGCATTTATATAAGCTAAAGATTTCAAATAAATAACACAACTAAGCAATGTGGTATAAAAATAACACTAAATCTTGACCCTCGGCGCCACATGGGCTTACTTTCTATCTACTAGGCCCACATCGACTTTATTAAGTGAACTTAAAACTTAAACTCAACCTAACAACTAAAAGTAAATATAAGACTCCAAATATTTTTCACAAGCCCAACAACTTCTTTTTCCATGGAAATCACATCACCCCGGATAGATTTAGGGTGGTGTTTTTAAAGGCCATATATATATATATATATATATATATATATATATATATATGTGTGTGTGTGTGTGTGTGTGTGTGTGTATTTACGGATACGAAATGTACACATGCATGTCCATATTGGGACTCGAACCTGGAACATTCATGTCTATGCCACTATAATTACCAAGTCAGTGTGTTGTTGGTCATATATATTTTACTCAATGAAATTATTATATCAAATATTGAAGTTTTTTTTATTGATTTTATATCTTGTATTGTATCAAAAACATTATATTAAAAATCTTGTTTTGTGCTATTTAAATATTGTTCTATCTGAAATGACATTTTTTTTAGTATAATTTGATAATTTAAATTATTTCTGAACTAAATTCGAAAACCTATATGCTCGATAAAATCGATGTAGAATTCGAGTTCTTAAAACTTCCTTGAATCTTTATTAAAAATAAAAATAAAAACACTTCCTTGAATCTCAGCTTGAGCTCGAGTTTGAAATAGTATTTCAACTCGAACTCGAGAAGATTTTAAATTACTCGACTCGATCGTTAACATTCGATTTGACTCGGCTTGTTTATGTGGCGTAAAGTGTGGTGTTATATAAATAACATTACTCTTTTTTTTTTCTATGGTGCTATATAAGGAAATATCTTTTCACACAAATTTATATCTTATCACACAGAAATTTATTTCCAATTTCGCCCTTACCTTTTTTATTTTACGCGCGTTCATTCTCACCAAAGTTTGGTCAGAATGTGACACATTATCCATACTGAAACATGGTCGTAATACGTGTTGAGAAGTTCACACCTGGTTGATTTCGACCATCTTTTAGGTATAATGTTTGAAGTTTTCCAAACTCATATATAGTCAGAGCATCATTCTGACCAATATTGAGTCCGGAATACTCTACACATTCAGACTAGAATTGAATCAGGATAACAACAACAATATAAGAGCACCACTATTGATTCTGACTGAATTTCAGACAGAATATTAAAAGTTTTTTTCACTCAATTTTAGTCAGAATGTCTTTCTGACCGGTATTGAATATGAAAAACATTCAAAATCCTGACTAGAATAAAATCAGTATAATGATCGTATTCTGACTCAAATTGGATCAGAATGGTTGTTGTGTGAATTGACCATAAATTGGCCAGAATATTATATATTTTTCGGACTCATTTACGGTCAGAATGACAGGCGTGTGAAATATCCAAACGAAGCCCACTCTCGACTTTTGGTAAGTGTAAAACAATATTGGTGTGAAAAGATAATCCCTTCAGAAAAAAATAAGTAGTTTCTTGATGAACAATGCATAATTTTTCAACCGTTATAATAATTATCCCAAAAAAAAAAAAAAGGAAGAAAATGATGAAAATTAAAAGTGAACCAAAAAAAAAAAAGGAAAGAAAGAGATGAATCCAAATAGATTTTTTTTAGGGTACAAATAGATCTTCTGAAAGCGTTAATGCTCATAATAGTTAGGGTTATAATCTCGATCACCGACTCTAATAATACCCCCTATGTATTTGAATATATATATATATATATAATCCAAGTAAACAAGAACATACCCGCACTACTTCATCAATTCTGTCATCCGGCGGCCTTAATCTTAATCTCTGCAAAAAAAACATCCTTTAATCTCTGCAAATTGAAAGTATGTCGTCGTCGTCGTCCCCAACACTCCCCCCATGGCTGCTACCTCCCCTAAATAATTCTCAACATCCTCATACCATAATCGTAGCAGCTTACGAAGTACCCAACAACAACAAGAAACATCATCATCATCCGATCGATACCTCAAGATTCAATTATTCCGACACAGATCCAGCCATCAACTTTCATGTTCATACTCAAGTTGTCTTTTCTCCTTACAATAATAATAACCCAAAGAAAATCGACTTTAAAGGTCTGTCTATTAAAAGAAGATATCCTCCCATGGTTTACAGCGATTTCGTCACTTCTTCGTCGTCTCTCTCGAGAGAGAAGGTTACCAACTTGCTTAAACCCTTGTTATCGATCCCTTTCGGGTTCGATCGAGTATTTTTCACCGAGTGGAATGTAAACGAAGACAAATTTTACAGGAATTATACCCCGACCCAGGATTTGGAAGATATGATTAATCGGATTTCCGGGTTCGTGAGCTGCGTGAAGGAGAAGGTACATAACAGGAAAAAAGACGTCTTGTTTCTTGGGCTAAGGATCGAGAAGAGGGTTAACATTCTGGATGAAGAATACGAGGCGTTGATTAACTGGTACGATGAAAAGAAACGGTCTGATTCGGAGTTTGAGAAGAATTACAAGAAGGCAATCAGCAGGACTCGAAGAGACGAAGAGATTCTGTATGAGACGACACTAACGTTTCCGGGTGCATAAGAACACAAATAGAGAGATCTTGTTCGGTTTGTCAATCGCTTTTCGTTTCCGACGATTTAGACCATGGGTTTTGAGCCCTAGTTTAAGTTAATATTTCTCTATATATATATATTATCAGAGTATCTGTGCCGGATTCATGAGATCAAACATGTGTATTTACTTTTTTGTCCAGTTTATATTGTGAAGTGTTTTTTCTTTTCTCTTTCAATTTCTTTGACAGTAAAAATAAGTAATTTGTCTGGAAACCCTAATATAGGATTCTTAACAATGAAAAAACTACAACTAAACAATAAATAAAAAAGCCCATATAAAAGTGTGGTTATGTGAATGTTAACTATCAAATGGTTTTTAAAGGCAGAAGAACCGTGAGGAATGCGTGTCATCTTTCGTTTACATGATAAAATTTGAGATGAATGTCGATACAACACAATTACCATAATCAAGAATTGGATCGAAACAACCTTTAATTAACCGGGGTAGGAAGATCAGATCGGATCGGATCGGATCGGATCGGTTCGGTTCGGATCGGCTCGGCTCTGATCAGGAGCGTGACATCTTGACTTTCGGCATTGCCTTCTTCAGTTGGCGGGCCCGCTCCTTCGTCTCTTTCTTGCGTAGAGCCTCCGCACTAAGCTTAGCTTCTGCCTCCGCCTTCAATCTTTGCTCAGCTTTCTTCTTCTGCAAGGCTTCTTGTCTTGCGTTCTGCAGCTCTTTGTATAGCTCTTGAGCAACTTTAGACCTGGCCGCCTCGGTTTTTGAACGAGCCTGAAACATCCAAAATGGTTAACCATACGTCACAATCCAAAAAACTACGCAAGTCAGTACATCCGCTCTATCGCACCAGACCGTGACTCATTCAATGGTGTGGTGCAAAAGGGACTCACTTCATACAAGAGTTTTTTTTGCATGTTACAGGTGAACAGCTTACATGTGAGCTGAGCTTGTAGCGGCCCACTAAGTCGATGTAATATGGTACAAGAGCAACTAGTCGAGACATGTCACCGATATTATTGGCATCAGGCATGGCAAACTTGAAGACCAACATCTTCTTGTGTGAACCAAAATGTTGATCTGAGAAATGCATAGAGATAAAGCCCTTCCCAAACTTATCAAATGCTTTATCACCAAACACCTAAAGATATTTAACAAGAGACATATATAAAACACAGCAAAATGTCAAGAGCCAAATAAGAGCAGCATCAAACAAACATAATATATGTACACATACGAACATTCGGTGTATGCTCAAATTCAAAGAAACGTACTTCAGTGTAAGCTTTGTAAGCATGTGCATATAAAGGAAATCAAGCTCGTAATTCTCTGGATAGACGAACTCCAAGTGACTTCTGGTACCAGAATTCAATTTAAAACATTTTGTTTCTTCCTCTCAAGTTCCATTGACTGATGCTTTGGTGTGTGTATTTCGCTCGTTCACATTGATGTATAAAGCATACATACAGCACGACTAGCCAATCCACTTAGATTAACTTGATGTACGTATAATCTTGCAATTTTCATGATTTTCTATCCTTTTTTAGGGATCATAAGATTCATTCATTGCTTATTGTAGATTAGTATTAGTTAGTGATCCCGGCTTAGTCAGTCCCTTCTTCCGTGTAGTGACCAAATGTTCTACTTTTTGCTCAACTATTTCAAGCTCTATCATAATTGGAAAAGCTAAAATGTCTACTCATTGCTTATTTAAGTGACCAAACATTCTACTTTTTCCTCAACTAAATTGAGATCTATCAGAATTGGAAAAGCTAATATCAATGTTCTAAAAGTTGCTAGGCGCTAATCGGGCGGGCGGGGGACTAGTCCGGGACTAGGCGGTTTAGATTTTTTATTATTATCAGTAAATTTGTAATAATACAGGAATTTACAACCAAAAAAAATTACTACTACAAACCCCCAAAAATAATGATACTACTAGTACTAAGTACTATCTTAAGTCTAAAAATTCAAGTCACAAAATAAACGCATACTAACATATTTCTAAAAATTCAATTTCAAAGTCAAGTATACTCGAACTAAATTTAAAATAAAAAGTGTCACAACAAAAGTCAAATAAATTATTCATTTTCATTCTCTAAGTCCTCATGTCCAACTCCTACTCCAACAGCAAGCTCTTTGTCCGATTGCAGCAGGGGTGGGGATGTGCTGTGGAGGGGGATCGATTACAGCAGGGTGGGGATTTGGGAAAAATCGCAGCAGCAGGGGATGGGGATTCGGGAGGAGTGAAATCACAGTTTTTTTTAGATTAGAAGTGATTTTTTTTAGGGCTTAGGCTATTAAAATAGTAATCCGACTTGCCAGACTAGATATGACCGACTAGGGTGTAATCGGGGCGGTGGGAGGCCGACTTTTAGAACACTGGCTAAAATGTCTCTTTCAGTCTTTCTTCCTCGCTCCTTCCTCTGTAACCATATCCAAACCTTACATGACCATACTCCTTACCTTCTCCACAGTGCATTTAAGCAACCGTCTCAAAAAAAGATGAGTACTAAAAAAAATTGCTTGGACTAGCTCATCAAGATATTCTGAAAAGATATCAAAATCAAACTTAAGAGGCCTCAATCCACGTCACATGAAGTTCAGTTATTGGCAGACTCACATTTGTTCCATACTAACTTCAAAGCTGAAAATACCATATTTTTGAACTACTACTACTTTGTTATCACTAATCATGATAGAAAGAAAGAAGTTTATATCAGCCATCCACCTGATGCAAGTCCTTTACGGGGAGTAAAGATGGACAAACTCAAGAAACTTGACCAATGTGTAGTCTTATTTTAGGCTGAAAAATGAGAAAAGGGTGCTCCCCTTTCTCGTTAGCATGATCAACAAACTACGTCATTGTTCAGATCTAGCAGAAGCCACGACAGATCCACCCTAATAACCTCTCCACAATAAACTTCTATATACTGCTTATATCTCTTATTCAACTGACAGGAAACAACAGGCAAAAGTTCCACAACATTTAACCCCTACCAACTGGTTCTGAGTGGCATGGGCAACTTAGCAAAATGATGTTCTGCCACATAATGGCGACCGTCTACAGGGATTCTATTTCTGACATTTTTGGAGTCTTTGGGTCATTTTGTTTGTGCGCATGCCTTTGTTACACTCGCCGTGAGACTCTACGTCTGCAGTCTCTGAGTTTTACCGTGCTTTAAAGTCTCCCATCACATAAATGAAAGAAGGATGACTATGTGCATAAGCATTACAAACAGCAGTTAACCCAATTTTAGTTCTTCAATTGTTAGATGGCACCAGTAATTTTACAACTAGTAAGAGGACACTGAAACAATGTTATTGCACATCTATTACGCTGTATATCAACCACCAAACAGATATCAGAGCAACAAAAATAATAACGTTCTCAGATATTAACACCAAAGATCCAAGAAAAGTAACTAGTTTGACATACAGATTTGCATACGTAAGGAACCTCAACTCGGTGTTCAGCCCATGTAAAAGAAACTAGCACAACTCGGTATTCAGGCATTCAGCCCAAGTAAAAAAGAAGCTAGTTCTACTAATATAGCATCTAAAACAAGCTCTTAACGTAAGGAACCTCAACTCGGTATTCAGCCCAGGTAAGTAAATAAAACAAAAAAAAACTAGCTCACAAAATTTTTTTCCAAGCAAAATGATAAAATGGAACAGCACAAAAATGCATTCACTGAAAACCAAAAACAAGTACCAGATTATCTCCGAAAACAAACATACAACAGAACTTCAAACATTCAAAGAATTACCTGATCAAGAACAGCCTCAGTGATCATATCCCCAGCAACCTCCTTAGACTCTGACACAATAGCCAAGTCATCAGTCACCCACTTCTTTCCACTGGGTTGTGCCACTATTGTAGCAAACCTCTGCAAATCTCGGACCTCCTTTTGCATTGTCTTAGCTAATTTCTTTCTTGCTAAAGCAAATATAACCTGATCCATGGCATCATCATTCATGTAAACTTCAAAAGTGATCTCATCTTTACAAGGTACAACCATATTGTATAACCTTGATATCAAGTCATGACGGCTTTTCAATTCCATTGTGGCTAACATCCCTTGGCAAAATCTCCTCCCAGTAGCATAGAATTTGAACACATTCTGCCCTTCTTTAAGCAACAATGGCGAGTCATCAGACTCACCTACACCAAGTAAACTGAAGTTCTTATCGAAAATTGTGTCTTTAGTAGCAAATTTGGCCGCCCAAGCCAATGCAATATTCTCGTTCTCCTTTTTCCCAGTAAAATAATTGATACCGAACATAATCAAAAAGGATACACACAAAATTTCAACCGTGAAAGACTTGATAGACTTCGGAGCATCTACAGTAGCAGAAGCATCTTCAGCTTGGGACTCTAGTTTAAGGTCCGCCTCCGAAGTAGCATCAGAACCAATGAATTCAACATCTGGAATCGAAGGAGTTTCGGGAATGCCTTCAAATTCATCCTCATCCCATTCCTGAAAAGACCTAGAAGACGAAACAGTCGTTTTCAATTCGGGGGTAGGTGTTTCTAAGGAAGTTGGCACTGATGAGGGAGGAGGAGGACCATGGTGAGACTCGATCGGGTCATTGGGAGAAAGAGTGGTCGGCGGCGGAGGAGAACGGAGGGGAATTTCGGTGGAAAATAAGAGTTCCTCATCACCGTCAATATCATCGGCATCGAAACCCTCGAAGTGAGGGGAAGGAGAAGTGGCCGATGCGGAGATGGAGAGGTGGTGGAGGAGGATAGAGAAGATAGCGAGTAAGGCTAAGAGGAAGAGATGGGTGTCGCCGCCGCCGCGAGGGAGGAAGACGGAGAGGGGAGAGAAAACGAGTAGAGCGGACTTCGCCATCGCCGAATGATTTTGATGATGAACTCAGCTCAGCTACGATCTGAAATGAGCCAATTTTGGTAACTGTGTTCTCTCTATGACGGGAAATAATTGAAGCTTTTTTTTATTTTTTTGTTTTTTATTTTTTGTTTTTTATTTTTAAAGAAGAGACTCGATTTGGATAATTATCAATGGATCATACGCGATAATTAATGATGTTAATTAAATTACATCACTTATTGTATCTAGATGATTATGTCACTATCATTACTCGATTAAATAAACATTGTTGTTGTCATTTGGCTTTTTTTGCCAATGATACAAACATGTGCATGCCTCTTTACGGGGAATTTCTTTTCGCATTCTCCTGTACCGATCTGTTGGATGTACGACATGTGTACAAAAAGATAAATTAATATTTGTCTTCTTGTATATATACGCCGATATTCAATGAGCGTCTGTAACAAGACTCATCGGGTAAGAATTTCTCCTTTTGCGGGACTCTATCTTTATACTCGGGGTCGTTCATGACCCTTTGACAGCTTGATTGACGGACTCTCCAACCATGAAGAATTATCACAACAGTCAATGTTTTCCGGCTCGTATAGGCCCTGCTAGGGTTTGTGGATGCTTCTTGTGCCTCGGACAAGTTCTAAATCTCACTTTATATGTGCCTCTAAAGGACTCAAACTTGATACTCAAGTCGTTCATAACCCTTTGACAACATGACTGGCGGACTCTCCGATCATGAAGACTTATCACGAAGTCAATATTTTTGGGCTCGTATAGGCATTAACAAAGTTTGTGGATGCTTCTTGTGGCTCAGACAAGCTCTAGATCTCACTTTATGTGTGAGGGCCGTCTTAACCCCGTCATCAAGACATTTGGTAGGCTTCAAGGCTAGTGGTACATAGGAAAGACGTGTATCCCATCTTTAAGACATTACTGCAACGCAGCCTCAATCATTACATAGTACGGACAAGAATCCTCGGGTTAGTCATACCACCATTTATACTTGTGTTGACATCATAACTAGAGGTACGAGTCGGGTTCCCCTATTACCGTCCACGATAAATATTATGTGCTATGAACGTTGAGCTACACTTTCATTTAAAGCAATCGAACCGTCTACCGTGTTTATTCACTTAAGCATTGAAGAGGTTTCACAATGACAATTACCCTCATCTTGAGAGAGTTTTATAAGTTGATCAAGTTTCAGAGAAGACACCAAAACCCTCGGCGACCCTCGAGGAGACGTCTAGTGATCAAAAGAAAATGCCGTCTAGTGATCAAAAGAAAATGCCTTGCAATTGTTGATGAAAAGAAAATTCATGTATACTAGAAATGCTTTAATAGTTGATCAACAAATTGAAACATAAGAAAATGCCTTGGAATATAAAATATTATACATGAATTTAACTAGCTAGTGATACTACACTCCTCAATCTCAAAACCAAGCCGCTAATCCATCATTGCCATATCTCGGTTTTCTATATCAAACACTATCATTATTCAAATATCAATAAATCCTGATCCATCATTGTCATATCTCGGTTTTCTACATCAAACACTATCATTACTCATATATCAATAAATCTCTTATAAGACAACTATATTTCAAACTTAAGAAATATAAATTATTTTTTAAAATGTTCACTTTTTTGTAAAACAAAATATCAAAACTCTGTAAATTATCCGATTTCGCCGGTGTATCCATATGTATGCCTCAGGAAGATGCCTCTCGACTATTTCGATAGTGAGTCGGTTTATTGACAATATGTTTGCTTGTCCTTTACCAAAACTTGCTAACGAGTTCCTAGTGATTACAAATTTTCATACAAAACAAATCAAATAGTAACAATAAATTGGTATGATTCCAACATATTCTTGCCCAAATATTTCCAAAACGGTATAATATCATCTCACACAAACAAACAAGAACATAAACACTCGACAATCTTCCTTTACATAATGCAGCCTCTGCCCTGTCTAGCTTCTCCTCCTCGTGTCGTTGTTTCCATTACTCACTCACTCACCGATCCCGTTCTTCCATTAGAACCACGCGTGCGCTCTTGCTCACTCAACAGTAATGACACGTCTTCATCTTCCGCCTCGTACTTCTTACTGTACTTCTTCAAATTCTTACGTATCTCCTCTTCTTTCTCTGGTGTCAATAGGGACGGAGGTCTCTGTCGCCACGAAAACTGCAGTAGTGCACCATAAAAAAAAGTCAATGAAAAATGATTTGACAACAACTGATATATATATATATATATATATATATATATATATATATATATTGTGCGATAGCGAAACAGATGGAGATAGAAGTGCAAAACCGTGAGACAAAAACAACCAAAGTGTCTTTATAAATAAAATAAAAAAAGAAGAAGACTGTAATCTCATCTAACTTGTAAAAGGCGGTCCTTCTGAACACCATACAGCAATTTGCCGTTAAATGACCATATCTTAAAGCCATTTTCCATCTCATGCACTGAGGTAACTGCTGTAGCAACATATCTGTATGTAGCAACAAACCAAAAAAAAAAAAAAAAAAAAAAGTTTTACACGATCAATAAGTCAAACATTAACGAATCAATAAGTCAGATGGAAAAAGTGTGCCGCGTGTGTGTGCGTGTGCGTGTATATATATATACACATATATTCTTTACAACATTACCTTCCTGTAGGATCCCACTGAATATGAGTAGCCATGAAATTCTCAGCCATAGCCATGGTTTCGAATTTATCAACATTGTAAAAGACCAATTGTCCATTAAGGCCTCTAGGCCCTGCGAGCACAATAAACCGGCCAGCTGGTGACCAGTAAAGTGCATTTGCATGCATTCTTTTGAGAGTTGCGAGCTTTGAAACCTTAGCGGTGTTATGAGCAGTGCGCATCGAGTAGAAAGTGACATCTGAAGGCAGCCTTGGGTTATTATTATTATGATCACGATGAATGACGGCAAACCTGACCCTTGGGCTCCCAAGCAAATGCAATAACCTTATCGTTCTTATTCTCAAGCTCTAAGACTTCAATAGGTATGTCACGTTCTTTGATTCTAAATAGAACAAAACTGTCGGTGTATGTACTTTTCTTTGTCTTGGTGTATCTATCCACCTTAACAGCAAGGTAATCCCCGTTGCTTTGCCAGTACATTTTGCAGTCACTCACACTAAAAAGAATCTTTTGCCTCACTTTTTCTTTGCTTGGAATTTGCGCCAGGCTCACCTATATATATTTTGAAAGATATCAAATTTTAAAAACAAAAACAAAGTGATCCATGAAAATCATTGGGACCGGAAATGAAGTGAAGATTGACGGACTCACTCTTGCTGGTTGATTTCCTCCATCATGTTCAGGAACAAAGAGTGCAAGAATTGGATCTGTAGGTGACCAACAAACGTCCATAACATTTGCAACCTTGATAGATTTCTGGTCTATTAGTGTAAAGGTTTCAGTTTCATAGACAGAGATGAAATCCTTCCCTATACGAGCAAAGTACTTGTCATCCTTTCCACCTACCCACCTGGACAGTTAAAGTTAGAAAGCTCATGTAAATCAGATCAGATTCATTAAACGCATCAAAGTCAACTTGAACATGTACTTTCTTACAGGGGTAAAGGGAAAAGGTTGTCTTTCAAATATGACAGGGAAAAATTAAGGGGAAACAAAAAAGAAGGGGGAGATTTGAATTCATTTGATCAGAGCACATAAGGTGATCCAAGTAAGAAACACTGGATATGAAGAGATCGACGAGCTTGTTTCTTTCTAATGTTTCTTTCCACGTACCCGGATGTGGGAGCATGAAAGGGAAGGGGGTGGGGGCATGTGGTGCTTGGATCAGTTCTAATAAGAGCACTGTTTCTCACCTGAAAACTGGCCAAGAAACACCAATTACACCTCCAGGTCCTCGAATACCAAATTCGTGAGAATGTCCCTGAAAGGCTCTCATTAATTTTCCACTTCTCACATCATAAATGTTTAGCACAACCCACTGTGGATCAAAACAAAAACAGAAACAAAAACAAAAAAGCAAATTAAAAAAAAATGGCATCACAAAATATATCATAATCATACGGCCGCCGGAAGTGACACATGCATGCTTCAACAATCAACAGATCACAAGAAAATAAGCACTTTACATGAATATCTTGAGGTTGCTTGGTTCGAGGCTGCTATAAGTAACCAAAACCTCTCACCAGGTGAAAATTCTATCAATTTAACCTATATATAAAACGAATGGAATTGTCAAAGTCAAATACTTAATAAGAAGTGATTAGCTTTAAGATGAAATTTCCACAAGTATATATATATATATTATAAGCTAATTAATAGCCTGCAGGTGCTCACACCACATCAAAAGATTAAAAGTAGTAGCCCCACCCCAAACTGTAGCACCATGCAGATGAAGTGTAGCCAAGTATGTCCCAAGAGGAGACCATTGGACAGGCCTTTCAGTCCAGTACTGCATCATCAACAGCCATATATAAATAAATGTTATAGAAGCACCACAGAAAGACGAGAACAAACATACACATGCAATCTGAATCAAGATAACAAGAATGCTTGATAAGAGGAACAAAAGATGAACTCACAGTTCGTTTGTAGACAAGGTCAGGCTTCAAATGCCTAGCATCATTCCATAACACCTCAATGTCAGTATCAGTACGAATTACAAACTGGTCTCTGCCTTTCTCATCTGTAAGCCATTGTTGCAGATTTACCTGAAACAAAGACATCCATCAAAGAAAATCAGACGGCCAAGCCTATCGAAGAGAGATATTAATTAACAAAGATGAATAAAAAAAAAAAGAGTTAAATTAATAAAATGAGACCAAACCCCTGGTGTATATGGTCTAGTGATCCATGGAGGAGGAGCCCACTCATCAGGAACTTGCATTAACTCATCAAATTCATCCAACAGTTTAACAGCAATAGTATGTGATTTGTCCAACTTGTATCCATTTAAATTCAGCATAATAACCACTTCTGCATGCTGCAAATAATAATAATAATAATAATAATAATAATAATAATAATAATAATAATAATAAAAAATATACAGAAGACGTGCCAATACACCTGCTGCATACTCTAGTTAATAGTAGTTCCTGTTTATTTAGTCTTGACATGTACGTACTCAATCACACAATGCAACCCGGTAATGGAAATAACGAACAGTGTTCTCATGTAATGCCCCACAAGTCTAGCAGCAACGGCGGACGCGGATCAATAGTAAGTGACAGCCGATAATTTTAAAAAGACAAATAAAAATATTGTAATATTCCGATTTTAGAAGCAAGAGACGGAGCATATTTTGCAAAAACGAAATATTATTATTTCTTTTCTTTTAGGGAGTTAAGTATTTATCTCGATTATATATATATATATTTTTGAGTTGTATATATATATATATTTAGGGATTATTCGATTTTTGGTAATTAAGGGTAATTAGGGAAAAGGGACTATTTTGGATTGTGTATTTAAGGAAAATTAACACACAATAGTCCCATAACCTAATCAAAGTCGACAGTCGGCGTGTGTGCCTTCCTTCTCTCTCTGCGCATTCTTGAGAGGAGAAAAGGCTAGGAGAGTTTTTCTATTATCCTCGGCGCTTCTTGACCGTTTCCAGATCGGACGAGAGATTTGGGAACAATCGTGAGGAGAGCGTCGTTTGGTTATCAGTTCAAGGGAAGTGCGGCAGGCTTTCAAGGCTGTTCAGATCAGTTTTGTGGCTGCAATTAGGTAAGAAATTCTTCCTATGATTTCGGTTGTAATTTGTAAAGTTTAGATTGTGATTTGGAGACTTGTAGATGTTAGAAAAGATGTGTTTTTATGTTGATCGAAGGATCATAGATACTACGGTCGATTAGATATAGTTTTCTACGTTTTCCTGTGTTTATTTCGATGCCAAATAGGTCAGAAACGGATTTGAAATCGAGTCTTGACGATGTTAGCGTTTTGGAAAAAACCCAGGTGGACGAGCGTCTGGCCTCTCTGGACGGGCGTCTACTTGGGGCACATTTCGGACGAGCGTCTGGATTTTCTGGACGGGCGTTTGAAGTGTTGTTTTACATTCAGGATTGAAACTGTTTTAGGTGGACGGGCGTTTGGGCATAGTGGACGGGCGTCCAATAAGGTTCAGACGGGCGTCCAGAGCCTTAGACGGGCGTCTAGCTTGATTTGTCATTCTTCTTTTGTTGGTTGTTGTTCAGCCTTATAAGCATGATTTAGCTTTATGAATCCTTGATATATGATTTATATTAAATAGTATAAACTTGAACAAGCCTCGAATTGAACTTCGATTCGTTCGGCTTAAAACACCGAATGTACTCTTAAAGGGAGTTGAAGTTCGGATCCGTTGGAAGCGGCATGATAGGCTTGTGCTTTGATGAATTAGCATTCATCAATGTCGTGTAATTGCTAGGCCTTGTTGGTGTCTAAGCGGTCAGGAAGAGAGTAATTAAAGTGAGGAGATTAATTGAAAACACTTAGGTGGTTAGTTAATCATCCTAATAAAACACGATACTTGACTAGTAAAAGATTAAACAACATGTCTCTCTTGGATAGGCACCACTATATCGCGATGTGTGTGTGCTACCTCAGAAGGTGGAAGAACTCCGTAGAGTCAAAAAACCCTAAGTGCGGAGGGACTCACTGAGGTGTGCGTCTTATCTGAGTCTACCTTTTCTAGACTTCGTGGATATTGGTGTGATCCACTAATATGTTGCCAAGAATATCCCCAGCTTGGATATGCGTAGTGCCCTTGAGTGCGGTTGTAACATAGATAAGTTAAGTAGAAACGGTTAGTCAACTCATGTTGATGGACATGAGATGAACCCTAGATTGAGTCGGTCACACGTAATTAACTAAGCTTTCAATTATCTTTACTTTATAAATTATAGTTGATGTCATAGCTTCTCTTTCTTATTAAGTACGTTGTACTTACCTCAAATGCATGTTTTCTATGTGTTTGGGGATGAGAAGACGAACAGGTAGATAATGTTTTCGAGGAGGAGTTCGATGATGACGTTTGAAGACGCCTCATTGAAGAGTTTACATTTATTCATTTCTTATTCTTTATTAGATTGTTTTAGACTTTTGGTCTTTCGAGACTTGTAGTACCGTTTCATTCCTTTTGGATTTTGTACTTTTCTTTGGATGTAATACATTACATTTTCATCTTTAGATTTCATTTCTATTCTTGGTTGTTGGAATTTTTATACCCGAGTCTTTTGCTTCCGTTTGCTTATTTTTGATACGACGTAGTAGAGGCTTACGTATAAGGTGAATTTATTTTTATTTTATACGTGTCGAACGTTCCTTTTCCGGATAAGGACTCGGTGTCCTGGAACGGGGCGTTACAAATATTAAGAAGGCAAACAAAATATTTAGTACATATATTAGTAATTTTTGCATTTAACTAAATGAAAGAAAACAAGACACACCCGGAGAGTATTGTACTCAATGAAGTAGTAGCCACGGGTTCTCTCGGTGGAGGGATCAATAGGCATCCATGACATTTTCCATTTGAGTCTAGAATCAAATAAAAAACCGATTTTGCTATTGATTTGCTGATGAATCACAGCTTCCAATTTCCCAATCTTCTCCTTCGGAACCTTAGGCAAATTATCCACCACAATTATGTTGGCAAAACCTGTTTCATTTTCCAATTCCTCTAATTCTTGCTGTAAATCCTCATCATCGCTACAGAAGGTGACAGATGAATTGGAAATTATATTTCATTAATTGAATTAGGTTTACAGTACAGCAGTATATATATACAGGGTAGAATATTCAGGAACTATATATAAATATAAATAAATACAAAATGTACATATATAATCCTAATACGCCCCCTCAAGCGGGACGAGGGAGCCGAAGACCCAGCTTGGATTTGAAGTGTGTAAACGAAGAAGAGAAAGTGGCTTGGTGAAAGCCTCGGCGAGTTGATCCGCACTGGAGACATGAGATACACGAACTAGGCCGCGTTGAACATGATCACGGATAAAGTGATAATCGATTGCAACATGCTTCATACGAGAGTGAAAAACAGGATTAGCACATAACTGCGTAGCACCAACATTGTCGCAGAAAATAACGGGAGTAGTATCAATAGAGAAGCCAATATCAGAGAGGAGATAAGTGAGCCAAGCAATCTCAAAGAAGAAGTCGAAGAACCGAACGATATTCGGCTTCGATGAGGAACGAGCAACCGACATCCGCTTTTTGAACTCCAGAGAAAGAAGATTTTTACCGAGGAAAACCAAGTAAGCAGAGGTCGATAAGTAACCGGCATCTTGGTTTCCATCCCAATCAGCATCAGAAAATGCATGAAGCGCAAGCGGGGAGGCAGAGAATAATTGCAAACCTTCATGCAATGTACCAGCCAAGTAGCGAAGGATACGTTTAACAAGAGACCAATGATAATCTGAAGGTGATTGCATATACTGAGAAAGTTTGTTGACCGCATAAGCAATATCAGGCCGAGTAAAAAGAAGATATTGCAAAGCACCAAGAACCTGACGATACTGAGTAACATCGGAGTGCGGGGGAGAAGCCAAGTCACTGGAAGTAAAGGCATCAGGAGGAAGCGGAGTAGAAACGGGTTTGGAGTCGTGCATGTTGACCCGAGAGAGAAGCTCATGGACATATTTCGTTTGAGTAAGCAACAAACCATGATCATTAGGAGTGACCTCTACACCCAAGAAATAGGATAGGGGCCCAAGATCCTTGATAGAAAAAAACCGAGCAAGAGAGTCAATAACTCTCGTGCACGAGAAGAAGAAGAGTTGTCATTAATAATAATATCATCAACATAGACAAGTAAAATAGTAATACGGATGAAGTGCGAGCAATGAATAGGGAAGAGTCTGCTGAGAGAATTCGCAAAACCAATAGAGAGAACAAAAGACCGAAGTTCATGATACCAAGCCCTGGTGCCTCGCTAAGCCCATAAATAGCTTTATGAAGCTTGCGGACATATGCAGATGATCCGTGTCCTCAAAGCCGGGAGGCTGGTCATATAAACATTTTCGTGAGGAACCTTGCAAGAAAGCATTGTTGACATCGAGTTGACGGAGGGACCAACCTAAAGAAACCGCAACATCGAGAACCAAAGCGGATGGGGTTGTAGGTTTCACCACCGGGCTAAAAGTCTCAAAGTAATCAATACCGGGCCGTTGGGTAAAACCTTTTGCCACTAAACGAGCTTTATAGCGATCGATGGAGCTATCAGAGTTATTTATTTATATTTATATATAGTTCCGGAACTATATATAAATATAAATAAATACAAAATGTACATATATAATCCTAATAGAAGGAAAAAAAAAACAAAAGAATTTCGTTTAGCCAAAAAAGTAACGAAGCAATACCGACTATGCAACAAAGAACAACAACAATGTAAGGATCGAGTCGACCTAATTTACCAAAGAAAATCTGATATAGGAAAAAAAAAATTATATATATATACAGCAAACATCATCGATCCAACTAAGTTAACGGTAATTAAAAAATTAAAAAATAAAAGACAGGATCCTGACAATTAACCTGATGATGCCAAGTTTTCGCCACGTGGAAGCCGGATTGAGTCGAGATCATCAATGCCAAGTATTTGCGCCTGAGGCCCTGATGAACTTCACATTCGCCATGAAAATTTCTGCTCCGATTCAACCTTCTCTGTTTTTGTTTATGTTGTTTGCTTTTCGATCAAACTGCTTTTTTTTCCCTGCAAAAGTGTAGGAGCTTAGATCCAAGAAAAATATGACAGAGTTAGGATTATATGGTGCTGGACAAGTGTACACAGAAATTTTATTATAGTCTTTACAAAGATGATTTGGTGATCCAATCATTAATAGGAGAAAGAACAAAACACACAAGGCCCACCGCTTAAAATATAAATTCCATTAATTTACATTTTTACCCTTCGTATAAGGATTTTCATTCATGACAGAAGTGACACTTGGTGATCCCTGACCACCATAAAACCACCGATTTTACCAGGTTGGGTGGGCGATAGCTTTTCCGTTATCGGGTCCGACGCTAGCCGCTTTAAATTAATAATGCAAGATTAACTTCGTTAGGAGAGAGAGGTTTATCTTTTTTTTTTTTATAATAAGAAAATGTCGTAGAAGCGACGCTTTACATCTTATTTATGTAAAAGGATAAGAAAATAACGCGACTAATAGAAAGGATAAAAAAATAATATGTATCCAAAAATACCTTTAATTTTTTATTTTCTAATACATTTATTTATTTGTATAATTTTTTTTTTTAAAGAAATGCATTAAATGCTGTTCAATAACCGCAAATCAAATTGTGCATCTTATTTTCATGCCATTATTTTCGAATTAAAGATAAAAAATTAAAAGCTGGATGATCTAGTCGTCTATCCCTCCGCCACCACATCCCCTGCTTCCGTCCCTCATCTCCGGCAAATAAAAACCAAGTTCGTCCTAAAGGCAACAAATGCTACCACTTAAATAGCTGTCTGCATGCCTTTACCACTAAAATAGCTGTTTGCATGCCTTTTTCACTCAAATGAAAAAGATTTTTCGCTTGAAGGAAGAAGCTATATATTACTTGTGAAAGTATTTCCTATTATATATGTTTATTCCCACTAGATAAGTTTTGTTGACCAAAATAATTTTAATTGCAATATATCAGTAAGCAATCTCAGTTTATTTATACGTGCAACCTACGGGCGTAACAACCGATTTATGTATGCAAAGCAAAGAAAGAAGCAAAGATGTTACGTCTCCAAAATGTTCCAAGACCTATACGGAGTTAGACCACATGTAAGTGACAATAGTAGTAACACATAACATGTCCATCTTGTAGTAACATCACTACACATGTGTAGTTCTTTTGTCCAAACTTGTTAGTAAGCATTTGTAGCTATTTACATTTAGTATTTCCGAATGAAGACATCCTTAATCGTTTTACAACACTGAGACATACAACCACATTCATATACTGAGTCCACATATGAAATAACACGGATTTCATGTTGGTTCCGTGAACACCATCCGACGTAGTAACACCACTATGCAAACACCCTCAAACATAGTAACACATAATGTACAATTCTAAACCCTGAACATTAAACCTTAAACACAAAACCCTAAACCTGAACCTTAAACCCTAACCCTCTGACCTTAAACCACTAACTTGAACTCCTAAACTTGAACTCCTAAATCCTAAAACACGAACCCCTAACCTAGCATTTAAGGTTCATGGTTTAGGATTCAAAGTTTAGGTTCATGTTTAGTGGTTTAGGGTTTAGTGGTTTAGGGTTCAGTCTAGGTGTTTTAAGGTTTAGTGGTCTGTGGTTCATGTTTAAGGTTTAGGGTTCATGTTTGGGTTTAGGGTTCATGTTTAGGGTTCGGGTTTTTAGGGTTCAAAATTTAGTGGTTCAAGGTTTAGGTTTGTGTTTAGGGTTTATGGTTCAGGGTTTAGGTTCAGTTTGTGGTTTGGGTTTAAGATTAGAGTTCAAGGTTCAGGGTTCAGGGTTTAGGGTTTTAGGGTTTAGGGTTCATGGTTCAGGTTTTAAAGTGTACATTATGTGTTCCTACGTTTAAGGGTGTTTGCATCGTGGTATTATTACGTTTAAGTGTGTTCATGAAACCACTGTGAAATACGCGTTACTTCATTTGTGGACATGTTGTTCCACTGAAAATATATGTAGTTACACCCAAGAATATGTAGTAATACATGTGAAACATGTTGTACCACTGAAAATATATTGTAGTAACAACTAATAATTTAGGTGCAGTTTCCGCAAAAAAATGTTTAGAAACACATACAAAGAACATAGTCAGAACAAAAAAACATGTAGTAACAGACATTATATTAGATTAGTATTAGACGGTCTATAATACACGTAGTTACACCCAAAAAAATTTGATATATTAATAAGTAGTAAATTAATATACATGTGTGTTTGTGCATGAGTTACTACATATGAAGTACAAACTTATATTAGGTTGAAATTTAACGTAGGAAAATATGTAGTTAACGTAGAAAAATATGTAGTACAACTCCTTTGGGTTACCGTGTAATCGCATTTAACTTATATCAAGATTTCTTTACTACGCATGTTTGAGTATCTTGGAAATCATACTTACACCACATTATATGTCAAAGAAGACCGATCGGTGTTTGAATGATGGGGTTACTACATATACATCAAAGCAAGATGAAAGATAAACCAACACAATGTAATTTTTGTGGCATTGCAATACATAACAACTTGTGAAGTAATAGTATTCATAACAGAAGCAACACAATCCAAATTATTCCTGCATAATGGTCCATAAAGGCATGTTATCTTTCTTAGAAATATCATAACAATTTTCTGTACTTTATTCTAGAAATCTTTAATACTTTCAGAATGAGGAGGGCAAGGTATCTAGCATGACTGAGTTCACAATCATCCCTTTTAGCATTTGCAATTCTTCATCTGTCCACTCGTGAGGAATGCTCTTGCCTTGGGACAACTTCAATAGGTAGTGAATCAGATAAAATACACAGCCAGCCCTGCATTACATACAATTCAGTTATTACCATGGTGTATTTTGTAACTCCAAAACATGTAGTAACTCCAAAACATGCATTGGTACCCAAAAGTCCACAAACATGTAGTGACTACCCTATTCCATTATAGTGTCTCGTTATATTTTTCAAATCACAAGTTGTGTATGAATACAAAGACAAATCTAACACACGGGCATATGCAATAAAAAGTGAGAAAGCAAATTTTCAACTTCATGGCAGCATTTTTAAACTTCATGCGAGGTTTATGTAATGAAGAAAAGTTGACCCAAGACAATAACTGAATTAAGTCAATAAAATCCATCCAATTACGCATTTACATTTCTTGCCATTATTAATTTGGGGTCAAAAACATGTATTAACACATGCTGTAACTACAAACTACAATAGGTGAGACTAATCATTTATTAACACCACTATGGAACCCGCAAAGATGTAGTAACTCATACTGTAGTAACTCCAAAAGATATAGTAACTACAAAACATGTAGTGACTACCCAAAAGTCCACAAATGTGGTGACAACAACAGCATACGCAATCGAATTCCCTACGAGTCGTAATGTATACATAACAATATTTTGTATTAAAAACAATATGCTACACCGTAGTAACACCACTATGCCCTCACAAAGTAATGCAGTAGCACATCATATGCTTAAATATTGAAAAAAAAACCAACCAAACTAACTGGCACGAATTCTAGGAACTTTAGTCATACATCTATTCTACAAGTTTCAGCCACTCACGAAACAAACTATAAGCATACACCAAATTCGATTTCGAGATTCAAGAACGAAGTTACGCCTTTACGTTACCACGTAGTAACACATTGGCACAAGAAATATGCCGAATGCAGTCACACAATCGTGATATAAAGTTACACCGTCGACAAAAAAAAAAACATGGTACCTATACTATTAATCAACATTATATGCATCCAGTAACTAACAAGATCACACACAATCTATTTTAATCTCCAAGTAATTCATGCATCCTGTTCAAGCAATTTCTTCATACTCCCAAATTGAGAAATTTCTTATAACAATCAAAAGTAATTGACCAACACATATCGTAATTAGTCCCAAATAGAAAAAAAAATTCAAACTTACTCGGTCTTCCAAGCGTTTCCCTCTCCATTTTTACCATTTTCTGTTATCTTCTCACCTCTTCTTTGTCGGATTGTGACTAATTTGGTGTCGTTTTTGCGAAATTTTCTTCGAACGGTGCAGAGCCCTAAATTTTCCGTTTTCTTTTTCTTCTGATTTCTTGATCGGCTTTGATAGAATCAATTGCGGTTACAGAGTCCGTTCCAATCATCCTCCCTAGATTTCAGCGTATTTATTTGCCTGAATTTAATGTTAAAAAAGACAAATAAATCTTTTATTATCATTAAGGGTTTTTTTGTACATGTCTTTTATTTTTTTCCTTTTCAACCACTTTTTTTGGGTCTATTTCATCATTTAAGATCTTATATTATCCTTTAGCTTCACTCACCACTTTTTTATAAACCTTCTCCGATAGAGGTTTATCTTTATAGACTTTGATTTGTGTTGTTATTATTAAAAAGAGTAGTAATAAACAACTACTCATTCTACCACAACATTTTACACAATACAATCAATACCATATATTTTGTTGAGATCCATCATAATAAATAATTGATCACATGCAACTCAAAAATTCTTTCAATTCACAAAGGACAACTTAAACTGTATATTTACAAAACATCAACACAACAAAAAGAATACCAGCTCAGCTCACCTATATAACCACACAAAAGGTTCTGACTTGTTTCATAAACTGATAACAATATAGAGTGATTTGTAAGAATTAAAGGTCTTCTAGCATCAATCTAAATCTGAAAATAATCCTGTGTGTTCTTCTTCGAACATCTTCTCTCATACTGAATTATATAGGCATATGCAATTTCATCAATGCCATCGTAGACATCATCATCTTCACCATCCGAGCCTTCTTGTGCTTGTGTGAGATCGGAGCTTTGAGAGTTTTCGTTGATAGAATCCTAAGAATCAAGTGAATCAAGCTCACATGAGTCAACTGAACTAACCTCTGATGAATTGTGAGTTGTGACTGTGCCTACCTGCAACCATTTCTT